>OX451736.1:191680622-192280622 GCA_948472305.1 Vicia faba | reverse complement strand
CTGTTGCAGGTTATGGGGGTTTAAAACCCCCGCTAATTGTTTATCTTTTACAGGCATTCAGTGAAGAAGACGATACATGGAAGAGCATGACTGGATAATTCAAATAATATGCACGCGTTTTGCTTTATTGCATAATTGTTTGGTTTCTTAACATATTATTTATTGATCAGTATATTAACAAAGACAGCGCAATGACTCAGTGGAAAGGGACGTGTCTGGCAATCGTTGGGACCTGGGTTCGATTCCCATGTCCACCCAAATCTCAATATTATTTTTTCTAACAAATTCCCATGCAGCGCTGTCCATGTATTCCACCATAGACCTTACAAATCAAGGCGCCAAGTGTCTCAAAAGGCAGATCCAAAGGCCAAAAGGTGAGGAGCATCATGCTCCCAGTCAACAAGCGTTCTTGAGGATCCAGAAAGTCAACAAGCTTGGCTTATTGGGCTTAAAATTTCCAGGCTTCACACCTCTATTCTTGGGTCAACACCCCCACTGGTTTTGTTACTTTTTTATTTTCTTTTCTTTTACAATTTCTTTTTTAATTACTATAATTATTATTATTAATTCATAAATTAATTAATTTTCATAATAAAATCAGGAACTTAAAATATTTATAATGTTTATTATTATGTATTAATTTCATTATTAATTTATTTTGTAAATAAAATACCAACAAATTAATTAGTTTAATAGGGAAACTTTAATATTTTTTTTCATAAATAAATAAAAATCATGTAGAATTAGGTTTGACAATTTTCAATCATATTTTCTTATTATTATTATTTATTAATTATTATTAGTTTTGTAAATAAAATGTAAATTAATTAATGTAGTTAATTAGGTTAACTTTGACATTTTTTATAATAAGTAAAATAATTTAAAATTAGGGTTTTTCTTGACTTTTAATTTCCTTTTTCTTTTTATTTTCATTAAAGACTTAAAAAACACAAAAAAAAACATTTTTTTTTCTTTTTTAATTAAATAATTAATTAGTAAACTAGGTTTAATATTTTAATTAATTGCAAAAAGGACAAGACTAAATATTTCTTTATTTCTCAAAAGGGCCAAAACCCTAAGGACGTCCCGATTAAATTTTCTTTCGCATTTTAATTCTTATTTTTGATTATTATGTATCTGCTCAAAGGATGTAATAGTAATTAGGATTTACCGCTTTCTTTATTTTTCGCACTTTATTTCAAAACGGTTTTTTGTCTTTGGCGATGTATAGACCCGCGCCTTGTAATAGCGTAGATTCATATTTCCGCACTTTATTTTCCGCACTCTTAACTGTTAATTATGCCTGCAAGACTGTATGCCAAATAAAATTAATCCGTAGCTCACAAATGCATGATCAAAGATAAACCTTAACTGAAAAACAACACACATGCACATGCCACTCTTAGGGTACGCCTCACTGGTTGCCTTGAACGTGGTCGTCAAGTATAGGGTGTTTTAGAGGTCGCCCTCCTGTCTAAGATCCAGTTGCCTCGAAACAGTTTCCTCGGATAAAAAGGATCTAGGACATTATGGTTACTTCTAAGGTGTCCTACTATTGCTTCGGTGACCACAATGTCCCTATAATCGAATTGACCCGAATAACTCCAACGACGGTGCTACCTACCTCTCAATGGTAGGATAGCACTATCTAAAGGAATCTTACACGGCCTAATTCCTTAGAGTAGGTAGATTCTCATGGGTACTTGCTCTTTTCAAACAAACAAAAACAACTTTTCACACCGACACTTTCAAAAGTTTTCAAACAAATTTTTCATACACTCTTGAGGACAGATACAAGAGTTACTTAGAAATTTTTCAATCGAAACTTTTTCAAAACCCACACACATTTGAAAAGCAAACCATTTTGAAAACATAAGAGTAAGTACCTAAGAGCCCGTGGATAACCACGGATAGAAAGGGTGCTAATACCTTCCCTTTCTATAAATCTACCTCCCGAACCGAGAAACATTCTCGAATAAGGAATTTTGTTGTGCTTTTGTCCTTTCCATGTTGGAGAACATAAAAGACGGTGGCGACTCTTGCTTACCGCGAAATTTCACGAACCAGCTTTAAACAGTCAGTTCTATTTCCACCGATCACAACTTCTCCTTAAGAAAACCCTAATTTAGTAACTTTTGACTTTTGATGAATCTTGAGTTTTCTTGATGTATCCTGATCAACCCTTGATCAAATGATGAATGTGATTCCAAAATATTGATTTTGATGAAAAAATCTTGAATTTTGACTGTAGATTGGTCAAAGTTTACTTTTTGTCTAATATAGTTAATTTTCAATCATCTAACTAATTGACTGAGCAAACTAGTGATGTAAGGCTTGAAATATGGTATGAGGGTACCTCGAGAAAAATTAGAAAGCGTGAGATCTACTTGAGGCATTAAAAACTCAATTTCCTTTGAGAGAAGCAAAACCCGATTTGTAGGTCAATTGCTTAGGAGAAGAGTTTGTCTGGTCAACCTTGAGTAGTCTTGAGAAATTGAGACCTTCATGAGCATGAGGATGTGTCTGTTAAAATAATTTGTCTTGAAATTATGAGGGAAAATTTTGGGGTACAACAGCTTCCCCTGTTCAATCTTCTTAAACCTAAAGAGTTATATTGGCATTCCCGCCATTCATCATCTAAAGGTAGAAGAGGATTGAACACCTAAGTGCCCAAAAATTTGCACTCACGTGTGCATGAAGTAACACTGTTGGTTAATTGTACTACTTGAACGATCTTAAAGATATCGTATGGAGAGGTGATAGAGTGTCATCCAAGATGAGCTTATAAATTCCATATGCAGTAAATGTTGATAGGAGTATCAGAATGAGTCTATGTCTGAATTTATCTGAGCAAGTATTAGAATGAGGCTACTCCCAACTGTATCTAAAGGTGAATTAGAATGAGTGTTCATCCGACTATATCCGAAAAATTATACTAGAATGAGTATGTGTCCAACTGTATCTAGTAAACTTGCTAGGGAGTGTCAGAATGAATCTTATGACTCGATTGTATCTGAATGGTGTTATAGAATGAGTCTATGTCTTGATTGTATCCAAAAGTGGATCAGAATGAGTATTCGTCCGACTGTATCTGAAAATTTTATTAGAATAAGTCTACGCCTGACTGTATCTGAAAGAGTATCAGAATGAGTCTTCGTCCGACTGTATCTGAAAGATGTACTAGAATGAGTCTACGCCCGACTATATCTAGAAGATGTTTTGGAATGAGTCTATGCCGAATTTATCCAAAAGAGTGTGAGAATGAACTTTCGTCTAGTTTCATCTGACTGATGCTTTTCAGAATGAATCTATCCGATTTTATCTGAGGGAAATGATTTTCAGGAAGAATCTGTGAAGGAAATGCTTGTCAGAATTAGTTTTTGAGGAAATCATCTGGTCATGTAGATATTCGCCTGGTCCTATTTCTGGAATTAATCTACAACATGTCTATAAATCACTGATAATATTCGTCTGTTTCCGAACATAACCTGAAAACAAAGTTATCTTCATGCAATGTCATGATGCATGAAATGTATTTTGTAGTGATGTTCTCAAAATAAATGAGAATGTTATATATGCCATGATATTTTGTGAATGATGTATGGCTGTAAATGTCGCTGAAGCATATGGTAGCTTCGTCTAGCTGGGGAAAATAAATCCGTGACTGTTGCTGGGGATGAAGAAAATAATTCTTCAATCTTGTTCAAAACGAATTTACTTGGGATTCCAATTTCCTGTTTGAGGACACTCCGTTGGGGATGTTCGACTTTTGCTTAGGAATAGAAGCATTCAAAGAGAGTCGGTTGTTCATCGTTCTTTTTATTGAAGGATATGATTCTTATGTACCATGACTGGGGATAAAAGAGATGGATATTCCTCTAATGCATTATCCGACCAGGTTTCAAATATAGGTATAAGCTCTTCTGGGGAGGACAATATTGAATGATATCTGGATGGAGACGAGAATTCTGTCGGGGAAATTGCAGTATTTGGAGAAATAAATTCCGTCGGGGAATTAAATCCTATAGACTGTATTGAGGAAATAATCTCTGATGGGGATTAGGAATTCATAGGATGCGCTGAGGAAGTTTCCACCGTATGTTGGGGAAATGATCAAACTTCCTTATCTGCTATGGGACCTATTGGGGAAGATGATCATGTCAAGCTATCCATCAAGTATGGAGGTGAACTGCTAGGAGATGCCCGAATTTCTTCATGAGGGCATTTTAGACTTGCTGGGGAATATATCTCTATCAGGGACGAGCTTGTGAAGACAACTTTGTAGAGATAGTTCCATAAATATTGCTCTGTGGGGATTTATGGATAACTTGGATATTATCCTAACTTGTAGAGTAAATGCTAATCCTGCTTTCATGCATATATTTTTTAAATAGTAATCATATTCAAATGCATATGTTCATTCACCATAATCATTGAACGTTTTTGCAAACAAAACAGAGAAAGTAAAAACAATTTTGAATTTTGAAATATATTTAATTGCATTGATTCTGAAAGTTTGCCTATAAGCAAACAGTTTTATGCAAGAAGACAAAAATCCTAGTAAGAGGAAATCGTTGTAAAAATTGAAAAAGGGGTACAAAGTGATAAACAAAGAGAAACAACTATGTGGAAACGATTCCACTGAGTTTAAACTTTGCTAATGCCCCCATGTCTTCAAATATCGCATCACTTGCTGTCGAAAAAAGATGGTTGAATTGATCTGTACCGTTTGAACTTGGTATTAGTAATAAAGTTGGTTGTAAGTAGATGGGTGATCCAACGAGACATAGTCATACGCTTCAATCCCTAACTTTTTCTTGGACCTCCCTTTCGGGTTTTCAGTCCATCAGGATATCCTTTTTTTCCCAAGCCGCCTTTCCAGGTTATCGACTTGCTCGATGTACTATATATATATATATATATATATATATATATATATATATATATATATATATATATATATATATATATATATATATATATATATATATATATATATATATATATATATATATATATATATATATATATATATATATATATATATATATATATATATATATATATATATATATATATATATATATATATATATATATATACCCCTAACTTTTTCCCGAACCCTTTTGGTTCGCCGGGATGCTCTTATTTTCGCCTAGGCTTGTCAACCTAGCGGGTCTCCTTTATGCGTAGTATTTTTTGACTATGTCCGTGTTCACAGGGTGTGGAAATGTTTACCGTCCATGGTGGTAAGTATCATAGAACTGCCATACCGACAAATAAGGTTATACTTAATGAACTGAGCCACAACATTCTTGGTAACGGAAGCAAACGAGGCTTCCTTTATCCACTTCGTGAAGTAATCAATAGCGACAAGGATGAAATGATGCCCATTGGAAGTAGTAGGCTTAATCTCTCCAATCATATCAATGCCCCACATTGCAAACAGACAAGGAGCAATCAAGACATTTAAATAAACCGGAGGCACATGTACCTTGTGGCAAGTTCTGGAATGACGATGGAAATCGATTTCCATGGTGGACCAATAATAACCCACTCTCAGAATCTTTTTATCCATTGTATGTCCACTAGAGTGAGTATCAAAGACACCTTCGTGCATATCTTCCATAATTTTCTCAGCCTCCTTCTTGTCTACACAAAGAAGCAAAGTTGAATCGTGGTTATGCTTGTACAAGATTTTGTTACTCAGAAAGAACTTGACGGAGAACCTCCTTAGAAATTTATTATCATTAATAGATGCCCCTTCAGGATATTCTTGAGTTTCGAGGTATTTTTTTACTTCGTGGTACCAAGGCTTCTCCTCTATTCCATCAGTATTAACTTCAGAGTAATGCGCTGGTTCATCTAGTCTCTCAATAGTAATTCGAGGAGCTTCATTATCCCATCTGATTTTGAACATAGATGACATGGTAGCTAGTGCGTCTGCCAATTGATTCTCCTCTCTTGGAATATGTTCAAAAGTGATTTCTTTGAAGTACAAAATTAATGTCAACACATGCTCTCGACAGGGAATGAGATTTGGATGCTTCGTGTCCCATTCTCCTCTAGTCTGAATAATCACTAGGTCTGAGTCTCCATATACATTTAAGAATTTAATTCTCATATCGATGGCAACTTTGATACCCATGACGCATGCTTTGTACTCGTCCATATTATTGGTACAGTCAAAACACAATTTAGCGGTGAAGGGCATATAGAAACCCTTGAGAAAGACAATCACAACACCAATTCCATTACCAAGCGCGTTGGAAGCTCCATCAAAAACCATAGTCCACTGGGATCTTGATTTAGGTCCTTCATACGGTCCAGGTTCTTCATAATCAGTAAGTAGCATGATATTCTCATATGGGAACTCAAAATTCATAGAATGATAGTCATCTACAGCTTGATGAGCCCAATGATATCCCAGTACACTTCCTTTGATTGCCTTCTGAGTAGTGTATTGAATGTCATATTCTGTCAAGACCATTTCTCATCTTGCTATTCTTCCGGAGAGAGAGCGAGTTTCTTGAATGTGTATTTTATCGGATCCATCTTAGAGATCAACAAAGTAGTATGAGTCAACATATACTATTTTATTCGGAGAGCAGCCCATGCCAAAGCACATCAAGTTTTCTCTAGCAGTGAGTATCTTGTTTCACAGTTGGTAAACTTTTTGCTAAGGTAGTTTATTACATGCTCTTTTCGACCAGACTCGTCATGTTGTCCCAATACACACCTCATTGAGTTCTCTAATACTGTCAAGTACATGATCATAGCTCTTCCTTCCACTGGTGCATTAGAATTGGAGGTTCCTGGAGGTACTCCTTGATTTTTTCGAAGTCTATCTGACAATCATCGTTCCACTTCACTACTTGATATTTCTTCAGTAACTTGAAGATTGGCTCATAAGTAGCGGTTAAATGGGAAATAAATCTGGCAATGTAGTTCAATCGTCCCAAGAAACCTCTGACTTCCTTCTCGGTACGGGGAGATGGAATTTCTTAAATTGCTTTAACCTTGGCGGGATCAACTTTGATACCTTTACCACTGACAACGAAACCTAGCAGTTTACCGGATCTTACCCCAAAGGTGCACTTTCTTGGATTCAACCTCAACTTGTATTTCTTCAATCTCTCAAATAGATTGTGCAGGTGGTCGAGATGTTCTTCTTCATTCTGAGACCTGGCTATCATGTCATCAACATAAACCTCTATCTCATGATGGATCATATCATGGAACAAAGCTACCATAGCATGCTGATATGTTGCACCAACATTCTTCAAACCAAAAAGGAATAACTTTATAACAGAAAGTGCCCCACTATGTGACAAAAGTAGTCTTCTCCATGTCATCAGGTGCCATCTTGATTTGATTATACTATAGAAACCATCCATGAAGGAAAATACTTTGTGCTAAGCGATGTTGTCAACCAGGACATCAATATGTGGAAGCGGAAAATCATCTTTGGGGCTTGCCCTATTCAAATCCCTTTAGTCTATACACATATGCACCTTACCGTCCTTCTTAGGTACTGGAACCATATTTTCAAACCACTAAGGATAGGACGTAACAACTAAGAAACCTGCATTGAACTGCTTCATGACCTCGACTTTGATCTTTTCAGATATCTCGGGATGCATACGACGAACCTTCTGCTTTATAGGAGGACAACCTATTTTCATCAGTAGAAGGTGAACCAAAATGTTTGTATCAAGCCCTGGCATGTATTTATAAGATCAAGCAAAGATCTCAACATAGTCACATAAAATATGGATTAGTCTCTTTTTGATACTGTCTTCTAGGTCGACATCTATCTTGATTTCTTTCCTGTCCTCTTCAGTACCCAAGTTTACAACCTCGACTGGCTCTCCATGCGGTTGTATGGATCTTCCTTCCTGCTCTAACAGTCTAGCAAGCTCTCCAGGTACTTCACAATCTTCCTCACTTTCATCCTCAGGTTGGTAGATCGGATTTTCAAAGTCATAATTAGCAATAGCATAATTGTTATCTATGGAACCCAAGGTGGATGTGGATCTGCAATTTGTTATGTGGGTGTGTGTAAGAACACATAGCTATTTTGAGAGCAATAAAGTAAAATAAATACAAAGAGCACAAAATTTGAATGCAAATGTCCAATGATTTATTAAATGAAAATATGTGGATGAAAATGACAACCCTAACAAATGTACCGTTGTGCCCCGGGTAAGGCACAAGGCTTAAAGTTATTTTTCAAATTACATAACTAAAAAATTGAAAGTAAGAAAACAGAAAATAGCATTTACTCCTAACTAAAGGAGATTGGTATAACGTCTTTATCCTTCCAATTGTTGAGCCCGCTGTCGGTAGTAGGGAAAATCCAACTGTCTATGTTACAGTTTTATCAGTGTCTTCCACAATGTTGACTTTATTTTTATGAAATCCATTGTTGTTGATGCAGAATGACGATCTCCCAGAATTAGCATGAGCACGACAGACAACCCTATGAGCCTCTGAGGTGAAACCCAAACCAAATTTATCGGACTTGTAAGGAATGTCGGGAAGCTGACCCCAAATAGTGCCACCACCTTCTTCTACCACAGCCTTAGCGTCTTTCTGATAAGCCATTCTTGGTGGAATCTTGGAAAACTTAGAACAACTTTAGCAACAAGTGTTTTCTGAGGAATAATTTCAAAGGTCTGGCAAGGAGTCTCGAGAAATTCACCATCCATCTCAATATACTTGAAGGAGTTCAAATGGCTCACCGTGTATTCTTCTTCGCCACAAACTGTAATGATTTTTCCTTTCATGGATACTTCAACTTTTGGTGTAAAGTAGAAGTAACAGCGCCTGCCCCATGAATCTAAGGGCGTCCAAGCAAACATGAATAGGATGGACGAATGTCCATCACAGAGAAAGTAGAGTCGAATATCTAGGAACCCACTTTGATTGGAAGATCAACCTCCCCATGCACCATTCTCTTTGAACCATCAAAAGATCTCACCACAATGTCACTGGGTTTTAGCATAATCCCTTCATAGTCAAGTTTTTCTAAAATAACTTTCGGTAATACATTTAATGAAGAACCTGTGTCCACTAACACATGAGATAAGGTAGTTCCCCTACACTCAATAAAGACATGCAGGGCCTTATTATGGTCCCTTCCTGTGGGGGTTAAATCAGAGTTAGAAAATCCTAGCCCATTATCAGTTGTCAGGCTAGCAACACAATTTTCGAACTGATAAACAGAGATTTCCTGCGGTACATAAGCATACTTCAGAATATTCAGCAAAGCCTGAGCATGGGCTTCAGAGCACAACAATAGAGATAACATAGATATTTTGGAGGGGGTCTTCCCCAACTGTTCAATAATCTTGTAGTCACTCTTTCGAATAATTTTCAGTACCTCCTCCATCTCTTACTTGAAGGTATCTTTAACAGTAATCTCTTTCGGTGCCTTAGTCTGGGAAGGCTCAATCATCTGTTCTTTGCCTCGAGTCTTAGTAGTTGATTCAGTAGTAGTGATACGAACTGGTGTAGTAACAGCCTTTGGAGAGATCTATGGAGAAAAAACCTTCCACTTTTGGTAACCTTACTAGTCCCAGCAATATTGCCAATATTGGGATTAGTAACTTCAGTATTTGCATCTTCGATAGTCAGTGGTTCTTGCTTGATGCCATGGTAGTAGACATCAACTCCATAATTCCAAGGGATAGCCTTGTCAGAGGAATATGGAATTGGCCCAGGTGCGGTAATGATCAAACGAGTAACCCTAGGCTCGACAATAATCTTCACAGGACCCTTAGTAGTGATCCTTACAAGAGTACCAGAAATTATAATCGTGGACACGTCTTCAAGCTCTAGGCCTTGAGACATACTTTTGCATAAGCTCTCCACAGAATGAGTCTTCTCAAATAGAATTACACGGTCATTCATCAAACTATGAATGCCTGTTTTCAGCAGTACACAACCATTGGATTGGGACGCACAGTAGTAGCAGTTTTCAGTGCAACCCAAAAATAAACCGGCTTGAAACAATTTCTTCTTAGCAATCATCAGAGGAGTAGTCAAGTCACTCACATCAGAAACATAAGAAAAATCATCAATAGCATTAACGCCCTTGTCATGATTAGGCATATGTGCAGTGATCACGTTAGGAGTCTCAGGAGGATTAAATTAAATCTCCTTAGAGTCAATCATATCTTAAATCTTATTTTTCAGAGCCCAACAATTGTTAGTGTCATTCCCAAGACTGTTGGAATGATAGACACACCTTGCATTGGGATTGTAACAGGGAGAGGAAGTATTGGGGTTCTGAGGAGGTTCTTTCAATGTGATCAACTCTACCTTTAACATATGTTGTAATTCTTGAGACAACGACATGTTGATTTTTATGAACTGTCTCTTGGGTGCATCTTTCCTATGTTGATTGTTATGTTGTTGTTGTTGCATTGGTGCAGGATTATAGATCATAACTGCCTCCACAGATTGGTTGTAGTCACTCTTATTACGACCCATCTGGTTGTACACAACATTGGATTCTTTCTTAGCATTGTATGACTTCTTTGTAGTATTCGAAGATGTAGCCACCTGAATTTTACCACTTTTGATTCCATTCTCAACATGTTCCCCTATCAATATCATTTCAGTGAAACCCGCTGAAGAAATTCCAAGTAGGTGATTATAGAAATGACCTATTAGCGTACTCATGAACATGCCAACCAATTCCCTATCAGCCAAAGGAGGTTAAACTCTGCCTGTAAGATCTCTCAATTCATGTGCGTAGTCTTTAAAACCTTTCTCATAACCCATGGACATACTCTATATTTATATGCGGGTTGGTGCTAAATCATAATTTTAGTGATACTGTCTATGGAAAGCTGCAACCAAATCTTCCCAGGTATGGATATTGGTACCTCCGAGTTAATAATACCATTCCAATTATGTTCCAGACATACTTTCTTGAAAGAAATGAAACAATAATTTCTTGTCAGTAGTGTGTGGTTGAATTTTCCAAATATATGATCTCAAATGAAGCTTCGGGAAAGAAACACCATCATACTTAGAAAAGGTATGAGTTTTAAACTTAAGAGGAGTGACGACTCCTGAGACTAAACCCAATTCTTCAAAGTTCAAGCAAATCACCTTCTGGATCTCTGTAGCTTTCAGACGCTCTTCTAACAACTTATACTTCTCACCAGCGGGGGGATATTATTCATCTAAATAATCCTTTTCCTCTTCATCAGAACATTTGTCAGAACCATGATTGCTTTTTTTCAGACTTAAAAGTCTTACCATCTTCATCCCATTCGTCATCTTTGTCCTATGAGACATCAAGATATTGAGCTTGTTTGACTGGACCTTTCAACTTTCTCCCCATGTTAAGGATGACGATTGGTTACTTTGTCTTCTTCTTCTTCTTGTTGATGAGTGTCTTCAGTTCTTCTTGCCTCTTGGCTAAGTTTAGGAACATCTCTTGGAATTGAGCATTATGAGCCTGGAGTTCTTTGACTGTCTGTTCGAGAGCCACTTTTTGCTGAAATAAATAACAACAACAAGATGAGAAACCTGTCTTGGAAACCTGTTATGCAATGATATGTATGACATGTAGATACATATTCAATATTTTCAAGGACCTCTTGGAATCTAAATTTGTTAATCAAAAAGAGAACGGAAACATAGACTCTTATTAGTAAGTTCAAATTATAAGTGCCTCTTAGGCTTACAATGAAAACAAAAAGGGTTACAAGGAAACAAATTATAAACTCTTAAGACCTAAGCCTCAAGTCTCCCATGGACGCTTCCTCTTTATGTTAACATATGCATTAAGTATCTTCTCTTCATGAATTCGTTTTGTCAGCTCCAACACTTTCTTCTCACTAGCATAGAATTGAGTCTTAAATGTGTCCCTTTCTTCTTTCAGTTGAATCCAAGACTTATGTAGCTCTTCAAGGTCAATGGGAAATTATGGATGAAAAATGGTACGAGGAACATCTCCTTTAACAACAGGCTCCACAATTACTGGTAAGACAACAGGATATGGCATTATAATATTTTGAGCACGAGATCTCACCCATATGAGGTAAGGCTCCAAAGGGATGGAGTTTTTCTATCCCAAAGTCTTGCTATCAATCTTATTCACCATGCCCCAAGCATGTATAAACTTTTTACGGTAACCTTGAGGATCATTCTCGTAATCGAATACAATACCCTGGATAAGAATATCATGAGGACCATCTCTTCGAGCATAACCAAATTGACATAGAGTTAGATAAGGGTCGTAAGTAATTCCTCCACTTATGCTAAGGAGTGGCACATTAGGGAATTCCCCACAGCGGTCAATAACAGTGATATCATCCTGAGATCGCGAACACCAATAGATATCTGAATGAGAGAGTGGCGTTATCCTTCAAGACCACCTCAAACCTTGTTCATTATTCATCACTGATTGGGGAAGGTGCGAAATAAACCACCTGGATAGTAAAGGTATGAAACACATGAGAATCCCTCGCTTCCTTATAGTACGAGTCTGAAGAGAGTGCAAAATATCTCCAAGCAAAGTAGACACAAGATTATGAGTAAGAAATATTTTGATGGTGTTCACATCTATGAGTTGGTATGGATTAAGGAATAGTACTAAACCATAGATCAACAGAGCCAAGATCTTCTCAAAAGCATGAAAACTTAAGAATTTAGAAATAGCTGAGTCTTCTCTATCAGAAATTTAGCAAGAAGACCTTTAACTCCACTTCTTGTTTCCCAATTAGACACAATGTCTGACCGCTTTAGATGTAAGGCTGCTGCAATAACTTCAAGTTTTTGAACTTTCTCTAAACCGATGAATGGTGTCTAATCAATAATAGGTACTTCAAGTAGCTTAGAAAATTATTCCATTGTGGGTACCAACTGATAATCTGGGAAGGTAAAACACTGATGCTTAGGATCAAAGAACTGAAACAGAACACTCATCATGTCTTCTTTAAAACCTGAGGTGACCAAACTGAGTAGATAACCATGCCTCTTGGTGAATTGAGAGTTCTCGTGAACCTTTGAGACTAACTCCTTAAGCTTGGAAGGTATTCTCACAATGTTGATCCGAATAGTATTTCTGCGAGCGGTGGTCATAACTTGCAACAAGGAACAAAGATAAATCCCTAGATCATTGAAATGGTTAGTAAACATGTTATGTTATGATGATATGATGTTATGATGTTATGTTCATGTTAAATAAGTAGCAAACACAAACAAGTCACATAAGAGCCTTAGGTTTAAAGGCTTGCATGAAGTCTATAGGTAAATACCCTTTCCCACTGAAGTTAAGTTGGCTCAACCTGTCCTAAAATAGTAACCGAGTTCTAAGAATCTCATATCACAGATCTTTCTTGCAGGATTTAATTTAGCACAGAAACCGGCTTGCCACCAAAACATCCCAAAAGTCAAATCTTAATGAGCGTAGCTTCGAGTATCAACCAACTTTGGACTGTACCAAAGCCGGCTATCTCACTACTTTCTAATGGCCAAGATGGGTCAATTAAGGTTTTAAAAGTAGGTTAGTGTTAACGACACCACGCGGAAGCCAAATATTATCCTCGACTGACTCGAGGAACATAAGTACAAACTAAAGTGTCACACTAACGCGGAAGCCTACCGTTATCCTCAAGAATGTATACAAAGTGTTTTTGAAAATATTTGTTTGAAAGTGATGTGGAAAATGTTTTGAGTTGTGAGCAAGCAACTAGGAGTCTTACCCACTAATAAGGTCTTTCTTATTATTTTCCTTCTCTTTTGGAGATAGTACTAGCCATACCATTAGTTGGCAAGTATCCCCATCTAATGGATGTGAAGGGACAGGCGTATGGTCATTGTATGGTCATTGAAGGCAACATGTAAGGATACTATATCAATTGTATCGAAGGGACTATCATCATTTTATTCGTAGGGTCATCGAAGGGGACTACATTATTTTGTAGGCAATTTAGAGGGTCATCAAGAGACTATGATCTTTATTCGAAAGGGACTATGATGATTTGATCGAGGGTCTTTTGCTAAAGTATCCCCACTTTCGAGGGACGTGATCAATATTCGTAAGGCAACAAGAGAGGTTACCCTAGAGGTGCAAGTATGAAAAGTGTATTAGTTTCAGTTATATTAATCTTGAATTAGGGTTTTCTAAATTGCTTTTAATCTTGACATACAAACCCTAGTTACTAACAATTAAATATATACAGAAAAATAGAATGCGGAATGTAAAACCCTACGCTATTACATGGCTTTGGGGCAGATACATAAGTATAGAAATTTTCGGGAAAGTAAACCTACGCTATTACATCCTCGGAGCAGATACATAATAGGAAAAAATGCGGGAATATAAATCTAAGCTATTATATTGATAGTGCGACATATACAATTGTTCTAGGAATTTAAATAGCAAAGAAAGAAAATAAGAAAAATGTTAGAAAAAATGTTAAAGACCTAGAATCTAAGTGTTAATGTTTTTGCAGAAAATAATTTAAGTGATAATAATAGTAATTAAAACCTAACTTCTAATTTATTTTAATATTAAGAAAAAATCCAATTTAATTAATTAGTTAATTAGTAAATAAAAATATGTCAAAAATCTAATTACTAATTAAAAACCCAACCTTAATTTGTTATGGTTTTAAAAAAGGCTTAAGGTTTTGTTAATGATTAATTAGAAAAGGAATTAATTAAGAAAAGAGTGAAAATTAGGGTTAGTAGAAAATAAGAAAACCCAAATGCAAGGGGTGGGACTTGAACCCACAACCCTCCCTTCATCAGCATGCCATACTACCATTGTGCCATGTTGTCTTTTGTGTTATGGAATGAGAATGATTCAACATATGATAAGCATGCTTTATAAATCCTGAAAAAGAAAGAAAATAATTATAAAACATAGGGATCGATTTGACGCCTCTCATGTCACATGCCTCTGTCTCCAACCGTCTGAGATACGTTGGCTTTTTGTTATACATACACAAATAAAACATTATATAATAAAACACTCGATCAGAGAAGCGTCGGAGCCCTAGCTTCGTTTATCTTCTCCGACGAGCTCCATTGTCAAACCTGCGAATCACGCAAAATCAAAACACAAGATGAACCATATCCTCCTAATTTGAACCTTGTAAATCCAATGCTGGCATTGGTTTGACCTAAAAACGCTTGTAGAGTAAGTTTAAAAGAAAAAGTTTCAAATTTCCCTAACAATTGAGTTTTGTTATTCCTACATCAAAGCTTACAAGCGATGCGTCAAAAGCATTCCAAACATAAATATGAACATGAATGTATGCATCAAACCGTTCAATAATGCATATATTAAAAGTTTGAAATTTAAGAAGTTTACCAAACTGGTGATGCTTTGCTGCGATGATCTGGGATGCTTCAAGCTTGAGTGATGGATGGTATGAACTCTTGGGAACCTCAGGAGTGTGATAGGATGCTTGGAACAGATTGATCAAGGCTGAAGATAAGGGTTTGATTTTTACCTAGTTTTGAGAAATTTTGAAATTTTTAGGGTTCTTCTTAAGGCTGCATGCATGTCCTTTTGATGTCTGAAAACATTATCTATATATATAGGAGAATATTAGGTCAAGTGGTGGGCTTTGACATGTCATGCAATTATATCTTTGATTTTGTTTGAAAATAAGTTCAAATCTTCCAAAACTATGAAGATTTGTTTCAAACATAGGCCACGGTTTCTTGAGCATCAAGGTAAAATTTTGGGCCTCCAACATGATTAAAAATAAAAGCCACACGCCTTGATCCAACATTTTGAAGATTTATTTGATTTATTTTAAGAATTTTTTTGAATAAAATTAAAATAAATAAAATAAAAAAATCTAGGCCATGCATAAATGGACTTAGAGGTCCAATATGAAGTTATGAACACGTTTGAACATGAAAACTTAGGCCCATTAGCACAAAAATTCAAGTTTGCTCAATTTAGGTTTCATGCATTTTCTCAAAATTGCTCAACTTGCATAAATCATAACTCATTCAATTTTTGTCATATGAAGGTGATCTTAGACTTTTTAGAAACCTCAACATGTCTCTTACAACTTTCATGTTGGTCATTTTTTCATTTCAAGTCTTTATCTTTATGTGAATTTCTTTGACAATAAATGTCTTTTTATTGAGTTTTAAAATGACATGTAATGTTTTGACTCATATCTCTCAAATGAAGCATTTTTGGCCTTGAGCTTAGAGAGACAAAGTTGTAGAGAATTGAATTTCCTTCAAAATATGCTTTGGTTAAGAAATTTTTGATGAAGTATGTGAAAGTTATGATTGGTCAAAGTTCAATTGACTTCTCCTTAAGAAAACCCTAATTGATGAATCTTGAGTTTTCTTAATGAATAACGATCAACCCTTGATCAAATGATGAATGCGACTTCAAAATATTGATGTTGACCAAAAATCTTGAAGTTTGAATGTAGATTAATCAAAGTTGACTTTTTGTCCAATATAGTTGATTTTCAATCATCTGACTAATTGACTGAGCAAACTTATGATGTAAGGCTTGAAATTTGGTATGAGGGTACCTTGAGACATACGAGAAACCATGAGATCCACTTGAGGCATTAGAAACTCAATTTCCTTTGAGAGAAGCAAAACCCTAGTTGTAGGTCAATTTCTTAGGAGGAGAGTTTGTCTGGTCAACCTTGAGTAGTCTTGAGCAATTGAGACCTTCGCGAGCATGAGGATGTGTCTGTTGAAATAATTTGTCTTGAAAATGGGAGGGAAAAATTTGTGGTACAACAGTCATCGTCCTCCCTTCCTCAGATTTCACTATTCAGGTTGATCAATTCCTTCTTCGGTGTCCTTGAGTATGTCTTCTGTAGATGCACCTGTACCATGAAAAGAAATTCCTTTCCCGGTATTATTTGGGAAAGACTCATCAAAAGTAACATAAACCGACTCTTCAAAAATATGTAATATCTTATTATATACTCTATAAGCTTTACTTGATTGAGATTATCCAAGGAATATACCTTAATCGGATTTCGCGTTAAATTTTCCAAGGTTTTATACCTTTTAAAATTTCATATGGTGTTTTGTCTAATATAGGACGTATAAGTATCCTATTTAATACATAACAAGCTATACCAATAGCATCGACTCAAAAATATTTAGGTAGACAATTATCATTGAGCATTGTTCTTGCCAACTCCTCTAAAATCAAATTTTTGTGCTCCACAACACCATTTTATTATCGAGTACTATGAGCTCAAAAGTTATGTTCAATACCATATTTATCACAATATTCTTCAAAGAGGTGGTTTTCAAATTCACCTCCATGATCCCTTCTGATAACAAAAACTTTTGAATTTAATTTGTTTTGGGATAACGATGCAAAATGTGTGAAAGCCAAAAAATGTCTCATCTTTACTATGAAAAAAGATGGTCCAACACAATCTTGAGTAATCATCTATAATAACAAAACCATAATAATTCCCACCTAGACTTTTAGTTCACATGGAACCAAAGAGATCCATGTGGAGAAGCTCAAGAGGTCTTAAAGTTGAAACAATATTTTCGAATTTAAATGAGACTCTTGTTTGATTTATCTTTTTCCATGCATCACATATGTGATCTTTTTAAAACTTTATTTTGGTTAGACATATCACTAAATATTTTAAAGCCACTTTGTTTATTAAATCAAAGTTGACATGAGTTAAGCGTCTATGCCATAGCCACGAGTCTTCACTCACAGTAACAAGACACTTAGCATTGGTCAAAGATACATCATGCAAGTCAAATATATAGATATTGTTTACCCTCACACCATTAAACATATAATCTTTCTTTTCATTATATACAATCATGCAATGAGTTTTTTTTAAATGAAACTTTATACCCATTGTTGCGCAATTGACTAATGCTAAGAAGACTATGTCTAAGGCCTTCAACTAACTTAACATCCGAGATAGTAATAGATGATGGATTACCTATACTACCTTTTCCAAGTATTTTATCTTTGTTTTTGTCTCCATAGGACACAAAACCTTTCTTCTTCTCCACAATGTCAGAGAATAAGGAAATGTATCTCGTCATATGCCTTGAGCATCCACTATTGAGAATCCATCTTACCTCCATGGAGTCAAGACATTTATACTATAAGATTAAATAAAGGTTATACGTACCCAATCTTTATTGGGTCCTTGAGAGTGAGTGAAATCATGGTTTCATTTGGGAAACCATCGAAAAACACCTTTAGGAACCAAAAAACTCCTAAATTTTTATTTTTTTTAATGGTGTGACCTTTTTTGCAACAATAGAGACAAGAGAAGCTATGAATATTTTTGCTTTTTCTATTTGAATCCTTTTTAACAGAGCTATACTTTTTATGAGGTTTCTTCAAAGTTTTTTAAGCTTTGAGGGATCAATAGAAAATGTAACATTTGATTGTAATGCCTTTTCCAATTTAGCTTCAAGAGTTTTAGACTCTTTTTTCCAAGTGTGACAAGTTTCACAACCGAAACTTGAAGGTTCTTCATCCTCCTTTTTAACTTTTAGACTATCTAAAGCATTAGCTTCCAATTTTAAAAATATCTTTTTGCTAAGTGTAACAAGTTTCACAACTGAACCTTGAAGGTTCTTCATCCTCCTTCTTAACTTTTAGACTATCTAAAGCTTTAGCTTCAATTTTTTCTTTAGAGCTTCCATTTTCTTTTCGGTTTCTAAAGCTTTAGCTTCCAATTTTGAAAAGATCTTTTTGTGTGAAGCTAACTTTTTAAAAGAATCTATTGCTTCTCTATATATATTTTCAAAATCTAATTGTAACTCAGAATAAAACAACTAATCAACATGCTCATATTTAGAATGACTTACATTTTTTGTCTTCTTATAATATCGATTAGCCGAGAGATACACATTTGCATCTACTTCATTATCACTTGAGATTTTATTACTTGAGGAATCACTATCACTTTACCAAGCTACATAAGATCTTCTAGAATTTCTATTCTTCTTGTGTTGGCCTATTACTTTATCATTGTCAAGATATGGACACTCCGGTCTATAATGACCCGATTTCAAACAATTGTAGCATATACCTCTTGATTTTCCTTTCTTGTTGTCATCTTCCCTTGAGGATGAATATTGTTTTCTAAACTTAATGAGGTTATTGTCAGAGTGCTTTACTCCATTATTTCTAATGTACCTATTGTACTTCTTCACAAACAACTCCATCTCTTCATTATTCAAATTCTCATCATCACTAATATCACTATCACTTTTCTCATTTGTTGAGGACCTTGAACTAGAACCCTTTAGAGAAATAGACTTATTTTATACCTCATTATCCATGCATTTCTCCTTATTTAACTTCTTCTCATGTTTTTCCAAGAAAGTGAGGTTTTGCTCATGTTTTTCAAGCTTACCAAAAAATGTAGTGAGGTCTAGTGTTGTAATATCATTAACTTATTTGATCGGGGCTACCTTTGGTGGTCAATTCCTAGTAAAACACCTCAAAACTTTATTAATAGAAATTTCATTAGAAACTGCTTTCCCAAGTGCATTTAAACGGTTAATGAGATGAGAGAACTTGTTTTTCATTTCGGTAATGGTTTCACTATGCTTCATGCGAAATAGTTCGAACTCTTGATTTCGTGTATTAATTATGGCTTGTTTGACTTTATTAGTTCCCTCATGGGAAACTTGTATTGTGTCCCATATAGCTTTAGCAGATTAACAATGGGAAATAAGATAAAATTCATCAACACCAAGAGTGGATATAATAATATTTTGTGCTTTCCAATCGTGACCCCACTTTTTCTTATCATCATCACTCAATTGTGCTTTCGATTTAGGTGTGACAACACCATTAGCATCGGTCACGGTAATTTGAGTTAGACCGTTGATAATGGTGTCCCACACACCCTTATCATATGAATTGATATGATTATGCATAAAAGCTTTCCAAAAGACATAGTTTTCACCGGTGAATATAAGTGCTCTATTATACGCCCCTTTAGGTTTGGTGACCATTATCTAATAAGCATTTTTGAATCACAAAATGAACCGGAGCTCTTGATACCACTTGTTAGACGATGGAAACTTATCTAGAGGTGGTGAATAGATCTCCAAACAAAAAAACTTAGTATTTAAAATTCAGTTTTGAAAATAAAACAAAAAATATGGCAAGCGGAAGATTAAACCTATATCGAACAAGTCATCTAAATCGAATTGACTATTGGAAACTCGAATATGCGTAAACCATATAATGAAATCAAATATGATGATTAGCCTTAATACAGTAATTTCTCAATCAATCATTTTATAATAAACATAATTGTTAAGCAATTTCTAATGAAATTATTGATAAAGCTAAAACAAGCAAATTATCAAACACTTGGCATGTAATAAAATTTTCAACATTTTCCCTTTGACTTTGTTGATATGAAATACCACTTATAATCAACAAATAAATGTATAGTAATCAAAGGATTTGTTTATGTGAAATGGTTACACAATTAATGAATTTAATAATTTGCTATACAAAGTAAATGAGATATAAATAAAGATAAAGAGAAATAAAACACAAGGATTTGTTTAGGTAGTTCACCAATCATCCTCACTATGGCTACGTCTACCCCCAATTTCGTTTGAAATTAAGATAAGAATTCTTAATATGTGAAAATTCATTTACAAGATAAATGTAGCAATCCAACCCTATAAACCCTATGTTTGATATTGATCCTAGCACTTTCTCTTCCATTGATCTGAGTTTGACCAAGTAACCTAACAAACCAATTTAATTCACTGTTTCGCATTACTCCTTTTTAAGAACCACCTTCTTCAAAGCCTTCACTTGGTCGAATCTAAATTGGGAATTATTGTCACCCAAGATTTCCAATTGATTCACTATCTTACGCTATTCCTTTGCAAGAACCTCTTGTTCTTCAAATCTCTTCACTCGATCGATTCTGAATTGCAAAATCTTGTCAAAACACTCAAATGATCTTGAAGGAAAACCTCACAGATTTTCTGATGAAAACCCCAAAAATTCTCAACCCAATTTTAGGTTACACCAACCTAAATTGAACGTTCTCAACACAAGTCTAGATGATACCTAAACAATGAACGATTATGTGTACTTTGTTTGTGTGTATGCATAGATGAGAGGTTGAAGATGATGATAAATTTTTGTATGTGTTTATGGTCTCATCTAGTTGGAAATGATGCATGTATGAAGTATTTATATGTGTGCAAGGTAGAGGCAAAAATGGATGCTTAGAAATCTAAAGGAAATGAATTTTTTCTAAAAAGTTATAGCACATGTGACACGTATAAGTCATGTGTTAACACATGTAATAACATGTGTCTACCTATCCAAGGTCATGTGTCGACACATAGAAAAAATCTTTACATGTTTAAAAATGTAGTACATGTGTCGACCTGAAACTCGTATTCGTCGATACATGGATGAAAACTTTCAGCATGTGTTAACTTGAAATGCTATATGTGTCTACACATAGACAAAAGCTTACAGTCTTCATTATTGATGCACATGTGTTGACTCATACATCGTATGTGGACACATAGACCTGTTTTCATGTAAAAACTCATTTTTAATACATTGTGCCTTTTCAAAACATGTTCTAAATGCGTTCTAAGAACCCTAATGCAAAGATGCATATAAAAACTTAAAGGTACCATTTAATATAGATAAATGTTAAGGTTATCCTAGTTTCCACATTGTGCAAAACATCTAATGGGAAAATGCACTCTCATGCGCCTTCCAAAGTGCATCAGAGTGCATGTACTTTTGTGAATGTGTTATAATTTAGGTGCAATTACTAGGATTGGAAACCGTCTTCAAACCTTTTATTCTACACTTTTGTCGTGGAACATATTAAATATATGACTCCATACACAAGAGGAGGGTGAATTGTGGAGGTTTAAAAATGATAGTTTATAACAAATTTATCTTCTGAATCAGAGTTTGAAAATATTTTCTAAAAAATATTTGGATATGCAGCAAAAAATAAGGATAAAGAAAATAAGGGGAAAGTAAAAGAGTTCAGGGAAGAGAGATAATACCATATTTTTATAGAGGTTTGATCTTAATAAAGTGACCTACTTCTCTCTCCAAGAAGGGTTTGAATTGGCTACCTTTTACTTTCGGTACCTTTAGTGTAAAATGGTTAAAAATAAATGAATAAAATAAAGTATTTAAGTGTGAGAAAATTGTTGATTAGAGAGAGTTAGAGACAAAGGTAGCGAATTCATGGATATTCAAAGGTAGAAAATACATTTCCCCCAAGAACTAATATTGAGATTATCCAATAATGGTTGAGGTTTTTAGAAGTTTAAGTAAACGAATCCCCTTATACAAGGTAAATGAAGTTTCTGGCTAACTTCCAATAAAACAACAAACTGAGGAATGAAGCACTTAGTCCTCACTCCAAAAAACGAGAAGAGCATCGAGAAGTTAGTCTCTAATCTAAATTGAGATTATTCACAGGCTAATATCGAACCATGTTGGAGTTTTGAGTTGGCTATCATTTGAATCGAACCAAGGTTTTACACAGGAAAACCATGAACAAAACCGAGATTTTTACTGGGCTGATCTCAAACCTATTGAGCTTTTACACAGGCTGAACTAAAAAGTCGAGTGAGATTTTATACTGGGATGATCTCTAATGATAGAGATTTTTAATGGGCTAGGCTTAAGAACATTTGTGAATATTTTTCTATGGTTATTCTTCAAAAACCCAAAAGGAGAGCTTTTCTTCAATGACATGGCTCACGAACCAAATAAGAACTTATACTAATCCCCAAAAGAGAGTTTTTACAAGTTTAACTTCAAACCTAAATAATTACTTCCTTAGAAAGACTAGTTTACTCAACTGGAAAAAAAATGTTAGAACATAGTTTGATTCTACAACCCTTGATTAAAGTTTTGATGATAAAAAAATACAAAGAATAAATTATTTCTAAGATATATACAAAGAACAATTATACTCCTTAAAATTATGTTTTGTATATGCAGAAGTTCTGATGAAATCAGCATCAGAATGGAATCAGCATCAGAAGATCAGAAACCTGTGCTACACGCTGAAGCTACCAGATTATACGCTGAAGTTTGATGACCAGAATCTGCGCCTAAACAAATACACTCTGAAGCGTTATCAGCAGATACAACAAAGAAGACTCTGAAGCGTTACTGGTATTCAAGACTGAATTAAATGCTAACGGCTTTCTTCAGACAAAGATCTTCTACAAAAGGAAAGTGAATTATTATCATTAAACCTGCTTTATGGACAATGTATCCTTTCTTGCCTATATAAACAGGACTGCTTGTGAAAAGAAGAACGTACGTACGCACTCAAAATTTGTGAAGCTATCCAAAACCACACATATTCAAAGCTTTAGCAAAGTCAGTTTATTCCAAGCTTATTTTGTGTAATTATCACAGTTGTGATATACAATTTTGTAAGAAAACAAAAACACACTTGTTCAATTCATTTATAAAAGAAGTTCCTTGAGATTAACCGGATTGTGGTTGTACCCAAGAAGAATTTAACAGTTGTTAAAGTAGCTGTTGTAATCCTTTGAGAATAGTGGATTAAGACCTCGTTGGAGAGAGGAGAAATCACCTTGACGGGTGGACTGGAGTAGTTTGAGATCAAACGAACCAGGATAAAAATACTGTGTTGACAAGCTTTTTGATTTAAGTTTTACAATTCAACCCCCCTTCTTGTGTTTTTCACATCTTCAATTGGCATCAGAGCGCTTGGTTCTGAGCTTTTACACTTAACCGTGTCAGTACAAGATCCAATGTCAGAAAAACACAATGGCAGGACCAAGTCAAAACATCAGCAATGACAACAATGAAGAAAGGGACAGATTCAGTGGCAAACCTCCAGTCTTTGATGGAGAAAACTTTGACTACTGGAAAGACAGAATTGCGAGTTTCTTTCTGGCCCATGATGCTGATCTGTGGGACATGATGACTGATGGATACACACACCCAGTGGATGGACGTGGTCAGAAGATTGACAGGAAAATGATGTCTAATCAGCAAAAGCATGAGTTAAGAAATCATCACAAGGCCAGAACAATTCTTCTCATGGCCATCTCATATTCAGAATATGAGAAAATATCAAACAGAGAAACTGCTAAGAATATGTTTGATTCTCTAAGAATGACGCAAGAAGGCAACATTCAAGTCAAAGAAACAAAAGCCCTTGCGCTCATTCAGAAGTATGAGGCATTCAAGATGGAAGATAGTGAATCAATAGAAGCTATGTTTTCAAGATTTCAAATTCTTGTTGTTGGTCTAAAAGTTCTTGACAAAGGATATTCCACTACTGATCATGTTAAGAAGATCATCAAAAGCTTGCCAAAACAGTGGAGGCCAATGGTTACAGCGCTTAAACTAGCCAAGGATCTCAACAAAATCTCTCTGGAGGAACTTGTCAGCTCCCTCAGAAGTCACGAGATAGAGCTAGAAGCAGATGAACCTCAAAATCAAGGTAAGCCATTAGCTTTAAAATCTAACAGAAAATCTGACTCCAAATTTTTGCAGGCTATGGAAGAAACCTCTGATGGATCCTCATCAGAAGAAGATGAATTGTATCTTCTCTCCAGGAGGGTGAACCAACTGTGGAAGCAGAGGCAAAGGAAGTTCAGGAATCCCAGAAGATCAGAAAATCAGAATGAATCTTCCTCCAGATATAGAAGGTCAGAATCCTTCTCTGGACACAAAGGATCTGAAGGCTCTTCAGGATACAGAAAGCCAAACAACAAATACATCATATGCTATGAGTGTAACGAGCAAGGGCACTACAAAAGTGATTGCCCAAAGCTTCAGAAGGAGAAGCCCAAAAAGAAGTTTGGCAAAGAAAAGAAGAAGAGCCTCATGGCTACATGGGATGATTCTGATACATCTGAAGCAGACTCAGAATTAGATGATGAAAGAGCAAACATAGCTCTCACGGAAAACATCTCTGAAGACAGTGAAGTTTCTGGTTCAGATTCAGAATCAGATATAGAAGAGGTATTCCCTGACTTTACTATCAACTTTACTAAGGCTGAACTAGCTGAAAGCCTTAATGAGATTTTGGAAAGGTATCAGAAGATCAGAGTCAAATTCAGAAACCTGAAAAGGAATCTTGCTTCTGACTCTGATAAAACTGAGAGTCTCAAATTGGAGAATTCTGAGTTAAAAGATAGAATTTCAAAACTAGAAAACCAATTGCAAAACTCTCAGAAGGAAACAATCCCTGAAACTCCCAGCAATGCTGATGAGATCATCAAAGAGTATGATCACAGCTTTCAAAAGTTTCTAGCTAAAAACATAGATAGAAGCAAAATGGCTTCAATGATCTATGGGGTTAGCAGAAATGGAAGAAAAGGGATAGGATATCAAGGTAAGGTTCCTACACCAAAAAATTCCATGGATTTAGTTATAAAGCGTACTCCACTTGATTCACACTTTATGTATGGACACACACATGACATAAAATATACAAGTAATGATTACTCTGTCAAACCAAAATTCAACCAGAGCTTTGGTAAAACTAACAAATCAGGACCCAAGAAAATGTGGGTACCTAAGGATAAAATAATACATGTGGCAGATATCTTTAGCAGCAAAGCAAAGACACCAGTCATGGTACCTGGACTCTGGCTGCTCATGACACATGACAGGAAGAAGGCATATGTTCCAAATCCTGGAACTTAAGCTTGGAGGCCACGTAGGCTTTGGAGGCAATCAGAGGGGAAAGATTATTGGCTCTGGAACAGTAGGTAATGGAAATATTCTCTCTATTAGTAATTTTTTATTAGTTGATGGATTAATGCATAACCTGTTATCCATAAGTCAATTAAGTGATAATGGTTATGATATAATCTTCAATCAAAATTCATGCAAAGCTGTTAGTCAGAAAGATGGGACTATCCTATTTAATGGAAAGAGGAAAAACAACATTTATAAAATCAAACTTTCTGAACTGAAAAGTCAGAATGTAAAATTTCTTCTGTCTGTTAACAATGAGCAATGGATCTGGCACAGAAGATTGGGGCATGTTAGTATGAGAAGAATATCTCAGATTAACAAACTCAATCTGGTCAGAGGACTTCCTAACTTGAAGTTCAATTCAGATGCTCTGTGTAAAGCGTGTCAGAAAGGCAAGTTTGCAAAACCGGCTTTAAAAATCCAAAAATGTTGTTTCCACCTTAAGCCATTAGAACTTCTGCACATTGACTTATTTGGACCAGTAAAAACTGCCTCAGTCAGTGGCAAGAAGTATGGGTTAGTAATCGTAGATGACTATAGTAGATGAACATGGGTAAAGTTCTTAAGGCACAAAGACGAGTCACACTCTGTGTTTGTTACCTTCTGCAACCAAGTTCAGAATGAAAAGGATCTTAGAATCGTCAAAGTCCGAAGTGATCATGGTGGAGAATTTGAAAATAAAGATTTTGAATTATTCTTTAATGAAAAAGGCATTCTGCATGACTTCTCTTGTCCTAGAACTCCCCAGCAAAATGGAGTTGTAGAACGAAAGAACAGAACATTGCAAGAAATGGTCAGAACCATGATCAACGACACTAACGTTGCTAAGATCTTTTGGGCATAAGCAATAAACACAGCGTGTTACATTCAGAATAGAATCTTCATAAGACCTATTCTGGAAAAGACTCCATATGAATTGTGGAAGAACAGAAAGCACAACATTTCTTTTTTCACCCATTTGGATGTACATGTTTTATTTTGAATACAAAAAATTATTTGATCAAGTTTGACTCTAAAGCACAAAAGTGTATTATTCTAGGATACTCTGAACGCTCAAGAGGGTACAGAGTATACAATACAGAAACACAGATTGTTGAAGAGTCAATCAGTGTTCGGTTTGATGATAAGCTTGAATTTCAAAAGTAAAAGTAGAATGAATTCCTTACAGGTATGGAAGTTGAACTCACAGGTACTGCAGACAACTCAGAGGCTCTCAACAGAGACACTCCCTCAACATCAGAAAGAGTCACTGCAAGCAACCCAACACCTTCTGTTGATCAACTCCAGAAAAGACCATCCAGAAGCAGAATTGATCACCCAGAAGAAACAATCTTAGAAAGGAAGGAAGATCCAATCAGAACAAGATCTACCTTCAGAAACTCTGAAGAATCCCTCATGGGACTGGTCTCTCTGATTGAACCAACAACTATTGATGAAGCACTTCTGGACAATGAATGGATTCTGGCAATGCAAGAGGAGCTAAATCAATTCACAAGAAATGACGTATGGGATCTGGTTCCCAAACCAAAAGGATTCAACGTCATAGGTACAAAATGGGTGTTTAGAAACAAACTGAACGAACAAGGTAAAGTCATCAGAAACAAAGCACGGTTGGTAGCACAAGGTTATAGTCAACAAGAAGGGATAGAATATATAGAAACCTTTGCTCCAGTCGCCAGGTTAAAATCTATCAGACTTTTAATTTCATTTGCTGTTAATAAAGGCATCACTCTGTATTAGATGGATGTCAAGAGTGCATTCTTAAATAGCTATATAGAAGAAGAGGTTTATGTGCACCAACCCCCTAGTTTTGAAAGTTCCAAAAATCCAGAATATGTTTTCAAACTAAAGAAGTCACTATATGGTCTGAAACAAGCTCCCAGAGCTTGGTATGAAAGGCTAAGTAACTTCCTGTTAGAAAAGGAATTCACCAGAGGGAAAGTGGTCACAACCTTGTTCTGTAAGACTATTAAGAATGACATTTTAGTATGTAAGATTTATGTTGATGACATTATATTTGGATCCACTAAACCCTCTCTAGGAAGAGAGTTTGCTAAATGTATGCAGGCAGAATTTGAGATGAGCCTAATGGGGGAACTAAAGTTCTTTCTGGGCATTCAGATTAATCAAACTCTAGAAGGAACCTACATTCAACAGAGCAAATATGTCAGAGAACTTCTGAAGAAATTTGATCTCTCAGAATGTAAGCCTTCAAGGATTCCAATGCATCCCACGTGCATTCTGGAAAAAGAAGAGGTAAGTAACAAAGTAGAACAGAAGGTCTACAAAGGTATGATTGGTTCTCTTCTCTATCTGACGACTTCAAGGCCTGACATTCTATTCAGTGTTTGCATTTGTGCTAGATTCCAATCAGATCCTAGAGAATCTCACTTAACAGCAGTTAAGCAAATTTTCAAGTATTTGAAAGGTACTACTAATCTGGGTTTGTTTTATAGAAAATCAAGTGATTACAGCTTAGTAGGATACTGTGATGCTGATTTTGTTCGAGACAGATTAGAACGTAAAAGCACTTCTGGAAGCTTCCAGTTTCTGGGAGAAAATATGATCTCATGGTCCAGCAAAAGACAATCCACAATAGCTTTATCAACAGCAGAAGCTGGATACATAGCAGCAGCTGGATGTAGCACGCAAATGCTCTGGATGAAAAGTCAACTTGAGAACTTCAATATATTTGAGAGTAACATCCCTATCCTCTGTGACAACACTTCTGCTATTTGTCTCAGTAAAAATCCTATTTTTCATTCTAGGGCTAAGCATATAGAAATAAAACATCATTTTATTAGGGACTATATTCAGAAAGGGATTCTCAATTTAAAATTTATTAACACAGACCATCAATGGGCTGATGTCTTTACAAAACCTCTTTTTGAAGATAGGTTTAACTTCATTCTGAAACATCTCAGCATGAAGCTTTGCCCAGAATAAAACAGTTTTATTTCCATATCTTAACCTTCATAATTTTGGTTATTTTCTGTGAACTACTGATCAACCTGCCTTCAGATTTTTAGAAGTCCAGATTGTATCAGAATCTATCCATGAAGATCTGAGCGCTTCATTTCAAGGATAGAAATATGTTGTTCACTTAAGCAAACAGTTGTCATCCATTCATC
Source organism: Vicia faba (assembly GCA_948472305.1). Taxonomy (NCBI): domain Eukaryota; kingdom Viridiplantae; phylum Streptophyta; class Magnoliopsida; order Fabales; family Fabaceae; genus Vicia; species Vicia faba. The sequence goes on along the minus strand of OX451736.1, from coordinate 192,251,744 downwards.
AGCTACTTTATAAGGCTGAACACGTGTTCACTTTTCTGAAAGGTCAAAAGCGCTGATTGGATGCATTGAGACACATGTCATGGGTAACCATTTCAATATCCTTCTGAATCCCCCAAAATCAGCTGTTATTAATGCTTATAATCATTATAATTTATTTCTCTCTCTCTCTTGCCATTTACGTTTTCAAAATCTATTTAAACACATTTTTCATTCTTTACAACTCTTTCACTTTCACTTTCTCTACAATCTAATCGATTTCAGTTTGCATCTTTTTCAAAACCCTTTCACTTTCTTCTCAAAAATTTATGTGTGAACATGGCTTCCTCAAGCAACCAAACTTCCAGTACTCAGAGAACAGATTCCTCAAAACAATATGAAGAACCTTTCAGAACTCTCCTCATGCCCATTAAAAACCTAGAAGTTCTCTCAGAATTGATTGTGGACTTTAACAGTCTTCAAGAGAACGGGTTCAATCTCTCTGAAGAAGTAAAGGCTCAAGGATGGAACAAGTATTTTGACCGCCTGGTAGGGCCAACGTTCCCAATCCTTGTGAAGGAATTTTGGATTCATGCTTCATCTTCCAACCATCAAGTTACTTCATATATAACGGGGAAGAAGATAGTCATAACTGAAGACCTTATTGCAAGATTGATAGGTTACAGTGGTGGTGGCGTAAGATGCATAGACATGGCTGAAAGATGTGCTGATGTCGCCTTAATTGCTAGAGAAATCTTCACTCTGGGTCTTCCCTCCAGCAAGATAAGGGATCTGAAAGACCATCACAGAATATGGGCTAAGATCATTCTGGGATGCATAAACCACAGGAAGCCAACCAGCTCTCCTGACTACATCAACATTGATCAGCAGTTTCTGATCTACTTCATCTCCCAGAAGATTAAGGTGAATCTGGCTCATTTGTTGTTCAATCATCTGAGGACTAGTGTTAAGGAGACCAGAGAAGAGGAGTGCACAAAAAGGGACTGTATACCCCTTGGAAGGCTTATATTAGATATTCTGACAGAGAATAAGCTGATAGATCATCTAACAGAAGCACGGGAAATCAGCACTTTAGAAGCAACTGTTGGAAAACCGTTGAATGCAAAGAATCTGAAGAAGATGAAGATTATTGAGACCATCAAGAAGGAACCCAGTGTCACTTCTTTTGCAAAAATCTCCAGTAGAAGAATCCCTCTGGATGACTTTCCCATGTTCTGAGAAATTGATTCCAAGCCTTAGATAGTAGTCAGATATCTGGATGCATGCAAGGAAGATGGTACAGCACCAGATTTAAACATTCAAGATATGCAGCAGAAGGCTCCAGAAGTTATGCTAAAGAAGAGCAAGAAAAGGAAGGCTACAATAGAAGGATCATCCCAGCTGACTCCCAAAGCAGCTAAAAAGAGATGTAATCCTTCTTCTGTAACTGTTTTAGATTCAGTATCTGTATTAACATTTGTACCAATCCCTACCCAATCAGAAATTCCTACCCCTCAAACATTTGATGATTTTGACATTGAATTTGACCCCTCAGAATCTTTAACTCTTAGAAGATCACACTCCCTACCTATCAATTCAAACATTGAAGTAACTCAACAAGAACTTGCAAAAGTTCTATCAGATATTGAAACCTTTGACCAACATATATCTGCTCCCATACCAGTAAATCCAAGCTCTGAAACCATTTCAGAAGCACCTCAACCAAAAATTCCACTCTCTCCTTAACCAGAAACTCATCCACCTTCTCCACAACCTGAACTATTACAACCAGAAGTTCAAACTTCTGAGGTCCAACCTCCTGAATCATGTGAACCAGAACTTCATCACCGTCAATCCAACCAAACTGTTGATTCTGATCCCATTCTCATTCCTGGAATCACTGAACCTCTGGCCATCAGTATACCCCTGACCATTCTGGATATTCCCCAAATTCCCTCTTGACTAGAATCAACTCCACCAAACTCCCCAACTAGTCCAATAATCATTCCAGACTCTCCTACTCCCTCACCAAAGATCAATCCAAATGACAATGCCAAAATTGTCATTGATTTAACTGTTTTTGAACGCCTTGCTGCCATAACCAACAAAACAGCCATTCCAAAACCAAAATCATCTGAACCTACACCAGATGTTGGTACCCGTTTATTGATATTTGAAACAGAAATGTAGAAGTGGATAACTTCCCCGAAGAAAGCTAGTCTTGAGCTGATTGATCCTGCTGCATCAGACTATCTTTGGACAAGTTTCAGAAAATGGGTATATTCTGAAACTCATAAGATGCAAGAACAGAGCTACATACAAGTTCAACAGAACTTCAGTAATCTGCTAAAAGTAATTGACGATCAAGTTCTGAGCTAGCTGCTCAAGGAAGAAGTTTTCCCTCTGGACAATGCTCCCTGGTCAGAACATCGCCCAACAGACAAAGTTCAACCAGAGTCAGAAGATCTCAATCTGACTGATACTCCAGAGCAGATGATTTCTGCTGAAGAACTGGGTCAAAAAGAGGACATTGCAGAATGCTCTGAGAAGCATCCAGTTACTGAAGATTCTCAAGCTTCCTCCTATGAAAGGTAGACTCTAGAAGACCTGAAGAGATCTGATATTTTGATGCAGGAAAGAATGGATAAACAGGATGACAAAATTTCGGAAATCAAGAGCATGTTAACCAAGCAAGAGGAAACCAACATCCAGATCAAGGGCTTGTTGGAAGCTTTGTTCACGCGTCTTCCTCCTCCCTCTTAGAATTTCCTCTGTTTTAAAAACTTGTTTATCTGTAATGTTCTGAACTTATCGTTGATTCTGATTTTTTTTATAAACTCCTTTTGGCTCTGATTATATGTTCTTTTTGATAACTGACAAAAAGGGGAAGAAAGAATAAGATATTTTTAATTTTTCAATAACGGATCACTGAGACATAAGTCTCAAACATTCTGATCTACTTAATTTCTCTCTTCTGAAAAGCTTGAACAAGTTCAAGACTCTGATGAAAGATACAGTAAGATTCTGATGCTCAAAGACTCATGGAATTAAAGGGAAGTAATCAACTCAGGGGGAGTTTTTCTTCTTAATTCTATACTTTTTTATTCTTTATTCTTTATTGAAAAATCTAGTTTTTATCATCATCAAAAAGGGGGAGATTGTTAGAACATAGTTTGATTCTACAACCCTTGATTAAAGTTTTGATGATAACAAAATACAAAGAATAAATTATTTCTAAGATATATACAAAGAAAAATTATACTCCTTAAAATTATGTTTTGTATATGCAGAACTTCTGATGAAATCAACATCAGAATGGAATCAGCATCAGAAGATCAGAAACTTGTGCTACACGCTGAAGCTACCAGATTATACGCTGAAGCTTGATGACCAGAATCTGCGCCTAAACAAATACACTCTGAAGCGTTATCTGCAGATACAACAAAGAAGACTCTGAAGCGTTAATGGTATTCAAGACTGAATTAAATGCTAACGGCTTTCTTCAGACAAAGATCTTCTACAAAAGGAAAGTGCATTATTATCATTAAACCTGCTTTATGGACAACGTATCCTTGCTTGCCTATATAAACAGGACTGCTTGTGAAAAAAGGCACGTACGTACGTACTCAAAATTTGTGAAGCTATCCAAAACCATGCATATTCAAAGCTTTAGCAAAGTCAGTTTATTCCAAGCTTATTTTGTGTAATTATCACAGTTGTGATATACAGTTTTGTAAGAAAACAAAAACACACTTGTTCAATTCATTTGTAAAAGAAGTTCCTTGAGATTAACCGGATTGTGGTTGTACTCAAGAAGACTTTAATAGTTGTTAAAGTAGTTGTTGTAATCCTTTGAGAATAGTGGATTAAGACCTCGTTGGAGAGAGGCGAAATCACCTTGAAGGGTGGACTGGAGTAGTTTGAGATCAAACGAACCAGGATAAAAATACTGTGTTGACAAGCTTTTTGATTTAAGTTTTACAATTCAACACCCCTTCTTGTGTTTTTCACATCTTCAAAAAACTCTTGATAAATTTACATAATGCCCTCATCCATAACAATTTCCTCAATAAATTCAAGAACGCTCTCAAAGTACTATGGCTAAAAATGTAAGAGAAAGAGAAATATTTTTAGAGAAATAGGGTGAAAGAGGATAAGTGAGAAATTCACAAATTTATAGATGTTTTGAAATGAAGGGGAAACACTTTATGTATAGGCCAATATATGATTCATTTTAGGAAATAATCCACGGGAAAAATAAATGTTATAATCAATTAGGTACTTGTAATAATCTGTTATTAATGCCCAAATTAGAAGATTTTGAGAGAGAGGTCAGTTACCATTCATTAGAAAACTATCATAATCAATTATAGACTTTATTCACCTTCATCTAATCGATTACATATTTATTCTAATCGATTAGACGGTTCAAAAACGTGTCCTAATGAATTTGATTGTTTTTAAATTAACCAACTAGGCTCCAAAAACATGTTTGATAATTTTAATTGAAAAAGAGAGGCTTAAAAATTTTTTTAGATGTGTATGATTTATCCATAATACTTCCGAAAATTCCCTTGTGTTTTTACAATAATCTGTTCACTTAGACGTGTATGATCATATGAGCTTTCCCACTTCCTTTCTTTCATATTTTGAAGCTTCAAGTTATTTTGTCAGATATTCACATCATATGATCACCTTACTTGAATCTTCTTAACGCTTGAGATATCTTCAAGTTAGTCATCATCACCAAAGAGTAAGGATATCATTGATGATTATAAACCCTAATTCGTTAGCTTGATTTGGATAAATAAATTGATTACCCACATCTATAAATAATACATTTCATGACAAAACTTTCACCTCATCCAAAACAAAACTGAGGTATACTGCTAAGGTGTGCGATATTTGTTTTTAAAAAAATCACATATTCCTTCGGTTTTTAATATAACTGAGGGGAAAAACAAACCAGGACATGCTTCTAATTCCAGCTATTGCAATTTATGTTTTTATTTGTTTATAAGTGTAAACTAAATGATATATCCCTTCTGTTTCCGTAATAACCGAGGATTACAATAATATGATTTCACTATAAAAAAACACTCATCAAACATATTTTACCCTAATTTTAACTTGTATGTAGCCGCCTCAAACTTGTACGCATTATTCTTTGGGATAGATTGCAAAACAGAAAAAATATTCAATGTCCTTCTATCCTTGATAAATCATTTTTCTTCCCTTGTAATCTATTTCACATAATGGTGTTGATGTTGTTGTTGTGGTATTCTTGGAACAACGCTCATTTAAAGAAGGTTGAAAAATTTCTCTTTGATAGATTTCAAGTGCAGAAAATCATTCTTGCTTCAACTTAAACAAAGAAGGGAGTTCAACCTTTAAAAAGATTAGAAGTTGGATGCATACAATATATGCAACAAAATATGGAATCACAACAACAATGATGAATCTATATTTGTTTAATATTCTGTGTAAACAATTGTAATATTTCAAAAAAAGATTATTTACTTTAATTTTCTTCTAAAACCGAGGGATAAACATATTTTACCTCGGGTTTTGTCAAAATCTAGGGTATAATTTTGGCGTGATTATTGAGGATATTGATCACCATCATTAAACAAATATTTGTCGTCAATTTCATGAGCATCAATGCTCAAGATACAACCATTAGTGATTCGTGTGAAACATAAAAAACTTTCATCACTACTAAAGAAAACACATACAATAATAGTTGTGAAACACATATGATAATAGTAGTACATCCATTGTTAGGTAGCGTGTGATTGTATGTATGCTGGTTACCACAACAGGAGTGTGACTGATGTTATCAACTAGATAGTGCGCTACTTTTAACTATGGTTATAGGAAACAAGTGTTGTGAAATATTATTTATAAATAATTCTCAATTGTATCATACCAGAAATAACAATACACCCAATTGTGAATTGAATATCAAAACTTGTATTACATCAATAACACAATTCCGTTAGAAACCAAACAACCTAGAATGTTCACATCATTACATCAAATTATGCTATCAAAACCTTCAAATAAAGGAAAAAGAAATTTGAAAAGACAAAGAAATGTAATCATTCAACAGCTTAAGAAAAAGAATTTTGAAAAGACAAAGAAATGTAATCATTCAACAACTCGAGAAACAGAATTTTGAAAATACAAAGAGATATTTCCAACTTCCAAGAGAAGAAAACATAGAGAATTAATGAAGCAATAATGAGAAAACATGACATGCATGAAATCTTTTGTCTTTTAGACTTTCAAGGTCAGAGAAGAGAAAGAATCATCAAACCAATATAAAAGAGGAATTCCTCTTTGAACCAAAATATAAAAGGAACTTCATCCAAAGAAATCAGAGAAGAGGAAGAATCAAAATGAGTACTTCTGCTGAAACTTTCAACAATGCTGAGAGAACATAAGTTGTTGTTGCATTAGAGGTTCAATATGAGGTCTAAGTCGCTGTAAGAGGCTGAGCTACCGAACCTTTGAGGCCCAGCAGAGCTTTCAAGAAGAGGAGATCAAGAAGAATAAGGGTGAAAAGGCTAGTCATCATCGATTCTGATGATGATGATGATGAAGCAAATTGGCATTGGTCAAACTTTTTCTCAGCCAGAGAATTTAGATATGATTAAAAAAAAATCACTGGCCTATTTGTAATCAAAAGATCTAAATTTATATGCTACACATAGTTCAAATTTAACTCTTAGTTTTAAGTAATTTAAGAACTCCTTTCTCATACACACTAATATAAGGTTATATGTTACACGCTGCATACTATGGTTATATACTACATACTACATACTATGGTTATAAGCTACAAAATCTGAATAAAACCAAAAAATAGGTGCAACAAAATAAAAAGGGTTAATAATCATTTACCCCTTGTCATATAGGTCATTTTTGAACCCTACCGCTAAAAAAAGGGCATGATTTCCCCTAACATTTAAAGATTCTTTCATTTTTCAACTTCATCATATTCAGTCCTCAAAAAAACTGATGTGCCCATTTTTTTCACTGACGTGGATAGCCTAGTGAATTTTATTTTTATTTGTTATTAATTTTATTGCCACATTGAAATTTTATATTATATTCATTATTTATTTATATTATAGAAACATGTTAAACATTCAAAAATAAGATGGAGGTGGGAGTTGTATCCACATCCTACTACCCTTTAGGGCTCCAACGCCTAGGCTCAAAAACTCGTTTTGTAAATTTATTGCCTTTAATTTTTGTTATAATGATATATTACTGCATTAATATAAAGGTCTATTACATTAAACAATACAATATTGATTATTTCATAAAATATTAAATAATTATAATCAATTACATAAAAACTTAAAATTATCTATTAAATAATATCTTTAAATAAATATTTATTACATAATATTAATTAACCCATTTATTATCTACACAAAAATATTATGTCTCGTTTGTTCCATATATAAATTTATATTATGTAAACTATTAAATAATTGTAAACTATTTTATATTTATTTATTTAATTTTAAATAAATTACTATATAATAGATTTTAGCTTACTTGTGTATTTTCTACGAAATGGATATTAACTTTTAATTATATTTTATTATGTAAATAAGAATAATTATTTTACTAATTGAATTGATATATGTATATATTTTATTAATTATATATTTCTCATATGTAAAAAGAAATTGTATGTATACAATATTTTTCTAGCCAATAATCTTATATCATAGACTTTATTTCACTAGAAATTTATTTAATAAATATTAATGACATGATATTAGTAAAAAAAATATTATCTTTATGACATGTATATATTTATAAATATTTATATGTATATAACATGTAAACATGTAATAACATGTATATTATCTTTTAAATATTTATAACATGTATATATTATATTTATTATATTATATTTATGACATGTATGTATTTATTACATGTAAAAAATATATTATAAAATATATTATATACAAACGTGATATAAATATTTAACATGTTTTCTTATGTATGAATGCAGTTTATTAATACATTTGATGGGATTATATCAACGATCACAGAGAAAAATATAGTTGGTTGGAGTATTTTGACAGGCTTGGAATTTGAAAGACATGGGTTCAACTTCCACCTCAATATTTTTTGAAAGGCATGAGTAATGAACATATTTTCTAATATAAATGGTATTAAAAATAATTTAAAAAGCCACTTGATCATCCAAGGCAATAACAAAATTGTCACATCAGTTTTTTTGATGATCGAATGTGATGAAGGTGAAAAATGAAAGAATTTCCAAATTTTAAGGGAAACCATGAAAAAAAAAATTTACGGGGGGATTTTTCGAAAATAATCTATATGACAGGAGATAAATGACTATTAACCCAAACGAAAATAAAGAAAATATGAATGTCACACTCACACAGTTGCTTCAAACACAAAATCTAAAGCATATGCATATCCAATACCAAAACCTAAATCATATTCACAAAAAAAGAAGTCATTGATTCATGAAAGAAACCTTAAACATTCATAAGCGTTAGAGAGAGAGAGAGAGAGAGAGAGAGAGAGAGAGAGAGAGAGAGAGAGAGAGAGAGAGAGAGAGAGAGAGAGAGAGAGAGAGAGAGAGAGAGAGAGAGAGAGAGAGAGAGAGAGAGAGAGAGAGAGAGAGAGAGAGAGAGAGAGAGAGAGAGAATGGTAACATACCAGAAATGATATTCACAGAGAATTGTGAAGATTTCGCTTCTAGAAATGATATTCAAAGAGGATGGTAAAAATTTTGTTTACAGAAATGATATTTGCTATCGTTTTTGCCTCGTTCGCTAGGGCACCCATGCGTGTTATGAATAGAACAAAGTATCTATTATGTTTTAATGTTGTGGAAAAAATTTCACGACGGTTGTAAGCGTTAACTGTAGTGATATATGAAACTTATTACCACGATTGAATATAATAATCGTAGTTGTAATACTTTCAATTTTGAAATAAACAAAATGTTAAGGGACGCACGCTTATTTTTACTGTAAAAATGGAAAAATGTTGAGGCATGAATTCAAAGCTTGTCACTTAAAATATATGACGACAATTCTTTATAGAATTCGTGATGAAAAGTATCTTAATAAAAAAATATGCACGTAAAAATGTGATATGAATACGGTGGATAAATGGATGTGGTAATATTATGTTACCGAATGTGTTTTCCGTAGTAGTGCATTATAAAAGTATTATGAATATGAAAAAGCAAGTGAAGCATCATGAAACACTTGAAACTATTTCATTCAGCACTTTAAGGTTTGCAAGAGCATTTGCCATGAAAATATATTTGAAGGATTGCAAGAGCAGAAAGTTATTTGGGTTTAGGATTTGTGTTTTTATATATTTATTTGGGCAGAAAATTATTTATTTATCTAAATCTTATTTATCTAACCCTTTTTTGTTTTATTTCAGAAACAAATTCTTATAAAAGCAATAGAAAATATCCTGCAACCAATATTTTCTCTTCCTCGGAATTCAATGATTCGAAGATATAAAATCTATATCTTCAGGGAAATTAATTTTTACTTTAAAATTTTGTGTAAACAATGTAATATTCTGGAAACAATGTAGTTTGTAAACAAATTAATTTATTAATATTATGTGTAAACAATGTAACGAGTTAAAAACACAATCTATCTTACCCCTCAATTTTATTGATAAACTGATAGGTATGATGCGCTAGTTTTTAAAATAATTAAAATGCAGTTGCTGGGGTTCGAACCCATGTGCAGATAACTCAACCCCTCAATTTTATATTAACCGAGGGGTAAAGTGGCATCTTTTTATGACACCTTTCATTACCTCGCTTTTCTAGCCGATGTTAAATGCATTTTGCGTCCGAGGAGTAATTTATTTTTTTAGTAGTGAGTATATTGCGCATCTTTGACCTCTTAAGTTATCTTTAGTAGTTGAAAAAACTTCATGCGCTGTTGACATTACAATCGTCTCAAGTGTTGTTACTACTTTAAGTGTTGTCATAATTAAAACCATGACATCATAAGGGCTAACCAAATTTGAGCTTTGATCACTTCTTTATTATGCTTGCAAGCCCATAACTCTACATTCTCCCCCTTTTTTTATGATGGCAAGCATCTTTCAGAGTGGTGGTAAGAGAAAAACAAGTGGATAAAATTTAGATTGGTTGGACTCCCTCACCTGAGTAGAGAGTATATTGTACTCCTCTCAATATATACTTCTCACCCTTTGTCATAATAAAAAAGGTGGGTAAAGGTGCAAGACAACTTCTTAAATATTCAAGCACATTGTTCACATAGTCAAACATTTATAAGGGAAACATATTTTATTTTATTGATTCAAAGATACATGAATTCAAAGTACAGGGAGGATAAAAATTGACGACAGAAAAGGAAAAACATTTAAAATGACAAAGCAAGAACACTTAAACAAAAGAGTAGTTACCCTCTTCATCATCCCCACTTAACACAACTGGAGATATGAGATGGAATTTTTCAAGTTTTTCAGTGAGGCGGAGAATTCTTGAATTTGTTCTCATATGCATCCTTATTATCATCTCTTGATTCTGAAGGAGGTTGTTGAAGATATTTGAGGAAGAATGAAGGAGGTCAGTGTTCTCTGCTTGTTATCATGCTTTTGGTGGTGTATTTAGAGGTAGTGAGAGAATTTCCTTATTGTTAATCATGAACCTCATCTGACTCAAGGTGCTCTTTGCTATTTTTTAGTATCTGATCTCCGATTCCTCTTCCTCTAAATCATATCTAGATTATTCTAGGATCTTTGTGATTAGTTATCTATACAATAAAATATTATTCTTCCTTTTGCTATCCATCATATGAGGAAGAACTACATCATCCCAAATTTTCTCAACTTTATTTACCAAGAGCGTGAAAACCATGGCTATCTTTTGAATCAGAGTGTGAAAACATTTCTAAAAAGCGTATAGATATGCAACAAAAAATAAGGATAAAGGAAATATGTGAAAATTTAAAGAGTTAAGGGAAGGGAGATAACACTGGAGATTATAGAGATTCGGTCTTAATGAAGTTACACACTCCTCTCCCCAAGAATTGATCTTGAGAGTATCCAACGATATTTGAGAGATTTTATAAGGTTAAGCCTATGAACCCCTTATACAAGGAAAATTAAGTTTCAGACTAACTTACATCCAAACAACAAATTGAGGAATGAAATAGTTAGTATTCATTCCAAACAAAGAGTAAAGCTTCAAACAGTTAGTCTTTAAGCCAAATTGAAATTTTGCATAGGCTAATCTCAAACCAAGTTAGAGTTTTTAGTTGGTTATCCACCAAACATAACCAAGTTTTTACATTCAATGAGCACAAATCGAACTGATATTTTTACCAGACTACTCATGAACCTACTAAGCTTTTACACAGGTTGAACACAGAAACCGAGTAAGATTTTATATCGGGCTGATCTCGAACCCAAAGAAATTTTGATCGAGCTGAGCTTAAGAACTATTGTGAATATTTTTATCTGGTTAGTCATCACGAACACAAAATGAGAGCTTTTATTTAGAGGTAGAGCTCTCAAACCAATCAAAGACGTATATTTATCCTGAAAATAGATTTTATATAGGTTTACCTCCAAACCTAAATAATTACTTTCAAAGGAAGAATAATTTACTCCATAGGAAAAATAACTCATGGTAAATTTAAAATGATATCCTCGCCTAGAATAATTTTCTCACAAAACTCAAGAACGCTCTCAAAGCACTATAGCTAAAAATGTGACTGAAAGAGAAATATTTTTAGAGAAATTAAGAGAAACAAGAGAAGTGAGAATTTCGTGTTTTCTGGATGTTTTGAAATTAAGGGGAAGCCCTCTATTTATAGGCCAAGATATGGTTCATTTTAGGAAACAATCCGGATAAAATGAATGACCTAATCAATTAGATACTTGTAATAATCGAGTATTATTGTATAAATTGGAAGGTTTTGATAGAGAGTCATTACCATTCATTATGACACTATCATAATCAATTATAGACTTGATTCAACCCCATCTAATTGATTAGATATTTGTTCTAATCGATTAGACATTTTAAAAACTTGTCCTAATCAATTTGACAGTTTCTAAATCAATAGGATAAGATCCAATAACATTTTTGGGGATTTTAATTTAAAAAGAGAATCTTCAAAGTTAGTTTTTTTGTGTGTGTGTGTTTTATTTATCCATAATACTTCCAGAAGTCCCTTGTGTTTTTACAATACTCTGATCATTCAGACAAACATGGTTAAATGAGCTTTCATACATCCCCACTTTCACATTTTGAAGCTTCAAGTACTTTTTTCGGATATACCAATAATATAAGAAATTTACTTGAATCTTCTTAAGGCTGCAAATATCTTCAAGTTAGTCAGTATCACCAGAGAGTGAAGATATCATTGGTGATCATAAACCTTAATTTTGTAGCTTGATTTGGAGGAATAGCTTAATAACCCCCTTGTGCGTATTTGATCGCTTGAGCTATCTTAAGTAGTTCCCTTTACTTCATGCATTGTTAATATTAAAATTATTTCAAGTTTCGTTACTACTTTAAGTGTTGCCATCATCAAAACCATAACATCACCAGAGCTAAACAAATATGAGTTTTAATTACTTCTTGATTACGCTTGCAAGCACATAGTTCCATAGAACTTACTTTCCTAGACAAGGTTCAAAGTTACTATCATACCCTAATTTTTATCCCTAAGATTCCATCTATAGCATCATTTTCACTTCATCAAAGTCGCAAGCATGGCAGCCTCCTAACCCTCCTATCTTTGGGTTTGTTGTATGGGAGATCACCAAACACCTTTTTTTTTCGTTTTCTTTATGATTAATCATTTTACACTTTACTAACCTTAACCGAAATACAAAAATATGCTTTGTTCCTTTTGATTATTTTGCAAGGTATGATTTTGAATCAAGAAGATCAAGTGTGGCATTCCAATTAGGGCTTTGAATCCTCAAGGTCAAAAACGGTCAACCATTAATTCTCAAGGGATTATTTATCAAGGCATGACCTATAATCTTAGTGACCTTCTCCTCAAACTTCATTTTACACCTTTTTTGATCAAATAAAGTTCAAGTTGATTGCTTGCTTTTCAAATGATTTTAAATAGGTTCATGTGTTTATTTCTAAGCCTTCTTCATCAAGTTTTTTCAAGATTTTGTCAAGGTTTATCAAAGAACAATCAAGGATCATGCATTTGGAGTCCATATGTTCAACAATGTGCCTTGGATTACAAGAAAAAGTCAACAGTTGGAAGTTGGTTCAAGGTGTTTTGACCTAAAAATCAAGTTTATCATGCATATGTTTAAAATATCATAAATTTTTCATACTTCAACATTTGTAGTGGTTCTTTGGGAAAAAGTTTCATTTTAATGTCTCATATAACTACTCTTCACAAGTCAAAGGTCAATTATCCTCAAAATGTCATCAAAGTTTCAGATCAATTATAGGTCATTTTTGGACTTTGAAAAATTTGACCTATAATTATAGGTCAAGACCCCAACTGCACATCCATATAAGTTTTAGCTCAGGTCTCCAAATTCATTGATTCTTTTTGCATTGTTTTCTATTTAATGAGAGGATCATTTATCAAAAAGAGGTGTATAGAATGGTTGAGTGTACAATATTTATCACGAGCTTGAAGATGGATACAAAAAACTGATTTTTGACCTTGAACCAAAATTAGAAATGCAACAAAACTGAAATGGGACCATCTAACGCATGTGCAAACTTTTCTAAAATGGAAAAATTCAGCTCACAACAACCTGAAAGACCTAAAATGGCAAAGGATCACACATTCCATGCTCAGCTTTTCACATTTGGATCTAGATTTTTCCATTCCATTCACACGCTTGGGATATGAAATTCACACAAGCCATGACCTTACTCTTTTCTCCTATAAATAGAGAGTTATTTTTCACTAAAAACCAAGCTTGAATAGAAAAAAAAATCATTGTTATTTTGAAGCTCGAAACCACCAAAATCTAGAAGACCGAAACCTCATTTTGTCTTCTTTTCAACTCAAATTCTCTACCCATAATCCATCACTGGCCTCCTCTGAAGCTAACCAAAGCACTACAGAAGCTTTTCGTGACCTCTAAGCATTGAAATGATTCCACCATTTTCAAACTTTGAAGCTCCGTTGGGAAAGGTATATATAAGTTTATGTTTCACTTAAACAAGTTACCATCCTTTACACCTTATTCCACTGAATGTTTTCCCTCACCTGTCTGGAATTTATTCATTGTCTGTGTCATTTAGTTTTACTTTTTAAGATTGCTAGAGTTTTCTGTATTTTCTGCATATTCTCTTGGCTCAAATCAAATAAATTGATCATGAACATGAATACATGAACGATGAAGCATGAGGAAGCTAACATGATGTGTGTTTAAGCTCAAAAGTCCAGTTCATGAAGTTAAAGCGAGGGTTTAATAGGTTGAAGACAATGGTCTTCGCGCGTTTTAGAGGCAAGATTCAAATTCTGGCTAATCACAGCGTGCCACCTTTCATATCTGTTGGTTTATTTTATCTATTTTTGTTTTATTTCAATTTTTATTCCACTTTCTTTAAAAATTCATAAAAAAGATCCCTTAACCTTTTTCACTCCATTTTTTTCCCTATAATTTTCTACATCTTGTGGTTTTTCCAGATTTTTAAAATGTTTTTAGCATGTTTTTACTATTTTATTTTGTTTTGTTTTTAATTTATTTTAATAATTTATTTTTCCATCATTTTCAAACTTTTTAGATCTAATATTTTGAGATCTTGATCCTTAGAGTTTTCTTGATCTTCCATAATTTTCTTGAACATTTATTTGATGTTTGGATGCTTCATTTGAATTTTCCTTTTATTTTTCATTTAAAACCATTAAAAAAAAATCCTTTTATTACATTTTGTTTGTTATTTTTGTCATTTAATATTAGTTTAACTTTTGTTGACTTGGACCATAACTTGTTTGATCAAAACCTTCATCAATATAAATGGACTTTGGGTGATACTTTTTTTTTTTTTGGATTTAGCCAACCAGTTCTGATCCATATTGTGAACCGACTAATCTGATTTCGTGGTTCAGAGGGACGACTCACTAGCCAAGCCTTATTTCCACCAAGAATCGAATTCGGGTAGTACCCGAATGATTCATCCTTAGTGGAAGCTCCTTTCCCACTAGAGCCCAAGTACTTGGTTACTTTAGGTGATACTTTGTTTACATGAATCTTCATCAACTCAAACATATCATTAAATGGTTATTTGAATCATTTTTGGTACTTTGGATTGATGATAGGTTTATCACATAGATGCACCAAGAGAGGTTATTGAAATTGATGATAGATTGATCTAATGTTGTGATTCAATTTGGTTTCTCCCTCACTTCATCTCTTTCTTCTTTTATTTTAATCAATTGGATGATCATGGATTCATTTTATTCAATTTGTTTAAATTGATACTTGATGAAGTTTCATCATTTCAAATCTATCTCTAAATGATCAGTTGATCATTTTAGGTACCTTGGATTGATGAGGAAGTTTGTCTTAAGGTATCATGAAGAATTTGATTAAAGTAATGATCTAATCTCCTTTCCTTTGTGCTTGATCACTTTGTTTTTTGGGTTTGACTTGTATTGTATTTTTTTAGGAGAAGGATCTCTAACATTTCTCTAATATATATGACACATAAATTGCTATTGACCGGCTTTCAGATAGGTGCAACTTCTACATAAGTTCACTTACAATTGATTAATGTAGCGCTAAATTATTCTGAATCAAATTACTAAATACTAACATTAATATTAATCATGTCAATTATGCTAACTTTATATTTTCACACTTTTATATTAATGTCATTTATGTCATGTTGTAACACCCTGATCTTTATTGAATTAATTTTTATAAATTAGTTATTTGATGTTGTAAATTTACATGCGTTGATGAGTCTTTTATGTTTTGTGATACCTTGTTAAGGGGTAGTTACCTTTGAAAATATAGAAAATAAGGTATTGGGGGTGTATGATCAAAGATGTAGAGGCATATGGGTGAAGGGAGAGTGTTATTTAATTATTATTATTAGAATATTTGAATAATAATTTTATTGGTGATAATTAAATATTATTTAAATTATTATAATGAGGAATGACATGAGTGGAATAAAATAATAGGGGTCTAGGGGTTAAATTAGTAAAAACCATGAAGGGAAGAATAACTTTAGTTTTGAGTGATCGTAGAAAACTGAGAAGAAAACAGAAAGTGTGTGTTTTGGGAGAAGAGGAAGCACAAAAGAGAGGAAGAGCTAGCGCTAAGAGAACCTCTGTTAGAGCACCTTCGAAGAACTTCGATTAAGTTAAGGGTGTGGTTTTCTATTGCTTAGAGATTGCATGATATATATATGGGTGGGTAGCTATTTATCTCTATAGTTATCATCTCTCTTGTTTGTCTTTGATGCAATGGATGTGTTGGTATTTTCCCTGTGTATGAAATTGTGTGAATTCATGTATGTGTTTGCAATTTTTGGTGAATCAAAATGTTGATAATGGTGTATATAAATAAGAATTAGGAATTGTAACTTGGACTGTATATGGTGTGGAATTTAGGACTATTTGGGTGTAGGAAAAAGTAATTTTTGTAACAAGAAAATAACAGAAAAGTGCTTTTACACTGGGTGTAACAGGTTACCAATTTTAGGGTAACCGATTAGCACATATAAAACATAGGCGTGTAAGTTGATTACAGGGGGTGTAACCGGTTACCATATTTTAGGTAACGGGTTACTAGATTAAAACAACAGCGTTGTAAGACTGGTTATAGGGGGTGTAACTAGTTACCAGTCTGGGGGTAACCGGTTTCACTGACAAAATTATTTTTAAAACTTTGAAAGTTTGTAACTTTCATTCCGGGTGTCCGATTGACGCGTTGTTCAAATCATTGGAAAACACGTTTAACGTAATTTATACTATAATTATTTTCAGTATCAGAATTCAAATTATTCAACACGTGGACACATATTTTGTACGTGCCAAGCTGTGTTGATTTTTAGATTATTGTAAATGCAGTGTGAATGTTTGTTATACCTGTGGATTATTATTGCTTCAAGTTTGACAGATGGATGTTGTGTGTTGTCCCATAGTGGCGAAGTGTACCGACCATGGTGAGGGTAAATGTGCATATTGTTGTTGTTTTTGTATGAGTTGTATATATGTCATACATACATTTATGTACAAGTGTGGAATTATCGTGTGCCCAAGTGGGGTGTGAGTGATATATCTAGATTCTAAAAGAGAATTGTATCATCATGTGTCTGGTGGGGTGTGAGAGATGAGGATTGGTTGTGTGCTCGAGTGCGTGTGAGCGACGAGAAGTATGATAGTCGTGTGCCTAGTGTGATATGAGCGATGAAGAGTGGGATGATCGTGTGCCCAGTGGGGTGTGAGCGATGTACCTGAATTCTCACGAGAAATAATTTGTGGGTTCTTATGAGCCGGTGGTACCACATGCATTGATTCTCATATTCGAGTATCATTTCATTGCATAATATACCATGTTGTGTTGTTGATTAGTTGATGTGAATTGTTGGATTATTTACTAATGCATCAAATTGTCTGTGTGGATTGATGATTAAGTGAATGATAAATGATTATGTACTTATATATATTTATGAATTCTTTATATGATCGAGAATCTCAATCTTCCGTTGGAATAATACTTTATACGATATTGTGCAAATACTCAAGAGTAGCTCGGGATTGAGATTAGTCGAGGAGATTGCCTCTTATTGTGTAGATTGAGTCGGTGTCTGCTCTGATAAGTAACACCCGGGGAATTGCATTTGTTTTGTTTATGTTGGGAGTAAACTTATATGTAACTCCATTTTTGGATTTATTTGGTGATTTATGTTAATTTCATATCTGTTATTATTATAGCTCATGTTGAAGAGTTAAGACAAATTGTTGTTGATGTTTTCCGCTGCTAATAAAACCATTTAAGTTTAGACATGAAACATATGTGATTCATGTTTTAATATGTGTTACGTATCCTATTACATGAGTATGTTTTGTGATTGAAGGTGACATCCAAAATATTTAAATTGTTTTAATTTAATCTGAATCTTTAATTATTTATGCAGGGAAATTTAGGGTGTTACACATGCCCTTTACATTAATGAAATTTAATTTAAACACTTTACATTTCAAGCATTTACATTTCATGACATTTTAATTTATGTCATTTATCTTTATGTCTTCTTCTCTTTTCCCCTTGGGCATTTCTTTTTCTTTTCATCAAAAGACATTAATAAATTCAAAACCCTAAAAGAATTAATGTGGATTGGGTCTTGATGTCAATATCCTTGGCTTGGAAGTGGACTTATGGACTTAGATTTAGGTTCTTGATCCTATTCTTTAGAAATTGGACTTGAGACTTTGAATTTCATCTGATACATTTTAGTACCTGAGATCTAGAGTTCCTCTAAGACTTATTTCATCTGATACTTGGCCATATTTTGAGACTTTAGGATTCTCATATGGTTCTTATGTCTTTCATATTATTATTGTGCTTATCTTGTATCTTACTCCAAAGGAAAGGGAATTCTCTCTTTGACCAATGTCAAAAGACTTACTTCATCTTGGTTAGTTCACTTACACACACTAAGACTTCCTCTTGGCCTACCTTACAATGAGACCATTTATTTCTTGAAATTTACTTTTATGCTTTAGGATAGTCTCTTCATCTCCTCCCCTTCTTTAATTTTTAAAATCTTCTCCCTATTTCAAAATCTTCTTGTTTTCAAACGTGAAACCTCTTTCTCAATAAACCTTGACTTTGTCAAGTGATTTTCAAAACTTTTTTTCCTAATAAATGCTAAGACATCTTAAGAATATCAAAAATAATTTAAAAAGAAATAAAAACACCAAAGTCATTCAAATCTTTTGTGCCCTTTTCCTTTTAAAACCTTTTTCTCAAAGATTCCACATTAATGCATTCTTGTAGTGATGCAAACTACTATACTTCTACAATATGATGTGAAGTGATTTAAATTTTCCACTTGAATGTTGAGAATTGCCTTGTTGATTAAATCCAAACAAAATTCTCCATATAAAGATGATGCAAATGCTCTTTTCTCATAATTGTGGGTGGTTAGTGAGTTTTCCACTAGAATACGTCAACATATATTTTCATTTAAAATCAACCAAAATAAACGAACTTTTGTTATTTTCACCATGAACTACAAAGTTTTGATTCTTCATTGCACCTGGTTGATACGTAGGCATGAGGCTCTTTAAGTCTTGTCAAACAAAAAATCATAAAAATAACTTATTTCCCATCCCATCAATCTTTTTGCAAACAACTTCTTTTTTTATAACACAAATTTTCAAGAAGTTCCTATGGAGTACCATAGATCTGAGTGATGCTAATACATTTCCCTTGCATAACTAACCCCCGTAACCAGATCTCTCTTTTATTATTTTTGTTTTAAAACTTTTTTGTGGGTTTTATTCGACCTTTTCCCTTTACCTTTGGAAACAATAAAGTTCGATGGTGACTCTTGCTTTTTCTAAGTTAAGTTAATCAACAGCTTAATCTCAAATTTTCCCTCTGTGACAGTTTTGGTGACTCTGCTTGGGATATACCCTCAAGTGGGTTAAGCCTATCTTGTTTATTTGTGTTATATTATTGTGTGTTGTTTGTTGTTTTTTCTTTTGGGTGCTTGGTGATCTTTGTGTGGTGAGAAGTCCTATACTCGGAATTGAGTACACTTATGATTAGAAGGTGTGATCGGTGAAAATAGAACTGACTGTTTTTTAGCTGGATCGCGTATGTCGCGGTAAGCAAGAGTCACCACCGTCTTTTATGTTCTCCAACATGGAAAGGACAAAAGCACAACAAAATTCCTTCTTTGAGAATGTTTCTCGGTTCGGGAGGTAGATTTATAGAAAGGGAAGGTGTTAGCACCCTTTCTATCCGTGGTTATCCACGGGCTCTTAGGTACTTGCTCTTATGTTTTCAAAAATTGTTTGCTTTTCAAGTGTGTGTGGGTTTTGAAAAAGTTCGTTTGAAAAAAAACTTCTAAGTAACTCTTGTATCAGTCCTCAAGAGTGTATGAAGTGTTTGTTTGAAAACTTTTAGAAAGTGTGAGGTGTGAAAAGTATTTTTGTTTGTTTTTGAAAAGAGCAAGTACTTAAGAGAATCTACCTACTGTAAGGAATTAAGCTGTGTAAGAGTCCTTTAGATAGTGCTATCCCACCATTGAGAGGTAGGTAGCACCATCGTTGGAGGTGTTTGGGTCAATTCGATTATCGGGACATGTGTGGTCACCGAAGCAATAGTAGGACACCTTAGAAGTAACCCTAATGTCCTAGATCCTTTTATCCGAGGCAACCGTTTCGAGGCGACTGGATCTTTTGGACATAAGAGCGACCTCTAAGACACCCTATACTTGATGACCACGTCGAGGCAACCAGTGAGGCGTACCCTAGGAGTGGCATGTGCTTTGTGTGTTGTTTTTTCAGTTGATTGTCTTTGTACATGTTATTTGTGAGCTACGGATTAATTTTATTTACATACATTCTTTCATGCATTTTTAACAGTTAGGGGTGCGGAAAGTAAATTGCGGAAATATAAATTCTACGCTATTACAAGGCGCGGGTCTATACATCGCCAAAAATACAAAGACCCGTTTTGATAAAGTGCGGAAAGTAAAGAAAGCAATAAACCTAATTACTATTACATTCTTGAAGCAGTTACATAATAATCAAAATAAAATAAATGCGCGCGAATAAATTAAATCGGGAAGTCTTTAGGGTGTTGACCCTTTTAAGAAAATAAATGAATTTTTTTGTCCTTTTTTATGATTAAATGAAATTAAAATTAATAACTAATCTAATTAATTAATTTAATAAAAGAAAAAAATGTTTTTTTATTTTTATGTTTTTTAATGAAAAATAAAATAAAGGAATTAAAATTAAAAGTTAATAAAAACCTAATTCTAAACTTATTTTAATTATTAAGAAAAAAGGTTAAAGTTGCCTAATTAAAATTAATTCAATTTATTAGTATTTATTTACAAAAATAAAATGAAATTAATAATAATAATAATATTAGTTCTTTTTGGTTTTTTTATAAAAATGTTAATTATGTTAATAGTTAATAAAAAGGGAAAAAATAAAAATAAGAGAAATAAAATATAAAATGACAAAATTAAAAAATTGCAAACCCAATGGGGGGTGTGATGGCCCAAGGTGAGGTTTTTGTTGAATTCTGGCCCATTAAGAACATTCCAAGCCACGTTTGACTTTCCTTGATTGTCCAGAGCGCGTTTGACTTGGAACATGGTATTCCCCCTCTCTTGGCCTTTGGATGGCTGTCTGAGGACACATGGCACGTTGGATGTGTGAGTCCATGGTGGAATATTTGATGAGTGCTGCATACAATTACATGAAGCAAAATATCATGGAAATAATGGGGGACCTGGGATTCGAACCCAGGTCCCAACGCTTGCAAAGCACCTGGCCAACCACTACACCACTCATGCGCATTTGTTAGTAAAATAAGAAAACAATATAATATAGGATAAACGCACTATATGCTGAAAAAAGAAAAAAGTAGCGCGCGTTTTTGAATGAGCCAATGGGATGTAAGCACGCCATCATCTTCTTCGCGTTTCCTGTAAAATAGAGATTAGATAGCGGGGGTTTTTAACCCCCACAAAACAAAACTGCAGAAAATAGCGACTAGGCGCTCAGTGCATATTAAAAAGGCGCGAGGTATGTTTTGTATTTGTCTCATCACGTTAATTTCAACCATGGGTGTTTGGAGTTCTGATTTTACAGTATGGGAAAAACCCCAAATCACAAGCTTTGAAACCCTAAGGTTCTCCAATGGCAACTTTCATCTTAGAGCATCATAATCAAATTAAATTATATGGAAAGCTTCGTATGAATGTCAGCAATGCAAAACAGTGATCAAAATGTATTAATGATGCGTAAAAATGGAGTTTCGATTATGGAAAAGTTTGCTCAAACCGTGGTTCTGTTTGGCCGTTTCCTGAAGGTCTAAGGCTTGTTCTTGATGGCAAAAGGTTCCTGGGACTGTTGGGAACGTGTTTGGATCAAAAGAAATGCTTGAATTGCACTGGAATAGGGTTTTCAGTTTGTGACTTTTCTTTGGAATTTTTGAATTTGGTTTTGCTATCTCAGAGGTTTCTAGGTCGTGAATGATGTATGGGAGCCTTGCATATATGTCTAGGAATGAGAATCAATCAAGATTATGAGCTCTTAACTCTTGCAATGAAGTTTTGAGATTTCCATAACCACCATTAAAGCAACTTGCCTTTTTTGTCCAAATTTGAATTTTGTGCTTAAAATGGACCTTACACGAAATTGGTAGGTGGATTATGATGTATCAAAGCCATTCAAGCCACAAGATATCCCTTAATTAATTTTTTTGATTTTTATTTGAATTTTAAAGATTTAAAATGAATTAAATCAAATAAAATTAAATAAAAATAGAAAAATTAATTTTTAATCTTGAAATAAATCATGGGACACGTGGGTGGCATGGAAAAGCTGAATCAAGTGGAAAAAGTGGGCCCTTTTGTCAAAAATTGAAGTTTCAAGGATAGTTGACTTTTGCCATTTCACAAAAATTTCCCAACTTCTCCAATGCATATCTTGCTCAATTTTGATCATATGAACATGTTCTTGGACATTTTGGAAAGGTATTGAAGTCCTCTAACCAATGCCTTTGGTCCCATGTCATTTTGATTTACAAATCTCAAGTTATGGTCTTTGACTTAAAGTGCCTTTTTGTTGACTTTTGAAAATGACCTATAATGTTGAAATTGGTAACTTTTTGTGAGAGCATTTCTTGGACTTGGAATGTGAAGATGAGTTGTAGGAAATGTCATCCCCTTCAAAATGAGCATTGGATGGGATTTTTATGATGAACCATGAAAAAGTTATGCCTTGGTCAAGTTACAGTTGAGTTTTCAACTGTCCAAAAATAGAAACTTTTGACACCTTGATGATTTTTGAGCCATTCTTGTGAAATCATGGTCAAGATTTGACCAAATGATTATTGTGGCTTCAAAATAAGATATTGACCAAAAATTTTGAATTTTTACTGCCAAATGACCATTTTACCCCTACAGTTGATTGTGAGGCAATTAGGGCTTTTGACTGTGCAACTTGACCTTGTGAGCCTTGAAACTTGACATGTAGGTGCTTGACAATGTATATGAGCATATGGGACTTGATTGAGCCCTTGAAAACCTCAACTTCTTTGCAAGAACCAAAACCCTAATTTGACTGGCTTAGGAGGGTTCTTGATTGTGTAGCCCTTGAGTAGACTTTGAACCCTTTGAGGTGATGCTTGTCAAAACTTTGAAGAATATGGGAGGGTAAATTTTGGGGTACAACAGTTTCCCCTGTTCAATATTCTTAGACCTGAGGATGTAGATTGGCTTGTGTGCCTTTCGTGATCCAAGGGTGGAAGAAGATTGAACACTAGAGTGCCCAGAAATTTGCACTCACATAGTAGAGTATCAGCAGTGTGATGTCGGGAATGGGCTTACAGATGCCATTTGGAGAGATGGTGGATAGGAGGATGGGCTTATAGATGCCATCTGGAAGTGTGACAGAACCTTGTCGGGAATGAGCTTATAGATGCCATTTGGAACTGTAATGGATAGCTACGTCCGAATAAGAAATAGAATGGCCTCCGTGTCTGGAGCATATCTAGTCCGTGTTTGAATAAGTGGAAGTATGTCATCCGAATCTGGATCGTATCTGGACTGAACAATAGAATAGCATCCGGGCTGGAGCATCTATAAGTTGTCTTTAGAAGCTGGAATCTGAATAAGCAATAGAATAACGTCCGGGTCAGGAGCATCTCTAAGCTATATCTCAAAGGAAATCTGAATAAGTATCAGAATGTCGCCATGTCTGGGTTACAACTGAACTATTTCTAGCAGGAAGTGTGAATAAGCATTAGAGCAGCATCCAGATCTGGAGCATCTCTAGGCTATCTCTGGAGAGAAATCTGGAATGAACAATAGAATAGCATCCGTGGTTGGAGCATCTCTAAGTTGTCTTTGGAAGGAGATCTGGAATAAGTATCAGAATGCCGCCATGTCTGGATCGCATCTGAACCATCTCTAGAAA
Organism: Vicia faba; assembly: GCA_948472305.1. Lineage (NCBI taxonomy): Eukaryota > Viridiplantae > Streptophyta > Magnoliopsida > Fabales > Fabaceae > Vicia > Vicia faba. The sequence goes on along the minus strand of OX451736.1, from coordinate 192,227,574 downwards.
GAACATCTGAATAAACAATAGAATAGCATCTGTGGTTGGAGCATTTCTAAGTTATCTCTGAAAAGAAACCCTGAATAAGCAAAAGAATAATGTCCATCTCTGGAGCATTTCTAAGCCATCTCTGAAGAGAAAAATCTGAATAAGCAAAAGAACAACATCCATCTCGGGAGCATTTCCCAACTATATCTGAAAGGAAACTCTTGAATAAGCAAAAGAATAACGTCCATCTCTGGAGCATTTCTAAGCCATCTTTGAAGAGAAAAATCTGAATAAGCAAAAGAACATCATCCATCTCTGGAGCATTTCCCAGCTATATCTGAAAGGAAACTCTTGAATAAGCAAAAGAATAACGTCCATCTCTGAAGCATTTCTAAGCCATCTCTGAAGAGAAAATCTGAATAAGCAAAAGAACAGCATCCATCTCTGGAGAATTTCCCAGCTATATCTGAAAGGAAACTCTTGAATAAGCAAAAGAATAACGTCCATCTCTGGAGCATTTCTAAGCCATCTCTGAAGAGAAAATCTGAATAAGCAAAAGAACAACATCCATCTCTGGAGCATTTCCCAGCTATATCTGAAAGGAAACTCTTGAATAAGCAAAAGAGTAACGTCCATCTCTGGAGCATTTCTAAGCCATCTCTGAAGAGAAAATTTGAATAAGCAAAAGAACAACATCCATCTCTGGAGCATTTCCCAGCTATATCTGAAAGGAAACTCTTGAATAAGCAAAAGAATAACGTCCATCTCTGGAGCATTTCTAAGCCATCTCTGAAGAGAAAATCTGAATAAGCCAAAGAACAACATCCATCTCTGGAGCATTTCCAAGCTATATCTGAAACGAAACTCTTGAATAAGCAAAAGAATAACGTCCATCTCTGGAGCATTTCTAAGCTATCTCTAAAGAGAAAATCTGAATAAGCAAAAGAATAACATCCATGTCTGGAGCATTTCCCAGCTATCTCTTTAATCTCTTTAATGTAGATATGCCCTGGCTAGATACAGGTATTGAATCCACAATCAATCGCTCACAGATATGCCCTGGCTAGATACAGGTATCGAATCTGGAATTACGACAGTTGATAGTAATCGTCTTTGGATTGACCTTTTTCCTGAAAAGGCAAAACATCAGTTGTATGCAATAGCATGATGCATGAACTGCATGATTTTGATGTTCTCAAGAATAAATGAGATTTGTGTTGTTTGATGTGTATGCATGCTATAATGTATGAAGATGTGATGTTTATGAATGTATTTTCGTCTAGGAAAATAAATTCTTGACGGATGCCGGGAAGCTGAATCCTGGGCTGATGTTTGAAGAGTAGAGTTCTTCATTTCCGCTGGGGATGATGGTTGCAAGAATAAACCGGTAGGAGAAGATGACTCCGTTGGGGAATAAACTTGTTGGAGAGATTACTCTGCGGGGAATACTCTGTGGGAAGAGATGCTTCGCTGAGGTTTGATGATAACTCCGCTGGGGATACCGTTGATGAGTTATGTTGGAAGATTTGATGAACTCCACTGGGGGATAGGAAGAACTTCGCCGAGGACGATCTTTCCGTGGAAATTGGCTGAGGATAACCCAGTTATACCCTGGTGGGGAAATAAACTTTGAATAAAGACGGGGAGACGCCTTCGTACTCTGCAGGTGATAAGCTTCCAGAATCTACTGGGGATAAGCTTCCTACTGGGGAGATTGATTCAACTCTCTTGGGGAGACTTTTTTGGACTGTACTGGGGAGGTGGCTCCACTAGGGTGTGTGGTATTCCACCGGGGAACAATCTTAGATCAAGACCTCCGGGGGTGCTTGCATAGGAACATCTGTATACTCCGCTGGGGAATATTGAGATTTTCTGGGGATACCCAACTTCCTTAAGGCTGACAGTAGATTAACTCTGCTTGGGGAGAGTGTTGTTGACTTGCTGGAGATACTGTGCCTTTTCAGGGCTGATGAGAGACCAACTCTGCTCGGGAGACAGTATTGCTGAATCTTATCTTACTCTGCGGGGAGTGAAGGTATCTTGGTCACGTTCTTCAGCTGAACCTACCTTGGTACCTTGGCGGACAAAGCAACTAGATCGCTCAGACAACTCATTATTGCCCCTGTTTCTACGGGAGAAAAAAGACCTAGGAGGTGCTTGATAACAGCTGATTGATGAACCTTCTTTTGGTAGGCAAGTGACGAGATACCGGGACATAGTCGTACGCTTTGATCCCTGACTTTTGCCTGGACCGCCTTTTCGGGTTTTCAGTCCACCGGGATACCCATTTTTGCCCAAGCCGCCTTTTCAGGTTTTCGACTTGTTGGGTGTACTGTTTTTTTTTATTTCATCCCTTATTTTTGCCCGAACACTTTTGGTTCGTCGGGAAGCCCTTATTTTTGCCTAGGTGTGTCAACCTAGCGGGTCTTTGATTATGCGCAGTATTTTTTCGACTATGTCCATGCTCTCAAGATGTAGGGAGGTGCCACTGTTAGTAGTGTTGTGTCGTCATACCACCAGAAGATCTTCGTTTGATCATCCAAAGCCCCAAGTGATCCAGATGGAGATTTTCCCCAAGCTGGTTGGCCTTTTGAGAGATTCTCCGAATCTTGACCTAACTGCCCCAGATGATGGACAATGATCATGCCATGCCCCTTGATTGGAGGTGCTTTTGTTCATTAGACATTCGTCGTGCGAATTTCTATGATGTTCAAACAAATAGTCATATGCAAGCAATGTTATATTAAAAATGCAAAGCTTATGTCTGTCTTGAAGTTTTTGAAAATGCATTTTTTTTCATAAAAATAAGTGAATTTTTTTTAAGCTGTGATGTCAACTCGTTATTTTACCGCAAGCCTTAAGGAGTCAGGATACCTTTCGTAACATTATGCTTTCGAACTAACCCATGCTTCAGCTAGGACTTTTAAAGGTTGTAGCGTGGCCCAGTTCACGGTTTAAGAAACAAAGGATAAAGGCTCAAATTTTTTGTACCCACCCGTTCTTCGTGATGTTCTTCAAACCTAAACTCAGCTGATCGTGCGTTAGACCTTGTTTGAGTCTTTGCTTTGATATACCAGTGATGGTTCGGATACTGACAGTTTATTTTGAATAGGCAGTCATTTCCTTTTGTGTTGAGGGTTTGTAGGGCCTCTTTCTTTCTTATTTTTATTATCCCTGTCTTTTGCCTGAACTGTTTCCTTTTTTGGAATTACAGTCAGCGGGATGCCCCAGCTTTGTAAGTCTCCTTCATAAGTTTTGACTTAATGGGCTTTTATTTTTTTGGGAGATAGTGACTGCATGTCTTTATGATTATTCGGAGCCATCACTGTCTTTTGTTTTGTAAGGATTCCTTTGGCGCCATTCGTTGTGCACTTGGATCAACTGAGAGAACTACCCTGCCCCAGGTTATGATTAAGGGTTTTAATTTTCTAAAAGAAAACTCCTACTTCTTTGGCTCAAAGGGGTTGACGAGGGATTATCATCCTTATAACTCCAGTGTTTAGGAATTGAAACAATGCCTGTACCTCATCAGCGGGGTCTGTTCAAAAGCATACTGTAGATTGTGGTATCGTTTTCGTCATCCTCCCTCAAGAGGCTTAGAATTATTAACTGAGCATTGATCATCACAAAAAAATATGAAAGCAATTTGAATATAGTGAAAATAATTGGATTAATTCAAAAACAGATACACGCAGTGCATTAATGAAATAAAAGAGTTCGCTATGACATTAATTGTTTGTATAAGCATAAAAATACAACTCGGAAATTCAAATAAACAAAAGCCTTCAATGATTGGGCAAAGGGGCAGTGATTATGTTTGGAGTCTCTGGTGCTTCAAACTGAATCTCTCTGACGTCAATCATGTCTTGGACCTTGTTCTTCAGAGCCCAACAATTGTCTTTAGTATGCCCCGGGCTATCAGAATGGTATGCGCACCTATCGTTGGGATGATAGTTAGGAGTAGAAGTGTTTGGATTCCCGAGAGGAGCCCTTAAGGTAATCAGCCCTGCCTTTAACATTTGCTGTAGCGCTTGATCCAATGACATGTTGATCTTAGTGAACTGTCTCTTGGGTGCGACCTCCTTACGTTGCTGCCCCTGTCCTTGTTGAGCAGGCCTAGGATTAAAGATCTAGGTTGCCCCTACATGTTGATCATGGCGACCCTTTTTACTATGCACAATATTGGACTCCTTCTTCCCACTGTAAGGCTTTTTATGAGCATCAGCAGGTACAGCTTCTTGAATCTTTCCAGCTTTGATACCAGCTTCAATCCTCTCCCCGGTCAAGATCAAATCTGTAAACCCAGCTGAAGAATTCCCAATCAGATGGTTGAAGAAAGGACCAGACAGGGTCCCCAAGAACATGTCAACGAGCTCACAGTCAGTCAAAGGTGGTTGCACCCTTCTAGCCAGGTCTCTCCACCTTTGCGCGTACTCCTTAAGACCTTCACCCGTCCCCAGTGACATACCTTGGAGTTGGGTACGCGTAGGAGCGAGGTCGGCATTATACTGATACTGCTTATAAAAAGCAGTAGCCAAGTCCTCCCAGTTACGAATCGTGGTTCCATCCAGCTGATAGAACCATTCGAGTTAAGTCCCTGAAAGACTCTCCTGGAAGAAATGGATCCATAGATTCTTGTCTGCCGTGTAGGGCTGGATCTTCCTTGCGTAGGAACGGAGGTGCAACTTAGGACAGGAAGCCCCGTTGTACTTTACAAAGGCAGGTGCCTTGAACTTGTGAGGGATCACCACCCCAGAAGATAAACCTAGGTCCCCAAAGTCCAACCCAGGCACACGTTGAATCTCCATAGCATTTAACCGGTCCTCCAGCTGTTTGTACCTGTCCTCAGTAGGAGGGTACTGTTCATCATTGAAATCTGTCTCGGTGTCAGAGACTACGGGACTAGGAACCCTTCCCTCTTGGTGACTGCCTTCCCCAACAGATGGAGTAGTCCGCTCAGCTTCATTCTGCAGTGTATTCCCAGATCTGCGTCTAGGGTTGAACAAAACAGTCCTCTTCTTCTTCTTTTTCAAGAGCAGAGTCTTCAATTCCTGTTGTCCTTGTGCTAAGCTCATGACCAGCTCCTGGAACTGGGCATTCTGGGCCTGGAGGGCCTTGATAGCTTGTTCATTGGATGATTCAGGATTCATGATGACTGCTGAAATAAACAGCGAAGAAGGTAAGTGACCTGTAAAAGGTGTACTTATAATGCAATGATATGTATGTATGCATGCGATGTTTTCAAGGGTCTCGCGGGGTAAACAGAGAAGCTTGTTAGAATTTGAATCTGGTGGCTTGATTGAAGGAACTGCCTGTATTGAGATTCCTTCTTCAAGAGTCAAAGCTCACCATATCGAGTGGGTCATAGCCCCTGACTCAAGTCATTAACCTTGGCTAGAGGAAAATAAATCCCTTTTACCCCTTGCTGGACATTTGATTCATCATGACCTGCATCACAAAACCCTTGAGGTCCTTGAAATGGATTAGTCCTTATGCAGGATGTATGCAATGGTATGATGTTATGATGTTATGGTAAAGCACACCACAAGTATTCACAAAGGCAAACATGATAAGGCACACAAGTCACACAAGACAGCCCTTAGGGTTTAGGCCACCATGAAGTTTAGGTACTACCCTCTTTCAGTTTCGTTGGTTAAGACCTGTCCTATCAAAAGTAACCGGGTTCTAGAGGATCCCAATATCACTGACTACCCTCAATCGGTCATAACTCCAGCGTCGCAATCTTTTCTTGCGGCCAGAACCATCGCGAGAGTTTAGCCTCAATGGGTGTATCATACTGCTACTGTTCTATGGCCAAGTTGGGTCATATTAGGGTTCTAAGGTCGGTTGGTGCTTAATGACTCCTCAGAAGACCCATATTCTCCTCGTTGCAACACAAGGGATATCGGTACAGACCAAGGTGCCACACCAACGTAGCCACTGCTTCACCCGTGTCGGTCTACGCCGGACAGGTCCCTCACATCTTATGCTACCTAAAAGGGTATCCCCAGATCCGGGTTAGGATCTATGAAACTCCGATGCAAAGCCCACAAATATAAAGCAATCAAAGCAAAGCAATTGAAAACATAAGTATGGTCTAATCCTAAGGTACACCTCACTTTTACAACCTTCCCCAGCAGAGTCACCAGTTCTGTGATCGGTGGAAATAGAACTGACTGTTTTTTAGCTGGATCGCGTATGTCGCAGTAAGCAAGAGTCGCCACCGTCTTTTATGTTCTCCAACATGGAAAGGACAAAAGCACAACAAAATTCCTTCTTTGAGAATGTTTCTCGGTTCGGGAGGTAGATTTATAGAAAGGGAAGGTGTTAGCACCCTTTCTATCTGTGGTTATCCACGGGCTCTTAGGTACTTTCTCTTATGTTTTCAAAAATTGTTTGCTTTTCAAGTGTGTGTGGGTTTTGAAAAAGTTCGTTTGAAAAAAAACTTCTAAGTAACTCTTGTATCAGTCCTCAAGAGTGTATGAAGTGTTTGTTTGAAAACTTTTAGAAAGTGTGAGGTGTGAAAAGTATTTTTGTTTGTTTTTGAAAAGAGTAAGTACTTAAGAGAATCTACCTACTATAAGGAATTAAGCTGTGTAAGAGTCCTTTAGATAGTGATATCCCACCATTGAGAGGTAGGTAGCACCATCGTTGGAGGTGTTTGGGTCAATTTGATTATCGGGACATGTGTGGTCACCGAAGCAATAGTAGGACACCTTAGAAGTAACCCTAATGTCCTAGATCCTTTTATCCGAGGCAACCGTTTCGAGGCGACTGGATCTTTTGGACAGAAGAGCGACCTCTAAGACACCCTATACTTGATGACCACGTCGAGGCAACCAGTGAGGCGTACCCTAGGAGTGGCATGTGCTTTGTGTGTTGTTTTTTTCAGTTGATTGTCTTTGTACATGGTATTTGTGAGCTACGGATTAATTTTATTTACATACATTCTTTCATGCATTTTTAACAGTTAGGGGTGCGGAAAGTAAATTGCGGAAATATAAATTCTACGCTATTACAAGGCGCGAGTCTATACATCGCCAAAAATACAAAGACCCGTTTTGATAAAGTGCGGAAAGTAAAGAAAGCAATAAACCTAATTACTATTACATTCTTGAAGCAGTTACATAATAATCAAAATAAAATAAATGCGTGCGAATAAATTAAATCGGGAAGTCTTTAGGGTGTTGACCCTTATAAGAAAAGAAATGAATTTTTTTGTCCTTTTTTGTGATTAAATGAAATTAAAATTAATAACTAATCTAATTAATTAATTTAATAAAAGAAAAAAAATTTTATTTTTATTTTTATGTTTTTTAATGAAAAATAAAATAAAGGAATTAAAATTAAAAGTTAATAAAAACCTAATTCTAAACTTATTTTAATTATTAAGAAAAAAGGTTAAAGTTGCCTAATTAAAATTAATTCAATTTATTAGTATTTATTTACAAAAATAAAATGAAATTAATAATAATAATAATAATATTAGTTCTTTTTGGTTTTTTAAAAAAAATTTAATTATGTTAATAGTTAATAAAAAGGGAAAAAATAAAAATAAGACAAATAAAATATAAAATGACAAAATTAAAAAATTGCAAACCCAAGGGGGGGTGTGATGGCCCAAGGGGAGGTTTTTGTTGAATTCTGGCCCATTAAGAACATTCCAAGCCACGTTTGACTTTCCTTGATTGTCCAGAGCGCGTTTGACTTGGAACATGGTATTCCCCCTCTCCTGGCCTTTGGATGGCTGTCTGAGGACACATGGCACGTTGGATGTGCGAGTCCATGGTGAAATATTTGATGAGTGCTGCATATAATTACATGAAGCAAAATATTATGGAAATAATGGGGGACCTGGGATTCGAACCCAGGTCCCAACGCTTGCAAAGCACTTGGCCAACCACTACACCACTCATGCGCATCTGTTAGTAAAATAAGAAAACAATATAATATAGGATAAACGCACTATATGCTGAAAAAAGAAAAAAGTAACACACGTTTTTGAATGAGCCAATGGGATGTAAGAACGCCATCATCTTCTTCGCGTTTCCTGCAAAATAGAGATTAGATAGCGGGGGTTTTTAACCCCCACAAAACAAAACTGCAGAAAATAGCGACTAGGCGCTCAGTGCATATAAAAAAGGCGCGAGGTATGTTTTGTATTTGTCTCATCACGCTGATTTCAACCATGGGTGTTTGGAGTTCTGATTTTACAGTATGGGAAAAACCCCAAATCACAAGCTTTGAAACCCTAAGGTTCTCCAATGGCAACTTTCATCTTAGAGCATCATAATCAAATTAAATTATATGGAAAGCTTCGTATGAATGTCAGCAATGTAAAACAGTGATCAAAATGTATTAATGATGCGTAAAAATGGAGTTTCGATTATGGAAAAGTTTGCTCAAACCGTGGTTCTGTTTGGTCGTTTCCTGAAGGTCTAAGCTTGTTCTTGATGGCAAAAGGTTCCTGGGACTGTTGGGAACGTGTTTGGATCAAAAGAAATGCTTGAATTGCACTGGAATAGGGTTTTCAGTTTGTGACTTTTCTTTGGAATTTTTGAATTTCGTTTTGCTATCTCAGAGGTTTCTAGGTCGTGAATGATGTATGGGAGCCTTGCATATATGTCTAGGAATGAGAATCAATCAAGATTATGAGCTCTTAACTCTTGCAATGATGTTTTGAGATTTCCATAACCACCATTAAAGCAACTTGCCTTTTTTGTCCAAATTTGAATTTTATGCTTAAAATGGACCTTACACGAAATTGATAGGTGGATTATGATGTATCAAAGCCATTCAAGCCACAAGATATCCCTTAATTAATTTTTTTTATTTTTATTTGAATTTTAAAGATTTAAAATGAATTAAATCAAATAAAATTAAATAAAAATAGAAAAATTAATTTTTAATCTTGAAATAAATCATGGGATACGTAGGTGGCATGGAAAAGCTGAATCAAGTGGAAAAAGTGGTCCCTTTTGTCAAAAATTGAAGTTTCAAGGATAGTTGACTTTTGTCATTTCACAAACATTTCCCAACTTCTCCAATGCATATCTTGCTCAATTTGGATCATATGAACATGTTCTTGGACATTTTGGAAAGGTCTTGAAGTCCTCTAACCAATGCCTTTGGTCCCATGTTATTTTGATTTACCAATCTCAAGTTATGGTCTTTGACTTAAAGTGCCTTTTTGTTGACTTTTGAAAATGACCTATAATGTTGAAATTGGTAACTTTTTGTGAGAGAATTTCTTGGACTTGGAATGTGAAGATGAGTTGTAGGAAATGTCATCCCCTTCAAAATGAGCATTGGATGGGATTTTTCTGATGAACCATGAAAAAGTTATGCCTTGGTCAAGTTACAGTTGACTTTTCAGCTGTCCAAAAATAGAAACTTTTGACACCTTGATGATTTTTGAGCCATTCTTGTGAAATCATGGTCAAGATTTGACCAAATGATGATTGTGGCTTCAAAATAAGATGTTGACCAAAAATTTTGACTTTTGACTGCCAAATGACCATTTTACCCCTACAGTTGATTGTGAGGCAATTAAGGCTTTTGACTGTGCAACTTGACCTTGTGAGCCTTGAAACTTGACATGTAGGTGCTTGACAATGTATATGAGCATATGGGACTTGATTGAGCCCTCTGCAAGAACCAAAACCCTAATTTGACTGGCTTAGGAGGGTGCTTGACTGTGTAGCCCTTGAGTAGACTTTGAACCCTTTGAGGTGATGCTTGTCAAAACTTTGAAGAATATGGGAGGGTAAATTTTGGGGTACAACAGAAGGGTTCTATAATCATGCTTGATATACTTGGAGTCAATCTTCAATATATTAACTTGAGATTCTGCACTTAGTGGATCCCCCTTTTATTGTAATGATGTCTCACAAGTAAAATTGTAATGGCGTTGTTGCTTTCGACCTGGGAGTCTGCGAAGTTGAGGACCTTAAAACCCTTTTTACCTCTCTTGGCCTTTTAGGATGTAGTGATATCTATCCCTGTGTAGACCTAGTTTATTTGATACACGATTCTACACTCAGATGAGTTTCTCTTGAGAATATTATTGGTTTACGAGTAAGTCATTTAAACTGGTAATATCTGTTAGATGGATCTATGACTTTGGGAACCTTGTTAGAATCTGGTTACATGTGCAAATGATGAAACCAATAGAACGTACCTTGTGGGTGGGTAGTTACCCTTGGCTCCATGCTCATGACATTGAACCTTTGAACCTACCATGTTTGTGATTGTGGCATAATCATGCATTCATTCATTCATAAACATCTTTTTCACCTGGTTTTCAAGGAACTTATACTTTCTATTTTCAAAACTCGCAGGAATTGTGATTATGGATCTTGGAAGAAGAAATACTTTGAAGTTAAGGAGTTGATAAAGCTTGGATATTTGGTTACTAGTCCTTTGAATTTCAAAGACCATTATGGGAAGATTTTTACTATCTTGTATGCTGATGTTAAAGATGGAATTATGAACATCTTGGTCCAGTTTTATGATCCCTTGTATAGGTGTTTTACTTTCCCTGATTATCAGCTTGCACCTACTTTGAAGGACTATGCTCAGTATATCGGTTTACCGGTCTCAGATCAGATTCCTTTTAGTGGTTTGAAGGAGATTCCTAAGCCCCAAGTTATTGCAGGAGCTATTCATTTGAAGAAAGCAGAGATAGAAGCTAATCTTATTACTAACTATATTATCCTTGGGATAATTCTAAATTTGTGACGGGGAAATTTTATACTCTTTCTAGTGCAGGAAGCATGGTTGCTTTTGAAGCTATTCTTGCCTTTCTCATCTATGGCCTTGTTTTTTTCCCTAACATTAACCATTTTGTTGATGTTAATGTTATTCTCATCTTCTTGATTAAAAATCCTGTTCCTACCTTGCTTGGAGATAATTATTACTATATTCATCATATGACCTTAAAGAATGGTGGAATCATCATCAAGAGAAGGAGGATTATGAGAACAAATTCTATGTTTCTAATACTGAGAAGTTAGAGTTGCAAAAGAAATTGAAAGAGAAATATGATTTGCTTTTTTAGAAGGATGAGTTCCTTGAGCAGCATGACAAGAAGAGGAAGAGGATGCAAGAGGATTTATTTTCCTCTTTCATTTTTCCATCTCAAAGTATTCTAGAGTTTTCTGATGTTCCTCATACGTCAGGTGTTTGGAAGGGAATTGTTGACAAGCTTGTGATAAAGAAAGCTCCAATGAAGGTTACTTATAAGGATCAGATCAAGAGGCTCAAGAGGAAGTTGCAGTGTGGAGTTGGATCTTATTTGGATGTGGTTCCTTTGGACCCCTAGGATCTATTTTTCTTCTCTTTTGTTTGGGATTATTGGAAACTATGTACTATAGTTTTTAATCCTTCCATTTTAATGAGATGAGATATTCAGTTTATTTAAAATGTGTTGTTTACTTATGATGTTTACAATTTTTTATAACTTCTTAAGTTTCTTGAAAACCAAAAAAGAAATAAAACAATAATTTACATTGCTTTTCATGCATCATATATCATTTGGTCTTTCTTTCTGTAAGTTTTCTCGAGTCTTATTCCTTTTCATTCGTCTTCCTAGAAGACAAGCTATTTCATCAATACAACACTCAGGCTAATTTTAGAAAAATAATGGAAACTATTGAGAAAGAGCAAAGGGAACTCAGGGAGGAAGTCAACTCTTTGAAGACTGGTATGGACCAGATGACTACAGTGTTGGAATCATTGGTTGCAATGCAAAATCAGCCTCTACCTCTTTCTCAACCTCAGGTTACTCTGGTTTTCTGAGATTGAAACTGCTCATGTGTTTGTTGCACCCGTGGAACCTCCATGTCAAAATCAAATGCCTGCTGCCTATCCTTGGGTTGTGCCTCTCAACTTCATGCCTGATAATTTCATTCCATCTACTGAGGGTCCTCTTGTGAGTTAGAATCATATTGCTTAAACTGTTATGGTTAGTGCTCCTCCAATGGTATACACTGTTCCATATAAGGAAATTCATGTGTATCATGCTCCCAATGAAAGTCTAGATATGAATGAGAGGTTGGATGATTTTCAAGATCAATTCCAATAGTTGCAGAAAGAGCTAAAGGATATGAAGGGGGAGGACTTGTTTGGTAAGAATTCCTATGACTTGTGTTTGGTTCCCAATATGAAGGTGTCTGTCAAATTCAAAGTGTCTCACTTTGAGAAATATAAAGGGAACTATTTCCCTCAAAGTCACATGACCATGTATTACAAGAAAATGGCCACTCATACTGATGATGATAAGTTGTTAGTTCATTACTTTCGAGATAGTTTAATTGGTGTTGCACTGAAGTGGTATATGGGTCTTAATAGTGCCCATGTCATCTATTTAAATTATCTTGTTGAAGCTTTTTGTTCGTCAGTACAAATACAACATCGATATGGCTTCGGACCAAGATCAACTCTGAGCTATTTCGCAGAAAGAAAAAGAGTCGTTCATGGAATATGCTCAAAGATGGCATGAGGTTGCCGCCCAGATCAGTCCACCAATGGAAGAGAAAGAGATGACTAAGATGTTTTTAAAGACCTTGAGTCCTTTCTACGATGACAAAATGGTTGTAAGCGCTCCTAATGACTTCATTGAAATGGTTAACATGGGTGTTCGCTTAGAAGAAGGTGTCCATGAGGGCCGTTTTTCCAAGGATGGAGGTTTGTCTAGTGGTGTAAAGAAACATTGTTACTCCAAGGAAGGAGGAAGATTCTAATGATATTTATCAGGAAAGGCAAAGGAGACCAAGAGGTAATGGTAATCATGTTGGAATTGTTACTCCTATTGTTAATACAACTCATGCTATACCTGTCTATCAACAACCACAAAGGAATAAAAAATCCAATAAACAAAATCATGTTTTGCGGAAAGCCCAATTTGACCCAATTCCAATGACATATAATGAGTTATATCCTGCTTTGGTACAATGAAAGCTAGTTCAAGCTCATTTACCATAGCGGTACAAGGCTGATGCTCATTGTGCATATCATAAAGGGGCACCAGGTTATCATTTAGAAGGTGCTTTGCTTTGAAATTTGAGGTCCAAAGGTTGATAAAGAGTGTATCTCATATTTCCATGGTGTAGGGCCAAATTTGCAAGCGAATCTGTTTCCCAATCACGGGGAACATGCAGTGAATATGGTTGCAGGGTGTGTAACACCCCAATTCTACCCAACCATTATCATATAAATAAGAGGTATAAAAATTCAACAACTAAATCAGGATGCTACAGTTTCAACTTAAAACATCGACATTCATTACAGATACATAACTCATTAAACTTGGATGAACCAATAACAACATAAATTAATCTTTTAAAAACTAACAACTGTGATAACCACGCAAAAAAATCATAATATTCAACATATAAGAATGTAACATCTTTATCAAACTGAAACAACTTCAATGAAGCCACGAGCGTTCATAATAACAACAATGAAGCCACGAGCATTCATCCCCCCCCCCCCCCCCCCCCCCCCCCCCCGAGTGTTACGTATCAGAGCAATGACACCGACTAGAACTACTAAAGGTAAACCACCTTCACTCTAGATTACCTGCACGTTACCAACATATAGCTAACATTCAAGCAGAAGGGGTGAGGTATCGAACATTATAATAGAACACATGACAAATAATACGTCAGAAACAATTCATACAAAATTACCACTTCGCAGCTATTTAATAACATTATCATCATGAATTCATCCATACAACAACTCAGAATGTAACATGGAATACGACTTGCTTTTATGCACATGCATGTGGTGCCAATGGAGCAGAACTCCCAACTTAGAAATTTTCCAATAAATAGAGGCATCAACAAGGCATAAGCCTTCAACCTTATATTTTTCCAATCTAGGCCAACATAACGAGCATCGGCTCCAACATGATATGCTATGTATGCATTAACAACATAAACGTAATAAAAAAACAATAATTCAACTTAATTCAATATTGGCCATAATCATTCAATTTTATATTTGCCCATAATTAGAGGCATCTCAACATAAATCATCAATCTCCAATTTCTCAACTCAGAACAACTTACACAACACTGGTATCGACCAAAACAACATGCACGAGAAATAAGGATAGGGAGACTACGTGCCCCTCCACATGCACAACAACCAAGACAGAATAACAACTAATTTGTGCTCCTTGATATAGCCTACAACTTCGGGCAGCTCGATAATAATATTGTGCTTCTCAACACGCCTTGCAGCCTAATGCCACTCGGCATCCAACACATATATTCCCCGACACACCTCACAACCTACATGACGCTCGGCACCTAACACCATTAGCATCCTCCTCAACCACTCATTCCGGTCAATAGCATGGAACAATACAACGTCATAACGACCACATCAATACAACCCATAATTTTCAGAAAACTGCTCGGTATACCATAACAACGGGAAACTATATTTCCTATCAACGTATTCATTAATTGTACAAGATAGTCACGTAGAAACCTTCTTGAAATGACCATAACAACAATTTACTAATTTCCTGCTAACCGCTTGGAAGATATAGCAACCTAAAGACCATATCAATAGGTAATAATCTACACTAACCTATTCATTGACTATACCAAGCAACTATATAGACAACTCAAATTGACAACAACATAACAAATGGGAAACTTCCTATAACAAGTTCATTTATCATACGAGATAGTCACACGGTAACTCTCTAAACGACCATAACATAGAAAATTGGCAACTTCAATAACAAATCACAAGCATCAACGTACAACAGTCATAACTACGACCGATTCGCATATAACAATCATCATCAATCCCATTATAAGGTCGGAACCCCAATCTTACCTGGATTGAAGCTCGCTCAACAAAATTTCACTGACAACCTTGCCTTGCTCTGCTCGACAATCGTGCAACATTGGTCGATAATCGTGCAACCTTGCTTATCTTCTGTGCAACTTCACACGGTCACGAACAAGACTTCTTATTCTACCAAAACCAAATCCTTGTGTCAGCTTAACCTTATAACATCAATTCTATCGGGCCTAACCTACACACCCCCACTTTACTACTTCCAACCAATAACATAAGCCCAACACCATTATTCCATTAATTCCAACATTATTATTAATAATCAACTAATTAATTAATTAATTAAAATCTAACAATTTATACCAACAATTCTCAACATCTCACAACTTTTTAACAAATAATCCAAAAAATACTTTAATTACATAATTAATTAAATAACAGGCGTTACAACTCTCTCCGACTTAGAATATTTTTGTCCTTGAAAATTTACCTTATTCAAACAACTCAGGATAGGAGTTCCTCATCTTGCTTTCCAACTCCCACGTCATGCTCTCTTCGGCAGCTCCTAACTAGACTACTTTCACCAAAGCAATCTCTTTGCCTCTTAGAGTCTTCATTTCACAATCTGCGATTCGTACATGCATCGTCTCCACAGTAAGATTATCTCGTACTTGCACATTATCCATATGAATCACATGAGATGGATCTGAAATATACTTCCAAAGTTGTGACACATGAAACACATCATTCAAATTCGAAAGATTAGGTGCTAAAGCCACACTATAAGCAATATTTTAAACTTTCTCCAAAATCTGATACGGACCAATAAAACGAGGAGTGGGCTTCTTAGACTTCAATGCTCGCCCAACACCAGTCACCGGCGTAACTCTCAAAAACATATGGTCACCTACTTGAAATTCTAAATCTTTCCTTAACTTGTTATGATAACTCTTCTGTCTACTTTGGGAAGCTTTCATCTTTTTTTTGAATCAACTTTACCTTCTCGGTAGTCTCTCGAACAATTTTAGGTCCAAGAACTACACTTTCTCCATACTCATGCCAACACAAAGGAGTTATACATCTTCGACCATACAACGCTTCAAAAGGTGCCATTCCAATACTAGAATGGTAATTGTTATTATAAGTGAACTCTATTAACAGAAGATAAGTATCCCACGAACCTCTCTGCTCAAGAGCACATGCTCTCAACAAATCTTTTAACGATTGAATAGTCCGTTCAGTCTGACCATCCATTTGAGGATGATACGTTGAACTCAACCTCAACTTATAACCCAAATTTTCTTGCAAACTCTTCCAAAAATCATAAGTAAACCTCATATCTCTATCTGACACAATACACAAAGGAACACCATGCAGATTTACAATTACACTAGTATAAATCTCTTCCAACTTTGATACTAGAAAAATGATGTTAATAGGAATAAAATGAGCCAACTTTGTAAGCCTATCAATAATCACCCAAACTCCATCGAAATTCTATCCTATTTCCATTATGGAACTACTAACGGTTGCATCAACCCTACAGGCTTCTAATGTTCAACTTTTAACTTCTGACAAGTTAAACATGCATACACAAATCGATCCACATCATTCTTCATTCTAGGCACAAAAAAAATATTCTTCAAATCTTAATACATTTTTGTAGCTCCCGGATGAATGTTCAACTTACTTCTATGACTTTCCTCAAGAATCACTTTCTTCATCTCTGCATCATCTGGAATACAAATTCGATTATGAAATCTCAACACACCTTGCGCATCTAACTTAAAATCACTATTCTAGAACAGATCAATACCAACCATCGAGTCTACCAATTTCACATCTAACTTCTGAGCTTCTTTGATATTGTCCAGAAATTCATTATTAACTTTCAACATCCCTAACATAACACTCTGTGGTGTTACTTCGCAAACTAAGCTCATATCTCAGAACTGCTCAATTAATTCCAACTCTTTAACCATCATTGCTGACATATGTAAAGTCTTTCGACTTAACGCATTAGCCACCACATTCGCTTTTCCCGGATGATAATTCTAACCAAAATCGTAATCCTTTAACAACTCCAAACATCTTCGTTGTCTCATATTCAATTCCCTCTGATCAAATAACTACTTTAAGCTCTTATAGTCACTAAATACTTCAAATCTAGAACCATAAAGATAATACCTCCAAATCTCCAACATAAAAACAATTGCAACAAGCTCTAAATCATGCGTAGAATAGTTCTTTTCATGAGTCCTCAACTGCCTTGAGGCATAAGCAACTACCTTTTCATTCTACATAAGAACACCTCCTAAACCCATCTTAGAAGCATCGCAATACACAATAAAAGGTTCTCCTGAATTTGGTAATGTCAAAATCAGAGATGACGTCAATCTCTTCTTCAATTCTGTAAAACTTACTTCACACTGAACATCCCATACTTAAGCTCTACCTTTACAAGTCAACTTAGTCAACGGAAGTGCCAACTTAGAAAAACCTTCGATAAACCTTCTATAATAACCAGATAATCACAAGAATCTTATAATCTCGGTAGCCAACTTTGGAGATTCCCATTGCAACACAACATCTACTTTAGATGGATCTATAGTAATGCCACTACCTGAGATAACATGACCAAGAAAACTAACCTCCTTTAACCAAAATTCACACTTAGACAACTTTGCATACAACTTCATCTCTTTCAAAACTTGCAATACTATTCTCAAGTGTTATGCATGTTCTTCTTCCGATTTAGAGTAAATCAAAATGTCATCAATGAACACCACTACAAACTGATCCAAATAAGTATGAAAGATATTGTTCATGTACTCCATGAATACTCCCGGTGCATTAGTAACACCGAAAGGCATCACCGAATACTCATAGTGTCCATAATGCATTCTGAAAACTGTCTTCTGGATATCTTCATCCTTCACTTTAATCTGATGATAACCCGACCTCAATTCAATCTTACTAAACACTCGAGCACCCACCAATTGATCCATAAAATCATCAATTCTCGTAAGAGGATACTTGTTCTTAATCGTCACTTTATTCAATTGTCTATAATCAACACAAAGCCTCATACTTCCATATTTCTTCATTACTAGCAACACTGGAGCTCCCCACAGAGATACACTTGGTCTTACAAATATCTTCTCAAGTAACTCTTCCAATTGCTTCTTTAGTTTCGACAATTCAGATGTAGACATCTTGTATGGTGCCATAGAAATAGGTCTGGTACCAGGTACAAGATAAATAGAAAATTCAACTTCTCTCTCTGGCGATACATCAGGAATTTCATCAGGGAAAGCTTCAGGAAATTGACGCACCACTTGCAATTCCTCAACTATAGCTTGATTCTCAACAGATAGTGACGCCATCAATGAGAACATCTGAGCCTCTTCTTGCATCAACTTCCACAACTGTTTAGTAGACAACAAACCAACTTCCTATTCTTCTGGAGTATAAAACCTCATCGACTTGTTATAACAATTAATATGAACATAGTTATGCTCTAACCAGTTCATACCTAAGATCACGTCTAACCCACTTAAATGCAAACAAACTAAATCAACAACAAAGTCCCTGTCAAAGATCGACA
This sequence comes from Vicia faba, assembly GCA_948472305.1. Classification (NCBI taxonomy): domain Eukaryota; kingdom Viridiplantae; phylum Streptophyta; class Magnoliopsida; order Fabales; family Fabaceae; genus Vicia; species Vicia faba. The sequence continues at coordinate 192,209,165 of OX451736.1, read as the reverse complement.
ATGGGCACTTTAAACACACCAGAGAAGTAGCCACTGATCCCTTAGTTGGAGTATTGACGACCATCTCTCCATTCATAGAAGACATCATAAGACCCAATCTTTCAACATAATCAGTAGCAATAAAGCAATGAGTAGACCCAGTATCAATAATAGTAATTAAAGGAGTACGATTAATGAAACATGTACCTCTGATGAGTCTGTCCTCATTAGCCGTCTGATTCTTAGCCAAAGCGAACACCTTTCCATTGGTTTGCGCCTTCTTTGGTTTCTAACACTGACTACCAGTGTGTCCTTCTTCGCCATAATTTAAGCAAATCATCTCTTTATGCTTGTACTCAGATATAGCATGCCCCGTCTTACCACAACGGAAACACCTCTTCACCTCAACAATACACACATTGCTCTTATGCCCAGGTTTTCCACATTTGAAACAAACCACACCAGCAGGAGAAGATCCTGTCTTCCTCAAAGATCCTGCAACTATCAATCATATCGGTGAAGACACAAGTCTTCTGGTATCCAACTGACTTCTTGATCTCTGGATGCAACCCATTCTCAAACTTGATATACTTCAAAAACTCAGCATTTGCCTCACTATAGCACGGATAAAACTTAGCCAACTCAACAAACTTTGCAGCATAATCAACAACCAACATACTCCCTTGCTTCAGCTTAAGAAACTCAATTTCCTTCTTACCACGAACATCTTCAGGGAAATACTTCCTCATAAATTCTCTTCGAAACACAACCCAAGTGACATTTTCACCTGCAACTTCCAATTTTTGACAAGTCTCTAGCACCAGCCATTAACCTCGACTGTTAGCATATGAGTACCATATCAAACCTTCTGTGTTAGAGTGTAGTCCATCACACGGAAGATCCTCTCAATCTCTTTCAACCAATCCAATGCTTCATCAAGATCATACTTTCCCTTGAAGGTAGGATTCTCCCTCTGGAAGGTCGCCAAACTATGAGATCCAGCATTCCCGTTAGTGTTCGGCTGATTCTCCATAGCATGTGCCATTACTTCTAAAGCAGCAACAAGTGCATCATCATTCCTTCCATCCATCTCAACTTATCACTACAACATAAACAACGCTTAGAACTCAAGTTAACCATACTCGATTGTTAGACAAAACTATGACTCGACTACTTGTTCAGACAGACCAAATTGCTCTGATACTAACTTCTAACACCCCCAATTCTACCCGACAATTATCATATAAATCAGAGTTATAAAAATTCAACAACTAAATCAGTATGCTACAATTTCAACTTAAAACAATGACATTCATTACAGATACATAACACATTAAACTTGGATGAACCAACAACAACATAAATTAATCTTTTAAAAACTAACAATTGTGATAACAACACAACAAAATCATAATATTCAACATATAAGAATCTAACATCTTTATCAAACTAAAACAACTTCAAATAACAAGCATTCAACTAAAAACAACTTAAAGTTCAACAACTGAAATAATAACAACAATGAAGACACAAGCGTTCATCCCCCCGAGTGTTACGTATCAGAGCAATGACACTGACTTGAACTACTAAAGGTAAACCACCTTCACTCTGGATTACCTGCACATTACTAACATATAGCTAACATTCAAACAGAAGGGGTGAGGTATCGAACATTATAATAGAATGCATGACAAATAATACGTCAGAAACAATTCATACAAAATCACCACATCGCATCTATTTAACAATATTATCATCATGAATTCATCCACACAACAACTCAGAATGTAACATGGAATAAGACTTGCTTTTATGCACATGCATGTGGTGCCAGTGGAGCAGAACTCCTAACTTAGAAATTTGCCAATAAATAGAGGCATCAACAAGGCATAAGCCTTCAACCTTATATTTTTCCAATCCAGGCCAACTTAACGAGCATCGGCTCAAACATGATATGCTATGTATGCATTAACAACATGAACGTAATAACAACAACAACAATAACTCAACTTAATTCAACATTGCCCATAATCCTACAACTTTATATCTGCCCATAATTAGAGGCATTGCAACATAAATCATCAATCTGAAATTTCTCAACTCAGAAAAACTTACACAACACTAGTATCGACAAAAACAACATGCATGGGCAATAGGGATAGGGAGACTGTGTGCCCCTCGACATGCACAACAACCAAGACAGAATAACAACTAATTTGTGCTCCTCGACACAGCCTACAACTTCGTGCAACTCGAAAAAAATACTATGCTCCTCAGCATACCTTGCAGCCTAATGCCGCTCGACATCCAACACATATATTCCTCGACACACCTCGCAGCATACATGCCGCTCGGAACCTAACACTGTCAGCATGCTCCTCGACCACTCATTCTGGCCAACAGTATGGAACAATACAACGTCATAAAAACCACATTAATATAACCCATAATTTCCGGATAACCGCTCGGAATACCACAACAACGGGAAACTATATTTCCTATCAATAGATTTAATAATTGTACAATACAGTCACGTAGAAACCTTCCTAAAACGACCATAAAAATAATTTACTAATTTTCCGCCAACCGCTCGGAAGATACAACAACCTAATGGCCATATCAACAGGTAATAATCTATACTAACCTATTCATCGACTATACCGGGAAACTATATAGACAACTCAAAACGACCACAACATAACAAACAAGCAACTTCCTATAACAGGTTCATTAATCATACGAGACAGTCACACGGTAACTCTCTAAACGACCACGACATAGAAAACGGGTAACTTTAATAATAGATCACGAGCATCAATGTACAATAGTCATAACTACGACCAATTCCCACATAAAAATCATCATCATTCCCATTATAAGGTCGGAACCCCACCCTTACCTGGATTGAAGGTCGCTCTACAAACTTTCCAGCTGACAGTCTTGCCTTGCTCTACTCGACAATCGTGCAACCTTGCTCCTCTTCTGCTCATCTTCACACAGTCACGCACAAGATTTCTTATTCTACCAAAACCAAATCCTTGTGTCAGCTTAACCGTATAACATCAAATCTATAGGGCCTAACCTACACACCCCCACTTTACTACTTCCAACCAACAACATAAGCCCAACACCATTATTCCATTAATTCCAACATTATTATTATTAATAAACTAATTAATTAATTAATAATAATCTAACAATTTATACCAACAATTCTCAAAATCTCAACACTTTTCAACAAATAATCCAAAAAATACTTTAATTACATAATTAATTAAATAACGGGCGTTACATGGTGTCTTGGTGAGTATTGGGTTACTGATGTCCATTTTGTAAGAACTTTGTTAGCAGATGTACATGCTAGGTTATGCCAACTTGGTTATTTTGATGATCATTCTGATTACCAGTTTTGCCCAGAAAATGCAGAAAGTTGTGATTTGGTGAAGATGAGTATCCAAAGTTTGATGAATTATGGGGTTTTGAATATTTATAGAAAGCGTTAGGAGGATATTATGGCTATAATTATGCTCCATTTTTATATCTCTTAGCTTGTGGAAATTACCTACCAAAGTTAAGGGAATATATTTGAACCTTTAGTTATCTGTTTAACACGGCCAATGCCATATGAATCTAATGAAGCAATTTTGTGGAAGTACAATACTACTATGCTTGATAATGGCAAATAAGTGAATATTGAATCTTTTCCTTTTGTTGGTAACATTGCAGACATTAGTGACCTGACCAGAAGTGGTTGTGTATTTGCTCATGCACCTCCTGGAAGGACTGAGGATATTTTGATAAGCAAGAAGGTACATGGGAAAAATCCTATTACAGTTGTTCCAAAACCAGTGGTTGTTAGAAAGTCTAGTTAGCCCAAGCAAAATGAAGACGCTGAAGAATTGTTGAGGCTGATTAAGAAAAGTGACTATAAGGTAGTTGACCAACTACTTCAGATACCCTCTAAGATATCATTTTTTTCATTGTTGATGAATTCATAAGTTCATAGGAATTCTCAAATGAGAGTGTTGGAATAAGCTTACGTGGACCATGATGTACCTGTTGATCAGTTCGATGGCGTAATAGGAAATATCACGACTTGCAACATGCTGAGTTTTAGTGATGAAGAGTTGCTTTCTAAGGGCAAGAAACACAATTTTGCTTTGCATCTCTCAGTCAGATGTCAAGAAGATACCTTGTCTTTGGTAGATAGAAGTTACTCATTGAATGTCACGCCACAAGGTGACATTATTCAGGTTGGTGTATCAAGGTTCCAAGATGAGGCCCAATGTAATGGTTGTGAAAGCATTTGATGGTTCAAGAAGAACATTAATTGGTGAAGTTGATTTACCGATATGTGTAGGTACTCATATGTTCTAAATCACTTTCCAGGTGATGGACATCCATCTTGCATATAGTTTCTTGCTGGGACGACCTTGGATCCATGATGGAGGGGAAGTAACTTCCACACTTCATCAGAGGTTGAAGTTCATGAAAATAAAAAATTAGTAATTATATGTGGAGAACAAGCCATGCTGGTGAGTCATATTTCTTCCTTTCATAATATTGATGTTTATGAAATAGTAGTCAAAACTCAGTTCCAAGATTTTACAATTGATAATGATGGTGCTAAGAAGAATGGGTTATCCATTTCTTCTCTGAAAGATGCTTAACAAGTTGTTTAGCATGAGCAAGTAGCAGGTTGGGGACCAACTCGTTAATTTTCCTGAGAATAAGAATAAAGTAGGTTTAGGGTTTACTCCCTATTTGTAAAGGAAAGTTGTGAAGAAATAAGTTTTTATCCGGCCTATCCAGGAGGTTTTCCATAGTGCAAGTTTTATTCATCCAAGTCACCCTAAAGTTGATACCATTGATGAAGAAGGTGCAAATCCAAATTGGCTAAACTTTTATGCATGGACAAACGAGCCAGAATTGGATTGTTGTTAATGTTCCTAGTGTTGTTCACATGTCAAAGTAATTTGTTTTTTTGTCTTTTTCAATCAAATCCTTTCATTCTGCCTAAGGTGAAAGTGACATTGTTAGGGATTTTGGTTTCATATTTTAAAATTAATAATAAAGGTTATTTTGTTATCCAAATCGTGTTTTTTATTTTTCTGCTTTTTTTTTTTTGGAAAATGGTAATCTAAAAAATCTGTTAAAAATAATTTGCAGTCATTGCATGCCACTCTTTAATCTGTCTGTTTTTAAAATAAATCATAAATCATTGTGCAGATTAATTCTTAATAAACCCATTGAAAATAATGATACTACATAAGAAGCGGAAGAAGAGAAAATCATTGAAATCCCGATAGAAATTTCTTGGTTGCTCGAGCACGAGGAGAAGACCATTCAACCTTCAAAGTGCAAGTAGAATTGATCAACTTGGGTTTTGAAGAGGAAAGGAAGGAGATAAAAATTGGGGCATTACTTGGTCAAGAGGTCAAGAGAAGATTGACAGAGTTTCTAAAAGAGTATGTTGATGTGTTTAATTGGTCTTATCAAGATATACCAGGTTTAGACACTGATATTGTAGAGCATAGTTTACCATTGAAGCCAGAATGTCCGCCAGTAAAGGAGAAGTTGAGAAGAACTCATCATGATATGGCTATCAAGATTAGAGAAGAGGTGGTGAAGCAGATTGATGCTGGTTTCCTTGTTACACCTGTTTATCCTTAATAGGTGGCCAACATTGTGCAAATACCAAAGAAATATGGAAAAGTAAGAATTTGTGTTGATTATAGAGACTTGAACAAGGCTAGTCCAAAAGGTGATTTTCATTTACCACATATTGATATGTTGGTAGACCATATAACTAAATTCAATGTCTTCTCCTTTATGGATGGATTTTTCGGATAAAACCAGATAAATATGGAACCCGAGTACATGGAAAAAGAAACGACATCATCCCCTGCGGAACATTATGTTACAGAGTGATGCCCTCCGGCATGAAGAATGCTGGTGCGATATACCAGAGGGCTATGACTACCTTATTCCATGATACAATGCGTAAATAAATTTAAGTATATGTGCTTTTGAAGTCCAGACCTCAGGAGGATCATGTTGAGTATTGTTAGAACAAGATTTGAATTCTATAATTGATCTCTGGATTTTGTTGATAACAATACATATATTTTATATGTAAATAATTTTGTTTCTAATAAGTTTCTTGAGTGTGCAGATAAGAAGTTCTAAATGATCCAGGACTGTTGTCTGAAGAATAAAAATACACCAAGCACATCAGAGAGACTGTTCACATGTTCTTTTGAAGAAACATGAGTAGTTCTGAAGAATGCTGAATGTTCTCCACAAAGAGGATCATGTGTGTACTTCTCAATAAGTTGTTGCTTCAGAAGTCAAAAGTCACAAGAAGAAATAATTTCTGACAAGCTGCTGCTTCAAGATCAGAAAACAAGATTACACCAGAAGAAATAATTTCTTACAAGCTACCGCTTCAAGATCAGGAATCAGATTGCACAAGAACAAGATTTTAACACAAAGATCAGAAGTCAATATTTTCTCATCAGAAAAGCTGTTGTTTTAATTCTGAAGACAAAACCAAGATTATGAACACATCAAGAGAAAGCCTGTAACTCCGAATCAGAAGTCAAGATTTGTTCATCAGAAGAGTTGTTGTTCTAATTCTGAAGACAAAGTCAAGATTTTGAAGACTGGGATATTTTATGGAATACGCGCATTTCTAATCAACATCAGAAGTATTCCAATCAGAAGAAATGATCAAAGAAAGAAATATCTTCTAGACTCATTTCTAATAAACATCATATAGTGCATTAGAAGAACATATCAAAGGATGATATCTTCTCAAGGCAATTTACTCAGAAGAAGTAATATTCATCAAAAGACAAGTATCATCAGAAACGCGAGCCAAAAGAGTTAGTACAATAGTACAATTACACACTCTACTCAAATAGATGTATTGTGTACTATTTGTCCCCCACGATCATTTCTTACCGTTGGCAGCTGCAATGATGAAAGTGACGTGTGTATTACTACAATGGTCCACTTCCTCAACAATCTAATTCTCAATGTCTATATAATGCTTCAAGCACCTCATTTGCATATTGACGAATTGGTAAAAAATAAGGACAATACACGAAGAATAACGCTACAAAATCAATCCACTAAAAAATTAAAAAAAACACAAAGAGTTATTATTCGTTATTTGTGTTAATATTGTTTGATTTAACACAAGAGTTATTGCTCATTATTGTGTTGATACCACTCTAATAGAACAATCTAAGAAATAAGACAAATGCACAAGAGTTGTTGCTCATTAATTATGTTATTATTTGTTCTTCAATTATCTGTTAGAAACACAAGAGTTGTTGCTCATATTTTTGTAAGAGTTGTAATAGTTAGAAACACAAGAGTTGTTGCTCATATTTGTGTAATCATTGTAAATTTTTTAAACACAAGAGTTATTTCTCACAATTATGTTAAGCAATCTAAACTTAAAAATATGCGTAATCCGCTTAATAGAAGTAACTTTGCAAAAACATCCCTTCAACGAGAAGTTGATTTAAGTCCTTGTCTAAGGAAAAGAGAAATATCCTTTGAGAGACTGGGTAGGTCAGAAACCTTGGGAGTCAGTGATTGTTATATCTGTTAGGGGATCGGGTAGGTCAGAATTCTTAAGGGATCACTAACAGGTTATCACTATTGTTGTTAGTCACCGGAAGGTAGCCTGTGCAATTGTAATTAGTTTGGTTATAATGGATTAAGTCATTTTATAAGGAGAAATCACCTTGGTGGGTGGATATGATTAACCTTTTCTAACGTGAACCTAGATAAATCGATTGTGTATTTGTTTCTCTTTTAACATATTGATTTCTAATCTGATCGTTTGTGGAAAGCACTTCTAATTGTTTGTGGAAAGCACTTCTAATTATTTTGAAAAAGACTTCTAATTGTTTTGACATTTCTAATCATTTTACAAAAACATTTCTAAACACTATCAAATCGATTATAAACTAAAAGTTTTAAAACTCAATTCAACCCCCCTCCCCCTTTCTTGTGTTTTTCTCTACCTTCAATTGGTATCAGAACTCCAACTCTGTTTTTGATTTTCTAATCAAACACTTAACCATGTAGAGAGATCCAGTTTGAGAAAAACCTTTTAAAATGGGTGTTGCTAACACAAACGATAACGATAGATACAATGCTAAACCTCCTATTTTTGATGTAGAGAAATTTGACTACATGAGAGATATAATAGAAAGTTTTTTTCTAGGCTATGAAATTGATCTCTAGGAAATTGTTACAAATGGTTATGAAGCACCTACCACTCCTTTTGGTATACCTATTCCCATGAATAGTATGAGTGCAAATCAGAAGCGCAACTTCAAAAATCATCACAAATCCATAACTATTATTCTCAGCATAATCTCGTACAACGAATATCAGAAGATTACAAACAGAGAAACTCCAAAGGATATTCTTGACTCACTCATAATGACACACACGAAGGAAACACACAAGTCAAATAAAATAAGGCATTGGCCTTGATTCAGAAATATGAAGCCTTCAAAATGGAAGATGATGAAATGGTTGAAACTATGTTCTCAAGGTTTCAAACTTTGGTAGTGGGACTGAAATTTCTAAACAAAGGATATTCAACCGCAGATCATGTAAATAAAATCATCAAAAGTCTTCCAAAGAGATGGAGACCTATGGTCACAACTCTCAAGATATCTAAGGATCTGAAAAACATAACTCTTGAAGTGTTAATCAACTCTCTTAGAAGTAATGAGATTGAGTTAGAAGAAGACGAGTCTCAGAAGAAAGGAAAATCTATTGCTCTAAGGTATAGAACAGAAAGACCTAAGTTAGAAAAGAATAAAGTTTCAAAACATAAAAAGGTAGAAGATTCAGACAATGAAGGTTTTGATGATGAAAAGGAGTTTCTACTTCTATCCAAAAGAGTTAATCAACTCTTAAAGAAGAAATCAGGCATCTCTCAAGGATCAAAATCAGAAGAAAAACTTACCAATATAACACTTATAGCTTCCATGAAAGGAGAAAGGAAATCAGAATATGAATTTGACACTGTAGAGACATCCTATGCAGCAGAAATGAAACACTAGTCATGGTATCTGGACTCCAGATGCTCTCGTCACATGATAGGAAGCAAGCACATGTTTCAAGACCTGAAACTCAAAGATGTTGGATACATAGGTTTTGGAGGAAATCAGAAAGGAAGAATAAAAGATTCAGGAACAATAGGTAATGGATATCTTCCCTCTATCTATGATATACTTTATGTTGAAGGCCTAATGCATAATTTATTATTCATAAGTCAACTAAGTCATAGTGGTTACAACATTATATTTAATCAGAAATCATGTAAAGTTATGGGCCAGAAGGATGGTACAATTCTCTTCACTAGAAAGAGGAAGAACAACATTTATAAAATAAAATTTTATGATCTTAAAAACCAAAACGTTAAGTGCTTAATGTCTGTTAACAAAGAGTAGTGGGCGTGGCATATACGCTTAGGTCATATTAGCATGAAAAGGTTATCTCAGCTGAATAGAATTGAATTAGTTAGAGGCTTACCTAATATGAAGTTTACTTCATATGCTCTATGTGAAGCATTTCATAAAGTTAAGTTTTCTAAAGTATCTTTTAAATCAAAAGTGTTGTTTCTACCTCCAAACTCTTGGAGCTTCTGCACATTGACTTGTTTGGTCCAGTAAAAACACCAGCAGTCAATGGTAAGAAGTATGGACTTGCCACCATAGATTATTATAGTCGTTGGATATTGGTAAAGTTTCTGAGGCATAAAGATGAGTCATATTCTGTATTTACTAGTTTCTGTTTACAAGTACAAAATGAATTTGACTCTAAGATTGTTAGAGTTAGAAGTGATAATGGTGGTGAATTTGAGAACAAACAATTAGAAGAATTATTTGATTCAAATGGCATATCCCACGATTTTTATGTCCTAGAACTCCACAATAAAATGGAGTTGTAGAAAGAAAGAATAAAATCCTTCAAGAAATAGAAAGAACAATGATTGATGAACCAAATGTAGATAAGCATTTCTGGGCAGAAGCTGTAAATACAACATGTTATATTCAGAATAGAATCTCCGTAAGACCTATTCTTGAAAAGACTCATCATGAGTTGTGTAGAGGGAGAAATCCTAACATTTCTTATTTTCATCCTTTTGGATGTTCGTGTTTTATCTTAGATACCAAAAGTAATATAAATAATTTTGATCCTAAAAGATAGAAATGTATTATGTCGGGATACTCAGAATGCTCTAAAGGCTACAGAGTATACAATATAGAAACACGCATAGTAGAAGAATCAATTAATGTTAAATTTGATGATAAGCTTGACCTAGAAAAGTCAAAGATGTTTGAGAATTTTGCAGATCTAGAAATAACATTTGAAGATCCTGGAGAAAGAAATTTAGAAAATAAGATAATCAGAAATGAAGACACATCCGAAGCACATGAACATCCATAAGCCTAGGAGAGGCCAAAGCAAAGACAAGCCATATCTAGAGAATTGATTCTGGGAGATAAGACTGAACCTGTCAGAACAAGATCCACTTTAAAAAAACAAAAGAAACGCTTATGGGATTGGTATCTCTAATAGAACCAACCTCTTTCAAGGAAGCACTTTAGGATATTGAATGGATTTTGGAAATGCAAGAAGAACTAAATCAGTTTTCCAGATATGATGTCTGAGATCTAGTACCTAAACCCAAAGACACTCATGTTATCAGAACTAAATGGGTTTACAGAAACAAGTTGAATGAAAAGGGAGAAGTCTTCAAGAACAAAGCACGACTGGTTGCACAAGGTTACCCTCATCAAGAAGGTATTGACTATAACGAACTTTTGCTCTTGTTGCCAGCTTAGAATCTATTTCGTCTTCTAATTTCATTTACTATTAATAACAATGTTGTTTTATATCAAATGGATGTCAAAAGAGCTTTTATAAATGGATACATTTATGAAGAAGTGTATGTGCACCAACCTCCAGGATTTGAAATATTAACTTTCCAAAAGATGTTTCAAACTTAAAAAATCTTTGTATGGTCTGAAGCATGCTCCCAGAGCTTGGTATGAAAGGTTAAGTTCTTTTCTCTTGGAAAATGGTTTTACTAGAGGAAAAGTGGATGCCAGTCTTTTCTGTAAGAATTTCGGAAATGATCTAATGATATGAAAAATATATGTTGATGACATTATTTTTGGGTTTGCTAATCCAAAAATTTGTAAATAATTCTTTGAGCTAATGCAGGTTGAGTTTGAGATGAGTCTTATGCAAGAACTGAAATACTTCCGGGGAATACAAACCAATCAAACTCCAGAAGCTACATACATTCATTAGAGTAAATACACAAAAGAACTTCTGAAGAAATTTGATATGTTAGAAATCAAGCCAGCAAAGACTCCTATGCATCCTACATGTATTCTAGAAAAGGAGGAGGTAAGCGCCAAAGTCTGTCAGAAACTTTATCAAGGTATGATAGGATATATTCTTTACTTGACTGCCTCTCATCTAGATATTTTATTTAGTGTGTGTCTTTGTGCTCGATTTCAATTAGATCCAAGGGAAACTCGCTTAGAAACTGTTAAGAGAATCCTAAAGTATCTAAATGGAACATCTAACCTTGGCTTGATGTATAAAAAACATCATAATACCAACTATCAGGTTTCTGTGATGCAGACTTTACAGGACATAGAATAGAATGCAAGAGTACTTCTGGAAACTGTCAGTTTTTGGGAAATAATCTTATCTCGTGGTAAAGCAAAAGGAAATCAACAATTTCACTATCAACTGCAGAAGAAAAATACATCTCAGGATCACTTTGCAGCATTAAGATGCTCTGGATGAAAAGTCAACTTGAAGACTTGCGGATATACGAGAATAATATTCCTATTTTTTGTGACAATATTGCTGCTATATGTCTCAGTAATAATCCTACTTTGCATTTTAGAGCGAAACACATAGAAATCAAACATCATTTTATTAGAGATTATGTTTAGAAAGGGACCCTTGTTTTAAAATTCATAGATACAAATCACCAATAGGCCAATATCTTTACAAAACCCTTAGCTGAAGATAGATTTATATTCATCCTGAACCATTTAAATATGGTATTGTGTCCAAAGTGATGTTTGTCTTAATATGTGTCTTATTCTGAGATGCTCTAAGCATCAAATAAATGATTTGATTTTTTAGTAAGACACTTCTATAAGTTAGAATAATTCTAAATCAGAAATACTTTTTATTCTGATTCTCTTACTTCTAAGAATATAAAAATTGAAAACAATAAATATGAGACTAGGTGTAAATCTTCATAGTTTATCCCTCTATTTTTATGTTGAAAATAAAATTTGATATCTTTATTGATATAAAGTTATTTAAAGCACACTCTAATATACTCATGTCCTAGTTGTCAGCCTGTATTCACTTTAAATGACATTTATCTTAGAAATTATGGTATAGTCTACTCTACTTCCTTCTGAACAAACATTCAGTCTTTGTGAGTCTTGAGTTTATCCACTACCCTAAGCAACCTATTTTCATCTGTTATAAATATTCACCTCATCATTAATTCCTCCATCCTCTTATATACCTCTAATTCTTTTCATTCCTCCATCTTCCTTGTTTAAACCTTGAGTTCTCATCAAAAATGGCTGCCAAAACCTTTCATGGTGATGAAAATATTTTGGAACTCATCAATGAAACTCACCCTAACATCCCAGATAATAACAATTTCATTAATATGGGTATCCACTATCAAGATTGGAATGGTTATATCGCTATGCTACGAGGTCCTATATATCCGAACCTAATGAAAGAATTCTGGACACATGCCTCTGTAAGTAGGGATGACAGTTACATAAGGTCGAGTATCTATGGCATCCCTTGTACCATCACTTGTTTCCTCATTGTTGAAGAAATTGAATTTGTTCCTAAAGATCTCTCCATGGATCTACATAGTTTTGTATTTATGGGTGTTGATATTTTTCATACTATTCATGACACCTCTTCTGGTTATGAACCTTTCAATCTAGAAAACATAAAACCTCGTGCTAAATTTTGGTTCAAGTTTATATGCTAACAAATATTTTACCAAGAGGACATGAAACAGATGAATCGATTCCTAAGGATGAATGTCTCATTTTCTGTCTTCTCAAAAACATTCTTGTGAATCTACTTGCAATCATTTTCGACCACTTAAAGAACTCTATTTTAGACTCCAGGCATCTTCAAAAGTTCTTCATACCATATGGGCGTATGTTATCTGAGTTGTTTGAAAGAGTAGAAATCATGAAAATACTTCGACAAGCTCAGTTCAGTTCAGTTAACACTCTCTTTGACGAAAGTTATGACGTCTTTGAAGTTTAAGTAGTCCAGTTCTGTGTCTTGATCTTGTGATTCCTTTGTACTTCATTATTATATCTTTTGAATGAAAAATTCCAGTTGTTTGTTCCTTTGTTTTCTAAATGTACTATCTATTTTATAAAATCAATAAAGTTAACTTTTTGATTATGACAAAATGGGGGAGAAAGTATAATGATGATTTTGATTCATACCCAACTCTTTAAATGTCATTGCTTACATTTCTAACGAATATATATATATATATATATATATATATATATATATATATATATATATATATATATATATATATATATATATATATATATATATATATATATATATATATATATATATATATATATATATATATATATATATATATATATATATATATATATATATATATATACGCAAGCTTTTAGAAATGTGTTTCAGGTACATGATAAAGAACTTCTATTAATTAGAAGGTTCTAATGAAGATAGAATGTCTGATAAATCACTTCCATTCGCTTTAAATAAGAATTGTGGAAAATGAAAGCAAGCTCAAAAAACCCTACTTCCTGATAATATTTTAAGTTTTAGAGTCGGGAGGAGATTATTTGATTCAGGGGGAGTTTTTCTAAATAATGCTCAGAAATCCCTATCTTCTAAAACTTTAAGTCTTAGACTCAGGGGGAGCTCATGATAATCAGAGGAAGTGGGTTCTTCTAAACTCTAAATTTGATAATGATATTACTTTCTAAAATTGTTACTTCAAAATACTTGATTTGTAATCATCAAAGAGGGAGAGATTATTAGAACAAGATTTGAATTCTACAATTGATCTATGGTTTTGATGATAACAATTATTATATTTTATATGTAAACAATTTTGTTTCTAATAAGTTTCTTGAGAGTGTAGATAAGAAATTCTAATTGATTCAGGATTGTTGTCTAAAGAATTAGAAATACGGCAAGCACATCAGAAAGACTGTTCACATCCGCTTCTGAAGAAACATCAATAGTTTTGAAGAATGTTGAATGTCTACGAGAAAGAGGATCATGTGTGTACTTCTCAACAAGCTTCCGCTTTAGAAGTCATAAGTCATAAAAAGAAAGATATTCCGACAAGCTGCTGCTTCAAGATCATAAAACAAAATTACACAAGAAGATGGAATTTATGAGAAGCTGTTGCTTCAAGATCAGAAATCAAATTGCATATGAAATAAGCTTTCAACACAAAGATCAAAAGTCAATATTTTCTCATCAAAAAAGTTGTTGCTTATAATTCCGAAGACAAAGTCAAGTTTCTGAACACATCAAGAGAAACCCTCTATCTCTGAATCAAAAGTCAAGATTTGTTCATCAGAAGTGATGTTATTTTAATTATGAAGACAAAGTCAAGATTCTAAAGACTGGGATAGTTTATGGAATACACACATTTCAAATGAACACATAAGTATTTCAATAACAAGAAATAATCAAAGAAAGTAAGATCTTCTGGACTCATTTCTAATCAGCATCATATAGTCCATTAGAAGACAAGATCAAACGATAATATCTTCTCAAGAAAATCTACTCACCAGAAGTAATATTCATCATAAGACAAGTATCATCAGAAACGTGAGCCACAAGAGGTAGTACAATAGTACAATTACACACTCTACTAAAATGGATGTATTGTGTACTATTTTTTCTCCCATGATTATTTCTTACCGTTGGCATCTGGAAATGATGAAAGTGACGTGTGTACTACTACAATGGTCTACTACCTCAACGGTCTAATTCTTAACGTCTATATAAAGCTTCAAGCACCTCATTTGCAAATTGAAAAATTGTTAAAAAAAAGAACGAAAATACACGAACAATGACGCTACCAAATCAATCCACTAAAAGATGAAAAACACATAGAGTTGTTACTCGTTATTTGTGTTAATATTGTTTGATTGAACACAAGAGATATTGCTCATTATTATGTTGATACCACTCTTATAGAACAATCTAAGAAAGAAGACAAAAGCACAAGAGTTGTTGCTCATTAATTGTGTTATTATTTGTTCTTTAATTATCTGTTAGAAACACAAGAGATGTTGCTAATATTTGTGCAACCATTGTAAAATTTTTAAACACAAGAGTTGTTGCTCTAAATTGTGTTAAGAAATCTAAACTTAAAAATATGTAAAATCCGCTTAATAGAAGAAACTTTGTAAACACAACCTTTCAACGGGAAGTTGATGTAAGTCCTTGTCTAAGGAAAAGAGAAATCTTCTTTGTGGGTCCGGGAAGGTCAGAAACCTTGGGAGTCAGTCATCTTTATATCTCTAAGGGGACCGGGTAGGTAAGAACTCTTAAGGGATCACTAATAGGTTATCATTGTTTTTGTTAGTCACCGACAGGTAGCCTGTATAATTGTAATCAGTTTGGTTATATTGGATTAAGCCCTTTTCTAAGGAGAAATCACCTTGGCGGGAAGAGAGGATTAACTTTTTCTAAGGTGAACATGGATAAAATGATTGTGTGTTTATTTCTCTTGTAACACATTAATTTATAATCTGATCATTTGTGGAAAGCACTTCTAAGAGTTTTTGAAAAGTACTTCTAATGGTTTTGAAAAAGACTTCTAATTGTTTTGACATTTCTAATCATTTGAAAAAATATTTCTAAACATTGTCTAAACAATTCTAAATGAATAGTTTTTAAAACTCAATTCAAACCCCTCTTTCTTGTGTTTTTCTCAACCTTCAAGTATTTGTTGCAACTGTTTCAGTGTTTAAGGAAGTATAAGCTCTGCTTGAATCCAAACAAATGTACTTTTGGTGTCCGTTCAGGAAAGCTTTTGGGTTTTATTAGTAGCCAGGGAGGTATTGAAGTAGACCCTAAGAAAGTCAGAGCCATTTAGGACCTACCTACACCTAAAACCAAAAAGCAAGTCAGAGGTTTCCTCAGGCATCTAAATTACATATCCATGGTTATCTCTCATATGACTTCCACTTGTGAGCCAATCTTCAAGTTGCTGTGTAAAGATCAAGATTGTGTTTGGACTAAAGGTTTCCATAAAGCTTTTGATAGCATAGAATAGTATTTGCTGGAGCCTTCTATTTTGATCCCTCTGATGGAAGGAAGGACCTTGATTATATATTTGACTGTGTTAGAAGGGTCCATGTGTTGTGTCCTTAGACAACAAAATGAAACAAGTAGAAAGGAGCATACCATCTACTACCTTAGTAAAAAGTACAGAAATTGTGAGTCGTGGTACTGCCTGCTGGAAAAAACATGTTGTGCTTTATCATGGGCTACTAAGCGTCTATGGAAATATATGATAAATCACACTACTTAGTTAATATCCAAAATGGATCATATTAAGTATATTTTTGAAAAGCATGCATTAATCGAAGGATTTCCTGTTTGCAGATGTTGTTATCTGAATATGATATTGAGTACCACACTCAGAAAGCCATTAAAAGGAGTGTGTTAATAGATCATTTGGCTCACCAGCCAATATAAGATTATTAATCCATCAAGTTTGACTTCATTGGTGAGGAAGTTATGTATCTTAAAGCTAAGGATTATGATGAACCATTTCTCGAAGAAGGACCAGAGCCAGAATCTCAATGGGGTTTGATATTTTATGGAGCTATCAATGCCTATGGTAATGGAATTGAGGAAATTATAGTTGCTCTTCATGGTTCCAACATCCCTTTCACTGCAAGATTGATGTTTGATTTTATAAACAATATGGAAGAATATGAGGCATGTATCATAGTCCTTGAAGAAGCTATTAATTTAAGGATTAAAATCCTTGATGTGTATGGAGATTAAGATCTAGTGATTATCCAGATCAAAGGTGAATGGGAGACTATCCTGGTTTGATTCGTTACAAAGACTATGATAGGAGGTTGTTGCCTTTCTTTAACAAAGTGGAGTTTCATCATATACCTCGTGAAGAGAATCGGATGGAAGATACTCTGGCTACCTTGTCCTCCATGTACCGAGTAAATTTCTACAATGAGGTACCTTAGATCACAATCAAACATATGGATAGACCTGCTCATGTGTTTGTAGCAGAGGAAGTATAAAATAGTAAGCCTTTGTACCATGATATCAAATGTTTCCTCCAAAGTCAAGAGTACCTACCTGGGGAATCCACCAAAGATAAGAAGACTTTGAGGAGATTAACTAGAAATTACTTCCTCAATGAAGATGTATTGTACAAGACAAATTTTGACACGGTCTTGCTTAGATTCGTGGATAGACACAAAGCAAACATGTTGATGATAGAATTTTATGAAGCTTCCTTTGGTACTAATACTAATGGACATTCTATGGCTAAAAAGATGCTCAGGGAGGGTTACTATTGGCTGACCATGGAATCTAAAAGTTCTTAAATTATGAAGATGTGCCATAAATGTCAGATTCATGCAGACAAGATTCATGTGCCTCCAACGCTACTCAATGTTATTTCATCTCCACGGTCATTCTCTATGTGGGGAATTGACATGATTGAGCCCAAAGCTTCGAACACAAATCATTTTATTCTGGTGGCTATTGATTACTTCACAAAGTGGGTTGAAGAAGCATCTTATGATAATGTGACCAAGTAGGTTGTCGTCAAGTTTATCAAGAATCAAATAATTTCCTAGTATGGTATCCCGAGTAAGATCATCATTAATAACGGCTCAAATAAGAATAATAAGATGACGGATGAGTTGTGTGAAAGCTTAAAGATTGAACATTTTAGCGGTAGATATATTGAGGCTAAGCCATTGGATTAACTTAACTCGTATAAATCAAATAAAAATCGCCACCGTGCTTTATTGTTTCCAAAGGAAATGGGAAAAAAGCAAATAAACCCAAAAGAGGGGGAGAGAATCTAGGTACATGGGTGGGTTATGAAAAGGGGAGGTATTAGCACCCTAAACATCAATGGTACTTCGCAAGAACCTCTTTTAAAATTTGTGTATTTGGCTATAAAAGATGTATACAAAATAAGATGGTGGAGATGAGAAAAGATGTATTTTTAACAATTTTTCCTTCATCGCGGTTGCGAACCTTTAGTCCCTACGTACCACCTTCTGTGTAATAGGGGATCAAAGTACTCGTAGTTCACCTAAAAAATTTTAAAACACATGTGTGTTGGTTAATTTTAAGAGAAGAGACATCATCGTCGTATCCGAGTGGAAAAAATACTTACTACCCACAATTATGAGAAAAAAGAATTTGCGTCATCTCAAAGTGGAGGATAAAACTTGGATTTAAAATCCATCACTCAACACCCAAGTGAAAAATAGCTCTCTTAACTACATATCATAGAAGTATAGTAGCTTGCGTCACTACAAGAATCAACAAGAGTCTAATCTTTTGAGAAAAGTTTTAAAGTAAAAAGCCAAAGTGGTAAAATGGTTTGAATGAGGTTAATGACTTTTATTCATTCAAAAAGAATGTCAAAGTATGGTTAAATTGATTAAAGTTTGATTAAGAAAAGATTTTTGAAGATGCATGGACATAAGTCCAAGTTTATTATGAAAGCGGTTCAAGTTAAAAAACAAGAAGAGTTTTGAAAAGGAGAGAGAAGATTTTTGAAATTAAAGAAGATATGAGAAGATGAAGGGACTATTTTAGAGCATAAGATAAAAGCTAAGGAAAAGAATGGTATAACCAACAATAAACCAACACTTAACATAAAGAAGTGAATTTATAATTCTTATCCTTTGGATTAAAACCAAGCAAGAAAAAATATTAAACCTCTGAGAAATACCAAGCTTCAGATGAATTAAGAACCAAGCAAAGTATTCACTGACAAAAATAGGCCTGAGTAACAACTGTATATAGAGGAATTCTCAATCACAAACAAAGCATGAAAATCATAATAACCCCCACACAGAAAAATTCAAACCAATGCCTTGGGGTTTTGATTTCAGAAGATCTTCATAAAAAAAATCAACCAAAGATTACAAAGTTCCAAGGTCTCATGGCTTCTAATCCTAAGTCTCAGGAATCCACAACTCCATAGTGCTAGGGATAGTAACCAAGTAGTCTAAGTAACCTTAATATTTTTTAATGTCCAAGTTGATTATTAAGTATATTTACAAAAAAAGGAAATAAAGCTCAAATGAGCAAAGATAAAAAGGCAGAAAATAAATGTTCAAGTGAGCAAAAGGAAAATAGCGTGAGATGTAAATGCTAAAAGTAAATGACAAAGTAAAGGCACAAAATAAAGGCATAAAGTAAAGTTAATTGTTAGTGAAATAGAAGTTTGAGGTCAAGTATAACAAAATGTTAGTTGAATGACCATCTTGAAGCTTGCTTTTGAAAACTAATTAGAAGATCAATACAATCAAAGCCTCTCAACAAAATGTTTCATTTGCTTTTTGTCAAGTATATAATTCATTTCAAGTACTCAAATCCAACACATATGACCAATGATAATTAAAGATTGAACTTAGGCCAAAGTTGATGAAGGATTGTTAGAGGATTGGTAAGACCAAAGTCTCCTAACAACAAGATTTAAAGGTTTTGAACCAAAATCTAATAATCAATTATACTTGGGCTTTAAAACATAAAGTTTGGGCCACGAATGATCATTTTTCGAATCAGGACAAATTTAGCTCTATGTTAATCAATTGTAAGTGGACTTATGTAGAAACCACACCTATTTGAGACCGGTCAATAGCAATATATGTACTATACATGTTAGAGAATTGATATGTTAATCATTCTCCAAAAAACATGTAGCACAAGTAAAAACAAGAAAGAGATAAGATGAAGAGGAAGAAGAATGATAGTGTAAGCAATGCCTCAGATGAAATTAGGGTTTCAAATATCATCAACATCATTCGTCCATTTTGGTGGATTTGGTTTTTTAACCTATCAACACCCAAGATCCAATGAGGTTGAGGAACTTGTCCCAAAGTAATACTCAAGTGACCAAATCAAAACCAATCATACAAATAATAAAATATAATTAATAAAAGGCAATATTTAAATGACTAAAAAAAGGAAATAATTGGTAAAATACACAAACTGTATTAAAACATCAAATAAAAATCCAAAAAAATATTCGAGGTCAAACATGATTCAAAAAGTGTTGACAATAAGTTTTAGAATATTTTTAAAGTCAGAAACTATTTTTTAAAATATAAAGAAATAAGAAAAATAACCTAAAATTTGCAAAAAATAGTAAAATAAAAAATGAAAATAAAATGAGGTTACCAATATTTGTCAAGAGGTCATTGGATCCTTCCAAATTTTTTTTTCAGAATTTAAGATGACAAAAAAGTATTTTTAAACAATTAAACAAATCAAAAGAAAGAGAAAAATCACAAAAAATATCAGATCATAAAATAAAAGTATGAAAAAATAAAAATTAGAAAGAGAAATATCAAAAGTATTTTTGATTTTTTTCCACATTCTTAGAAGTTGAAATGATTTTCTTAATGAAATTTTGATGTTTGAAACAATTAAATTAGAAAATCTAAAAATAAAAATAAAATTGAAAAAATATAGACCACTGGATCATTGTCAAAACGTATTAGTAAGAAGATCCAACGGACCTAACACGTTGTGTATGATATGGTCACCTTTGAATAACACATCGAATCCATAATTTTAATCTGATTTTATAAAATAAAGCAAAAAATGGCCATTAGATAAAAGTCAAAACACATTAGTAAACAAATCCAACAGATCTGACGCACTATGCTTGATATGGACTTCAGCAAAAAACACATGAAATCAATAAAAGACAGACCAATGAAATTAAAACAATTGTCACACGATCATTGGTTGAAGAATGACACGTAGGTCGTCTTCAACCTTCAAACACCCGCGTGTTGGGTTTTTATGAGATTCTTCAAATGGAATTGTTTGAAGCTTAAACCGATATCATTGGATTCGTCTCTTCCAAATGATCCTAACCTCACCCTCACCGAAAATTTCTTTAAACCACAACCCGGTTGATTTGAGAAAAATCAGAAGAAAAAGTGAAAACGAGTTTTGAAATTAAATGCTCAATTCTCCATGAAATCACAAACTAGAAGAAGCACGAGCTTCAGAGAAGAAAAAGCTACAATATAGTAACTTATTTGATGAAAAATGATAGATAATTATACCTGAACAAAGTCTGAGAATTTTACACAGAAACATGACTTGGCTAGCGCAATTTAGAGCACCTTAGTGCTTGGTTCTTCTTCTATTAACTTCAGTAGAGTTCAATGATGAAGAATCAATTAAGAAATAAGAGTTGGAAGGGAGGAAATTGTGATTTCAAAAACTCAGAAAAGAGAGAGATTGAAGGTGTTTAGAAGAGCTTCTTTGGCTATCAAAGCCTGAGGAAATGAAAGAAATATGTCCCTTATTTATAGCTGAGAATGATGGAAGCAAAAAGTGAGAGAAATGATCAAGTATGAGTGGAATTCGTGTGCACCTACATCATGAGCAAAGTGTGACTTGTAACCCATCAAAACTCACTTAATTCGTGCATTTCAAGGCTTAAACAGGTCCAAGAAAGTTTGTTAAACATGTTTAGATAAAAATCACACATCAATTTGGTGATTAACAAGCTTAATAACCAAATTCACTTCTGACTGCAGGTGAAAACTAAGATTCAAAATGCCATCTTCAAATCCATGGGGGAAAGCAGCTCAAGAGGCTTTATTGCATCATTCTTGTTGCATTTGAAAGATCCCAAAACAAACTTCACAATGTTCCAAGAAAGGTAGCATTTGGTGATCTGAGCTAAAAGTTATGCTCCTTTGAAATCAAGAAAAACACGCGGATATTTGACACTTAGAAAAATTCTAATTATTGAACTTCAAAATGACCTATAATGTTATTCAAAATTACATGAACTCCCACTTAAAATTTGATCTTGATCCTTGAAGATGAAATAAATTAGATTCTTCAAATTGATTTTTCGAATTAAGATCATTCAAAAATTATAAAAAATGAAAGAGTTATGGTCTTTGGAAGATGATGAACACATTTGGGGAAATTCACCAAAGACCTATAATCTCTTCAATTTTAAACAACTTTCCAAGCATTTTCAAGCTTAACACCTTGAAACAAAGTTGTATTAGACATCCCAAAGATTATTGTAGAAAAAGAATGAGCTCAAGGAGATAAAAGATGATGAAGTCATGATAATTTTAACTCAAACTCTAAGATTCAAAGGCTTTTCAAAGGGACTTGTAATCTTCTTCAAACTTAAATGGTCCTCCATGCAAAATTAGCCATTGACCTTGAAGAGAAGATATTAAGGACTCTTTAAAGAGAATCATGGCTTTGGAATCACTTAAAAATCACAAAATTTGATCAAGATATGGCCTTTAGAAGTCAACAAACCCTAACTCAGAAAGTGTCAAAATAACTTGGAACCCCTTTCAACTTTTGATGATTTTTCTTGCACAATTGGATCTATTCATGCGAAGAAAAGTTATTGTAGATGATGATAAGAGTTCATAGAAAAAAGAACTAACTCAAAATGTTAAAAATTGAGAGAGTTAAGCACTTGTAACCATTGAATCAAGTGCTTGCTCAATTAGGTCAAACTTGTTGAATCAACCTTGAATCTTTTGAACTTTCTTGGAATAATAAAGCATGATAGATCACATTATACGTTGAAATTAATTTATCTTTAAGCACACTCAAAGATGGAGCTTAAGTCTCAATGAAACTTGTTGAAGAAGGCATGGAAATAAACACATGAACCTATAATATTCTTGATGAATGCCATTCTCTTTGAAGTAAGCCTGACCTTAAATAAAATTGAGAGATTTCTCTAAACCAAATAATGTTGATTTCATCAACATAGACTTGAAGCTCAAACTCTTAGATTTCATTGGACAACCATTTGACTAAGGATTACCCCTCAAAACCCTAGGTTAGATAGTGAGATGGATACAATTATGTCATCACCTATAATATAAACATCCAAAGAAACATATATATATATATATACATATATATATATATATATATATATATATATATATATATATATATATATATATATATATATATATATATATATATATATATATATATATATATATATATATATATATATATATATATATATATATATATATATATATATATATATATATATATATATATATATATATATATTTATGTTAGTTAAGAGTTAATCAACATAGAATGCACATGTACAAGATACACAATTCAAGGTGCTTGGTGATCCCTCAATAGTAAACTTAAAGATAGGATGAAGTAGAAGGGAGAACGAACCCTAATGTGTGATCTTGATGTATTGATAATATGAGATAATGAGAGATATTAGGGGGAAACTTAGGGTATAATAGCGATCCTTATTTAAGTGTCTTCTATTTTGAGATACAGAGGTTAAAATCTCCGTCTCGACGCAATTGAAGATACTTAAATACAAAACAAACCCTATTTTTATCCCTAAGATACCATGAAATGTTTATGATTATGAATGAAAACGACCAACACCGTGGGTGACACAGAACACCACTGGGGAGGCAAAAATAAAATAAGCAGCTTAATGCAGAGAGTTCAATCAGGTAAATAGATTATTGGGGAACGACACGATTATAGGGATTACTATAAATAGGCAAAACCAAACTCACGATTAAAGAATCAAAATGCATAGTAAGATTTCAACGATGGAAATTCTTAACAATGCAAGCAACAAGCTAACAAGAGGTAACCATTAAAAAGGGTTACCAAAAGAAACTTAAATCTGTTGGAGAAAAAATAAACTCCGCTGGGGAAAAGAAGACTCAACTCTACGAGGGTAAAGCCCAAAGAAGAGACAAAGTATCATCAACTTAATAAATGAGGAAAAATCAATGGATAATACCAACTGATAGATAACTATGAACTACCCCCTCGTAGAGGAGGTAGTAAAAAGAGAGTAACATCGATTC
Source organism: Vicia faba (assembly GCA_948472305.1). Taxonomy (NCBI): domain Eukaryota; kingdom Viridiplantae; phylum Streptophyta; class Magnoliopsida; order Fabales; family Fabaceae; genus Vicia; species Vicia faba. The sequence continues at coordinate 192,184,935 of OX451736.1, read as the reverse complement.
ATAGGGGATCAGAAACTACCAACCCGAAGGATGCGAGTAGAAACTATAAGATAATACCGGCTCTGAGATGATGGTAAACATCAGTATTGAGGTAGGTACTAAAAAATTGACATCAGTACTTATGATTGGGAACAAATGATTGACATTAACGCTTATGGATGGGAACAAAGGATTGGCATTAGTGCTTATGACTGGTAATAAATGATTGACCTTAGTACTTATAACTATGAGCAAAGGGTTGACATCAGTGCTTATGAATAGGAACAAAGAGTTTACATTAGCGCTTATGGCTGGGAACAAAGGGTTGCCATCAACACTTATGGGTCGAAACAAAGGGTTGAAATTAGCGCTTATGGATAGGAACAAATGTTGACATCAAAACTTATGTCTGGGAAAAAATGTTCGACATTAGTACTTATGACTGAGAACAATTGGTTGACATCACTACTCATGACTGGGAATAAAGGGTTGACATTAGCGCTTATGGCTGGAAACAAATGTTGACATTAATTCTTATGACTGGGAACAAATGTTTGACATCAATACTCATGACTGGGAATAATTGGTTGACATCAGTACTTATGATTGGGAGCAACTCAACTCTATTGGGGTATATTCCAATGAGGAGAAAGAGATAAATGCCGACTAACGAATGACAGTGAACTAACAACTCAGTGGTGAAGGTAGAAAAAATATAACAACACAAAAGTTTTCCAAAACTCTGGCATTCCACCTAGAGTGGGTCTCAACTTCTTCTTTAACCGAGGCATTCTGCATGGAAAGGGTAAAAAACCTTACCAACATCTGGATTTCTCCAAGAACGATAACAATTTCTTCTTTGATCAAGATATCACTTGAAAAGGGTAATAATTGCTATAAGGATCTTTCAATAAACTGTCCTTATCATCGAAGTACATCTAATATCAACAAAAAACTATCTCCCATAACATAGATACTACCATTCATCGGAGTATAACATCTTCTCTGGAATTAACAAACTTATTGGAGAAGTGTAAGTTGCTCAAATAAAGAGACATCCCCTTGTTGTTACGAAAAGGATTGCAATAACACTGTTTGGAAATGAATTTTGACTTTTGGGGAATAACAATACATTCCTGCTGAGGGGATAAAGTCTTCGCGTGCAAAATAAATGCACATTCTCAATCAAAGGCTCATCGCCTATAAGGATCAAAATAATATTGTTGTTGGGGACCAAAAATTCAAACGAGTATCAGACCAGAGTGAAACAGTCAACCAAGACACCACCCAATGAGGAATAAACTCAAATGGGGATCAAATTCCATCTAAATAATGAGTTGGGTAGGAAAGCTAAAGAGAAATTCTTACACTAGAGATAACTCAGTAGGGAAATTGAAAGGATGTATTCTTTCTACTTAAGGTTGACACTCTATTGGAGAGAGGATAACACAACTCTGCAACGAGAATAAAATATCAACATAAACATCAATGAATGCAAATGAGCAATGAATTTTAATTCATCTATGCATCATGTATGTATGAATGTATGAATGTATAAATGTATGAATGTTGTCATGTATATCCTGACAAAATAGACATATTGCACTGGGGATAACCAGACAAAACCAACTTGGGTAAGGACAACACTCGGCTAAATTACATCCAGGATGAAAATTCCATAAGAGAATTAACACCAACTGAGGAAACAAAGTCCTACTTTAAGGCTTAACTTCACTGGAAATAAACATGGCTTGAAAATAATCAAAGAAAAATCTGACAGCAATAAACCAATACAGTTGCAGGGATATAATAAACTCCTTCAGGCTTCAAATGGGAATATCATACAGACTTTGCTAGGGAAGACAATGCGACATCGTCTAGACTTATAAAGGGGATACCGTACTGACTTTACTAGGGAAGACAATGCCACATCGTCTAGGGGAGCCTAAATACATTCTTTAATATCTAGAGTAGTGGTTGCGTAAACTTCTCTGGGAAAGTCAGAGAAATTTTATGGGGGATATTCAAACTTAAAGGGAGACATCATGCTTGATTCATATGGGGGGTTAAGAAGTTAACATCACAGTAAGATATCAAAATTATGGGGATTTTAAATCAAACTTAACACATGGTGAGAGAAAACCAAAAGTTGACAGTTGTCTCAACACTTCTTAGAAAAGACACTTCCATTGTCTGGCTACTTGGGGAGCACACAACAACAATAATGTCATAGTGGAAGGATAAATGCTCTGCAAGATATTCTTTATCAATTCTCAACACAAAGGGAGAAGGACTCCAACAAATGAGCAAAGGCTTCATAACTTTACAATCTCCACTTGATCACAATGCAGCTGGGGAAAGGATCACACTCAGCTAGAGAAATCCGCATCAAGACCTAACTGGGGAATATGGGATAAAAGTATCAAACCACCCAAAGCAACATCACATATCAACTGGTACGAAATCCAACTATCCAAGGAACAATCACAGATGGACTATGCGCATACTAACAAGAGTAACCCAATAATACTTCTTTGGAAATCTTTTGAAAACTTCAAAGTTCATCCATTCTTGGAACCACTACTTTCTTTCTCGCTTGAATCACAAAATTGAAGTAAAAATCAATTTGCAAATTCTTTTCAAAAACATGTTTTTATTATTAAGTCTTTTTGTTTTGACAATTACTATCAATAATAAATGAAGTTTTTGTAGACAAAATAAAATAAGAACTACGAAGAATTGGATAAAGGCTCAAACTTTATTAGTAGAATGGTAGTCCGCAAATGGAATGACTCCATGGATGATTGCAAAGTTTTGGAAAATGGTAAGTACATGGAAAAGATACATTGAAGCGCAATTACCACTATTCTCCCTAACAACTTTGAACTCCTGAGCATAGGCTTCAGTTGAAGTGTGATGAGAATATGAGAATATTTTTGCTTCAATGATTAAGTCTTGTCTGACAAAGTTACTTTCCAGGAAATCCCTAACTTTTTCCTAGGTTTCCCTTGCGGGTTTTTAACCTACCAGGAAATTTATTCTATTTATGTCTCTAACTTTTGTCTAGACCACCCTTTCAGGTTTTCAGCCTACCGAGACGCTCTTTTTTGCCTAAGTCGCCCTTTCGGGTTTTCAACTTGAAATTCTGGCAACAGATACTTAATGTCACAGTGAATGTTATGACACCGTATCTGACACACTTCAAGACAATAAATAAAAACAGTAAATAACACAATCAATTGTTAACCCAGTTCAGTGTGTAACAACACCTACTCTGGGGGCTACCAAGCCAGGGAGGAAATTCACTATAAGAGATATTAATTCAGGAATAAACCAACCAGTTTATCTCCTTCAATTAAGACCTACCCAATGCAACTTCAATCTAAGTTCAACTTAAACCTGAGTTCCTACTCACTCCCCCTCAATCACAGCAGTGATACTAAACTATTGATTTATGAGATTATGAAGACACTCTTCAGTACACACACTTGATTTTGCTTCACAGCTTTAATCAAGTGACACAAACACTCGTGCTTCAAAGCTTTGAGTGATAAACAACCCTAACTTGATTTTTCTTCAAAGCTTTAATCAAGTGACACAAACACTCGTGCTTCAAAGCTTTGAGTGATACACAACCCTTATAATCAAATCCTACTCCAAGTCACTTATCATAATGATAATTGCTTGGCTCATAGTAGTTACAACTATACAATCCCTTATTGATCTTCTGTCAAAAAGTATCTTTCACCATTAATCTTGATGAGGAATATATAGGCCGACTATTCTTCAGTTAGGGCTTCCATGAAAATAGCTAGGGTTAACTAAAGTTAACCTAAAGACTTGGTCTTAGGCTTTCATCATACCAGTTTAGGGTTGAGCAAGGTTAACCTAATGTCCATGTGAGCATCTGATCTGGACTGAATATATCAACTAAGAGAAGCATATCAGATTCCTGAAAAATCTCATGAATAACAAATATGCACAAATGTTAGATCAATACAGGATGTCTTAACATTGGTTATGACAACAAGAATCCTTCTCACTGATTTTGGTAGAATATACTATATATGATCATTGTTTAATGATCATGATAAACACCTCATACTGAGAAGTTCCTGTATGACATTCTTTTTTGCAGAATGTACCTTTATCCCAGAATGTTATGACATCAGTCATGACATTCGCAACTCTGGTTTTACCAAAAAAAATGCCAACAAACAAACACTTACAAACTCCCCCTTTGGAATTTTTTTGGCTAAAACCCCTAAACAATCAGAGATTAGAATGCAGCAGAATTTTTAATAACAGCTACCAAGTCTAATTCTACCAAAATTACCACAAATTCTTCTCCCCCTTTTTAGCCATAAAGAGGCCAAAGATACTTGTACTTTTAAGTTATACAGTCATCCAAAAGGAATAAAAAAAACACAGAAATAATAATAAGTCATTTGGCAGCAACAAGTTCCAGCAGCAATCTTTTCAACAACCCTGACGTTCAAGCACTGTCATCTTCCGAGGAAGCACTATCTTCAGCATTATGCTGGTCTTCATCATCATCCTCTTCCCTTATTTGTTCTTCATTCTCCTCCTATTATAGTCTTGCAATCAGCTCTTCAAGAGTCCTTTTTCTTGTATCAAGCTCTCTGCAGGTTTCTTTTAGCACAACTATAACATCAGTTTTCTTGGAATGAGATTTGACAGTTGATGTCTCAGCAGATGTCATAACAATGTCAGGGACATGTGTTCCCTGAAACAACTTATAGTGCAAACCAAGAGCAGGGGCTCTTTTGCATACAGAGTCTTTTTCAACCAGAATATCAGGATACTGAGCAATGATTATACCACACAGGAGAGAGGGAAAAGCAATAGGGCCTTTAATAGCACAGCTTCCAGCATGTTTCAATGTTTGATCAAAGATGTACTTGCCATAATCAAAGTTTGTCCTGGTTCCAACAACATAGATAAATCTTCCCAATCCTGTAGAAATGGTGGATTTGTGGTTGGTGGGAACCCAGTTAGCTGCACCAATTTTGTGCAGTATGGCAAACTTCATGCTCAGCTTGCTTGCATTTAGCTTTCCTTTCAAGGGCCAGTGCTTGACTTGCTTGGCAGTGATGGTTTGACAAACTTGGCTGTCAGTAACTTCAAGCTCAGGTATCAGGCCTTCCTAGGAAATTGTTTATCACAATAGGAGAGAAATTTACCTTTCTTCCTCTAACATAAACACTCATAAAATCAGCTGACTTTCCATCAGCACATCCATCAGACAAATTTACTATGAATTCTTTGACAAGAATCTCATAGCAGTTGGAAAACTTGACCACTGTTTTCATCAGGCCAGCAACTTTGATTAGATCCACGATTTCCTTACACTCAATAGCACTGTTGTTCAGCTCTCTCTCCAAGGCAATCCTTTTTAGAAACACATACTTCCACCTGCTTGTATTTTCTGGATGGTGAAAGGAGATGTTGTTAATGGAAACTTCAGGGACTTTAGGCAGTTTGCTAGAAGAGGGTTTCTTCCTGAGAGGAATGTCTGGAACATTGCTCTCAACATCAAAATCAAAGTCTGATTCCTCATCAGATTCAGAGGATTCAGGATCCTTCCTTTTTTTGGCTATTGGTTGTCTCAAAGGTTTTGAGAAACTACCAACAGGTACTCTAGCTTTTACCTTCCCTTTCCCTTTCGACATTCCAGCTTTTTGATCCTTCTCAGCTTCTACTCTAGTTTTGTTCTCAGACTTGGTTTTCTTATGAACATCTTTAGTAGCCTTCTCTTTGGAGGGGCTTTGGGCAACATTCTGCTTTTCTTTTCTGCTCATCATCCTTTTAGCTATGCTAGGGTTGATATTAGCAATTAAATCATTGTCAGAGTATTCTTCATCAACATCAATAATCGGGGGTTCAACAGCCTTGTCAGTAGGGTTCTAGTGATCATCATGTTTTTCTGGAGATTTCCTAATGTTGTCATCAGGTGTCTCAACATTATGAGTGACATCTGGATCCATTTCTACATTAGGACTAGCAGTTTCTTGGTTCAAAGGTACAGAAATGCCAGGAACAGGTGATTCTCATTAAGAATCCTAGTGACTAGTCTGGCAATAGCTTGATGTACATAAGCAGAACCTTCCCTATTTGCTATCTCTGGAGGAACTGAAGATGATGGTTGAGAAGATTTACCAGATGGAGAGGCTTGTGATCTTCTTGCATGTCTGGTTCACAGCTTCTTGACCTTAGTGGGATCAACTACCAGTTCACGAAGAGGAGTTATCTCAAGAACATTAGTATCCATGCAGTTTGTGATTGCCCTAGGTTCGCTGTCAGAGGATGCGGAAGAAGAAGTCACCTTTGAAGAAGATGATGACATGGATTGTTGAGACATTTTGAGTGATTTAGAAAACAAGTAACAGCGAGAGTGAAATCTTCGTTTGAGAGAATGGAGATTGTTGCAGAAACGCGAGAAGAGGGAGATATATGAATGTTTATTCAACTTCTTAAAATTTTGGAAAGAAATAGGGAAACAGATGATTAGCCCAATCATAATAGACTTAACTAAAATATCTCTTTCATCCCTTGTTTTAAGCAAAATTAATTGCTACATCTCTTCATATTGGCAAATAACCAGCTTGCCCCTCAAATTTTCAAATTGACTAGCATTAAGTGCCTTGGTAAAAATGTCAGCCAGTTGTAGTTCAGTGGCAACATGTTCCAGCTTAATCACCTTTTCCTCCACAAGATCTCTGATGAAGTGATGTCTAATGTCAATATGCTTAGTCCTGTTGTGCTGTATAGGATTCTTGGAAATGTTGATAGTACTCAGATTGTCACAGTACAATGTCATGACATCTTGTGTGACATTATACTCAGTTAGCATCTGTTTCATCCAGATCATTTGAGAGCAGCTGCTACCAGCTGCTATGTATTCAACTTCAGCAGTAGATAGAGACACACAGTTCTGTTTCTTGCTGAACCAAGAGACAAGATTATTTCCCAAAAAGAAGCATCCTCCAGAGGTGCTCTTTCTATCATCAGCACTACCAGCCCAATCAACATCACAGTAACCAGACAGAATTGGTTCACATCCATGAGAGTACAACAAGCCATAGTTGTAAGTTCCACTCACATACTTCAGAATTCTTTTCACTTGGTTGATGTGACTTACTTTGGGTTCAGCCTGGTATCTTGCACATACTCCAACTGCAAAAGCAATGTCAGGTCTACTGGATGTTAAGTATAGCAGACTTCCTATCATGCTTATGTACAAGCTTTGATCCACATTTGCCCCACTTGTGTCTTTGGACAGCTTTAAATGAGTAGGTGCAGGAGTCCTTTTGTGACTGGCATTCCCCATTCCAAACATCTTGACAATATTCTTTGCATACTTGCTTTGAGACAGAAAAATTGAGTCTTCCATCTGTGTGACTTGCAGTCCAAGAAAGTAGGTCAATTCTCCCATGAGGCTCATTTCAAATTCAGCTTGCATCTGGTCAGCAAAATGTTTAACCATTTTATCTGACATTCCTCCAAACACTATGTCATCAACATAAATTTGAGCTACCATTATCTTTCCTCCTTCATTTTTGACAAAAAGAGTTTTATCCAAGCCTCATTTCCTGTATCCTTTGTCAGTGAGGAATTTTGTCAATCTGTCATACCAGGCTCTAGGAGCTTGTTTCAGACCATATAGAGCTTTCCTCAAAGTGTAGACATGATCAGGACAGTTTGGATCCACAAATCCTTTAGGTTCTTCCATACATACTTCCTCATTTAAGTATCCATTTAGGAAGGCACTCTTTACATCCATCTGAAATAGCTTAAACTTAAGGAGACAAGCAACTCCCAAAAGAAGTCTGATTGATTCCAGTCTAGCTACAGGAGCAAAAGTTTCATCAAAATCAACCCCTTCAACTTGATTGTAGCCTTGAGTAACAAGCCTTGCCTTATTCCTGGTGACAACTCCTTCAACATCTGATTTGTTCTTGGAGATCCATTTTGTGCCAATAATGTTTGTTCCTTCTGGTCTAGGAACTAACTCCCATACTTCATGTTGCTTGAATTGGTTCAATTCATCTTGCATTGCTCCAATCCAGTATTCACCAGTCAAAGCCTCCTTAACATTTTTTGGTTCAATCTTAGATACAAAGCAAGAGTTTGAGATGATTTCTTTAGATCATGTAATGACTCCACTGTTAGGGTCTCCTATGATGAGTTCCTTAGGATGATCTTTCTGAATTCTGATGGAAGGATCTTTGTTAGCTTCCTTTGATTCAGACTCTGATGAAGTAGTTTTAGGTACATCATCCTTTTTAGACACTTGAGTTGAAGTCTCAAAGAATGTCTCAACATCATATGGGACATTTGTTTCTTCATGGTAATCATCAACTATGACATTTATAGATTCCATCATAGCTTTGGTCCTGGAATTGAATACCCTATATGCTGTGCTGTTGGTAGAGTATCCTAGGAATATTCCTTCATCACTTTTAGGATCCATCTTTCTCCTTTGTTCACGATCTGTCAGAATATAGAATTTGCTTCCAAAGACATGGAAGTAATTTACTGTAGGCTTTCTTCCTTTCCATAGTTCATAAATGGTGGATGATGTTCCCTTTCTCAAGGTGACCCTGTTATGGACATAACAGGCTGTATTCATAGCTTCATCCCAAAAATGAATAGGAAGTCCTTTGGCATGTATCATTGCTCTGGCAGATTCCTGTATAGTCCTGTTTTTCCTTTCCACAACTCCATTTTGTTGAGGAGTTATGGGTGAAGAGAATTCATGATTGATTCCTTCTGAGGAACAGAACTCATCAAACTTACTGTTTTCAAATTCCTTTCCATGATCACTTCTGATTCTGACAATGCATCCTTCTTTTTCTCTTTAAATTCTTTTGCACAGTTCCTTAAATACATCAAATACATCAGACTTTTCCCTAATGAAGTTAATCCAGGTGAATCTGGAAAAATCATCCACAACAACATAAGCATATCTCTTTCCTCCAACACTTTCCACCTGCATTAGACCCATCAGATCCATATGTAGAAGTTCTAGCACCTTAGAGGTGGTCAGATGTCTTGTCTTTGGATGTGACATTCTAGTTTGCTTCCCAACCTGACATTCACCACAGACTCTCCCTTCATCAATTTGAAGCCTTGGAATCCCTCTGACTGCCTCCATGGATATGATCTTTTTCATCCCTCTTTGACCAAGTTTTTGGTGCCACAGTTTCACTTCCTTTTCTTCTTTGGCTATAGAGCATACAGAAAAGTAGTTAGTGTTCTCAGACTCCTATAAGTAACAGTTGTCTTTTGATCTGACTCCTCTCATTACAACTTCTTTTTTTCATTAGTTACAAGACATTCAGACTTGGTAAAGTTGACCTTGAATCCTAGATCACATAATTGACCAATACTTATGAGATTAGCAGTCAAGCCATTTACCAACAACACTTCATTTAGGTTTGGAACTCCAGGGAAGTCCAAGTTTCCAACTCCTTTGATTTCTCCTCTAGCACCATCTCCAAAAGTGACATAACTAGTAGTATGAGATTTAATATTATTCAGAAGATTCTTGATTCCAGTCATGTGTTTAGAGCATCCACTATCAAAGTACCAGTCTTCCTTGGCAGAAACTCTGAGGGAGGTGTGAGCTATCAGGGCTGCAGACTTTTTCTTCCACTGTTGAGTATATGGTGCCTTGTTAGACTTAAGTTTGACAACTGGGATCTTATTAGGATATCCATATAATCTGAAGCAGAATGGCTTTATGTGACCAAACCTTCCACAATGATGACATCTCCATCTTTGATACTTTTTCTTCATATTTCTCTGTTCTCGATGTTGAGTGCTATGTTGTGACATCTTCTTTGAAATTTGTTTATCAGGCCTGATCTTCTTCTTGTCTACAGTAGATTTCTTTGCAGCCACAAATCCTAGACCAGACTTGTTTCCCACATTTTGTCCAGCCTGAAGGATTTCTTCCAACTTGTCAGTTCCATTTGTCAGCATCTTAACAGACTTGGTCATCTGATCAAGTTTTGAGTTTAGCATTTGAACTTCACCTTCGAGATGGTTTATAGTATCAGTGTCTGCCTTCTTTTCAGCCTCCAATTTTACTATGAGTTTTTTCTGTTTCTCATTTTGCTGGCAGACTTCAGCACTTCTGATACATAGCTTCTTGTAGGTGTCAGCAAGTTCTTCAAATGTCACTTCCTCATCACTAGAGTCACTATCAGAGTTACAAACACCAACTAGTGCAGTGACTAGTTTAGCAGATTCTTCTTCAGAGTTACTTTCTGAGTCACAATCAGACCAAGTAACAGACATTCCTTTCTTTTGTTTCTTAAGAAAGGTAGGACATTCAACTCGAATGTTCCCATATCCTTCACATCCATGACATTGGATTCCTCTGCTTTGATTTCCCTTTTCTTCAGACTTAGGTCTTCTGCTGGAGTCATAGGATCTGCTAATGTCAGAGGGAATGTTCTTGACATTTGACCTTGGCTTTGGGTCCATTCTCTTGATGAGTTTGTTGAACTGTCTTCCAAGCATAGCTATAGCTTCTGAAATATTCTCTTCATCACCCTCCTTGTTTTCATATTCAGTATTGGATACAAGTGCTATGCTCTTGTTTTTCTTGTCAACCTTGTCACTGATCCCCATCTAAAAAGTCTGAAGTGACCCAATGAGTTCATCAACCTTCAAGTTGCAGATATCCTGAGCTTCCTCTATAGCAGTCACCTTCATTGCAAATCTTTTATGCAAGTATCTAAGAATCTTTCTCACCAGCTTTTCTTCTGACATCTTTTCTCCCAATGCTCCTGAGGTGTTGGCAATTTCCAAGATGTTCATGTGAAACTCATGAATGGTCTCATCTTCCATCATCCTTAGGTTCTCAAATTTGGTAGTAACCATCTGAAGCCTTGACATTTTTACTTTGGATGTACCCTCATGGGTGGTTTTGAGAGTGTCCCAAACATCCTTGGCCAGTTCACATTGATGTACTAGTCTGAATATGTTTCTATCAAATCCATTGAACAAGGCATTTAATGCTTTGGAGTTACCCAGGGATAACTCATCTTCTTCTTTGCTCCATTCTTCCTCAGGTTTCAGATTGGTCGTCCCATCTTTCCCAGTTATGGTGGGATAATTCCATCCTTTGTCAGCAGCTCTCCATGCCTTTTTGTCTAGTGATTTCAAGAAGGAAATCATACGAGGTTTCCAGTAGTCATAATTTGATCCATCCAGAATAGGTGGTTTGTTCCCAAATCCTCCTTCCTTGTCCATAGCGCTAGAAAATAATATCCCTGGCAACAAATACTTAATGTCACAGTGAATGTTATGACACCGTATCTGACACACTTCAAGACAGTAAATTTAAAAACAGCAAAGAACACAATCAATTGTTAACCCAGTTCAGTGTGTAACAACACCTACTCTGGGGGCTACCAAGCTAGGGAGGAAATTCACTATAAGAGATATTAATTCAAGAATAAACTAACCATTTTATCTCCTTCACTTAAGACCTACCCAATGCAACTTCAATCTAAGTTCAACTTAAACCTGAGTTCCTACTCACTCCCCCTCAATCACAGCAGTGATACTAAACTATTGATTTATGAGATTATGAAGACACTCTTTAGTACACACACTTGATTTTGCTTCACAACTTTAATCAAGTGACACAAACACTCGTGCTTCAAAGCTTTGAGTGATAAACAACCCTAACTTGATTTTTCTTCAAAGCTTTAATCAAGTGACACAAACACTCGTGCTTCAAAGCTTTGAGTGATACACAACCCTTACAATCAAATCCTACTCCAAGTCACTTATCACAATGATAATTGCTTGGATCACAGTAGTTACAACTATACAATCCCTTATTGATCTTCTGTCAAAAAGTATCTTTCACCATTAATCTTCATGAGGAATATATAGGCCGACTATTCTTCAGTTAGGGCTTCTATGAAAATAGTTAGGGTTAACTAAAGTTAACCTAAAGACTTGGTCTTAGGATTTCATCATACCAGTTTAGGGTTGAGCAAGGTTAACCTAATGTCCACGTGAGCATCTGATCTGGACTTAATATATCAACTCAGAGAAGCATATCAGATTCCTGAAAAATCTCAGGAATAACAAATCTGCACAAATGTTAGATCAGTACAGGATGTCTTAACATTGGTTATGACAACAAGAATCTTGCTCACTGATTTTGGTAGAATATACTATATATGATCATTGTTTAATGATCATGATAAACACCTCATACTGAGAAGTTCCTATATGACATTCTTTTCTGCAGAATATACCTTTATCCCAGAATGTTATGACATCCGTCATGACATTCGCAACTCTGGTTTTACCAAAAAAAATTCCAACAAACAAACACTTACACAACTTATCTAGTTGTTCTTTAGGAGAAGTATTTCTTGATCGCCTCAACATTTATGGGACATGGGAACTACACACCATCCATAGTTTCAAGAATCAATGCACCTCTAGAGAAGGCTTTCTCGACAACATATGGGCCTTCATAATTGGGAGTCCACTTCCCCTTAGAATCAGTGTTAAAAGACATGATCTTTCTGAGCACAAGGTCGCCTTCTCTGAATTCAGGAGGATTAACCTTCGTATCAAAAGCTTTCTTCATTCTTCTATGATATAACGGACCATGACACAAGATCGTCATTCTCTTTTCTTCAATTAAATTTAACTGGTCAAACCTGTTCTGGACCTATTCAACATCTGACCACTTGGTTTCCATTATTACACACAAAGATGGAATCTCAACCTCAATGGGTGCACCGCTTCCATACCATACACAAGAGAGAACGAGCTTTCCCCTGTTGAAGTGAGGATGAATATACAATACCCATGCAATGAAAAAGAGAGCATCTCATGCCAATCCTTATAGGTAATAACCATCTTCTGGATAACCTTCTTAATGTTTTTATTAGTAGCTTCAATAACCCCATTCATCTTAGGCCTGTAAGGAGACAAGTTGTGATGTACAATCTTGAATTCTTCACACAGTTATGTCATCACCTTATCATTTAAATTTGAGCTGTTATCAGTGATAATCCTACTTGGCACACCATACCAACATATAAGATTGTTCTTGATAAAGTCTACTACCACCTGCTTGGTGACATTAGCATAAGAGGCTGCTTCCAGCCACTTAGTGGAGTAGTCAATTGCCACTAAGATGAAATGATGTCCACTCAACGCCTTGTGTTCAATCATTTCAATCATATCAATACCTCACACAGAAAAAAGCCATGGTGAAGAAATAACATTGAGAAGCGTTGGAGGCACATGGATCTTGTCATCATAAATCTGACAATTATGGAACATCTTTGCAAATTTGTATTAGTAAGATTCCATTGTCAGCCAATAGTAACTTTCCCTAAGCATATATCCACGCATTTGAGCAAGACCATGTCATGATTTCTCTTTTATAACACATCTTCATTGAGGAAAAAGCTACCTGTCAACCTTCTCAATGTCTTTTTATCTTTGTTGGACACACCAAGCATGTATTCTTGAGTCTGAAGGAAGTGTATGATATCATAATACCAAGGTTTATCATTTGATACCGAATCTTTAGAAAAAACATGAGTTGGTCTATCAAGACACCAAACTCAAATCTGAGGTACATCTTTCCAAGCATTCACTTCATACAAAGAAGACAAAGTGGCTAAACATATGCCATTTGATTCTCATCTATGGGAATATTATGGAATTCAACTTTATTGAAGAAAGGTAATAATCTTCTTGCATAATCTTTATAGGGAATCAAGCCAATGTGACGAGTCTCCCATTCTCCTTTGATCTGATTTATTACCAAAGTTGAATCACCATATACATCAAGAATTTTGATTATGAGATCTATAGCCTCTTCAAGACCCATGATACAAGCTTCATACTCTGCCATGTTATTGGTACAATCGAATGTCAACCTTGCAGTAAAAGGTATATGAGAGCCATGGGGAGTGATAATCACGATACCAATTCCTTTTCCATAAGCATTTAGAGCTCCATCAAACACCATACCCCATCGGAATTCATGATCAGGACCTTCCTTAGGCAAAAGCTCATCATAATCTTTAACTTTCAAATAAATCACATCCTCATCAGGAAAATAAAACTTAATAGACTGATAATCATCAATTGGTTGGTGAGCAAAGTACTCTATCAACACACTGCCTTTAATATCCTTCTGAGTATGGTATTCAATATCATTTTCAGACAACAGCATCTGCCAACGAAAAATTCTTCCAGTAAGAGCAGGCTTATCAAAGATGTACTTAATTGGATCCTTTTTGGATATCAACCAAGTAGTATGTGTAGCGATAAAAAATGTAGCGGTGTAAATCAGAGATCGAGCTATTAATTAACTCGACTCATAAAAGCAAGAGTCACCATCGGATTTTATTATTTCAAAGGGAAAAGGGAAAAGAGCGAAATAAAACCCTTAAATATGCAACGTAAAGTAATAATTAAAAGTAATGAAAATACAATGCATTTTTTGAAAGAGATCGAAAGTTCAGAGATTAGTTATACAAAGGGAAGGTACTAGAACCCAATATATCTACGGTACTCCGCATGAACCTTTTGAAATATTTGTTTTTGGTTAAAATTGTTTGTTTGGTTAAAATGAGTGTGAATGTGATTTTGAAGATACGACGACTTAGTGTCAAAGTTTTGACTTAAAAGTTGTGCGTTTTAAAACTGAGTCTTTTATGAAAATTAACTTAAGATTAACAAAAATAGTAAAACAAAAAATGTAGGAAGGGATTCGCACAATCGTATAAGATATGTTCGATGACATGAAGTCAACAAATTTAAAACATTTCCCTTAGAATTTAGACGAACGAAAGATATAAAGATTAAATGATCGAGAATAAAGTTAATTAAAATGACAATTGAATAATTAAATAACTAAAAATTAAATAAAAAACTAATTTATACTAGCATGTATTTTTGAATAATTAAATGAATAACAAAAATTAAATAAAAAACGTATTTATAAAAGCATGTATTTTTTGTATTTTCTTGTTCGATATATTTTTTTAAGCAAGAATTAAACAACCTGATAACTAAAATAATTTAGTTAGATTAGCTAAAAACTAAATAAAAATGAATAAAACTATAAAATCTAATCTAAATAAACTATAGAGTGCTAATTGGCATGAAAAGGTGTCAAGTTAGAATACTAAGTTCAAGCGACCCTAAATCAAATAAACCTTAATCTAATTTACACATGAAACAAACTGAATTATTAAAATAAATAAAAAATATAAATTAGAAGAAACAAGGTTACAGGGGCATTGCATCATGGATAGTTTCTTTTCAATAAATTTGTTATGTTTGACTCTTCCAAGTTCCAACTTCTAATAATAAGCATATATCATATGGCATAACTTTATTAAATAATAGTAGAAACCAATAATAGTTTATCGAAATAAAATAAAAGTAGAAACTAACAATAGATCTCAAATTCTCTCTCATAAGTCCCTTGTTTCTCAATGTTCAGAATAACACACACCTCTTCTTTCCAATACTCTCTCTCTCTCTCTCTCTCTCTCTCTCTCTCTCTCTCTCTCTCTCTCTCTCTCTCTCTCTCTCTCTCTCTCTCTCTCCATCCTCTTCTTTCAGAATCAAACATCAAAATTTAAAGAATAACAAAATAATGTTTACCTACAACGAAAGTTTGGTGGGGCGCGCGGAGGCTAGGGCACCAAGTTGGTTGCGTTGGCATGTAGGTGGAGAGCAGAGCTGCTTCGACGCGGCAGTTAGGATGTAAGGACTGTTGGCCGGAGATCACAGTGATTGGAAGCTTTGTATGGTGATGTTTGGTATGGTAGCTGTGAAGGAAGGTTGTGTCGCTGGCGTTTTCGACGGTTGTTAATGGGCTTGAACGGAGGGAGTTGTCTATTTTCACAACGTCAGATTCGGAGCAGAAAGACCGTGTGGTATGAGGGTTATGGTTTTGTTGAAAAAATCCAGGACGGAAAATTGGAAGAGACTTTATGGTTTTGACTGAACATATTTAAAATATTAAAGTTGGTATCTTCTTTTTTTCTCTCTGCTTTTTCCCCTTACTGTTTTTTAGTTTTTTTTTATGTATTTCTTGCTGCCCTCCCCTCTTCTGTCTAACAAAGTCTAAGTTTATAGAGAAAAAGAGATGAAATTTAGGGGGAAAAGGTTGATGAAATTTGAACAAATATGATACTCTTTGAAATGCTTTCTTGATTGCAGTTTGTTTTAACCATCTTTCTGCAATTATTGAACTAGTGTGGTGCAGATTTGGACATCTTGATAGCAGGTTTTTGGACTGGTTTTGATGTACAACAAGCAGGCTTTGGAGTGTACTATTTGGCAGCATATTCAAACTTACATAGACATGGCATAATAATTATAATACTAAAAATAATAGTAATGACAATAATAATAAAATAAAATGTTAGTAAAAACTAAACTGAAAATACAAAAGTGAAATAAAAGAGATATTAAAATTGGTTTTAAATCTATTAATAATTCAGCTTAAAATATTTTAAATGGAATTATAATCAAAATTAACACCAAAATTAATAATAGAGGGAATAAAAATAAAATTAAATCATATATTTTGATATTTTTGAATTAAATAAATAAAACTGCAACTAAGACCAAAATAGACTTACATACTCTAAAATATAAAAAGTAAAAGAACTTATATGTATTTTGAGATTTTTTGAATTATCAATGAAATAAAAATATGAAATTAAATGAAACTAACAAAACTATAATTTTTTTTTATATTTTGAATAAAGTAAAACTGGTATGAGCTAAATATGTTTTTTTTATTCTCTTTTTATGAAAATAAGAATAAAAGAAAGATGACTAAAAGTGCAAAAATACATGATTTAGTATAGTCGGGCAAAACCAGTTAAATTTCCCTAAATTCATAACGATTTCTAACATTTCTACTTTTCGTGGATTTTCAAAGCATAATCATCTATTGACTTTTAAAGAAAGGTTGTAGCTGTTGCAAAGTAGAATCATATGTAAAAGAACCACTAAAAATGTCAAAATTTGAAGAAGTTATGAATTTTTGAAGTCTGACTCGAGAATTTACAAAAATAGGTTGAATCTCTTGTGAACACTTTCTATGTAATAATGCAGATGGGAGGTGGTATCTTAGGTAAAAATTTGCGGTATGATAGTATGACTCAACATATATTTCCGCAATCGCTTTGCCGCCCAGGCCAAAGCACAACATGTTTTTTCTAGCATAGAATATTGTGACTCATAGTCAGTGAACTTCTTACTCAAATAATAAATGGAATATTATTTTCTTCCTGTTTCATCTTGTTGTCCCAAAATACAACCCATGGAGTTATCAAACACAGACAAATACATAATCAATGGTCTTCCTTCAACACGAGGGAACAAGATAGGGGGCTCAAGCAGATACTCTTTAATGTTTTCAAATTCCCTTTTGCAATCATCAGTCCACACATAACCTTGATCTTTCTTTAATAGCTTGAAGATTGATTCACATGTTTCATTCATATGGCAAATAAATTTGAAAATGTAATTTAAATCTTGGTGCATGCATTTCTTGAATTGCCTTAACTTTATCAGGATCAACTTCAATTCCTTTTTGGCTGACAATGAAACCTAGCAACTTTCCTGAATGAACACCAAAAGTACACTTATTTAGATTCAAGCAGAGACGATACTTCCTCAAACAATGAAACAAGTTCAACAAGTCTTTCATATGCACTTCCTTGGTCTAATATTTGGCAATCATATCATGAAAATACACTTTGATTTCCTTATGCATCAGATCATGGAACAGGGTTGTCATAGCCCTCTGGTACGTTGCACCAACATTCTTCAACCCGAAAGAAATCACTCTGTAACAAAATGTTCCCCAGGGTGTGATAAACATTGTTTTTTCCATATCCTCAAGATCCATCTTAATTTGATTGTATCCGGAAAATCCGTCCATGAATGAGAACACTTAAAATTTTGCAGTACTATCTACCAACATATCAATATGTGGTAATGGAAAATCTCCTTTTGGACTTGCTTTATTTAAATATCTATAATACACGCACATGCAGACTTTTCTATCTTTCTTTGGTACTGGAACAATATTAGTAATCCACTGAGGGTACATTGATGTCACAAGAAAAGTAGCATCAATATGCTTCAAAACCTCTTCTTTATTTTTCACTACCATGTCAGGATGAGTTCCTCGCAGCTTCTGCTTGATTGGTGGATATTTTGGCTTTAGCGATAAATTATGTTCCACATCTTCGGTGTCCAAACCAGGAATGTCATGGTAAGACCAAGAAAAGATATCCACATACTCTTTTAGCAACTCAATCAACCTGCTCTTCATATCGGGATGAAGCAGTGCCCCAATCTTGACTTCTTTCGAATCATCTTCTAATCCCAAGTTAATAGTCTCCAACGACTCTTTATATGGTTGAATAGTATTTTCCTCGTGCTCAAGCAACTGTGAAACCTGTTATGAGATTTCATCATATTCTTATTCTTCATTCGCATACACAGGGTATTCAAAGCTGGGAGAGGGTGCAAAGTTATTGCACTCAACGGGTTTTTTAATTAATATGTACATATGATTTATGATTGATTATAGAAACTGACACATGTAACAAGTGATTATGCAGATTTATTTAGATTTATTACTTATTTAGAAAGGTTTTTTTATTACCATTTTCCAATAAAAAAACAGAAAATAAAGACACAATTTAGAAATCAAAAACAACTTTTATTAATGATCTTAAAATTCAAAACAAAAGACGCGCCCATACAACATCACTTACACCTTGGGAAAAGGGAAAGACTTTTAAAAAGATAAAAAAAAAACAAATTACTTTGAAATGTGAATGAAAAAAGGAACATCAACAGTGATCCAATTCTGGATTATGACTCCATGTGTCACAAAGTTCGACATCTCTTACTTTGGCTCATCTTCGAGAATAACGTTGATCTTTGGAGTAGTCGGATGGAGATATCCTACACTATGAAAAATGTCTTGATATTTACTAAAATCAGACTTTGGCTTCACAAATTTATCCTTCACGGAGAAATCCAAATCGGTCCCATTCTTGTTTGCAGGTGGATTAATAACCCGCCCCCACATCTTGCTAGGGCCTTTCTTCACTACTTGTTGCGCATCCTTAAATGAGGTGATAAAATCTTCATTCTTCCATATATTATCAATAGAAAAATCTTGGAACTGAGTTCCAACAGAGGTTTCATCAGCTTCTACAATACTAAAGGAATAAAAATGAGATATCAACAGAGCTTGCTCACTGTTCATAATAACTACCTTTCCTTCACGGACAAATTTCAATTTCTGATGCAAGGTTGAAATAATAGCTCTTGCTTCATGGATCTAGGGTCGTCCCAATAAATAGCTATAGGCTGGGATAATATCCATAACCTGAAATGTGATTTGGAATAAGTGCAGACCTATGTGAATAGGTAAATCCATCTCTACAATGACTAATTTTCTCGAACCATCAAAAGCTTTTATTATAATTCCACTAGGGCGCATAGGAGTTCTTTAGTATTTGAACTTCATGAAAGTGTTTCTTGGTATGACATTCAAAGTAGATCCATTGTCTATCAGCACATTGGACAAAGAGTCATTCTTACAATTCATAGATATATGCAGAGCCAGGTTATGGTTTCTCCCTTCATCAAGAAATTCCTCATCACAAAAACTCAGATTGTTACAAGACATAATATTCCCCACAACACCGTTGAACTGATCTAGAGACATGTCCCTTTCAACAAAAGCCTGATCCAACACACTCATCAGAGATTCCCGGTGGGTAGAAGACTTCATCAATAGGGTTAAAATTGAAACCTTAGATGGATTCTGCAACAACTGATCCACAATCTTGTAATCACTCATCTTGATGATTTTTGACAAATCATCAACATCCTTTTCCAAGGCGGAGCCACTAGATTCTCATATCACTTTCTTAGGTTCATCATTCTCAACAACCTTCTTACATAATTAACATCTCCTTAAAAGGTAGGGCAAAGATATGACCACTACGAGTTACCCGACTAGATTCAATAATATTCTCAACATGGGACAAATGTTGGATAGGAATTTCCACACCATCTTCTAGGATATTTGCATTATACTTATAAGGCATAACTTCTGATTCATATGTGATAGGATCGGGCAAACAAATAACTACAGCAAAAACAACAGGTTTTTTGTGATATGTAATCTCTACAGGAGCGGGAACACCAAAATATGGTACAATGACATTTACTCCTGCCTCTTCACTGTATTCAAGAAACATAACTTCGTCAGAAGAAAATAATTCATCATCAAAAACATACTCATCATCAGACATGGCCTCAAAAGGGTAGTCTTCAATCATGTTAACTCCATTATAATCATCTTTATTTATTCTAACTCTGATAATACCTTTTTCTAACAGAAGTTGAATACCTCTTCTTATAATAGAACAACCACATGAATATCTGTAGCAAATCTGTCATGAACCATAATGATGTATATCCTGACCATCCATATAACAAAAGTTAGCATGCAATTGCACCAGATCATCATCAATATAATTCACATCATAAATTTGGAATTCTCGGGACATCTATAAACCATATTCACGTTGTTTTCATATTGTGCCTTTAAATATCTGACAGGCTTTATGGTCATGCTCATAGTGACTGTATTCACATAACTAAGCATGCATCTTCACCAAATTTCCTCTTACCATGCTTATGTCAAAGATTCTTAATTATCCTGGACAACTTGAAACCATATTCATAGTACCTCCACCTCCGTGCTTGGGTAGTGGATTAGCCTTCACATTGGGACCAATATCTTTAAAAGACAGGAGGCCAGATCTTACCATCTTCTTCACTTTATACTTCAATGGATAACAGTTTTTAATGTTGTGCCCAGGGGCTCCTTAATGAAAAGCACAAGTCGGATCAACTTTATAATACCATGGAAAAGTTGGAGGTAAAGTAGGAGGAGGCCTAGTCTACACCAGGTTCTTCTAAATCAAAGCCGGAAACAATTCGGTATAACTCATTGGGATAGGATCAAAAGCTTATATCCTCTGACCTTGCCCTTGATTACCTTGTTGAGGTGCTCTCTAATATGCAACAACAATTGGAGCTACATTAACGATGGGAGTTATTGAAGGAACCTGTTGTTGATGTTTATGATGTCTTCTTGGAGGTTTATTCAATATTTCTTGAACAATAACATTTGTCTCTCATTCTTTCTTTCTAGAAAACTCATATGATGATTTCTTTGTTCCACTAGAACCTTCATCTTTTGACAGTTGTCCTTCCCTGACGGCTTCCTCTAGACGAACACCCATACTTACCATCTTTGTGAAATCACTTGGTGCACTTGCAACCATTCTTTCATAGTAAAATGAACCAAGGGTTTTAGAAAGACCTGAGTCATTTCTTGCTCTCCCGTTGGGGGTACCAATTGGGCAGCAACTTCGCGCTAATGTTGCGCATAGTCTTTAAATGATTCCTTATCTTTCTGAGCCATCACTCTCAATTAGTCACGGTCTGGTTCCATAAACATGTTGTACTTATACTGCTTCACAAAAGCTTCACCCATGTCATTTAATGTATGGATGTTGCTACTGTCCAATCCCATGTACCACTTCAAGGCAGCACCAGTTAAACTATCCTGGAAGAAATGAATAAGAAAGCGTTGGTCATCAGTGTGAGTAGACATCCTTTTGATATACATCACCAGGTGATCACGGGGGCAAGTGTTTCCCTTGTACTTCTCAAATTATGGTACTTTAAATTTTGCTGGCACTTTCACATTAGGAACCAAGTAGGGGTCATTGACATTTTGTCCGAATAACTCTTTTCCTCTGAGATCCTTCACTTCTTTATGCATTTCATTGAATTGATCCTGAGATTCATCCATTTGGTCATAAAAGCCTAAACTTTCACTTGGTGAAGGTGGCGCATGATAAACTTCGTCATTAATAACAAGCATAACATTCACCACAGGAGGTGCAACATGATGATATCATCATTAATAACAGGGACAACATGCACTATAGGAGGTGCAGAAACAAAGACAGTTTGAACAAATGGAGAAACTTGAGCAACAAGATTGTAACCTTCTGGCATGAAATTCCCAGCCATTCCCCATGTGTAACTGCGAGGCATACGATATTGAGTAGTAGTAACTGGAGTAACAGAGATGGGAACTGACAGAACCATTGAAATAATAGTCTTATATTATGGTTGAGTATCATGAGGAGGAGGAGGAGGAGGAGGTGGTGGCTAATTCTAACAAGCCACCAATGACTATACCAAAGTAGTCAGATTAGCCATATCGGCTTTTAAAGCAGTAACTTCTTCGTGCAACTCGCGATTCTCTTGTTCAAGGTTTTCCATCTTCTTCTTAAATTTAGTCAGAGTATTGTAGCAATGAGACAGCTTACCGATTGAACGAAGGAGAGAAACAAGTAAGGCACTTGGGAAAGATAGGAATGCAATAATATTTGAAAAATTATGCATGATATGCAATGCATATGACTTATTTTGTTTATTCAAGGAACTCAAAGAATTATAAACAATTGAAAAAAATTGAGGAACTAACACATTTGGAAATGCTGAAAAATCCCACTTTAATAATAACTTTGGAATGGATTACAACTTTTAGTACAAGTTTCAATAATCCTAAGTACAACAGAATAAAATTAGAATTTAAAAACCCTAAGGAGCCAAAGCTGATGAAGATCTTTCCACACACTGACGTTTTCCCTTGAGTATAGCAATCTGAACCTTTAAGTGCTTGTTCTCTTATGCATACTTGTCGACAACTTCCTTCCATCCACCAGAATCAGAAAATGGGTGACCGGGACCTGGCTGAACTCTAGAGGAAAATAAATCCTCCTGTTTTCCATCACCTCCACAACTTGTCTCTCAAGAACCTCAATCAAGTCATCCTTCTCTTTCAATTATGTTGAGTAGGACACCTCCAGAGTCTAGTACTTGTTCTTCCATGCTTCCTTCTCTTAATGCATCCTAACTGAGGAAAGTTGGAGTTCTTCCACATCATCTAAGAGAGGGGGGGTAGTCCCCATAAACATGTGAGCTAAAGGTTCTTCACGAGAATAAGTCATCTTCAACTGAACTTCTCTCACTTGTACCCAACGGAGATGAGGCTTTAAGGAAACAACTCCTCTTGATCCCAAATCTTTTCTACCTTTCCTATGAATATGGCGCCAAGCCATTTCAATATCTTCCTTAGTTGCCTTGTGATTTTCTCCTTCTTTGAGTAAGAAACCACTCAGATTGATTTTTTTTTGGCTTGTCTCTCATTGGATATCCAAGTTGGTGGCGTGCAAGAACAGGATTGTAGCTGATTCCTCCCTTTATACCAAGAAGAGGCACATTGGGAAAAACACCACAAATATCAGTAATCTTCACATCATAATAAGATTGATTATATCAATCAATGTTAGAATGAGTGAGATCCATAATCTTCGGTGCCTAACGTGGTTCTTTCTTGATATCCCAAAAAGAAGCAGACCGAGGCAAGTGAGAAATAAACCACTGATATAACAATGGTGTGCAACAGATGATCATCCCTTCCTGATAGAAATACCAAAGATGGATGGAATAATAAGTATCTCCTAGGAGTTTAGGGGCTAGGTTCCCAATCAGAAAGTTCCTAATGGCATTAACATCCATAAATTTGTCGACGTTAGGAAACAAGAACAACCCATAGGTAAGAAAAGCAAAGATATCCTCAAAAGTAATGGTACTCTTCATCTTGGCGAAGTAACGAGCTTTATCCAATAGAAACTGAGCAGATAAACCTATGATTCCTCCTTTGATAGTCATGTTAGCCTCAATCTCTGACTTCCTCAAGTGAGTTATGGTGGCAATCTCATGGGACTTGGGCTCTCCTTCTAAACTAGTGAAAGGAACACAATCAGTAATAGGTAAACCAAGTAAGTAAGAATACTCCTCCAATGTGGGTATCAACTGAAAATCAAGAAAAGTAAAACACTGGTATAACGGATCATAGAACTGGACCAATGTAGAAATAATACCCTCCTTCATCTTGAGCTTCATAAGAGGCACAATAGCTCCATACTTTTTCTGAAAATCTATAAGACTCTCAATCTCAAGAATCAAACTCCTTAGTTCCACTATATTAGGATCCTTGAAA
This sequence comes from Vicia faba, assembly GCA_948472305.1. Classification (NCBI taxonomy): domain Eukaryota; kingdom Viridiplantae; phylum Streptophyta; class Magnoliopsida; order Fabales; family Fabaceae; genus Vicia; species Vicia faba. The sequence goes on along the minus strand of OX451736.1, from coordinate 192,160,718 downwards.
CTCTACTTATGATTCTTTCTCCTTCCAGAATCATGGTTAAAAGAGTACCTAAGATATTTGCAAAAGTAAACCTTAAGTTCCTTGAAAAACTGTTTAAAGAATGCTCATGGTTGCATGAATGCATGATGATGCAATAATCACACACAAGATCACAAACATGGGGGCTCATAGGTTCGAAGTCACAACCATGAAGTCAAAGGTACTACTCATAAGGTAAGGACTATTGGTTTATCACCTGCTGAACAAGGTTCTAAGGAAATCCCAGAGTCTATATTCTTCATACGAATATTACCAACATCTCGATTAGCTCGATAATTAGCAATATTCTCAGGAAAAACTTATCTGAGTCCAGAATCGCGTGACAAATACTTCTAGATTTCTCCGTTATAGTCTCCACACTACACCTAAAAGTCCAAGATGGGTTAGGGGTTCTACGTCTTCTCAGCTTCACGAGCTCCCAGGTCGAAAGCAGCAATGTCTTCCCGATTGCTCGGTAAACAAATACTACAGTCAAAGGGGCCTCCACTGAGTGGGGGATCTCATGTCTCCTTTTTTCGGAATTAATTCCTCAAAGTTAACATGACTATATCACCTATGCTATATTTAGTTTGCCCATGTCCAGGTATAGGACTTATAAGAGTTCACCAAGCACCCTGAAAACCAGAAAAATATAGACATACATATATACAACAAATAATATAAAACAAATAATATACAACAAATAATATAGAACAAATAATAGCACATATAATAGCATATACGCAAATAAACAAAGATAGGCTCAACCCACTTAGAGGTTGTTTTCCCCAGTGAAGTAGCCAATTTTCTGTAGCATTAGAAATGTTGAGACTAAGCCATCGGATTGACTTAATTCGTACAAATCAAATAAAAATCGCCACCGTGCTTTATGGTCTCCAAAGGAAATGGGAAAAGAGCGAATAAACCCAAAACAGGGGGAGAGAATCTAGGTACGAGGGTTGGTTATGCAAAGTGAAGGTATTAGCAACCTAAACATCTACGGTACTCTGGAAGAACATCTTTGAAAATCAGTGTACTTTGGCTATAAAAGGTGTACACAAAATAAGATGGTGGAGATGAGAAAAGAAGTATTTTTTTTACAATTTTTGCACCCTCCGCAGTTGCGAACCTTTAGTGCTTACATACCACCTTCGGGGCAATAGGGGATCAGGGTACTCGTAGTTCACCTCAAAAAATTTAAAACACATGTGTGTTGGTTAACTTTAAGAGAAGAGACATCATCGTCGTATCTGAGTCGAAAACATACTTACCTCCCACAATTATGAGAAATGATCATTTGCGTCATCTAAAAGTGGAGGATATAACTTGGATTTAAAATCCATCACTCAACACCTGAGTGGAAAATAGCTCTCTTCGCTACATATCGTAGAAGTATAGTAGCTTGCGTCACTACAAGAATCAACAAGAGTCTAATCTTTTGAGAAAAGTTTTAAAGTAAAAAGCCAAAGTGGAAAAATGGTTTGAATTAGGTTAATGACTTTTAGTATTTCAAAAAGAATGTCAAAGTATGGTTAAATTGATTAAAGTTTGACTAAGAAAAGATTTTTGAAAATACATGGACCTAAGTTCTAGTATATTATGAAAGCGGTTCAAGTTAGAAAACAAGAAGAGTTTTGAAAAGAAGAGAGAATATTTTTAAAATTAAAGAAGATGGGAGGAGATGAAGGGACTATTCTAGAGCATAAGGTAAAATCTAAGGAAGAGATTGGTCTAACCAACAATAAACCAACACTTGACATAAAGAAGTCAATGCAGAATTCCCATCATTTGGATTAAAACCAAGTAAGCAAAAATATTAAACCTCTGAAAAATACCAAGCTTCAGATGAATTAAGAACCAAGCAAAGTCTTCACTAACAAAAATTGGCCAGAGTAACAACTTTATATAGAGGAAGTCTCAATCACAGACAAAGCATGAAAATCAGAATAACCTCCATACAGAAAAAATTCAAACTTCACAAAAAAAATCAACCAAAGATTACAGAGTTCCATGGTCTCATGGCTTCTAATCCTAAGTCTCAGGAATCCACAACTTCATAGTGCTAGGGATAGTAACCAAGTAGTCCAAGTAACCTTAACAGTTTTTAATGTCTAAGTTGATTATTAAGTATATTTACAAAAAAAAGGAAATAAAGCTCAAGTGAGCATAGATAAAATGGCAAAAAATAAATGCTCAATTGAGCAAAATGAAAATAGTATGAGTTTTAAATGCTAAAAGTAAATGACATAAAGTAAAGGAACAAAATAAAGGAATAAAGTAAAGTTAATTGTTAGTGAATTAGAAGTTAGGGGTCAAGTATAACAAAAGGTTAGTTGAATGACCATCTTAAAGCTTGCTTTTGAAAACTCATTAGAAGGTTGATAAAATCAAAGCCTCTCAACAATAAGTTTCATTTGCTTTTTGTCAAGTATATCATTCATTTCGAGTACTCAAAGCCAACACATATGACCAACGATAATTGAAGATCAAACTTAGGGCAAAGATGATGAACGCTTGTTAGAGGATTGGTAAGACCAAAGCCTACTAAAAACAAGCTTCAAAGATTTTGAACCAAAATCCAATAATCAATTATACTTGGGCTTTGAAACATAAAGTTTAGGCCATAAATGATCATTTTTTGAATCGGGATAAATTTAGCGCTATGTTAAGCAATTGTAAGTGGACTTACGTAGAAGCCACACCTATTTTGAGGCCGATAAATAACAATCTATGTACTATACATGTTAGAGAAATGATATGTAGATCATTCTCCAAAAACACATGTAGCATAAGTAAAAACAAGAAAGGGATAAAATGAAGAGGAAGGGGAATGATAGTGTAACCAATGTCTCAGATGAAATTAGGGTTTCAAAAATCATCAACATCATTCATCCATTTTGGTGGATTTAATTTTTCAACCTAACAGCATCCAAAATTCAATGAGGTTGAGGAACTTGTCCCAAAGTAATGCTCAAGTATCCAAATCAGAACCAATCAAAAAAATAATAAAATATAATTAATAAAAGGCAATATTTAAATGACTAAAAAAGGAAATAATTGGTAAAATACACAAAGTGTATTAAAACAACAAATAAAAAATCCCAAAAGTTATCAGAGGTCAAACATGAGTCAACAAGTATTCACAAAAAATTTTAGAATTTTTTAAAGTCAGAATTCTTTTTTAAATATAAAGAAATAAACAAAATTACCCAAAATTTGCAAAAAATAGTAAAATCAAAAATAAAAATAAAATCATGTCACCAATATTTGTCAAGAGGTCATTAGATCCTTTCATAATTTTTTCAGAATTTAAAATGACAAAAAATTATTTTTAAACAATTAAGAAAATCAAAAAATGAGAAAAAAAATATCAGATCATAAAATAAAATTGTGAAAAATAAAAATTAGAAAGAGAAAAATCAAAAGTAGTTTTGATAATTTTTCCACATTTTTAGGAGTTGAAATGAATTTTTTTATGAATTTTTGAAGTTTGAAACAATTAAATATGCAAATAAAAATAAAGTTGAAAAAAATGTAGACCATTGGATCATTGTCAAAACGTGTTAGTAAGCAGATCCAACGGATCTAACACGTTGTGCATGATATGGTCACCTTTGAATAACACATTGAATCCATAACTTAAATCAAATTTCATAAAATAAAGCAAAAAAATGTTTGCCATTACATCAAAGTCAAAACACGTTAGTAAACAAATCCAAAGGATCTGACGCTCTAGGCTTGATATGAACTTCTACAAAAAACACACAAAATCAATAAAAGACAGACCAAGGAAATTAAAACAATTGTCACACGGTCATTGGTTGAAGAACGACATGTAGGTCTTTTTCAACCTCCAGACACCTACGCATTGGGTTTTTATGAGATTCTTCAAATGGAATCGTTTGAAGTTCAAACCAGTATCATTGGATTTGTCTCTTCTAGATGATCCTAATCTCACCCTCATAGAAAATTTCTTTAAACCACAACTCAGACGATTTGAGAGAAACCAGAAGAAAGAGTGAAAATGAGTTCTAAAATTAAATGCTCAATTCTCCATGAAATCACAAACTAGAAGAAGCATGATCTTCTGAGAAGAAGAGGCTACAACTTAGTAACTTATTTGATGAAAAATGATAGATAATTTTACCTGAACGAAGTATGATAATTTTTCTCTGAAACTTGACTTGGCTAGCACGACTTAGAGCACCTCAATGCTTGGTTCTTCTTCTGTTAGCTTCAGTAGAGTTCATTGATGAAGAATTAATCAAGAAATAAGAGCTGGAAGGGAAGAAATTGTGATTTCAAAAACTAAGAAAAGAGAGAGATGGAAGGTGTTTGGCAGAGGTTCATTGGCTATCAAAGCTTGAGGAAATGAAAGGAATATGTCCCTTATTTTATAGCTGAGCATGATGCAAGCAAAAAGTGAGAGAAATGATCAAGTATGAGTGGAATTCATGTGCACCTGCATCATGAGCAAAATGTGACTTGTAACCCATTAAAACTCACTTAATTTGAGCATTTCAAGGCTTAAACAGGTCCAAAAAAGTTTGTTTAACATGTTTAGAAAAAAATCACGCATCAATTTGGTGATTATCAAGCTCAATAACCTAATTCACTTTTGAATGCAAGTGAAAACTCAGTTTCAAAGTGCCCTATTCGAATCCACGAGGAAAGCAGCTCAAGAGGCTTTATGGCATCATTCTTGTTGAATTTGAAAGATCCCACAACAAATTAAAAATGTTTTAAGAAATGTAGCATTTGGTGATCTGAGCTGAAAGTTATGCCCCTTTGAAATCAAGAAAAACACACGGATATTTGACACTTAGAAAAATTCTAAGTGTTGAGCTTCAAAACGACCTATAATGTTCTTCAAAATTACATGACCTTTCACTCAAAATTTGATCTTGGTCCTTGAAGATGAAATGAAGTAGATTCTTCAAATTGAATTTTGGAATTGAGATAATTCAAAAATCATAAAAAATGAAAGAGTTATGGTCTTTGGAAGATGATGAACAAATTTGTGGAAATTCACAAAAGTCCTATAATCTTTTCAATTCTTAAACAAGTTTCCAAGCATTTTCAAGCCTAGCACCTTGAAACAAAGTTGTAGTAGACATCCAAAAGATTATTGTAGAAAAATAATGACCTCAAGGAGATAAAAGATGATCAAGTTATGATCATTTGAAGTCAAACCCTAAGATTCAAAGGCTTTTCAAAGAACTTGTAATCTTATTCAAACTTAAATGGCCCTCCATGCCAAATTATCCTCTGATCCTTGAAGTGAAGATATTAAGGAATTTTTGAAGAGAATCATGGCTTCAGAATTAATTTAAAATCAAAACCCCCCAACTTCTTTCTCTTTTACAATTTTTTTTTCCATTGATGCACCATGATAGAAATTCAACCAAAATGAAGAATAAAGACATGGTTCGATTCACTTCCACATGCTAAAGACGAATATATCAATAAATTTTCTTTTGTTCTCTCTTCTTTTTCTTGAACAAATTCCACAAATCTGTTACACGTCGGCGTTGAGTTATTAGTGTTTCTTGTTGTGCGATAGAGTAAACAAAATAGAGGTTTGAACAAGTTAAAGGATGCGACTGAGTTGCGTATCACAAAGCTATAATTCAGAATTGTTGATGCGTTTGGAATTTTCTTACAGGTACAGATGTTGCTTGTTGAAGCTTGCTTGTACAAAATTATTTGGAGGAAGATCTTTGCTACCTTTTATTTCTCTTTCTCCCCCTTTCTACTATTTCAAAAGCTCTATTATATAGAGGAGGATTAAAATTTTGAGAGGGAGTTTTGAGTTGTGAAAATGACTTTTTGAGAGGGAAGTTTGGTTTTATGTTTATTCTGATTTGTGCTTTATGATTGAAATTTCTATGGTACAGGAAACACATGTTAATACTGATGTCTTAACATCAGAACAATATCAGTGCAGATGTTACAACATTTGTTGATAGACTGAACAAATTTATCAAGTTATAACAAATAGTAAAACTTAAACTGCAGAATATTAAATAACACATAAAGTTGTTAACCAAGTTCGGTGCAACATCACCTACATCTGGGGGATACCAAGCCAGGAAGGAAGTCCACTATTAGCATTATTAGTTAAAATCTAAACAATTCCAATTTACAACTTCTCGCTTAATCTCTACCGAATGCAACATCTACCTAGGAACCTCCTAAATATGAGAAATCACCATCTCATTTCCTAAATCACCTCAGTGATATCTAACAGTACTAATTCCAGTGACTACATCAAGAATAACTCAACCAGAAGATCTTACTTACATTACAATACTTAGCCAAAACTCTTGACTAAGAACAATACTTGGATTTTCTTAAAAGTTTTATCCAAGAATAATACTCAACTCGTTGCCTAAAGGCTTCTGAGCATGGACATAATGTTGACCAAAAGTATCAAAAGATACAACGGTGACTTACACCATACAATACACAGGAGACTCTCAAAACCTAAGTCTACTTTTCCTTCCCCTAATTATTACAATAGTTGAAAGTTATAATTACATTAGGTTAGGTCTTCTCTTTAAATACACATATATAATCCATGGGCTTCGAATTCTGCATCCAGATATTTCTTGATCTACAAGCTGAGTGATGCACCAACTTTGTAGCCAAATCTCCTTAAATCTTGGAACAAATAAAACAAAGTTTCCTAAATTGTCTCAAGGCCAAATTTAGTAACTAATGTACAACTGGATATATAAAACCCGTTCCAGATTAAATCTTATTGACCTATGAAATTTACTGAGATATATCCAAAAGAAATATCACATAATCAAATTAAATCTATCAAGATTTAAAACAACAGCGCCTACTGTACCTGACCAAGATGTCAGACATATGCTTCAACATCTGGCTGAAAAACACATAATAGTAAAACTGTTATGACAGTTGATAAAAATGTTGCAACATCTTAACCAACATCAGTAATGTTAGTTGGAAATTTCGATGACATGAAAATATTAAGGTAAAATAAAGAATTTCGAAGGAGAGTTAGTTCTAAAAAAATATAAGAATATTTCATGAAGATTTCGACTGACAGGCTCATGGGTAGTCTAATCTTGCTAAGTATTGGCGAAAGTCCTATTTTTTGTGAATGGGTGGGACTTAGAATATTTGAAGGTTCAAAGAGGAATGCTTCAACAGTCACATTGGTTGATTTGGCACCTCGAAAGGAAAAAGATTTTGAATTCAAAAGGTTTGATCTCATCCAAAAGGACACGTGGAAGTCTGAGGATTCGAAGGGCATGCAAACATTGAACATGGCATTCTTTTAGGAGGATACCGTTATTGTCAAAATAGTATAAATTAGAATCTTAGTGTTAGGATTTTAGTGTGTTCAAATTCTTTAAAAATACTCAATTTCACTCAAAGTACCAACATTTACCGAGAAACGAGTTTCTATGAATGTACGTATTGAATTACCAAGTTTTATTCAATTGTCAATCTATGTTTACAAAAGTTCTTTCAATTCCTTTTACATTCAAGTCAAAATATCTTTACTTTCCTGTTTTAACTCCGCATTGTTTCACAATCACTTACCAATTAACCATTACATTCGAAAACCATAAATCACTAAAAAAATAGACATGTAGTTCTAGGATCAATCTAGTCAATCCTGTAAGTATGGTGACATGTTTTAGATCATAGAAAAGGAAACCTTTGAAACTTTCTAATGCGTGCTTAGTCAAAACCACTCGTTCAACAGGTTTTTTAGACTATCGTTTTAAAATTTTATGATAATTCCCACAGATGAACCGATATAGATAAGGAGGGTAAAGCGCCAGGCCAAAATCAGCACTGGGTAATTTTAGGAATTTTTATGGTTCAAGCTTGAAAGCTAGGTCATACATGTCCTCAAGTTTGACACTTGAGGGAATTTTCAATTGAGGAAGCATCTTTGTGAATTTCTCTTTTAAAGTTTTCGTTGCATCATCTATGGTTCAACTAAGATCATTTGGGTTATAAATAATTTCAAAGTACTTTTGGAATGCCTAGATCTCCTTGATATGCATCTTCTTACCTTTCTTGGACTGGTCTTGCACAAAGGAAATAACTTTGGTCAGGTGCTGAGAGGAGAGGGTTGCGTCGAATATGTTTGAAGAATAGTGTTTCCTCCACCAAGAATCAAAGGCTTTAGTGCAGTAGAAAGATGGACGAAAAGGAATTGGTGTGAATTTAACAAACTTGGAGTAGCGGGCCATGCATTTGTCTCGATTAGAGGTGGAGAAAGGCATTCAACAAATGCAAAATTCCCTATTACTTTCAAAGATTGGTTCATAAATAAGTTGACAAAGTTCAAATTGTCGAGAGACAAAGTTAGGTTGATAAACAAGCAAGAAAAATGGCTTTTGACGGGCATAAGTCTTGTTATAATCAGTCTGGGGAGTAAGAGGTGAAGGTGTAAAGAAAACGCAAGAAAGGTAGGGTTTGAATTGGGTTTTCCTTTCTTGAATAACTTTCGCTTCTAAGCATTATTTGTTGAATAATACTTTTGAGTGTTACTTCTATGTAATGATTCTAATTAAGTTAAGAAAACATAAACTCCAAAGTATAAGCAAAAGTAAAGAACACGCGATATATCCTGGTTCACTTGAGAAATCCATAAGCTAATCCAGTCCACCCTTCTGAGATGATTTCGCCTTGAACTCAAGGACTTAATCCACTATAACCAATCTTATTACAATCACACGGGCAACCGTCGGTGACTAACATCCAATGACGTGTGCAGGGATCCAGACTAGATATAACGTTCATTGACCCAATAGAATCCAATTCACCAGAATTTCTTACCAGAATTTCCTTCCAATGATATCCATCGGTGATCTCACAAAGCTAACCTTCACTCAGTCTACTTTGAGATATGACTACTATTGACCCAATATAATCCATTACCAGGATTTCATCTGATATGACTGTAGCCAAGGTCTTCTCAAGTCTTCTGATCTTCACTTGATCACTTGAGGAACCAACCAATTCTAAACAAAATTGTTTTTCTGGAGATTACATGAGTGCTTCTTATCAAGAAGATTACTCCTAATTTAAGTACATTATTTGACACAATTCTATGTAAAAACTTGTGATACGGTGGGAGAATTGACTAGATGTTTTGCGTTTCGTTCACACTTCCGCGGTTAGCAAGAGTCGCTACCGACTTTTCTTTTATCCAAAAGGAAAGGTAAAAAAGCACAGGAAAGACCTTTCGAGAATTTTTCTCGGGTTCGGGGGGTAGATTATGAAAAGGGAAGGTGCTAGCACCCTTTTCATCCATGGTTTTCCATGGGCTCTTAGTTACTCGTTTAGATCACTTGCTTTTGTTTGATTATGTGCTTGTGGTGTGGGTTTTGAAAGTATTTTGGAAAGTTTCTTTGTAATGGTTCTCGTCTCTATAAGAACGTATACAAAGTTTTGTTTCGAAAAATGGTTCAAAGATGTGTTTGTGAATCATGTTTTGAAAAGTGTTTTGAAAAAGAGGTTTTGTAATGGTTCTCGTCTCTATAAGAACGTATACAAACGTTTTATCTTTTTGGAAATGTGTAGGTGTGAAAGTTTTTGTCGTGAGCAAGCGAGTAACTAAGAGCGAATCTATCTACTCGAAAGGTCCTAAATTGTTCTTTTTTATTCCTTTTAATGGTGCTATCTTACCATTGATTTGGTAAGAAGCCCCATCTTTGGATGTGAAGGGACAGACGCAGGTCAATTTTACAATCATTGAAGGCAACTTGTGAGACGCTCTAGCAATTTTTGTAAGGGACGAGATCATTTTATCGAAGGCGACATCGAGGGTCATCGAGGGACTACGATCTTTGTTTATCGAAGGGTCATTTGCTAGAGTGTCTCATATTCGAGGGATATGATTGTATTTTCGAGGAAACAAGCAAGGTTACCCTAGAGGTGCGTGTGTGAGAAGTGTGTTGATTTCAAGTTATTTATTCTTGGATTAGGTCATCTAGCGATTGATTTTTGAATCTTGCCATACATGCCTAATTACTACACAATATATAGAAAGCAATAAATTGCGGGAATTAAAATTCTAAGCTATTACAAAAGTATCCGGAAAAGGGGGTACAATTATTACTAATGGGGATGAATCACATAAAAATAGCAATGTCCAAATAATACAACCAAATCGAATTGTTGTGTGATTTAATACAAAGCTATGACAATTTATGAATTAAAGAAATCAATAAAGTATGAAATGCAATGTATTTACTTGAAAAAAAAGAAAATAAAACTTAATCTAAAAAGAAAATGATTTAAGTTAAAAATATTTATTATATTTTTTTTGTATTTTATTAATTATAAGCTTAAAGAAAGAAAACTAATTAAATCAAAGTTTTTTGACGTTTTCATTAAATGAAACAAATTAATAAAAATAAGAGTTTTTCTTTTATAAAAAGGGAAAAAAGATAAAAGAAAACTAATTACTAAAAGATCAAATTAATTTTTACAAAATGAAGTTTTTAGAAATCATTAGCAAATTATTAACACAAAGAAATAAAACAAATTAAATTAAAATTAAAAAGAACAAGTGAAAATGGGCTTTAAAGGATTTGGATGAAAGGGCCATTCATAAATTGTTGTTAGCAAAAATGAACCTAAAGGGGGGATGAGCCAGCAAATGTGAGTGGGCCTGAGGAGTTGTAAACAGAAAAGGCCCAATGCCCTAACTCTGTTTAGCGCTTTGATTAAGGGAAACAAGGAATTATGGTTTGAAGGTTCCCCTTTGGCACAGCGGCGCCGCTCTGTTTCGTTCTCTCTCACTTCTTTCTCTCATTCATCTTTCTCACTTAAACGCCTCTATTCGTCCCTGATTCATGAGTGAAACGCTTTTTTTTTTGAAATACCTAATTTGAAATGAAATCATCTAAAGGGTTTGACAGGCATTTTCTCTGATCTTCCTCTCGCCTTCTGTTACCGGAGCCCCTCTCTCACTGTCTAAGCAAGCCCTAATGGCTTCGTTCTTGAAAGGTACGATTCAATTCTGTCTTTGTTATACTTTAAAGGACTTTTTCTATTTGTTTCTTTTGCTTTGTTATGTTCTTCTGTTAATCCATTCTATCATGCTTTGAGATGTAGGAAATGGTTCATAAGGAAGGTAAAATCGTCATACCTGTTTGTGGCTTTTCTTGTGAAATGGACAAAGACAGTGAGATCGAGGAAAGTACTCCTTGGTGGCGGAATTGGCAAGGAGGAAGAGATGATGACGAAAAATGTGCGCTTCTGGTAACTTATTTCTGTCCCTTGAGCTTTGAAGGATTTTGTACTTCTGACTTTGTGATTTCTTCGTGCTTTGAATGATGTTGTTTGATGATGATGATGCTTCTGAATTTGTTGATATTGGTTTGAGATTAGGCTTGGTTCTTTTGTCTGTATGTTTAGACTGTTTGCAAGTTGAAAGTTGGTTTTTGAGGTTTACTGCTTTTTGAACTGTTGAAGGCTGTTGGTGTTTGAACTGGGTTACAGGTTTTGAATGTTTGAACTGGGTTACAGGTTTTGAATGTTTTGAACTGGGTTACAGGTTTGAATGTTTTGTGACTTGAAAACTCTTTTTGGATTGATGAGGATATTACAGGTTTATTGACAGTTTTATTTTGGTTATTTTGATAATGGTTTGATGATTTTGTATGCTGCTGTTGGTTAATTTGAAGGTTTGTTTGAAAATGCTTGGTATTGTATTACATGTTTTTAGTTTTTGGTTGTTGGGAGGTTTTTTGAGTTGTGTTTGTTGAAAATGGTTTTGCAGCCATGACGCCTTTTACAGTTCTTTGGTTTGAGAACTGGTTATGCAATTTTTGTTTCTTTGACATTGTGGCAGGTTTGATGCTGGGATGATTTTGTGGTTGGAATGTTACAGTTTGAGAGGTTTGTTTGATGGGAGGTGCAGGGAGTTTTTGTTTATGATTTTCTGGTTTACAGTTTGGTATTGTTTTACAGGTTTGGTGGATGGTTTTGGGATTTTTGACAGTTTGAAAATGGTTGGGCAGCTTGATGGTTTTTTGACAGTTTTTTGAGAGAGTTTTGATGAGTTTGGGATTTTTGTATCTCTTTTGAGCCTTCTCTACTGTTATATTATGTTGCTTCTTTATAGTTTATTTAAAATGGTGGGAAAACCACTAAATTTTGAATACTTTGGGCATTTTCTCCTTAGTCTCTTTTCCTTGCAGTTTTGTTTTCTAGCATTTCTAGTGCAATTGTGACAGCAGGGCAGCATCCCTAGGTGACTTCTTTCCTCTTCCTCTCTTAATGACCCTAAACCAAGTATTTTTTCCTGAAAAGTTTGCAATTTAATTGGAAAATGATGAAAAATGGCTTATTGAACAAGCCTCCTCTTGCTTGTTGACTTAGTTTTATATTTTCTTCTTGTTGATGCTCTTTTGTCTGCTTATGCTACCTCGTTCTTGCTGTTTGTATGCTGATATGCTGCTGTCTAGTTTTGGACAGCCTTGCTGTTGTTTGGCCATGCCGCTTGCCTTTTCGTACGTTGTTGTCTAGTTTGGACAACCTTGCTGTTGTTTGGCCATGCTGCTTGCATATTTTCACTTGTTTGGGCATCCTAGTTGTATTTGGATAAATTGCTTGCATTCCTTTTTTATTTGGACAGCTTTGCTTGGATTTTTATTTTTATTTTTGTGAACCAAAAAGAGTAATCTTCTTGCGATTTGCAAATAGAAAAATAAAAACGTGATGAATTAAAAATAGCCTTCTGATTCCAAATTGCAAACTTTAATGATGAACACATTTTTCTCTTTTGAAAATTCTTATTCATGTCCAATTAACTGTGCTAATTATTTTTCTGTCTTTCTTTCATGTGAGCGCAAACTGGATGGTGGCAAAGCAAAGGAAGCAAGAGATTCTTTGGCATGCATGGAAGCAATGGAAGCTTAATCATCCTTAGGCTTAGATTTTTCCTTGTAATTTAGATAGAAATACTCAAATAATTGTACTAATTTATTTTTTCAAATACAATAAGTTGTAAAACTTAAAGCATTTAAATAATAAATTGTATTGTAACAATTTTTGAAGTAAATAAAAAAAGTCTTATGAGGTATTCTGATGTCCATTAAAATCCTTTACTGTCAATAACTCGCAATTTTCTCTTCGCATCTTCACTAATTCTTAAAGATTCCTGATTAAGATGATTGAAACTGTATTCCAATAATTCCAACCAAGATAACTTAAATTCCAGTGATCATGTAATCTTGCCACTGCATTCCAAATGAATACGCACTGTGTATTCCTCAAACAAATGTTTATTCCATAAACAAACAAATACTTATTCCATTAATAAGCAAATGTCTTAACAGGCGCAAATTATCTGGTTAACCTGGATCAAACAAAACATGAATGTTCCAAATGACAGTCTTAGATCCCGCATCTTGTCCCAAATGAATATGCCTTGAAAACAAACAGTAACCTTTCAGTAAACTTGAAAAAGCAAGAAAACATGTGAAAGTCAATTGGATCTTTGTGAATTCATTTATTCTAAGAACTGTAAGTAAAAAACCTAATTGTTGGTTTATTACCACAGGAGAAATTTTGTCTGATCGTTTCCTGAGCCAATCTTGAATATCTGAGAAACCCTAGGGTTGTAATCTCTGTGAAAAATGGGAGGGAAAATTTTGGGGTACAACAGCTGCCCCTGTTCAATCTTCTTGAACCTGAAAAGTTAGATCGGCGAGTTTTGTCGTTCGTGACTCGAAGGTAAAAGATGATTGGACATTAGAGTGCCTATAAATTTTCGCTCGACAAAAGTACAATTGAGGGAATGGGCTTAAAGATGCCATCCAGAGAGATATTAGAATCTTGTCGGGGATGGGCTTGTAGATTCCATCCAAGAATGTTTGGTTGTAAATCGACAGAATAAGCATCAGAATGGTGTCCGTATTTGAAACGTATCTGAATTGTATCTGTACTTGGAATCTGGATAAGCGACTGAATGGCTTCCGTGTCTGGAGCGTGTCTGGACTGTATCTTGAAATTAAGTCTGAATGAGTGACATAATGGCTTCCGTGTATGGAGCGTATCTGGACTGTATCTTGAAATTAAGTCTGAATGAGTGACATAATGGCTTCCGTGTCTGGAGCATATCTGGACTGTATCGGTACTTGGAACCTGAATGAGTAGCAGAATGACTTCCATGTCTGGAGTGTATCTGTACTGGGGAAAAAGTCAGAATTAGTGACAGAATGGAAACCGTGTATGGAGCGTATCTAGACTGTATCTGAAGTTGAGATCTGTATGAGTAGCAGAATCACTTCCGTGTCTGGAGTATATCTGAACTGTATCTGGGATCTGGATAATTGATAGAATGACTTCCGTGTCTGGAGTGTATCTGGACTTGAAATTGATAGTTGAATCTGAATGAGAAATAGACTGGCTTCCATATCTGGAGCATATCTAATCTGTATCTGATTGTTGAAGTCTGAAAGAGTGACAGAATAGCATCCGTGTCAGGAGCGTATTTGTACTGTATCAGTAATCTGTGGATATTTTGTTAAAGATAACTGTTAACCTTATCCTGTTAGGGGTAAAACGTTAGCTGAAACATAAAATTATGTTGCATGAAATGTATGATGCAATAAATGTGTTGTATCCATGCTTATGATGTAATGTATGCGCATGTAAGCTGATTTGCTGTATTGTTGAGGGAAATAAATCCTTGACTGCCGCCGGGGGAAATAAACCCTTGACTGCTGAGGATTCCTGCTGTGAGAATAATGCCATATACTTCTTGAGGAATCTGCTTGGGGAATCTAGAGAATTTTAATGACTTTTACTGGGGGATTCACTGACGAGAGTCTTTGTTCTGTTGAGAAGCAAAAAAACACTGTGGGAAAAAGCTTACCCTGTAATGAAAACTCTGTGGGGAAAGCTTATTCCGCTGGGGAGTTCAGGAGTTTTGGTCGTCTACTACTTTATTGGGGAATTACCCTAGGTTGGGGAGAAACAAAAAGTTAACCGTTAACTGGTTGATTTTCAGGCTTCAAGACAACTTGCTGGGGAAACCTGGAGAAACTAGATGATTTCCGCTGTGGGTTGAAAGCTTCAGCACCGCTGGGGATTGGTAGTTGGTGGTTTCAGTTCCGCCGGGGATCTGTAGTCCAAAGTTTTGGCTCCATTGGGGGATCTTAATGACATGTTGTAGAGATTGCTCATGGAATAGCCTAAATACGTTTTCCTAATCTTTCTACCTGTCAGTAATTACTCTTTTTCATCCTGTTTATTTTTAAACGATAATTATGTTCAAATGCATATGTTCATTAATGAATCATTGGACGTTTTTGCCAATAAAACACAAGTGTAAAGAAAAAGGCAAATAGTTTTTTGTACTTTGAAAGAGATATCTTTGTATTTACTTTGAATAAGTGTTTTGTACAAAGGAGACAGACATCCTAGTAAGAGGATGGTGTCATGAAAAATGAGAAAAATTTATACAAAGAAAGATGGCTAAGTGTAAAAATTCCATGGGGTTCCCATTCTGCTATAGCCTTCGTAACTCCGAATATCTTGTCTGGTGTCGCTTCGTCCGAAGATGATTAGATTGATCAGAAGCCTCAGAGTTTGTCTGTGAAGAGGTTTGTCCTTAAAGTGATACGACGAGACATAGTCATACGCTTTAATTTCCTAACTTTTTCCTGGACCGCCCTTTCGGGTTTTTAGTCCACCGGGAAACCCTTTTTTGCCCAAGTCGCCCTTTCAGGTTTTCAACTTGCCGGGTGTATATGTATTTTTTTGTTTTATCCCTAATTTTTGCCTGAATCGCCCCTTCGGGTTTTCGATTCACTGGGATGCCCTTGTTTTGCCTAGGTGTATCAACCTAGCGGGTCTCTTATGCGTAGTATCTTTTAACTATGTCTGGGTTCGCAGGGTGCGGCAGATCGTCGCCGTCCATGGTGGTTAAAATCATTGCCCCACCAGAAAAGATGTTCTTGATCACAAATGGTCCTTCGTAGGTAGGAGTCCATTTGCCCCTGGGATCACTTTGCGGCAAAATGATGCGCTTGATCACAAGATCTCCAACTTGATATACTTGGCGTCTAACTTTCTTGTTGAATGCTTTGATCATCCGTTTTTGATACGTCTGACCGTGGAAAACAACAGTAAGTCTCTTCTCGTCAATCAAGTTTAACTGATCAATTCGGGTTTGGATCCAATCGTCTTCACTCAAACCAGTATCCTTCATGATTCTCAAGGAGGGAATCTGAACGTCGACGGGTAAAACAGCTTCCATGCCATATACCAAGGAATAAGGTTTTGCCCCAGTTGAAGTGCGAGCCATGGTACGGTACCCGTGGAGAGCAAACGGTAACATCTCATGCCAGTCTTTGTAGGTGATTGTCATCTTTTGTATGATCTTTTTGATATTTTTGTTCGCAGCTTCGACAACACCGTTCATCTTTGGCCGATAGGGAGATGAATTGTGATGTTGAATCTGGAACTGCTTGCACAAGGCGGTGATCATAGTGTTGTTATGTTTTGTACCATTGTCAGTGATGATCCTTTCGGGGATACCGTACCGACAAATGAGGTTCTTCTTGATGAAGCGGGCGACAACATTCTTTATAACGGATGCGAAGGAAGCTGCTTGACCCATTTTGTGAATTAATCAATGGCCACCAAAATGAAACGGTGTCCATTGGATGCCGTAGGCTTGATCTCTCCAATCATGTTGATTCCCCACATAGTGAATGGTCAATGAGCTGTTAAAACATTGAGAGGAACTGGAGGTATATGTACCTTGTCCGCATAAATCTGACATTTGTGACAAGTTCTGGAATATTGATAGCAGTCAGCTTCCATGGTAGACCAGTAGTAGCCTGCCCTTAGAATCTTCTTAGCCATCGTATGACCGCTAGAGTGGGTGCCAAAAGTACCATTGTGCAGTTCAGCCATGATCTGTTTAACTTCAATCTTATCCACACAACGAAGCAGAATGCAGTCATGATTGCGCTTGTATAGGATACCATTGCTAAGGAAGAACTTAGCTGAGAATCTCCTTAAGAACTTTTTGTCATTGACTGAAGCTCCTTCAGGATATTCTTGAGCCTCGAGATACCTTTTGACTTCGTGAAACCAAGGTCGGTCCACTACTTCTTCGGTATTAATCTCGTGACAGTGTGCGGGTTCGTTCATCCGTTCAATGGTGATTTGAGGAGCCTCATTATCCCAGTTAAGTTTAAACATGGATGGCATTGTATCTAGGGCATATGCTAGCTGATTTTCTTCTCGCGGGAAGTGCTCGAAGGTAATCTGCTTGAAATGTGGTAACAATGTCAAGACATGTTCTTTGTAAGGGATGAGGTTTGGATGCTTAGTGTCCCACTCTCCTTTGATCTGACTAATGACCAAAGCTGAGTCCCCAAATACAATCAAAGATTTGATTCCCAAGTCTATTGCAGCCTTGAGTCCAAAGATACAAGCTTCATACTCGGCCATGTTGTTGGTGCAGTTGAAGCAAAGTCTGGCGGTGAAAGGAGTATGGAAACCTTCTGGAGAGATAAGTACTGCGCCGATACCGTTGCCAAGTGTATTGGAAGCACCATCAAAGTACAGGGTCCATCGGGATCCTTGTTCAGGTCCGTCATATGGTCTGATATCTTCAATATTGTCCAATGTCATAATGTCCTCGTCAAGGAAGTCGAATCTCATAAATTGGTAATCTTCGACAGCTTGATGAGCCAGATGATCAGCTAGCACACTCCCCTTTATAGATTTTTGGTTCGTGTACTGTATATCATACTCTGTGAGGATCATTTTCCATCTAGCTATTCTTCCAGACAAAGCAGGCTTCTCAAAGATGTATTTGATCGGATCCATCTTAGATATCAGCAAAATGGTATGAGTCAACATATACTGCCTTAGCCGGCGAGCAGCCTATACCAAAGCGCATCAAGTTTTCTCGAGTAGTGAATATCTGGTTTCACAGTCAATAAACTTTTTGCTAAGGTAATAAATGGCATGCTCTTTTCGGCCAGACTCGTCATGCTGCCCCAGTACGCACCCCATTGAATTTTCTAAGACGGTCAGATACATGATTAGCGGTCTTCCTTCAACGGGTGGCATCAATATAGGAGGTTCTAGCAAATACTCCTTGATTTTATCGAAAGCATCTTGACAGTCATCATTCCATTTAACCACCTAATCTTTCTTCAACAGCTTGAAGATTGGTTCACAAGTAGATGTCAGGTGAGAAATGAACCCTGCAATGTAGTTTAGGCGTCCCAAGAAACCTCTGACTTCCTTCTCAGTGCGAGGGTAGGGCATTTCTTGTATAGCTTTGACTTTGGCAGGATCAACCTCGATGCCTTTGTTGCTGACAATGAGACCCAAGAGTTTACCGGACCGGACTCCGAACGTGCACTTGTTAGGGTTCAATCTGAGCTTGTATTCCTTTAACCTGACAAACAGCTTTTGCAAGTGGTCGAGGTGTTCTTCTTCAGTTTGTGATCAGGCTATCATGTCATCTACGTATACTTCTATCTCATGATGTATCATATCATGAAATAAAGCTACCATGGAGCGTTGATAGGTTGCCCTGGCATTCTTCAGTCCGAGTGGCATCACTTTGTAGCAGAACGTACCCCACTTTGTAAAAAAAGTAGTTTTCTCCATGTCTTCAGGTGCCATTTTGATCTGGTTGTAACCTGAAAATCCGTCCATGAAAGAAAATACCTTGTGCTAAGCTGTATTGTCAACCAAGATGTCAATGTGCAGAAGTGGAAAGTCATCTTTCGGGCTGGCCCTGTTTAAGTCTCTGTAATCCACGCACATTCTCACTTTGCCATCCTTCTTAGGCATGGGCACAATGTTAGCAACCCATTGTGAATAGGAAGTAACAGCAAGAAAGCTAGTATTGAACTGCTTCATAACTTCTGCTTTGATCTTTTCAGACATGTCGGGCCTCATGCGACGAACTTTTTGTTTAACTGGTGGACAATATTCTCCTGTGGGGAGACGGTGTACCACAATGTCTGTATCAAGTCTCGGCATGTCTTTGTAAGACCAGTCGAAGATCTCAACATATTCATTCAACAGCTGAATTAAGTGCTCCTTGACATTTGGCTCTAGGTTGGCACCCACTCTAACTTCTTTTTTGTCTTCCTCAGTACCCAACTTAATTGTCTCTAACAGCTCCTCATGAGGTAGAATAGCCTTTTCTTCCTGTTGTAGCAGTCTAGCCAATTCTCCTGGCACTTCACAATCTTCTTCACCTTCATATTCGACATGGTAGACCAGATCTTCAGAGTCACTGAAGGTCATAGCAGAATTATTACCCATGGAATCCGGAATGGAAGGGTACCTGCATTTGTGAGTGTGGGTGTGTGTAAGGGATATCCACCTTTAAACAAATAAAATGCAAAAAGAAAGAAAATGAACACAAAAGTTTATATGTGAAAACGTCCATGATTCATTAAATGGCATATGAAGATGAAAAATAAGAACCCTTACAAATGGACCTTTGTGCCTCGGGTAAGACACAAGGTTTAAAAAAGTACGAATTGTTTGAGAATTATTACAACCAACAGAAATGTTTGAAAGATAAATTACTGATTTATGAAAGTAATGGGAACAAAGTCTTTTGCCTCCCAATTACATAATCCTCTGTCAACAGTAGGGAAAATCCAGTCTTCCAAGTTGCTCTCCTCTTCACCATCCTCCAAAGCATTGACTCCATGATGGGTGATCTTCACTGGTGGCCCTCCATCCCGGGAGCGACGCACAACCTTTTGACTAGCCGAAGTGAAACCCAAGCCGAATTTATCTTCCTTGAAAGGAAAATCAGGAAGCTGCCCCCAGATTGTGCTTCCTCCTTCTTCAATCACAGCCTTAGCATCCTTTAAAGAAGACATCCTAGGAGGAGGTCTTATAGTCATGGCTACAGAAGCCACTGTTTTGGTTGCCGCAATCTCCTGAGCTACCTCTTCAAAATGCTGAAAGGGGGTTTCGATGAATTCACCATCCAATTCTACATAGCGGAAAGAATTTAGATGGCTTACCATGTATTCCTCTTCGCCATGAACAATTATAATTTTCCCATGGACAGGGTACTTGAGCTTTTGATGCAAAGTAGAAGTGACAGCTTCATCATGGTGAATCCAAGGTCTTCCCAACAAACAAGAATAGGAGGGATGGATGTCCATCACATAAAATGTGGAGTTGAAGGTTTCAGTTCCCACTTTGATCGGGATGTCCACCTCCCCGTGGACCATCCTTTTAGAACCATCAAAGGCTCTGACAATGATGTTGCTGGGTTTCAAAGTTAGACCTTCACAATCCAACCTATCCAAGGCCTTCTTCGGCAAGACATTCAGCGAAGAACCAGTGTCTACCAGAACGTGTGCTAGAGTAGTCCCTCTGCATTCCACCGAGACATGCAAAGCGTCATTATGTTTTCTCCATTTTGATGTTAAATCGGCATCGGAGAATCCTAGACCATTGTCAGCTGTTAGGCTAGCTACACATTCCTGGAACTGATCCGCGGAGGTTTCCTGGGGCACATGGGCCGTCTTCAAAAATCTGATCAGAGCTTTAGCATGAGCTTATGAACAAAGTAGCAGGGCCAACATAGAGATCTTTGAGGGGGTTTTCCCCAGTTGCTCCACAACATTATAATCGCTTTTCTTGATTATTTTCAAAATCTCCTCCATTTCTTTTTGAGAGGTTTCAGGGATAACCAATGGCTGAGCCCTCTTCCTGACGGGCTCTTCTTGGATCCCTTTCCCTCGAACATCAGTAGCAGTAGAGGGGTTAACCACGAGGGTTGCAACTTCTTCAATAATTGGAGTTCTCACAGATATATTTACCGGCAAAGGGGTAAACTTAGGAGTAGTTGAGGGTCCGAAGATTTCCTTTGGAGGGGCAATCTCCGGAGAGAAAATTCTTCCACTGCGGGTAATTTTACTCGTTCCGGCAATGTTTCCAATGTCGGAAGTCTCTTCATCAGAACTCTCTTCATTCGATTCAATTTTCTTAACACCGTGGTAAAATATCTCTCCCCGATAGTTCCACGGTATTGATTTGTCAGACTTGTACGGGACGGGCCCCGACATGGTTATCTTCAAAGGTACAGTCTTCGGATTAGATGTAATCTTAACAGGTCTTTTGGAGACCTTGGAAATATTGGCGGATATGGTAACTATTAAAATATCATTGACAGGACTCGGTATAACAGGAGTCTTCTCAAAAAGTATTTCTTGGTTATCCATTAGGCGTTGGATACCTAACTTCAACAATGGACAGTCATTTGGTAAGGATGAACAAAGGCAACAATCTTCTTCACAACCTGGGAAAATCCCAGCCTCCAGCAAATTCAACTTCGATTATCGATAGAAGAGTCATCAAATCATTAACAGTAGTAACAAAAAGATATTCTTCAACAGCATGGGCATTGTGGCCATGCTTTGGCATTAGAGTAGAGATTACGTTCGGCTTTTCAGGGGCTTCGAATTCCACTTCTTTAGCGTCTATTAAATCCTGAATCTTATTCTTTAGGGCCCAACAATTGTTGGTGTCGTGCCCTATACTCCCTGAATGATGAGCACACTTGGCATTCGAATGGTAGTAAGGAGAAGTTGTATTCGGATTCTTCGGGGCCTCTTTCATACTGGAAAGGTTTAACTTTAAAATATGGGGTAGAACCTGAGCAGGAGTCATGTTTATCTGGGTGAATTGCCGCACAGGCCTTTCCACCCTTGCTTGGTTGGTTCTGGGTTGATTGTTTCTGGGCTGATCAACTGCAGTTTTCTGAATCATTACAACCCCCACCGCTGGCCGGCGCTCAATCCTTCCTTGACCTCTTTGAGAGTAGACAGCTGATATTTCTTTCTTTGCTGGAAACTCTTTTTGATGGAAGCGGAAGCAGATGTATCCTTTTGAATTTTTCCAGTCTTGATTCCGGCTTCAACTCTCTCACCAGTCAGAATTAACTCGGTGAACCCCACAGGCGAACTTCCGATCAAGTGATTGAAAAAGGGGCCTTACAATGTACCCAAGAACATATCCACAAGCTCTCTTTCAGACAATGGTGGTTGTACTCGTCCCGCCAAGTCTCTCCATTTCTGGGCATACTCTTTGAATCCTTCATTTGAGACCATGCCCATACTCTGTAATTGAGTACGGGTTGGTGCTAAGTCCGCATTATATTGATATTGTCTATAAAAGGCAGCTTCCAAATCCTCCCAATTATGCACATCAGACCTCTCTAGCTGGTAGAATCAATCTAACGGCATCCCTGAAAGACTGTCCTGGAAGAAATGGACCCACAGATCCTTGTCAGAAGAATACGGTTGGATTTTTCTGACATAAGACCGTAGGTGCATCTTGGGACAAGACAACCCATCGTACTTAGCAAATATATACACCTTAAACTTAGGGGGAATCACAATTCCAGAGACCAGCCCTAGATCTTCAAAGTCCAGCCCATGCACTCTCTGCACCTCCATAGCTTCCAAACGCTCTTCCAGATTCTTGTATTTGTCGTCTGCAGGAGGGTACTGCTGTTCAGAATAGTCTTCATCCTCCTCTTCTTCTTCTTCTTCCTCAGACTCAGTTGGTACTACAACTCCCTTTCCTTTTCCTACCCCTTCATCAGATGTTGAGGGAAAATCCAAGACCCTTCTAGCTTGACCTTCAAATCTTCTACCCAAAGTAGCCACACCAACTCTTTTCTTTTTATTTTTCTTTTTCTCCTTTTCCTTTTCCTTCTCTAACAGAGCTTTGAGCTCCTCCTGACCCTTAGCCAAAGTCAAGAGTAGTTGTTGGAATTGTGAATTTTGTGCTTGTAAGTCTTTGACCGTCTGCTCAATATCCATCTTGCTGAAATAAACAATAGAGAGATAAGGAAACCTGGTGTGAAGACCTGCTTATGCATATGATGAATGAAGATGCGATATGCAAATGATTTCAAGGAAATTTAGAAGATTTAAATTTTCCCAAACTAAAAAGAATGCACGTCATATTAAATAAAACCAAGTTTGAATACATCATGCCTCCTTGGGCTTACAAAGAAAGAAACTAAAATACAACAAAATTTTCAAGACAAAAAGACTGAACACATCCTTTTTGGAGCAATGTAAGTATTCAGATTCTTCTCTTCATGAAGCAGCTTGGTGAGCTCCAGAACCTTCTTCTCACAGGCGTAGTACTGGGTTCAAAGGTGTCTCGCTCTTCTTTCAACTGAATCCAGGCTTTCTGCAAGTCTTTGAGGGAGGTAGGCATATCTGGATGTAGAACGGTGTACGAGCTGTCTCCTTCAATAACAGGCTCAATGATGACAGGAAGGATGGAAGGGTAAGGCATTAAGAGACTTTGGGCACGAGCCCATACCCACTTAAGGTAAGGCTCGAGAGGGATAAAGTTTTTATGTCCCAAAGTCCTACTGTCTACTTTGTTCACCATTCCCCAAGCGCGTGTAAACCTTTGGCGGTAACCTTGGTCTTCTTTGTCATAGTCAAAAACCAGACCTCAGACGAGCATATCGTGAGGGCCGTCCCTTTGGGCATACCCAAACTGCCGAAGAGCTAAACACGGGTTGTAAGTGATACATCCCCTAATACCTAGCAGAGGTACATTAGGGAACTCACCACAGCGGTCGATGATAGAGATATCTTCCAAGGATCTTGAGCACCAACGGATATCAGAGTGGGTGAGAGACATCATCCTTTGAGACCAAGTCAATCTTTGCTCGTTCCTCAATGCTGACTGAGGCAAGTGTGAAGTGAACCACTTAGCAAGTAGAGGTATACAACACAAAAGGGTACCTCTTTTCTTCATGGTACGGGTATGAAGACAATGCAAGATATCTCCTAGCAAGGTGGCATTAACATCTATGAATTGGTCCGAGTTAGGAAACAGAACCAAACCATAAATAAGGAGAGCTAGCACTTCTTCGAAAGCTTGGAAATCCATGTCATCCCAGAACGAACGAGCTTTTTCCAATAGAAACTTAGCTAAAAATACTTTAACCCCACTTCTTGTCTCCCAATTGGCTGTGACGTCGGCCCTCTTCATATGTAAAGCTTCGGCGATGACTTCAGGTTTTCGAATCCCTTCTAGGCCGGTGAACGGTATCTGATTAAGCACGGGCACCCCCAAGAGCAGAGAGAACTCTTCCAATGTTGGTACCAGTTGATAGTCCGGAAAAGTGAAACAATGATGTACGGGGTCAAAGAATTGGAACAGTACACACATCATCTCTTCTTGGAAGTTGGATGTAGCCAAACTGAGAAGTCGACCATACTTCTTGGTAAAAGGAGAATTCCCACGCACTCTTGAGGCTAGCTCTTGAAGTTGAGGATGTGTTTTTACAAAGCTGATTCGGATGGTATTTCTTCGGATAGGATTCATTTCCTACAAAACAAAAACAAAGATAAATTTCCAAATCCTTGAATGGTTAGTGAGCATGCATATGATGTTGATGATGTTTATGATGTTTATGTAAAAGCAAAAATATATACACACAACAACTAGATCCCTATGTTTCAGGTTTGCATGAGTTTGTAGGTATGTACCTGTTGTACCCCAAAATTTGCCCTCTCTTTCTTCAGGAAATCATCTTGGATTTTCAGAGTCCCTCTGAAACAAATCCAAGTCCTGAATTGTCATTTTTGCCCAAGCAAACCATTTACAAGAGCAAGATGATCATACAAGCTCTAAAGATAACGCTTTTATCTTGAGAAAAATTAGATTCTAAGTACTTGGAATTTTTCTCTAAAATGAGTGTTTAAGAAAAAATCAGCGCTTCAGAACTTCTGGACCAAACTCTAGATAGAAACGGTCAGAAGTTGCACGCTTGTTGCAGCGCATTCAGAAGTTGGCTCTTCAGCAGCTACATCAGCTCAATCAGAAATTGTAAACGTGGTTCAATATGTAAGTCTCAGACAGAACATGACTCTTTCAGTAGTTACGCAAGCTCAGCCAGAATTTGCTAAAGGAATGCAAAAGAAGCAAGGAAGTCTAAAGGCTCTTTCAGAACATGCTGAAATCAGAAGATGAAAAGGTAAGAAGAATGGGTGTTACACTGATACAGAATCTCTAAGCCCAGGAGTTCCAAAAGCAAATCCAAGGAACGTGTCAGAAAATCAGGTGAATCCCCAGAACTTGCTAAGACAACAGGAGGCCAAAACCAGAGCATGGTTTACGTTGATTCTTGGTGAAACAGAACTGCTGGTTCAAAAGTTTGGTTTCCATTACCAGAATATTGGTGTTGATAAGTCTCATCACCATTTAATGCTCATTAATGCTCCCAACCACTCCTGAACATTCATCCAAGTAATCCCTTCACGTGTGGCTGGAAAAACGCCTTTATACAGGTTCTGGCATGGGTCTACACGCCACCGTCCACCTAAGAGATCACTTATCCCCAATCCACGCCTGTTGTTCCAGCCTAGGCTGAAGGCTATCTGTTATCATAACTTCCCAGGAATTTCTTTCAAAGAACAACTCAGCCTCTGTTAGCGCTTTAATGTTCAAAGAAATCCACAAGAGTTTTGCCTATAAATAGAGAATCATTGTCCACTGAAAAGAGGCGTCCAAAGAAACAGAAAAATTACTAGAAGAAAAACAGAAATCTTTAGCAAGAAAGTGCTGTGAAACTCTGCCAAAATCTCCAGTGTTTCATAACTTTGAATTTCTTACCTTCAAACTTCATCAAATACCCAGTTTTCTGTGTGAACTAAAAACACCCTTTTCAAACTTCTGACCCTATATACGCACACACCTTCACCTACCCTTTTCAAAAGAATCTGTCCAGAATACCATCAGAGCCAAAAGCTAGCTCACATCCACAAACTTTTCCAACAGCCAGGTAAGCACCTGCTGACCTTCATCACGCTGCTAAGCATCATCAGCTGTGCATACTCAAATAAACATAATGTAAATATCATATTGTTGCTGTTTGTGTTCTGAGGATTTTCGTACCTCAGAACGTTCTGAGCCAGTGTAGAACCTACTTGTGACCTTGTTGGTTCTGCCCTCTGAAACACTCTGACATTTGTTGGAGCTGTTCCAAATATGTTTCCTGTTTTGTAGAATAACAACAAAATTGTAGATGTTCTGATTAGTACAGGGAAAAGCCAAGTGCTGACTTTGACGTTAGCACATCTGAAGCTTGTTTTGCTGTCAATACTATCAGAACTTCTGAGAGTTATTGTCTTTCCAGCAGGATCAGAACTTCTGAGTTCCCCACTAACAAACTTCTGTCTTGCAGCGCAGGGGGGTCAGAACTTCTGATTTCCCCACTAACAGGTTTCTGTTTTGCAAGTGCTAGAGTCAGAAGCTCTGACTCATACAGTTTAACCAAAAGGTTGATCATCTGGCAGCAGGTCTGAGTCAGAACTTCTGATGACCTCTCAGCAGCGCGCTGGCTCCCTCTCTCTTTCTCTCTATATTGTTTTTTGCTATTTTCTTTTTTGTCTATTTTTCTCGTTGAACCCCCCATGTACAAATGTGTACCCCCACTCCCTAATTGTTGTAATAGCGTAGGATTTTATATTTCCGCTTCTTATTGCTAGTAATTAGGATATGTATGGCAAGATAAAATCAATGAAATAGAAAATCCTAATTCAAAGATAAACTCTTGTATGCAATAAAACACACTTGCACACTAACACCCCTAGGGTTACTCCACTTGTTGCCTTCAATAATGGGCCATGTTGCATGTTAGGTGTCTTTGGCAAAACAAAACAAATCAAATGATCATAGTCCCTCGATGACGTTTTTGAAAGTTGCCTAAAAATGATCAAGTCCCTTAAAGAAAGATTGCCCAAAGACACTTGGCACCATTGCAATCATGGTCTAAACGATGACCCACACCCGTCCCGTTCACATCCTAACACAAGATTTTCCACCAAATACAATGGTGGAATAAAATTGTTAAAAGGGTTAAAACATAGCAAAGATCTTTGATAAATTTAGGGTAGATAGCTCTTGGTTATTTGCCAACTTGTAAAACAAAAACACTTGCCTATTTTTCAAAACACACATCACAAACACACTTTCAAAATAACCTTCAAAAAACATTGAAATTTTTTTTCCAAAAGACATACACCTCTGTATACATCCCAACATGGATCATTACAAAGGTTGCCACCACACTGGCCTCTTTTCAAAACATTTTCAAAAATCCATACACAAAACACCATTTCAAACAATTGAAAATCAAGGCAAGTTGATCTAAGCAAGTAACTAAGAGCCCATGGATAACCATGGATAGAAAGGGTGCCAATACCTTCCCTTTTTATAATCTACTCCCCGAACCCAAGAAAACATCTCAAAGGTTTTTGCTGTGCTTTTTAACCTTTCCTTAGGATAAAATAAAAAGTCGGTGGCGACTCTTGCTCAACCGAAACATTTGCGAAAACAAACGCAAAACCCAAGTCAGTTCTCCCACCGTATCACAGAATTGGCGAATCTGCTGGGGAAATGATTTAAAATTGGAGTAACCTTAGGGCTTAGATCACGCTTTTGCATGACTAATTATTTGCTTTGATTGCTTTATATTTTGGTTCTCTTGTTTTGGGCTTGAAATCCTACACCCGGATTTGGGGAAACATTCATAGATAGCAATACGTTGTGGAAACTGTGCGAGGTATACCGACATGGTTGAAGCAATAGCTATATTAGTGCGACATATTTGTGAGTACCGGTAACCCTTGAGTTCAATCAAGGAGAGTACGGGGCCGCTGAGTGATGTCACTAAGCACTAATGACCTAGAACCTTACTTGACCATCTTGGCCTTTCATTAGGGGTAGTGAGATGACCGGCTTTGGTGCAGTCCGAAGTTGGTAGATACTCGATACTACACTCATTAAGGGTTGTTTTCTTGAAATATTTTGGTTGCTAGTTAAGTGGCTAAACCAAAACAATGAACATAGAAAACAATCCAATGATATTGAGCTCCTTAGAACCCGGTTACTATTTATAGGACAGGTTTAAGCCAACTACACTCAAGAGGGTACTTACCTATGAAACCTCATGCAAGCCTGAAACTAGGGTTTTGTGTGATTTGCTTGTACATATGTTTGTGCATACATCATGAACATCATAAAGCATCATATGCATACACAAACCACTTCAAGGGTTTAGATTTTCATCTTTGTTCTTGTTTTGTAGGTCATGGAAATTCCTCGCAGGAAAACCATCCAAGTCAACCTTGTGAGGATCCCTCCTCAACTCAAGGAGCTCACATCAAGAATTTCGAAAAGCTCTCCCTTTAGTGAAAGACATGGTAGACTGCTCAGCTTAGTCAACACCAACATTGAAGAGGACATGATGAAGGTGTTGTTCCAGTTCTTTGACCCTCTTCACCACTGTTTCACTTTCCCCAACTACCAGTTGGTGCCCAATTTGGAGGAATTTTCTCAACTCCTGAGAATTCCTATCCTTAATTAACTACCTTTCAACGGTACGGAAAAGGAACCAAAGCCTGAAGATGTTGCTCGAGCACTACATCTACAGCCATCCGACATCAAGGGGCATTGGGAAACTAGAAGCGGTGTCAAAGGTTTCTTAGCAAAATTCTTGTTTGAGAAGGCATAAGAGTGTTGGAATTCATCGGACCTACAAGCCTTTGAAGAAATTATGGCACTCCTTATCTATGGGTTGGTCTTGTTCCCAAATCCTGACCATCTTGTAGATGTCAACATCGTCAAGATCTTCTTATCAAGAAATCCAATACCAATATTGCTTGGGGACATTCTTCACTCATTTTACACTCGAACAATGAGAAAGAGGGGTGTTCTCATGTGCTGTACTCCTCTCCTTGCAAGGTGGTTTATTTCGCACCTTCCACAATCTGTCTTGAAGAATGACCAAGGTCTAAGGTGGTCACAACGGTTGATGACCCTTACTCACTCTGATGTACACTGGTGTTCTCGGTCTAGAGAAATTGTCATCATCGTCGATCGTTGTGGAGAGTTCCCTAATGTTCCACTACTTGGCATTAGAGGAGGCATTACCTACAACCCTTGTCTAGCCTTGAGACAATTTGGATATGCATGGAGGGATGGTCCTCACGATATGTTGATTCCTGACCTAGTTTTTGACTTCGACAACGATGCGCAAGGACTTCGCCAAAGATTCATCAGAGCTTGGAGGATGCCTAATAAGGTTGACAGCAAGACACTGGGGCACAAGAATTCCATCCCTCTTGAGCCTTACCTCAAGTGGGTACGAGCCCGAGCCCAGAGTCTAATGATGCCTTACCCTCATGTTCTCCCTATGATTAAAGAGCCCGTTAAGGAAGGAGAGGTTCCCTAGACCATCCTATATCCTGACATGCCTACATCGTGGGAGGAGATGCAGAAGAGTTGGATCCAACTCAAGGAGGAATGGAACACTTTTGAAGCCAGTTTCTACGCCAGTGAGAAGAAGGTTTTGGAGCTTACCCGCCGACTCCATGAGGAGGAGACCCTCAACACCTACATCGCACCAAAGAAGATGCGCAATGTCTTTTTACCTTGAGAAGTTTTTGGCCCATGGGGCATTTATGTACTGACAAATTTCTTCTTATTAATATGACGTGCGTTCTTTTTGTTTGCAACAATTTTGAATGTTCTAAATCCTTGAATGCATTGCATACATAAGCATATCATTCATCATGTGCATAAGCAGGTCTCCACACCAGGTTTCCTTATCTTTCTGCTGTTTATTTCAGCCAGATGGATCTCGAACAGACGGTCAAGGACTTGCAGTCTCAGAACACACAGTTTCAACAACTCTTGATGACCTTGGCTAAGGGTCAGGAAGATCTGAAAGCCCTGCTCGGGAACAAAGACCAAGTGAGAAAGAAGAAGAAGATAATCGGGGTGGCTACCTTAGGAAGAAGTTTTGAGGGTGAAGCCAGAAGAGTGCTTGAATTCCCCCCTACATCTGAAGAAGGAACCAGTAAAGGGAATGCGGATGCGGTACCTTCCGAATCCGAGGTTGAGGAAGAGGAGGCTGAAGAAGACGAAGACTACTCTGATCAACAATACCCGCCCGCTGATGATAAGTACAAAGGCTTGGAAGACAGGTTGGCAACTATGGAGCTGCAGAGAGTTCCTGACTTAGATTTCGAAGACTTGGGATTAGCTGCTGGAATTGTGATCCCCCCGAAGTTCAAAGTGCCGGTTTTTGTAAGGTATGACGGGCTGTCTTGCCCTAAAATGCATCTCAGATCATATGTAAGGAAGATCCAACCTTACACTGCAGACAAGAACCTTTTGATCCATTTCTTTCAGGATAGCCTTTCAGGGGCTCAACTCGAGTGGTTCTATCAGCTGGATGGAGCCAGTATCCAAAACTGTGAAGACTTGGCCACCGCATTTTATAAACAATATCAGTACAATTTCGACCTCGCTCCCACGCGTACCCAACTTCAGGGTATGTCACTAGGGACGGGCGAAGGATTCAAGGAGTATGCACAAAAGTGGAGAGACTTGGCTGGCCGGGTGCAGCCACCACTGACTGACCGTGAACTTGTTGACATGTTCCTTGGGACCCTGTCTGGTCCATTCTTTAATCATCTGATTGGGAATTCTTCTGCTGGATTTACAGATTTGATTTTGACTGGTGAGAGAATAGAAGCTGGTATCAAGTCAGGAAAGATACAGAAAGGTGCCGCTTCTAGTACTGAGAAGAAGCCTTTCAAGAAGGAAGCCAGTGCTGTTTATGGTCCCAGAAGACAAGTTAAACCGGAACGCCGCCAAACTGTTAATGCATTGGTAATTTCAAAGCATGTTGCTGCTCCTCAGCAGTATAATCAACAAAGGGGTGAGAGACCCAAAAGGCAGTACACTCGGCTTAGTATGACCCTGTCTCAGATATTGCCGCAACTACTGTCAACCAATCTGGTAACTGTCAAAGAAGCTCCGAAGGTGGTGAACACAACTTCTCCGAAGTACAACCCCAACGCCCGTTGCGCTTATCACTCTGATAGCCCCGGGCATACTACGGACGACTGCTGGGCTCTGAGGAATAAGGTTCAAGACCTTATTGATGCTAAGGAAATACAGTTTGAGGTGCCTGAAAGGCCCAATGTTGTGACTGCTCCCATGCCCCAACATGGAGTGAGCGCTGTGGAAGAAGACCGATATGTAGCCTCCGTGGAAGAGATTGTTACTCCGTTATCGACTGTTAAAAGGAGTCTGTTGCTAGCCGGTTTATTTTCGGGATGTGGTGAAGATTGCCTTCTATGTGCTGTTTCCCCTTTTGGTTGTCCTTTGCTGAAATCAGATATCCAAAGCCTGATGGATAGCAAAGAGATCTTGTTCGAGAAGATTGTTGTTCCTGCTATCCCTGCCGAAGAAGTTTCTATCATCACTATTTTCAATAACCCTCCCAAGGCTCCTTCAAAGAGGCCTGTCAAAATCATGTCCACTCAGAAGATTGCTCCCATCATCATCACTGTTCCGGGGCCTCTCCCTTATACATACGACAGAGCTGTCCCGTGGCACTATGGGGAAGATGTTTATATGCTTGGAGTAAAACAAGAATTTGATACAAGTACCGGCGTCAGTAACATCACCGGGCCTGCCAAGATTACTCGCAGTGGTAGGTTGTTTTCGCCAGATATCGCACCACCAGTCATTCAGAAACCTCTTATCATCACACCCGCAAGTGTGCATGTTCCACTTCCTAATCAAGTTCCTACTTTTACCCATGCTGCCGAGTCCTCTGACGCTCGGGGAAAAGGGGTTGCCACTGATTTGCCTGCCCTGACGGAGGCGCCGAAGACAACCACTGTTGAAGCTTCCCAGCAAGAGATGGAAGAGATTCTCAAGATTATCAAGAAAAGTGATTTCAATGTTGTCGAGCAGTTGGGGAACACCCCATCAAAAATTCCTATGCTATCGCTGCTGTTATGTTCAGAGGCCCATGCAAAGGCTCTAATCTCCTTCCTAAAGACGACTCATGTGCCGTAAGAAACATCTGCTGATCAATTTACTAATTGTGTGGCCAACGTGACTGCCGATAATGGTTTGGGCTTTTCTGACGCCGATCTGACTACCAAAGGGAAGAACCATAATAACGCCCTGCATGTCTCTATTGAATGCAGGGGCACTACTCTTGCCCATGTGTTGGTAGACACCGGTTCTTCATTGAATGTATTGCCCAAGAAAGCCCTAGATAGATTGGATTATGAGGGTCTGGAGCTCAAGCCCAGTAACATTGTAGTCCGAGCCTTTGACGGTTCAAAGAGGATGGTACATGGCGAAGTTGACATCCAAATCAGAGTTGGTTCTCAGGTGTTTGATTCTACTTTCTATGTGATGGACATTCGTCCATCCTACTCTTGTTTGCTGGGTCATCCATGGATTCACAAGGCTAGAGCTGTGACCTCCATACTGCATCAGAAGCTTAAGTACCCAGTCAGAGGAAAGATTATTACACTCCAAGGGGAAGAGGAGTATATGGTCAGCCACCTTAACTCGTTCCGGTACATAGAAATGGATGGGGAATTCATTGAAACCCCCTTTTCAACACTTTGAAGAGATGCCTCAAACATTGGCATCAGCTGAAACTGTGATTGAAGACCCTCCTTTCAAGATGGCTTCCTTAAAGGATGCCCGGGCTGTGATTGAGAAGGGTGAGTGCACAAACTGGGGCCGACTTCCTGACTTTACTCCGAAGACCGACAAGTTTAGTTTGGGCTTCACTGCAGAGGCTCAGAAGGTTGTACGTAAGGCGAGGATTGGAAGACCTCATGTGTTCATCACCAACCCAGGAGTGAATGCTATTGGGGACGACGCGGAGGAATCGGAATTTGACAGCTAGATCTACCCAACAATTGACAATGGACCAAGCAACTGGACTGCCAAGGACTTCACGCCTATTACTTTTATCACTCAGTAATGAACTCTTTTGTTTTCAATTTGTAACAAACAATATGTTGAAACTTTTATGGCTCGGTGTCCTACCCAGGGCACCATGGCTCCATTTGTGAGGGCTTTTGTATGACATTTTCATATATCATTAATCAAAACATTGGACGTTTGTTGCATTTCAAATCTTGTGCTCCTTTTCTTTCTTTACCATATACTGCAAAACAGCTATATTTACACACACTCACTTATACAGGTTCCAATCCACTCTGGATCTCACTGGTAACGACTCTGCTACTGCCAGTTATGACTTCGAAAATCCGATCAACTTGGCCGAAGACGAAGGTGAAGATGATTACGAAGTGCTTGGTGAACTTGCAAGACTGCTACTCCAGGAAGAGAGGGCCATTCAGCCACATGAAGAGCCAGTGGAAACGGTAAATCTGGGTACTGAGACAAACAGAAAGGAAGTCAAAATTGGTGCTAATCTAGAGCTCAGTGTGAAACAACGGTTGATTCAGATGCTACATGACTATGTGGAAATCTTTGCCTGGTCTTACGAAGACATGCCTGGGTTGGATGCCGACATTGTGGTCCATCACCTGCCTACCAAGGAAGACTGCCCTCTAGTAAAACAAAGGGTCCGCCGTATGCGTTCAGAGATGTCCGAGAAAATCAAAGCTGAGGTTATGAAACAATTTGATGCCGGGTTTCTAGCAGTGATTTCTTACCCTCAGTGGGTTGCCAACGTGGTTCCAGTGTCGAAGAAAGATGGTAAGGTCCGAATGTGTGTTGATTACAGGGATTTGAACAGGGCCAGCCCCAAGGATGATTTCCCTCTGCCTCATATCGACGTTCTGGTTGACAACACTGCTCAACATAAAGTTTTCTCCTTCATGGACGGCTTCTCCGGTTATAATCAGATCAAGATGGCTCCTGAAGACATGGAGAAGACCACTTTTGTTACCCAGTGGGGCACCTTTTGCTACAAGGTCATGCCTTTTGGGTTGAAAAATGCTGGGGCAACCTACCAACGTGCCATGGTTGCTTTATTCCATGATATGATCCACCACGAGATAGAAGTGTATGTCGATGATATGATTGCAAGGTCCCAAACTGAGGAGGAACACCTTGACCATCTACGGAAGCTGTTTGACCGTCTGAAGTTGTACAAGCTGAGGTTGAACCCGAACAAGTGCACCTTTGGGGTGAGATCCGGAAAATTTCTAGGCTTCATCGTAAGCGACAAAGGTATTCAAGTAGACCCTGCTAAGGTGAAAGCCATACAAGAGATGCCAGCTCCCAAGACAGAGAAGGAAGTCAGAGGCTTTCTAGGACGTTTGAACTACATTGCCCGATTCATCTCACATTTAACTGCTACCTGTGAACCAATCTTCTAGCTGCTGAAGAAAAATCAAGTGGTACGTTGGAACGATGAATGTCAGGCCGCTTTCGAAAAAATCAAAGAGTATCTCCAAGAGCCACCCATTCTTATGCCACCGGTTGAAGGGAGACCTCTAATCTTATACTTGACGGTACTTGACAATTCAATAGGGTGTGTGCTGGGGCAGCATGAAGAGTCTGGCCGAAAAGAGCACGCTATTTATTACCTGAGCAAAAAGTTTACCGACTGTGAGACTTGGTACTCACTGCTCGAGAAAACTTGCTGCGCTCTGGTATGGGCTGCTCGCCGGCTGAGACAGTATATGTTGACTCACACTACTCTGTTGATTTCAAAAATGGATCCAATCAAGTACATATTCGAAAAGCCCGCTCTGTCTGGAAGAATAGCAAGATGGAAAATGATCTTGACGGAATATGACATCCAGTACACGACTCAAAAAGCAATTAAAGGAAGTGTATTGGCAAACCATTTGGCACACCAACCGGTGGATGATTACCAGTCGTTGAACTTTGAATTTCCAGACGAGGATATCATGGTAGTAACTGATTGTGAGGTACCTGGACCGGATGAAGGACCTGAGGAGAGATCCCGATGGTCTATGCATTTTGACGGAGCCTCAAACGCTTTGGGTAATGGTATCGGCGCTGTGATCATATCCCCCAAAGGCACTCATACTCCACTCACCGCTTGGTTATGTTTCAACTGCACCAACAACATGGCAGAGTATGAGGCATGTATCATGGGTATTCAAGCTGCAATTGACTTAAGGATCAAGTTTCTGAGTGTCTTCGGTGATTCCGCTCTCGTGATCAATCAGGTCAAAGGCGATTGGGATACGAAACACCCAAATCTTATTCCTTACAAGGAGTATGTGCTGACATTGCTTCCCCACTTCGAGGAGATAACTTTTGAACACTTCCCAAGAGAGGAGAATCAGTTGGCGGACGCGTTAGCTACGATGTCTTCAATGTTCAAAGTTAAATGGGACAACGAGGCGCCCCGGGTCATTATCTGGAAATTGGACGAACCTGCATATTGCTGTGGTCTTGAGGCTGAAGAGGTAACTGAAAAACCCTGGTATCATGAAGTGAAGAGGTACCTTGAAGCTCAAGAATACCCCGAAGGCGCATCTGTTAATAACAAGAAGTTCCTGAGAAGGTTTGCAGCAAAGTTTTTCCTCAGCAATGGCATTCTCTACAAACGAAACCATAATTCAACCTTACTGCGTTGTATGGATAAGACTGAAGTAGAAAAGATCATGGCAGAGCTACATGAAGGTACCTTCGGAACACATTCCAGTGGACACACCATGGCAAAGAAAATCCTTCGGGCAGGATATTTCTGGTCCACAATGGAAGCCGACTGTTACCAACACTCGCGAACTTGTCATAAATGCCAGATTTATGCTGATAAGGTGCACATCCCTCCGGTTCCTCTGAACGTCTTGACAGCACCTTGGCCTTTTGTAATGTGGGGCATTGATATGATCGGCGAAATCAGACCTACGGCATCCAACGGGCATCGCTTCATCCTAATAGCCATTGATTACTTCACGAAGTGGGTTGAAGCAGCTTCCTACGCTACTGTAACCAAGAGCTTCGTGGCACGGTTCATTCGGCACAACCTGATCTGTCGATACGGTATACCTGAGAGGATCATTACAGACAATGGTACCAATCTTAACAACAAGATGATCACTGAGCTCTGCGAGCAATTCAAGATACAGCATCACAACTCTTCTCCCTACCGGCCGAAGATGAATGGGGTTGTCGAAGCGGCAAATAAGAACATCAAGAAAATTGTGCAGAAGATGACAGTGACCTACAAAGATTGGCATGAAATGTTACCATTTGCTCTTCATGGGTACCGTACCTCAGCACGGACGTCAACAGGAGCAACTCCCTTTTCCTTGGTCTATGGCATGGAGGCAGTCTTGCCTATTGAAGTCAAGATACCCTCTCTCCGGATAATGAAGGATGCAGACTTGAGCGAAAATGACTGGATCCAGACTCGACTTGATCAATTAAACCTAATTGACGAAAAGAGACTCACTGCTATTTGTCATGGTCAGACGTATCAAAAACGGATGATCCGGGCATTTAACAAGAAGGTCAAACGGAAAGACTATCAAGTCGGAGACCTGGTAATCAAGCGCATCATTCTCCCTCAAAGTGATCCCAGGGGTAAATGGACCCCTACGTACGAAGGGCCATTTGTGGTTAAGCATGTCTTATCAGGAGGAGCTATGATCCTAACCATCATGGATGGTGACGACCTCCCTCACCCCGCCAATGCAGACATGGTAAAAAGATACTATGCATAAACTAAAGACCCGCTAGGTTGACACACCTAGGCAAAAATAAGGGCTTCTCGACGAACCAAAAGGGTTCGGGCAAAAATAAGGGATGAAATGAAAAAAAAATTGTACACCCGGCAAGTCGAAAACCTGAAAAGGCGGCTTGGGCAAAAATGGGTATCCCGGTGGACTGAAAACCCGAAAGGGCGGTCCAGGCAAAAGTTAGGGATAAAGCGTAATACTATGTCTCATTGGATCACCTTGCATCAGACTTCGGCATCAATCAATCAGCTTCATCTTCAACTAAGCAGCAAAGTGATGAGACGCTTGAAGACATAAAGGCGATAGCAGAGTTGGAAACCAGTGGGATTATTTTTCACATAGCTGTTTTGTTTCCTTTCACAAAATTGTATAAACTCTATATTGTCCGGCAGGGTTCTCTTACTAGGACGTCAGCCTCTTGTACAAAAAACGCCTATTTACAGGCAAATTTCAAAATCAATACAAATTCAATTTTTCAGACAAATCATCCATTGTTTTTCCTTTTTTCTGTTTTGTTTTGCGAAGAACGTCCAATGTTCATTTTTGATATATGCATTTGCCATTAATTGCTAATCATAAATACTTGCATGCGAAACCAAAGACTAATTACAGATGACATCAGAAACAGGGGCAGTTCAGAATTGTCCAAGCGGTCTAGTTGCTCTGTTCACCAAGGTACCAAGGTAGGTTCGGCTGAAGAATGTAACCGAGTCACTTCAACTCCCCACAGAGTAAGACAAGATTCAGCAATACTTTCCCCAAGCAGAGTTGGTTTCCTATCAGCCCTGAAAAGGCACAATATTCCCCTAGCAAGTCGGCGATATTCTCCCCAAACAGAGTTAGTCTACTGTCAGCCTTAAGGAAGTTGGGTATCCCCCAGAATATCTCAACATTCCCCAGCGGAGTATGAACATTCCTCAGCAAGCATCCCCGGCAGTCTTAATATGAGATTGTTCCCCGACGGAATACCAACACCCCAGTACAGTCTAAAAGTTTCCCCAGGAAGGTAGAATCCATATCCCCAGCAAGTCTTGGAGCTTATCCCCTGCAGAGTACGGACGTCCCTCCCGGACTTTATTCCAAGTTATTCCTCACAAGAGCTTATAACTGGGTTATCCTCAGCTAATTACCACGGAAAGATTATCCTCAGCAAAGTTCTTCCTATCCCCAGCAGAGTTCATCAAAGTTCCCCAACATAACTTATCAGTAGAATCCCCGGCGGAGTCTACCATTGGAATCCCCAGCGGAGTTCTCATCAAAACTTCAGCGAATTATCTCTTCCCACAGAGTAATTCCCCTCAGAGTATTTTCTCCAACAAGTTTATTCCCCAACAGAGTCATCTTCTCCTACCGGTTTATTTTTGCAACCATCATCCCCAGCGGAAGCGAAGAACTCTACTCTTCAACATCAGCCCAGGATTTGAACTCCCGGCAGTTGTCAAGGATTTATTTTCCTAGACGAAAATACATTCATAAACATTTCACATTTCATACACCCTGCTTACATACATGATAAAGTGCATACAACACTATCTCATTTTGAGCATCAGGACATCATGCACATCGTGACATTGCATACAACTAATGTTTCGCCTTTTCAGGAAAAGTCAATCCAAGGATGATTACTATCAACTATCGCAATTCCAGATTCGATTCCTGTATCTAGCCAGGGCACATCTGTGAGTGATTGATTGTAGATTCGATAGATGTATCTAGCCAGGGCATATCTGCATGAAGAGTTTGAAGATCAACCCTTGTAACAGGCCAGGAAATTATCTTTCATTCTCGGGTCAGAGGTTTACACCTGTATCCAGCCAGAAAAGCTATCTCTACCAACCTTTTGCAATTCTAGATTCGATACCTGTATCCAGCCAGGGCATATCTGTAGACGACAATTCCAGATTCGATACCTGTATCCAGCCAGGGCATATCTGTAGACAACATTTCCAGATTCGATACCTGTATCCATCCAGGGCATATCTGTAGACGACAATTCAAGATTCGATACCTGTATCCAGCCAGGGCATATCTGTAGACAACATTTCCAGATTCGATACCTGTATCCAGCCAGGGCATATCTGTAGACGACAATTCCAGATTCGATACCTGTATCCAGCCAGGGCATATCTGTAGACAACATTTCTAGATTCGATACCTGTATCCAGCCAGGGCATATCTGTAGACGACAATTCCAGATTCGATACCTGTATCCATCCAGGGCATATCTGTAGACAACATTTCCAGATTCGATACTTGTATCTAGCCAGGGCACATCTGTGAACTACCAATTGTAGATTCGATACTTGTATCTAGCCAGGGCATATCTGCATGAAGAGACTGAAGATCAACACCTGTAACAGGCCAGGAAACCATCTTCCTTTCTCAAAATACACAAGTTCTCGCTAAGGAATCTCTTACGCGATCAACACTTCCAAATGGCATCTATAAGCCCATTACCGACAAGGTTCTGTCACGTCTCTAGATGGCATCTATAAGCCCATCCTCCTATCCACCATCTCACAAAATGGCATCTATAAGCCCATCCCCGCCATCACAATTGTTGATACTCCACTATGCAAGTGCAAATTTCTGGGCACTTTAGTGTTCAATCATCTTCCACCTTCGAGACACGAAAGGCAAACCTGCCAATCTAACTCTTCAGGTGCAAGAAGATTGAACAAGGGCAACTGTTGTACCCTAAAATTTGCCCTCTCTTTCTTCAGGAAATCATCTTGGATTTTCAGAGTCCCTCTGAAACAAATCCAAGTCCTGAATTGTCATTTTTGCCCAAGCAAACCATTTACAAGAGCAAGATGATCACCCAATCTCTAAAGACAACGCTTTTATCTTGAGAAAAATTAGTTTCTAAGTACTTGGAATTTTTGTCTAAAATGAGTGTTTAAGAAAAATCAGCGCTTCAGAACTTCTGGACCAAACTCCAGATAGAAACGGTCAGAAGTTGCAAGCTTGTTGCAGCGCAGTCAGAAGTTGGCTCTTTAGCAGCTACATCAGCTCAATCAGAAATTGTAAACGTGGTTCAATACGTAAGTCTCAGACAGAACATGACTCTTTCAGCAGTTACGCAAGCTCAGCCAGAATTTGCTAAAGGAATGAAAAAGAAGCAAGGAAGTCTGAAGGCTCTTTCAGAACATGCTGAAATCAGAAGATGAAAAGGTCAGAAGAATAGGTGTTACACTGATAAAGAATCTCTAAGCCCAGGAGTTCCAGAAGATAATCCAAGGAACGTGTCAGTAAATCAGGTGAATCCCCAGAACTTGCTAAGACAACAAGAGGCCAAAACTAGAGCATGGTTTACGTTGATTCTTGGTGAAACAGAACTGCTGGTTCAAAAGTTTGGTTTCCATTACCAGAATATTGGTGTTGATAAGTCTCATCACCATTTAATGCTCATTAATTCTCCCAACCACTCCTGAACATTCATCCAAGTAATCCCTTCACGTGTGGCTGTAAAAACGCCTTTATACAGGTTCT
Source organism: Vicia faba (assembly GCA_948472305.1). NCBI lineage: Eukaryota > Viridiplantae > Streptophyta > Magnoliopsida > Fabales > Fabaceae > Vicia > Vicia faba. The sequence continues at coordinate 192,120,624 of OX451736.1, read as the reverse complement.
GGCATGGGTCTACATGCCAACGTCCACCTAAGAGGTCACTTCTCCCCAATCCACGCCTGCTGTTCCAGCCTAGGCTGAAGGCTATCTGTTATCACAACTTCCCAGGAATTTCTTTCAAAGAACAACTCAGCCTCTGTTAGCGCTTTAATGTTCAAAGAAATCCACAAGAGTTTTGCCTATAAATAGAGAATCATTGTCCACTGAAAAGAGGCGTCCAAAGAAACAGAAAAATTGCTAGAAGAAAAACAGAAATCTTTAGCAAGAAAGTGCTGGGAAACTCTGCCAAAATCTCCAGTGTTTCATAACTTTGAATTTCTTACCTTCAAACTTCATCAAATACCCAGTTTTCTGTGTGAACTAAAAACACCCTTTTCAAAGTTCTGACCCTATATACGCACACGCCTTCACCTACCCTTTTCAAAAGAATCTTTCCAGAATACCATCAGAGCCAAAAGCTAGCTCACATCCACAAACTTTTCCAATAGCCAGGTAAGCACCTGCTGACCTTCATCACGCTGCTAAGCATCATTAGCTGTGCATACTCAAATAAACATAATGTAAATATCATATTGTTGTTGTTTGTGTTCTAAGGATTTTCGTACCTCAGAACGTTCTGAGCCAATGTAGGACCTACCTGTGACCTTGTTGGTTCTGCCCTCTGAAACACTCTGACATTTGCTGGAGTTGTTCCAAATATGTTTCCTGTTTTGTGGAATAACAACAAAATTGCAGATGTTCTGATTAGTACAGGGAAAAGCCAAGTGCTGACTTTGACGTTAGCACATCTGAAGCCTGTTTTGCTGTCAATACTATCAGAACTTCTGAGAGTTATTGTCTTTCCAGCAGGATCAAAACTTCTGATTTCCCCACTAACAAACTTCTGTCTTGCAGCACAGGGGGGTCAGAACTTCTGATTTCCCCACTAACAGTTTTCTGTTTTGCAAGTGCTAGAGTCAGAAGCTCTGACTCATACAGTTTAACCAAAAGGTTGATCATCTGGAAGCGGGTCTGAGTCAGAACTTCTGATGACCTCTCAGCAGCGTGCTAGCTCCCTCTCTCTTTCTCTCTATCTTGTTTTTTGCTATTTTCTTTTTTGTCTATTTTTCTCGTTGAACCCCCCATGTACAAATGTGTACCCCCACTCCCTAATTGTTGTAATAGCGTAGGATTTTATATTTCCGCTTCTTATTGCTAGTAATTAGGATATGTATGGCAAGATAAAATCAATGAAATAGAAAATCCTAATTCAAAGATAAACTCTTGTATGCAATAAAACACACTTGCACACTAACACCCCTAGGATTACTCCACTTGTTGCCTTCAATAATGGGCCATGTTGCATGTTAGGTGTCTTTGGCAAAACAAAACAAATCAAATGATCATAGTCCCTCGATGACGCTTTTGAAAGTTACCTAAAAATGATCAAGTACCTTAAAGAAAGATTGCCCAAAGACACTTGGCACCATTGCAATCATGGTCTAAACGATGACCCGCGCCCGTCCCGTTCACATCCTAACACAAGATTTTCCATCAAATACAATGGTGGAATAAAATTGTTAAAAGGGTTAAAACATAGCAAAGATCTTTGAGAAATTTAGGGTAGATAGCTCTTGGTTATTTGCCAACTTGTAAAACAAAAACACTTGCCTATTTTTCAAAACACACATCACAAACACACTTTCAAAATAACCTTCAAAAAACATTGAAATTTTTTTTTCAAAAGACATACACCTCTGTATACATCCCAACATGGATCATTACAAAGGTTTCCACCACACTGGCCTCTTTTCAAAACATTTTCAAAAATCCATACACAAAACACCATTTCAAACAATTGAAAATCAAGGCAAGTTGATCTAAGCAAGTAACTAAGAGCCCATGGATAACCATGGATAGAAAGGGTGCTAATACCTTCCCTTTCTATAATCTACTCCCCGAACCCAAGAAAACATCTCAAAGGTTTTTGATGTGCTTTTTAACCTTTCCTTAGGATAAAATAAAAAGTCGGTGGCGACTCTTGCTCAACCAAAACATTTGCGAAAACAAACGCAAAACCCAAGTCAGTTCTCCAACCGTATCACAGTACCCTCTTGAAGTTTTAGTGGGCTCAACCTGTCTTAGGAATAAAGATCGGGTTCTAAAGGATCTCAACATCACTGACATTTCTTTTTAGGCATTGTCTCAGCATAATCAATCTTTTCTTGCGGCCGAGATATCCCAAAAGTCTAGCCTCAATGAGTGTAGTATCGAGTGTCAACCAATTTTCAGCTTTACACTGAAACCGATTACCTCACTATGTCCTAATGGACAAGTTGGTTCAATTAAGGTTCTAAGGTTAATTAGTGCTTCGCGACGCCACTCAGTGGCCCCGTATTCTATGATAGCTATTGTTTCAACCATATCGGTCTACGCCGTACAGTCTCCATAATCTATTTCTATTTACCTAAAAAGGTGCCCCAAATCCGGGTAGAGGATTCAAACCCAAAAAATAGAACCAAAAGATAAAGAATACAAGTCAAGTAAGATAAGCATGTCAAGGTGATCTAAAACCTTAAGGTAACCCCACTTTTTTTTATTTCCCCAGCAGAGTCGCCAGTTCTGTGATACAATGGGAGAACTGACTAGATGTTTTGCGTTTCATTCGCACTTGTGCGGTTAGCAAGAGTCGCCACTGACTTTTCTTTTATCCAAAAGGAAAGGTAAAAAAGCACAGGAAAGACCTTTCGAGAATTTTTCTCGGGTTTGGGTGGTACATTATGAAAAGGGAAGGTGTTAGCACCCTTTTCATCCATGGTTTTCCATGGGCTCTTAGTTACACGTTTAGATCACTTGCTTTTGTTTGATTGTGTGCTTCTGGTGTGGGTTTTGAAAGTATTTTTGAAAGTTTCTTTGTAATGGTTCTCGTCTCTATAAGAACGTATACAAAGTTTTGTTTTGAAAAATGGTTCAAAGATGTGTTTGTGAATAGTGTTTTGAAAAGTGTTTTGAAAAAGAGGTTTTATAATGGTTCTCGTCTCTATAAGAACGTATACAAAACGTTTTATCTTTTTGGAAATGTGTAGGTGTGAATGTTTTTTTCGTGAGCAAGCGAGTAACTAAGAGCGAATCTATCTACTCGAAAGGTCCTAAATTGTTCTTTTTTATTCCTTTTAATGGTGCTATCTTACCATTGATTTGGTAAGAAGCCCCATCTTTGGATGTGAAGGGACAGACGCAGGTCAATTTTACAATCATTGAAGGAAACTTGTGAGACGCTCTAGCAATTTTTGTAAGGGACGAGATCGTTTTATCAAAGGCAACATCGAGGGTCATCGAGGGACTATGATCTTTGTTTATCGAAGGGTCATTTGCTAGAGTGTCTCATATTCGAGGGACATGATTGTATTTCCGAGGCAACAAGCAAGGTTACCCTAGAGGTGTGCGTGTGAGAAGTGTGTTGATTTCAAGTTATTTATTCTTGGATTAGGTCATCTAGCGATTGATTTTTGAATCTTTCCATACATGCCTAATTACTACACAATATATAGAAAGCAATAAATTGCGGGAATTAAAATTCTAAGCTATTGCAAAAGTTATCCGAAAATGGGGGTACAATTATTACAAATGGGGATGAATCACATAAAAATAGCAATGTCCAAATAATACAACCAAATCGAATTGTTGTGCGATTTAATACAAAGCTATGACAATTTATGAATTAAAGAAATCAATAAAGTATGAAATTCAATGTATTTACTTGAAAAAAAAGAAAATAAAACTTAATCTAAAAAGAAAATGATTTAAGTTAAAAATCTTTATTATATTTTTTGTGTATTTTATTAATTATAAGCTTAAAGAAAGAAAACTAATTAAATCAAAGTTTTTTTGATGTTTTCATTAAATGTAACAAATTAATAAAAATAAGAGTTTTTCTTTTATAAAAAGGGAAAAAAGATAAAAGAAAACTAATTACGAAAAGATCAAATTAATTTTTACAAAATGAAGTTTTTAGAAATCATTAGCATATTATTAACACAAAGAAATAAAACAAATTAAATTAAAATTAAAAAGAACAAGTGAAAATGGGCTTTAAAGGATTTGGATGAAAGACCCATTCAGAAATTGTTGTTAGCAAAAAAGAACCTAAAGGGGGGATGAGCCAGCAAATGTGAGTGGGCCTGAGGAGTTGTAAACAGAAAAGGCCCAATGCCCTAACTCTGTTTAGCGCTTTGATTAAGGGAAACAAGGAATTAAGGTTTGAAGGTTCCCCTTTGGCATAGCGGTGCCGCTCTGTTTCGTTCTCTCTCACTTCTTTCTCTCGTTCATCTTTCTCACTTAAATGCCTCTATCCGTCCCTGATTCATGAGTGAAACACTTTTTTTTTTGAAATCCCTAATTTGAAATGAAATCATCTAAAGGGTTTGACAGGCATTTCCTCTGATCTTCCTCTCGCATTCTGTTACCGGAGCCCCTCTCTCACTGCCTAACCAAGCCCTAATGGCATCGTTCTTGAAAGGTACGGTTCAGTTCTGTCTTTGTTATACTTTAAACGAATTTTGCTATTTGTTTCTTTTGCTTTGTTATGTTCTTCTGTTAATCCATTCTATCATGCTTTGAGATGTAGGAAATGGTTCATAAGGAAGGTGAAATCGTCATACCTGTTTGTGGCTTTTATTGTGAAATAGACAGAGACGGTGAGATCGAGGAAAGTACTCCTTGGTGGCGGAATTGGCAAGGAGGAAGAGATGATGACGAAAAATGCGCGCTTCTGGTAACTTATTTTTGTCCCTTGATCTTTGAAGGATGTTGTACTTCTGACTTTGTGATTTCTTCGTGCTTTGAATGATGATGTTTGATGATGATGATGCTTCTGACTTTGTTGCTATTGGTTTGAGATTAGGCTTGGTTCTTTTGTCTGTATGTTTAGACTGTTTGCAAGTTAAAAGTTGGTTTTTGAGGTTTACTGCTTTTTGAACTGTTGAAGGTTGTTGGTGTTTGAACTGGGTTACAGGTTTTGAATGTTTGAACTGGGTTACAGGTTTTGAATGTTTTGAACTGGATTACAGGTTTGAATGTTTTGTGACTTGAAAACTGTTTTTGGATTGATGAGGATATTACAGGTTTGTTGACAGTTTTTTTTGGTTATTTTGATAATGGTTTGATGATTTTGTATGATATTTGTTGGTTAATTTGAAGGTTTGTTTGAAAATGGTTGGTATTGTATTACATGTTTTGAGTTTTTGGTTGTTGGGAGGTTTTCTGAGTTGTGTTTGTTGAAAATGGTTTTGCAGCCATGACGCCTTTTACAGTTCTTTGGTTTGAGAACTGGTTATGCAATTTTTGTTTCTTTGACAGTTTGGCAGGTTTGATGCTGGGATGATTTTGTGGTTGGAATATTACAGTTTGAGAGGTTTGTTTGATGGGAGGTGCAAGGAGTTTTTGTTTATGATTTTATGGTTTACAGTTTGGTATTGTTTTACAGGTTTGGTGGATGGTTTTGGGATTTTTGACAGTTTGAAAATGGTTGGGCAGCTTGAAGGTTTTTTAGCAGTTTTTTGAGAGAGTTTTGATGAGTTTGGGATTTTTGTATCTCTCTTGAGCCTTCTCTACTGTTATATTATGTTGCTTCTTTACAGTTTATTCAAAATGGTGGGAAAACCACCAAATTTTGAATACTTTGGGCATTTTCTCCTTAGGCTCTTTTCCTTGCAGTTCTGTTTTCTAGCATTTCTGGTGCAATTGTGACAGCAGGGCAGCATCCCTAGGTGACTTCTTTCCTCTTCCTCTCTTAATGACCCTAAACCAAATATTTTTTCCTGAAAAGTTTGCAATTTAATTGGAAAATGATGAAAAATGGCTTATTGAACAAGCCTCCTCTTGCTTGTTGACTTAGTTTTATATTTTCTTCTTGTTGATGCTCTTTTGTCTACTTATGCTGCCTCGTTCTTGCTGTTTGTATGCTGATATGTTGTTGTCTAGTTCTGGACAACCTTGCTGTTGTTTGGCTATGCTTCTTGCCTTTTGGTACGCTGTTGTCTAGTTTAGACAGCCTTACTGTTGTTTGGCCATGCTGCTTGCATATTTTCACTTGTTTGGGCAACCTAGTTGTATTTGGATAAATTGCTTGCATTCCTTTTTTATTTGGACAACTTTTCTTGCATTTTTATTTTTCTTTTTATGAACCAAGAAGAGTAATTTTCTTGTGATTTGCAAATAGAAAAATAAAAACGTGATGAATTAAAAATAGCCTTCTGATTCCAAATTGAAAACTTTAATGATGAACACATTTTTCTCTTTTGAAAATTCTTATTCATGTCCAATTAACTGTGCTAATTATTTTTCTGTCTTTCTTTCATGTGAGCGCAAACCGGATGGTGGAAAAGCAAAGGAAGCAAGAGATTCTTTGGCATGCATGGAAGCAATGGAAGCTTAGTCATCCTTAGGGTTAGATTTTTCCTTGTAATTTAGATAGAAATACTCAAATAATTGTACTAATTTATTTTTTCAAATACAATAAGTTGTAAAACTTAAAGCATTTAAATAATAAATTGTATTGTAACAATTTTTTAAGTAAATAAAAAAAGTCTTATGAGGTATTCTGATGTCCATTAAAATCCTTTACTGTCAATAACTCGCAATTTTCTCTTTGCATCTTCACTAATTCTTAAAGATTCCTGATTAAGATAATTGAAACTGCATTCCAATAATTCCAACCAAGATAACTTAAACTCCAGTGATCATGTAATCTTCCCACTGCATTCCAAATGAACACGCACTGTGTATTCCTCAAACAAATGTTTATTCCATAAACAAACAAATACTTATTCCATTAACAAGCAAATGTCTTAACATACGTAAATTATCTGGTTAACCTGGATCAAACAAAACATGAATGTTCCAAATGACAGTCTTAGATCCCGTCTCTTGTCCTAAATGAATATGCCTTGAAAACAAACAGTAACCTTTCAGTAAACTTGAAAAAACATGAAAACATGTGAAAGTTAATTGGATCTTTGTGAATTCATTTCTTCTAAGAACTGTAAGTAAAAAACCTAATTGCTGGTTTATTGCCACATGAGAAAATTTGTCTGATCGATTCCTGAGCCAATCTTGAATATCTGAGAAACCCTAGGGTTGTAATCTCTGTGAAAATGGGAGGGAAAATTTTGGGGTACAACACAACTCTTGTGTACAAACAATTAACATGAATATCTTATGCAATATCATAATCTATGCAACAAGTCTTATGTTTTACATATTTCTACAAAGATGAATATAATCTAAGTTAAGTGTAACATCTTGTAGTCTTCTTGTCTTGATCTTCATTGTTGAGCAATCTGTGAGTAACAACTCCTCGCTTCTTCATGATTATGTCAAGATGTATATGATTGATGATTTAAATGACATCTTGTAGAATTCTTCATATTTATCTTCTTTCTTCATTAAGCAAGGTATGAGCAACAACTCCTTGCTTTTTCATTATTATGCCAAGATGTATATGATTGGTAGTTTGAATAACATCTTGTAGAATTCTTGTTATTGTTATAGGGGTTGATAGCTTTTTGGTTGTGTTCTAATAATGACAACTTTCATTTTAAAATTGAACACCAACAACATTCTTCACGTTCAGCATCTCAGGACTAGCAACTCTTGTAAACATGTGATTCTTTTCTTATATAGCCAAGAAAAATAGAGTCGTTGGCTATTTGAAAAAAGAGTCATTACAATAGTACTGCTACGTCCTTATCTCTTCAACAATTCAAGCTAGTGGAGAGGTAGTGGAATAAAGCTTTTTCGTACTGTGTACTTTTGTACCATGTTACCATTATATTCTTTTCTCCTGCGCTTCAGAGGCTTCTGAGAGCATGAGTTTAGAAGTGAAAACATAACATAAGGTCTTCAGAACTTCAAGTCTTTGGAGTCTTCAAAACTGCATCTTCAAAGTCTTTAGCACTTGTCATGAAAACCTGTTGTAGTTAACCTTGGATCAGAAGAGTTTAATGTCTTCAGAGTCTTAAGAGATGCGTCTTTAGATTCTTCGGCACTTGGTCTTGAGAATATGTTGTAGATAACCATAGAAATTTAGAACTTCAAGTCTTTGGAATCTTCAGACCTTCCGTCTTTAGAATCTTTAGCACTTGTTTCTTTAATAATCCTTGTCTTTAAAACCTTGTTATTAGAAACAAAAACTCTTCAGCATCTGGACTTCAGTTAGAAACATTGTCTTCAGATCTTTTAACTTTGTCTTCTTTGAAACAAGTTGTCTTTTAGAAACTAAGTTTATAGCATTTAGACTTAGTAGAAAATTTGTCTTTAGATCTTCTAACTTTATCTTCTTTGAAACACACCGTCTTTTAGAAACATGAGTCTCCAACATTTGGACTTAAGTGGCAACTTATGTCTTTAGATTTTTTTACTGTTTCCTTAGAACATGTTAACTTTAGAAGCTTAAGTGTTCAGCATCTGGACATAAGTAGCAACTTCACTCCTCAGATCTTTTAAATAGATTCTTTATACAAACACCATAGCTTACACTTCAGAGTCTTCTGAGTATCTTGCTACTATTTAATAGAACTTGTGTAGCACAGAAGCGAAACTAATTCTCTTATAATGTCTTGGCCACGCCATCCATCAAAAGAAGAACTTGTTTGTTAAGTACTCAAATAATAAAAAATAATAGCATAACAAAATTGTTCACACAAATATACTCATTCTTTATCATCAAAACTCAGATAATTTTGCAGAACCAAATCTCGTTCTTACAATCTTCTTCTTTCTGATGATGACAAAACTATGTATTTTGATGACACAATTTTGTACATAATCATAATCAGCGAAATAAGAAGGTTAAGGAATACTTATCCTTCATATGAGAAACTCCCCCTAAGTCACAGATTGGGTAAGGATTAGATATCCCGAGTGTGAACCTGGTGGGTGAACTCTCCCTGGTTGCAATAGCTCAAATATCGAATCCTTAGAAGTCTTGATTCAGATGAGATAACACTTTGATTATTCAGGTGCCAGTTGTGACTTGATTAAGATGCCAAAATGCCAATTATGCCAATTGATATTTTACATCATCAGGGTCAAATTCTTTGATCATTAGAATAATCTTTATGCAAATTATGATTCCAAAATGAGATTCCTGATAATAAGAAAAACAAACAATTCTACCAAAAACACAAGTTTATGTGTTGGTTGGAATGTAAGCAGTTTCTCACTAGAGAGAAGTATTCCTAGGATGTTGATTTTACACATCAAAATTACTTTCTCTATTACTCCCTCTTTTTTTCATAATCAAAAAGGTTAATGCATGTGCGAAAACAAAGAAGCTTAAAAAGATTAAGAGCTTAAAGAGATGAAAATAATATGTCAATTAATCATCAAGATAATTTATTCAAAAATAGAATATGATAAAAAAGAAACTAAACTAGAATCCTAGAGCCTAGGTTCCAGAAGTTTCAGGAGCAGATGATAAAGGTTTTGAAAAATTTTCCAAAATCATCTTAAGCATAATTTTCACAAATTCATCGACCTTGTCCCGAGCTTTGAAATGTACTCTGAACATTTTCTGCTCTTCCCTTATTTCATCAATGGTTGTTTTCATATTGTAGGCAGACTTAGAGTTGGATACCTTCAGGGCTTGTTGCTTATCTTTTTCTTTAGCAGCCTTTGCGGCTTCTGTAGACAATCTAGCTTCCTTTATAACTTTAGCTTCTTCTTCTGCTTTTAGTCTTGCTGCTTCAGCTTTAGCAAGGCGAGCTTTTTCTCCAGCTTCTCTTTTCTTAGCAGCAAGCAGTTGAAAAGATTGAAGTCGTTCCACCTTATCCTGGACCAGCTGAACTTCTTCATCCATCGTAGCTTCTGAAAAACTTTGCAGTTTTTTAAATTCGGGTGACATCCATTTTTGAAACACCTTCCAGGAGTTATTCAGATCCTGAGGTTTTCAACTGGTACATGCTTCATCTTGTATCTTAGCTACTCTGTTCCTAAGTTTTCTTTTAAACATGTTAATGCACTCTTCAAGGGATTTTGTAAAGGGTTGTTCATAGATGATTATTTCACGTTGAAAAGGAATAGCTTCAGAGTTAGTAGTTTCAAATGGTAGTTCAGACATATCATAAAGATCGAAAAAGGTATATTGTTCAGAAACTAGTATAACAAAAGGATCGGGTGAGAAAGTATCAAGGGGTGGAGTAAATATAGCGATTTGTAAGGGTGTATGGTAAGAATCAGATGGATCAGTGATAGATTCATTTATGTTTGAGTTTTGGTTTGTGAATGCAAATTGAAACAGTGTTTGGAATGGTGGCATTTCTTTTGATAATTCTAATGTAGGTTTGTTCAAATTGGTAGTAGTTGTTGAAATGGATGAGAATAGTGGGTTAGAGACAGATGGTTTAAAAATGACTTGTGAATTGGATATGGTTGATTCATAGAACTGTGTCATTGTAGTTGTTAAATATGCATTAACATATTCAGGAGAATTATCAGAAACAGTAGTAGGAATAACATAAGACTTACATGATTTTCTAGATTCAGAAGGTAGACCCTGAGATTCATAGGATTAAGTTCTTTGTCTCATCTTTCCCTTTTTCTTTGGCTCAGAAGCCTCCGATGATTCTTTTCTCTTTTGCAGTATCAACGAGAATTGGATCAGAAGTAGGAGTATTAGTCTTACTAGATGTTTCAGATGTTGTAGTTCTAAAAAAAATTCTTGAAGAAATATAGCTTTCTTCTTCTTCTAATTCTTTGGTTCAGAAGTGTTTTATCTTTTCTTTCCTTTTCTTACACCACAATCAGCTTCTTTAGCAGGAAGTTTAGTGTAATCAAAATTAGACATATCACGTTCTTCTTCTTCCATCATCCGAACATTATAGCAACACTTGATATATTGTCCATCTTTGAAAAAATATGATAATCAGTAATTGAAGTTCTTCTTTGAGTAGTGGCTTCAAACGGTTCACCCAGAGGTTTAACTTTAATATTTTCAATTATTTTCATGTTCCTTAAGTTTTGTGCAGTAAATGATTCTCCAATGCTGGGAGACAAATCTTTTGTGTAATTTGCTTCTTCCACCAGAGATTTTACTAACCCACTTTCCACAAGAATATTAGTTAGAAGAAGTCCATAGGGGACATAGGAAGGAACACTCTTCTTAGGATTTGTAGTGGTTCTTGTCTTCTTAACAATATCCTTCAGATAATTGAATAAAACATATGGAATATTGATCTTCTGCTTGGTTAGCAAGTAGTACAGCATGAACTTCTAGCTAAAATTGAAGTGATCAGAAGAGTTTGAAGTAGGTCTAGGGTTTATACAACCCATAATGATCTTGTGCCAAACTCTGAGATTTGGATGAAGATACATGCTCTTGTATTTTGTCTTCTTACCAAACTAATTGTTAAAAAGTAGTCGTTTGAGTAGCTTCGTTGCAAACTTAAATTTACTCTTTGTAGTTTTAAATTTCTTCTCCATTTTATATGTACATTTTCCTTCCATAAAATTCCAACCTAGAAGATCAACAATGTATTTTTCAGTTATGACAATCCTTAATCCAATGACATCGGAGAAAATATACAAATCATCGCAATTAGCATTCTTCTAGAACTATTTTACCAAATCTTCATAAATAGTACCATGAATCCTGTTAAAGTAGTTTTTCCATCCCCGAGCTTCTAATTCTTCTTTTAGGTCAACCCCATTATCAATTAGTTGTTGAAATCAACCAAAATTTCCCGAAGAACATCTAGTTTTTGTGAAGGAAGGATGCAATGAACTTGAGAGATTTGTTGAGTGATGTGATTATCATTAACTTCTGTAGAAGAAGTAGTAGCAACAATTTTCTTTATAGGAGGAACTGATGAAGATGATGGAGCGAAGGTAGATGATGATGGAGAGCCGGAAGAAACTGGTGGTTTTGATGCTTGATTAAATTCTTTTGCGAACTTAACTTCTTCTTTTTGAGAATTGGTCATCATGAATTTGATTTGAAGAAGAAGATGAATGACTGTTGAAGATTAATGAAGAATGTTGTCGGAGAACCCAGAAAAGTGATTGAAAGAGAAGCGGGGTTTAAGGTTTCTAATTTATGAAGAAGTGAGAGTGAACGTGTGATAGTGTGAGAAAATGAGTTATATAGAGGGAGAAAGACATTTTATGTTATAGCATTTAAATTTCAAATAAAGAATAACAATTTTTAAAGACACAGTAGGGAGGTAATAAATGAAAACAATCATGAAGGAATCAATTCCAAGAAATCGAACACTGTTCATGATTTAGCTTAGGTAGCGTATGATGAATAAGAATAATCAAGAGTTACACACGTTAGTTACTTCGTCTAACTTAAGTGAAACGATCAATAAACTTAGGGTCTGGATAACCAAAGGCTTCCATATGATCAGATATATTTCTGACCAAGACATCTTATGGTACAAAGGGAGGAATTAACTACAACCTTGTTCTTGCACGACGATAGCTTGGTTATCCGATGAGGGATAAACAAAATAGTATTCATTTGAGTAGCTTCTTCCTGAAGGAGGGAGAAGACCATAAGGAATCTAGGGAGGAGATTGCAAAGTCCTGGCGTCACATTCATAGGAAGAGTAGGAAAGACTTGGGACCTAGGGGGGTTGTTTCTTTGGAGCTTTATCTTTAGTGGGTCCAAACGAGAGCTATTCAGTTGAAGATGCCGTATTCTCGGGAAACACCTATGCCTGATTTGTTTGTGAAGACCACTCCTCCTTTATTGGATGATGTGGAAGAGCTACAACTTTCTTTGGTCAAGATGCTTCAGGAAAAGGATGCTTGGAAGAATAAGTTCCAAACTTTAGAGATTTCCTATAGAGCAGACTAGAAGGAGAAATACGACTTGATTGAGATTCTTGAGAGTCCGGCTGTAGAGATAATGGAGAGGAAAGGGGATTTAATTTCTCTTAAGCCTCAGCCAGATGCTAGTTGCTCACTTCATGATTCAGATGATTGGAAGGAGGTTGCCACCAAGTATACGGAAGAAAACCAGAGGTTGAAGGCTCAGATTGCCAGACTTACAGGGAAGCGCCAGCGTATAGAGTGATCTCCATTAACTTTACTTCTTAGGGTTTTAGACTTTATTTTCATCTTGTACTTGGGATTATTGAAACTTGTAATCCATTTTGAAGTTATTATAATAAAAAATTTCAGTATTTCTAATGTGTTATTACTTTGATATTTGCAATGTGTCTATAAATCTTTAAGTCCCTTGAAATATTAATAAAATAAATCATGTGCATTACATATCATGCATCATATTGCACATATTTCTTGCATTTGTTATGCATATCCAGGTGTCTTACCAATCTTCTTTACTTCTTTTAGCAAGATGTCTCACCACTACAACACTCGAGCTAATTTTCGAAGGAAGATGGACAACTTAGAACAAGAGAATCGCGAGCTGCACGAGGAAGTTTCTGCTCTGAAGGCCGGCATGGCCAATCTTACTGCTCTAATGGAATCTCTGGTGGCTGCTCAGAATCATCCACCTAGTGTTCAACCTCAACCAACAAGGGTTACTACTGAATCTCCAACTATTCCTGTGTCTACTACTCCAGTTGTTGTTCAGAATTGCATGCCTCAAGGTTATCCATGGGGAATGCTAGAGAACTGTGTGCCTGAATGTTTTAATCTTGGTCCTCAAGATACTCCAGTTGTTCAAACTATTGTTATTCCCGCACCTCCTGTGGTGCATGCTGCTCCTGTTGCACCTCCTTCGGTGAATATGGTTCCATTTGCTAATAATGATATGTATCATCCTTTTCCTCCACCAAGTGAAGACTTGGGTCTCTATAGAATGGATGATTTTCAAGAGCATTTTGACAAGATGCAGAGGGAGATGAAGGCCCTCAGGGGAAAATAATTGTTCAGGCAGAATGTGAATGATTTATGCTTGGTCCCGAATGTCAAGATACCTGCGAAGTTTAAAGTTCCGGAATTCGAGAAGTACAAGGGCAACACTTGTCCTCGTGCTCATCTTGTGATGTATGTAAGAAGAATGTCTACCCATACTGATGATCAGCGTCTGCTGATTCACTTTTTTAGAATAGTTTGACTGGTGTTGCACTGAAGTGGTATATGAGTTTGCACATCATCAATATCCATACTTTAAACGACTTGGGAGAAGCATTTATCATACAATACAAATACAACGTGGACATGGTGCTTGACTGTGATCAACTCAGGGCCATGGTCTAAAAGGACAGGGAATCATTCAAAGAATATGCACAGAGATAGCGTGAGATAGCCGCCCAAGTGATTCTTCCTATGGAAGAAAAGGAGATGACTAAGATTTTATTGAAGACTCTGGATGCTTTCTACTATGAGAGGATGGTAGCGAGTGCGCCAAGTGAGTTTATTGAAATGGTGGGCATGGATATTCGTTTAGAAGAGGCTGTAAGAGAGGGTCGTTTAACAAAAACTGAAAGTTCCAGAAGTACGAAGAAGCCATCCTATGGGTAAGCTAAAAAGAAGGAAGGAGATACAAATGTTGTTATGCAAGAGAGGAGGGTTAATCCTCGTAGAAGAAATTATCAGCGTCATCAACAGGTTGCCTCAGTGACTCCAGTTGTTGGTGTAGCTCCAACCACCATTGCTTATCAGAGACCATCCCATCAGGGGAATCAAGGGTATAATCATAGAAGGGAGAGTTATGACCATATCCCTATGAGCTATACAGAATTACTCCCGTCATTAATTCAGAAGAACTTGGTTCATACCAGACCACCTCCCGCTGTACCATCACCATTGCCTTGGTATTACAAGGCAGACCAAACACGTGCTTTTCATCAGGGAGCACCAGGGAACAATGTTGAGAACTGCTATCCTTTGAAAACTGAAGTACAAAAATTGGTGAAGTCAGGTATCTTATCTTTCAAAGATGTGGGCCCTAATGTGAAAGATAATCCTCTACCAAAGCATGGAGGAGCAGATGTTGTGAACATGGTGGTCGGTTATCCAAGCGACTTCCGGATTTTTGATATTAAATTGGTTACAGGGGATTTGGTGAAAATGCATGCAGACCTCTGTGAATTTAGCTACTATACGCATGACCATGCTGGCTGTGCTATTTGCAGTACGGTATACAAGGTTGTGACAAGATAAAGGATGATTTGCAGGATATGATGGATGAGGGCCTCATCCATATAATCGGGCCTAGGGAAGAGTATGAAGAGGAAGTAAACATGGTTTTTGGATGTCCTGGAGAGTTCCGAATCTTTGATGTGGAATATATGAATGAGGATCTTGTACAATTGCATGCTACTTTCTGCCACATGGCTGGTCAAGTAGAACATCAATATGGATCTTGCCGAATTTGTTGCCAAGACTCTCAATGATGTTCAGTTGTAAGGAAAGGTGTTCAGATGTTGTTGGATAATGGAACTATCAAGGTTACAGGACAATTGGATGATTACCATGAAGTTGATATGATTGAGGTTTGTTTGGTTGAAGAAGTGTCGGATGACGAGTATGCCTCTGTGGATGAGTATTCCAGAGATGACTCTGTAATGATTGATTATGTTGAGGAGGGAGTAAATGTTATTGTTCCTTGATTTTGTGCACCTACCCCTTTTGAAGTTGAATATCATGGCAAGCCAGTTATTACTCCATTGGTGATTAGTTTGTCGGTCTTGTCCCCTACAAGTCAGCTAAGGTTGTACCCTACAAATATAATGCTACAATTTTAGAGGATGGTGTGGAAGTTCCCATCCAGCCAATGCCTAATGTTGGAAATATTGCTGAGACTAGCAGAGTGACCCGCAGTGGCCGTGTATTTGCACCAGTTGTTCGTGGAGATGTTAGTATTGGAATGAAAATTGTTGAAAATGTTGAAACCAAGAAGGTAGTGGGTGAATCTAGTGGAGCTACGCTAGAAAAGGAGGTGTATGATATTTTGAAGATAATCAAGATGAGCGACTACAGAATTATAGATCAGCTACCGCAGACTCCTTCAAAAATATATATCTTAGATTTATTGATGAACTCCTCTGCTCACAAAGAATCTTTGATGAGGATATTGGACCAAGCTTTCGTGGAAAGTGATATGTCTGTAGACCAGTTTAGCAGTGTGGCAGGGAACATTACATCATGTAATAACCTGAGTTTTTGTGACGATGAACTTCCTGATGAAGGAAAGAATCACAGTCTGGCCCTCCACATCTGTATGAACTACAAGAATGATTCGTTATCCAATGTGGTGATTGATAATGGATCCGCGTTGAATGTTATACCGAGGAGCATGCTTATGAAGTTGAAATATCAAGGAACGCCCATGCGCCCAAGTGGCATTATTGTGAAAGCATTTGATGGATCAAGGAAATCTGTTATTGGTGAATTGGACTTGCCTATCCGTATAGGCCCACATTTGTTTCAGATTACTTTCCAGGTCATGGATATTATACCCGCTTACAACTATTTGTTGGGACGACCATGGATACATGAGGCAGGGGCTGTCACTTCGACTTTACATCAGAAGTTGAAGTTTGTGCGTGAAGGAAAATTGGTAATTATAAATGGAGAACAATCATTATTGATATCTCATTTGTCCTCTTTCAGCATTGTGGAGGCGGATGAAGCTGCTGTTAGAACCCAATTCCAAGCTTTATCCATTGATAACATAAGAGGAAATGATAATTATATAGCTTTGCTTAAGGATGGGCAGCAGGTTGTGCGTAATGGCCATAGCGAAGTATGAGGACAAATTTTTGATCCACCTGTAAATAAGAATAGAGCTGGCTTGGGGTTCTCTGTGAAGAAGGATAAAGGTAAGAGCATGAAGCCAAAGTCTGCTGCAAGCAAGTATCAAGACATCTTTCATAGCGGGGGTTATCTTCATCCAACTGTTTCTGGGATTAATGCCATTATGGAAGATGAAGTAGAGCCAGAAATGCCAAATTATGTGACACACGGAGTTAGGGTTCAGAACTGGATCACCATTAATGTTCCCTCTTGCATACATGTTTCAAAGTAATTTGTTTTTTGTTAATATTTTTGAAAAAAAAAGCTTTCACTCTGCCCAAGGTGAAAGTATTGATATTGCACGGGCTTATCTATTTTATTTGATTTTTAAAATCAATAATAAAAGTTGTCTTTGTTTCCCGAATTGTGTTTTTATTTTTTTTCTGTTTTCTTGGAAAATGGTAATAAGAAAAAACCTTTCAAAATAAATAATAACTGAAATCCACTATGCATGATCACTTGTTATATGTGTCAGTTTCTAAAAGCAATCATAAATCATATGTGCAGATTAATTAAAAAACCCGTTGAATACAATGACCCTGCACCCTCTCCCATCTTTGAATGTCCTGTGTATGGGGCCGAAGAAGAAGACTATGATGAGATTCAGGAAGAGCTCTCACGGTTGGTTGAGCGCGAGGAGAATTCCATTCAGCCATATAAAGAGCTATTGGAAGTAATCAATTTCGGTTCAGAAGAAGATCCGAAGGAACTCAAGATCGGAGCTTTGCTGCATCTCGATGTGAAGAGCAGGTTGATTGAGATGTTGAAAGAGTATGTGGATATTTTTGCTTGGTCTTACCAAGACATGCCTGGTCTAGATATAGATATTGTAGAGCACGGTTTGCCGTTGAAGCCAGAGTGATTGCCAATCAAATAGAAGTTGCGAAGAACTCACCCAGATATGGCAGTGAAGATCAAAGAAGAAGTTCTAAAGCAGATTAATGTCAGTTTTCTTGTGACATCAGTGTACCCTCAGTGGATTGCCAATATTGTCCCAGTACCGAAGAAAGACGGAAACACTCACATTTGCATAGATTACAGAGATCTAAATAAAGCTAGTCCAAAAGATGATTTTCCATTGCCACATATTGATATGTTAGTGGATAGCACAACAAAATTCAATGTTTTATCGTTCATGGAAGGATTTTCCAAGTATAATCAAATAAGGATGGCTCCTGAGGACATGGAAAAAACAACGTTTATCACACCCTGGGGAACATTCTGTTACAGAGTGATGCCCTTCGGGTTGAAGAACATTGGTGCAATGTACCAGAGGGATATGACATCCTTATTCCATGATCTGATGCACAAGGAAATTGAGGTATATTTTGATGACATGATTGCTAAATCCCAGACTGAAGAAGGGCATGTAGAAGATTTGTTGAAGTTGTTTTAGCGTTTGAGGAAGTATCGTCTCCGCTTGAATCCAAATAAATGTACCTTTGGTGTTCGGTCAGGGAAATTGTTAGGTTTCATTGTTAACTAGAGAGGGATTGAAGTTGACCCTGATAAAGTCAAAAAAATTCATGAAATGCCAGCGGCGAGAACTGAAACGTGTGAACCGGTCTGTAAGTTGTTAAAGAAAGATCAAGGTTTTGTGTGGACAGATGACTGCCAAAGGGCATTTGTAATTATTAAAGAATATTTGCTTGAACCTCCTATCTTGCTCCCTCCTGTTGAAGGAAGACCATTGATTATGTATATAACAGTGTTAGATAATTCCATGGGATGTATTCTGGGACAACAAGATGAAATGGGGAAGAACGAGTATGCCATTTATTATCTCAGTAAAAAGTTTACTGATTATGAATTGCGGTATTCCATGCTGGAAAATACATTTTCTGCTTTGGCATGAGCGGAAAAACGTTTGTGGCAGTATATGTTGAATCACACTACTTGGTTGATCTCCAAAATGGATCCAATCAAGTACATTTTTGAAAAGCCCGCTCTTACTGGGAGAATTGTCCGCTGGCATATGTTGTTATCTGAATATGACATTGAATACCGCACTTAAAAAGCTATTAAAAGCAGCGTGTTGGCATATTATCTTTCTCACCAACCAGTGGATGATTATCAGTCTGTGATGTATGATTTCCCCGATGAGGATATAATGTTTTTGAAAGTGAAAGATTGTGATGAACCATTGCCTGAGGAAGGTACTCATCCTGAATCTCACTAGAGCATTATATTAGATGGAGCTGTGAAGGCTTATGGTAAAGGAATTTGTGCTGTGATTGTCACTCCACATGGATCACACATTCCTTTTACTGCAAGTTTGACATTTGATTGTACTAATAATATGGCAGAATATGAGGCTTGCATCAGGGGTCTCAAGGAAGCTTTTGATCTCAGAATTAAAATTCTCGATGTGTATGGCGATTTAGTTTTGGTAATAAATCAGATTAAAGGAGAGTGGGATACTCGTCACCCCGGATTGATCCCTTACAAGGATTATTCTAGAAGATTGTTACCCTTTTTTAATAAAGTTGAATTCCATTATATCCCCAGAGATGAAAACCAAATGTTGAATGCTATGACGACTATGGATTCAATGTATCAAGTGAATACTCAGAATGATATTCCTCAAATTATAGTTCGGCAACTAGATAGGCCCGCTCACGTGTTTACAACAGAAGAGGTAGCATATAAGAAACCTTGGTATTATGATACCAAGCATTTCCTTCAGACTCAGGAATACCCGATTGGCGCATCGAATAAAGATAGAAAGACATTTAGAAGATTGGCTGGAAGCTTCTTCCTCGGTGAAAATATGTTGTACAAGAGAAATTATGACATGGTCTTGCTCAGATGCGTGGATAGACACGAAGCAGACATATTGATGCATGAGATTCATGAAGATTCATTTGGAACTCATGCTAAAAAGATTCTAAGGGCATGTTACTATTGGTTGACAATGGAATCTGACTGTTACAAATTTTCAAAGAAGTACCATAAATTCCAGTTTTATGCGGACAAGATTCATGTGCCTCCAACACTTCTCAATGTTATTTCTTTCCCGTGGCCTTTCTCTATGTGGGGTATTGACATGATTGGAATGATAGAACCCAAAGCTTCGAATGGACACCGTTTTATCTTGGTAGCAATTGATTACTTCACCAAATGGGTGGAAGTTGCTTCATATGCTAATGTTACTAAGCAGGTGGTTGTGCGCTTCATTAAGAATAATCTTATATGTCGGTATGGGGGTGCCGAGCAGAATTTTCACCGACAATGGCTCAAATCTGAACAACAAGATGATGACAGAACTTTGTAAAGAATTCAAGATTGTCCATCACAATCCATCCCTGTACAGGCCGAAGATGAACGGGGCTATTGAAGATGCTAATAAGAATATCAAGCAGATCATCCAGAAGATGGTTGTTACTTATAAAGATTGGCATGAAATACTCCCTTTTGCTTTACATGGATATTAGACATTTGTCCGCACTTCAACAGGAGCAACCCCGTTCTCCCTTGTGTATGGAATGGAAGAAGTACTCCCAATTGAGTTTGAGATTCCCTCTTTACGTGTGATAATGGAAACCAAGTTGTCAGAGGCTGAATGGGTCTAGAACAGGGCTGACCAATTGAATTTGATCGAAGAGAAGAGAATGACAACTTTGTGTCATGGGCAGTTATATCAGAAGAGAATAAAGAAAGCTTTTGATAAGAAGGTCAAACCTCGTGAATTCAGAGAAGGCGACCTCGTTCTCAGAAAGATCATGTCTTTTAAAGTTGATTCTAGGGGCAAGTGGATTCCCAATTTTGAAGGCCCATATGTTGTCAAGAAAGCCTTCTCTGGCGGTGCATTAATTCTTGAAACTATGGATGGCGAGGAGTTCCCACGTCCCATGAATGCTGATGCAGTTAAGAAATACTTATCCTAAAGAAATAAAAGAACAACTCGCTAAGTTGAAAACCCGAAAGGGCAGCATAGGCAAAAAGGAGCGTCTCGGTAGGCCGAAAACCCGAAAGGATGGTCTAGGCAAAAATTAGAGACATAAACAGAATAAAATTTCCCGCTAAGTTGAAAACCCGCAAGGGAAACTTAGGCAAAAGTTAGGGACTTTCTTGGCAAGTAACTGCATCAGACAAGACTTGATCATTGAAGCAACAATCTTCTTGGGTCTTCACCATACTTCAACAGAAGTTGCTGCTCAGGATTTCAAAGTTGTTTGAGGGAATAGTGGTCATTGTATCTCAATGTATCTTTTCCATTATATATTACCATTTTCCAAACTTTATAATTATCCATGGAGTCTCACCATTCGCAGACTAACATTCTATCAATAAAATTTGAGATTTTACCCAATTTCTTGTAATTCTTATTTTATTTAGCTTACAAACACTCCATTTATTATTGATAATAATTTTCAAAGCAAAAAGATTAAATAACAAAATTGTTTTTCAAAAGGAATTTACAACTTACTTTTACTTTAGATTTCGTGATTCAAGAGGAAAACGAAAGTGGTGATCCCAGGAATGGACGAACTCCGGTAATTTTGAGAAGTTTTGTTTCCACCACGAAGGTTTTTCCCAAGTCATTTTCGCTGGTATGCGTGTGATTCTTGTATATTGAAGACGATACCAATTGGTGTAAAGTGTGCTATTAGGTTTGTGATCCCAGTGTTCCCAGTCAAGACTTGGTTCATTTTTATGATTTTTGGGTTTGCATGGTCTGAGGCCTCTATCCCAGATTCCCCAGCAAAGTTTTCCCTCATATGATGAAAGGTCTTTTTCCCTTGGTGTGCTGAGATGGAACTATTTGCAAAATGTCGCTCTTTCTGCAGTATTGGCATTATTGTTGGTATTTATTTCCCAGGCAGCTAGACCAAGGCGGTATATTTTCTAGGAAGTGTTGAGACAGTTGTCAATCCTTTGGGTTTTCACCCGGCAAGTGCTGGGTTTGATTTAAAATTCCCATGAGTTTGACCTCTTTCTATATGTTGACTTCTTGATTCCCCAGGAAATATATCCCATTGCATCTTTTGTTGGAATAAGTTTGCATGATATGAAGAGTCAATCCAATATTCCCCAGTGAGTGCCTCACTTATTTAATAAAATTATTTTCTCCCCGTGCATGCTGAGTTGGCCTCATTTGTGAAGCATCTCCCTCTCGGCAGTACTTGCATTTCGTTTGATTTCCCGATAATCAGGCAAGGGCAATTTTTTATTTAAGAAGTGTTGAGATGGTTATCAACGTTTTGGGTTTTCACCCGCCAAGTGTTGGATTTTATTTAAAATCCCCATAAGATTGATTTCTTGCTATAATGTTTGACTTCTTAACTCTCCAGGTTGTTATCCCCATGAGGTTTCATACTTTTCCCCAGAGAGGTTGGTGCAATACTTACTCTCAATATTGAAGAGCGTATTTTGGTTTCCCCTCAATGATGTGGTGTTGTCATCCCTAACGGAGTCAGCACGAGGTCCCCTGTTGATATCTCGATGATGAGGCATTGTCTCCCCTAGTGAAGTGTGTATGATATTTCTCCATTGAAGTCAGCTCGAGATCCTCAGTTGATGTTTTGACGATATGGTTTTCATCTACCTTATTGAGATCAGTATTGCAATCCCCAGTATAAGTACGGACCGTGAAAGCATTTGTTTTCCCATTGTTCTCTGTTGGTAGTTCATCGTCAATGAACGACGATGTTATGATATATTTTCCTTTCTACCTTCAGTGAAAGTTGGTAGGTCACCATCAGTGAAATTTGGTGATTGTTATCTTTTTGCTACCCTCGGTGAAAGTTGGTAGTTCATCATCAGTGAACGGCGATGTTATAATATATTTTCCTTTCTACCTTTAGTGAAAGTTGGTAGGTCACCATCAGTGAAAGTTGGTGATTGTTATCTTTTTGCTACCTTCAATGAACGTTGGTAGTTCATCGTCAGTGAACGACAATGTTATGATATATTTTTCTTTCTACCTTCAGTGAAAGTTGGTAGGTGTTGTACCCTAAAATTTTCTCTCCCATTTCTCAAAGGATCATCCTGGACTCTCGGGTTTGCCTCTATCAAGTTCCAAGTCTTGAATCATCACTTTTCTAGGAAATCATCTATAAGGGTAAAATGGTCAAAAGCATACTGAAAAGTCAAACTTTGACTTTTAAATCAAAAATCAAGTTTCAACAATTATATTTCATTAAGACATAAAACTAGTTCATCAAAATCAGAAGTCAGAAATTACTTTGAAAAAATCAAATTTTTAAACAATTGGGAAATTTTCTAAGTGTTGAGAGAATGTGATACTTCAGAACTTCTGAGTCATCCTCCATGCAAGCGCAGTCAGAAGTTGCAAATATGGTTCAGAACATAGTCTTCAATCAGAACATGACTCTTCGGCCTCCATGCAAGTGCAGTCAGAAGTTGCAAACAGGATTCAGAACATAGTCTTCCATCAGAACATGACTCTTCATCGCATGGTCAAGTTATAGTTGACTTTTTCAACTGTCCAAATATGGAAACTTTTGCATCTTGATGATTTTTGAGCCAAGCTTTGAGAATCATGATCAAGCCTTGATCAAATGATGTTTGTGGCTTCAAAATGAGATGTTGACCAAAAATTTGAACTTTTGACTGTCAAATGACCATTTTGCCCCTGCAGTTGACTGTAGTGCAATTAGGGTTTTTGACTGTGCGATTTTGTGCTGTAAGTCTTGAAACTTGGTATGAGGATGCTTGACCATGTTTGTAAGCATGTGGGACTTGATTGGACCCTTGGAAACTTCATTTTCTTTTTCAGAACCAAAACCCTAATTTTGACTGTTAGGAGGCCCTTGAACTGTGCAACCCTTGAGGAGATTTTGAAGCTTTGACT
Source organism: Vicia faba (assembly GCA_948472305.1). Classification (NCBI taxonomy): domain Eukaryota; kingdom Viridiplantae; phylum Streptophyta; class Magnoliopsida; order Fabales; family Fabaceae; genus Vicia; species Vicia faba. Next base: position 192,097,058 of record OX451736.1, on the reverse strand, counting down.
TGGCAAATCTTGAAGAACATGGGAGGGAAAATTTTGGGGTACAACAGTTTCCCCTGTTCAATCTTCTTAGACCTGAGGATGCAGATTGGCTGACGTGCCTTTCGTAATCCGAAGGTGGAAGATGATTGAACACTAGAGTGCCCAGAAATTTGCGCTCACATAGGAGTAGCGTGATGATGGGAATGGGCTTATAGATGCCATTTGGAGATTGATGGACAGGATGATGGGCTTATAGATGCCATGCTGAGAGATGATGGAAGGTGGATGGGCTTATAGATGCCATCTGGATGTTGATCGCGTAAGAGATTCCTTAGCGAGAACTTGCGTACCTGCAAAAGAAAAAATGATTACCTGACCTGTTACAGGAGTGGTCTTCAAACTCTTCGTATAGATGTGTCCTGACTGGTTACAGGAGCTGAATCTGGAGCTTCAAACGGTGATGAATGAACCAGGGATGGTTACTATCTCAACAGGAACGTTGGGAGAACCTTGGGCGATTTCAACCTCAACAATAGCGCTGAGAGAACCTTGAGCGACTTCTACCTCAACAGTAATCATTGAGAGAATCTGGGGACGATTACTACCTCCGTAGTATTGGGGAGAGAACCATAGGCGACTACAACCTCAACAGCAATCATTGAGAGAATCTTGGATGACTTCAACTTCAACAGTAACGCTGAGCGAATCTGGGGATGATTACTACCTCCGCAGTATCGGGGAGAGAACCATAGGCGACTACAACCTCAACAGTAATCATTGAGAGAATCTTGGATATCTTCTACTTCAACAGCAATCATTGAGAGAATCTTGGATATTTTCTACTTCAACAGCAATCATTGAGAGAATCTTGGGGCGATTACTACCTCTGCAGTAACGGGGAGGGAACCACAGGCGACTACAACCTCAACAGTAATCATTGAGAGAATCTTGGGTATCTTCTACTAAGTCTTTATCAGGAAAATCTGTTAGGGGTCGATTTAGCTGGACTAGAGAAGGCCTTTGACTGGATAAGAAACAGAAAATCTTAGGGTCGATTAGCTGAACCGGTCTAGGTCTTGAAATCTTCAACTGGATAAGAAACAGGGAGATCTTAGGGTCGATCTGACTGAACCAGAGAAGGCCTTTGACTGGATAAGAAACAGAAAAGTCTTAGGGTCGACTTAACTGAACCGGTCTAGGTCTTGAATGTCTTCAACTGGATAAGAAACAGGGAGATCTTAGGGTCGATCTGACTGAACCAGAGAAGGCCTTGGACTGGATAAGAAACAGAAAAGTCTTAGGGTCGACTTATATGAGCTGGTCTAGGTCTTGAATGTCTTCAACTGGATAAGAAACAGGGAGATCTTAGGGTCGATCTGACTGAACCAGAGAAGGCCTTGGACTGGATAAGAAACAGAAAATCTTAGGGTCGATTTAACTGAACCGGTCTAGGTCTTGAAATATAGTTGAGAATTTAACTGGATCTTTCCTGAAAGGTAAAGGTCAGTCATATGCAATGCATGATGTGGATCAAGAAATGATGTTCTCAACATAAATGAGATTTGTAAGATATGATGCGTATATGCATGCTATAATGATGTATGGAAGTGCAATGTTTATGAATATATATTTTCGTCTAGGAAAGTAAATCCTTGACGTGTGCCGGGAAGTCACTCCTGGGCTGATGTTGAAGAATAGATTTTGTCTCCGCTGGGGATAATAGTTGCAAGAATACCGGTAGGAGAAGATGACTCCGTTGGGGAATATACTTGGCGAATGGATTACTCTGCAGAGAGAAAAGTACTCTAACGATTTTGTTGGGAAGCAATACTCTGTGGGGAGAGAGATACTTTGTTGAGTTGTTGATAATAACTTGTTGGGGATACCCTTGTTGTGTTGGAAGTGTTAATAGACTTCGCTGGGGATAAGAAGACTCCGTCGAGGACGCTCTTTCCGTGGCTTTTGGCTGAGGATAACCCAGTTATATCCTGGTAAGGAAATAACTCTTTGGATAAAGCCGGGGGACGCGTTCGTGCTCTGCGAGTATAAGCTTCCAGAATCTACTGGGGATAAGCTTACTGCTTGGGGGATGGATTCCAACTTTCCTGGGGAACTAGATTGGACTCTCTTGGGGAAGTTTTGAATTGTATCGGGGAAATGACTCCATTGAATATTTGATATACCGCCGGGGAACAATCTTTAGACCAAGACTGTCGGGGATGCTTGTTAAGAATATATATGCTGCTGGGGAATGTTGAGATCTGCTGGAGGATATTAACTTCCTTAAGGTTGATAATATAGCTTGAGGAGAGTATACTGCCTTGCTGGCTCACTCTCTGGGGAATTAAGATATCCGGTTATGTTCTTCAGCTGAACCTACCTTGGTACCTTGGAGGATAGAACAATTAGATTGCTTAGACAACCCTTTATTGCCCCTGTTTCTAATGTTACCTGTAATTAATCTTTTGTTTCGTATGCAAATATTTATGAGTGAGCGAATTATTTTCAATGCATATATCACAAATTGAACCTTGGACGTTCTTCGCAAAACAAAACAGAAAAGGGAAAACAATTGGCAATTTTAACTGAAAAGTATATTTGTATTGATTTTGAATTTGCCTGAAAATAGGCGTTTATATACAAGAGGCTGACGTCCTAGTAAGAGGACGCCGCCGAACAAAAGAGTTTATACAAATTTTGTACAAGAGAAAATAAACAGCTGTGTGAAATGAATGATCCCACTGGGTTTCAACTCTGCTATTGCCTTTATATCTCCGAGCGTCTCATCACTTGATGACCTTGGTTGAAGATGAAGTTGACTGATCGATGTCGTCTAAACTTGATGTAGATACCGGATTCTGGATGCAAAGTGATCCAATGAGACATAGTATTACGCTTTATCCCTAACTTTTGCCTGGACCTCCCTTTCGGGTTTTCAGTCCACCGGGATACCCATTTTTGCCCAAGCCGCCTTTTCAGGTTTTCGACTTGCCGGGTGTACATATTTTTTCATTTCATCCCTTCATTTTTCCCGAACCCTTTTGGTTCGCCGGGAGCCCTAATTTTTGCCTAGGCATGTCAGCCTAGCGGGTCTTTTTTCATGCGTAGTATCTTTTTACTATGTCTGCATTGGCGGGGTGAGGAAGGTCGTCACCATCCATGTTGGTTAGAATTATGGCTCCTTCTGAGAACACATGTTTAACCACAAATGGCCCTTCGTATGTAGGGGTCCATTTGCCCCTTGGATCACTCTGAGGAAGGATAATGCGCTTGATTACCAGATCCCCAACTTGATATTCCTGTGGTCTGACCTTTTTGTTAAATGCCCTGATCATCCGTTTCTGATACGTCTGACCATGACAGATAGAAGCGAGTCTCTTTTCATCAATAAGGTTTAATTGATCAAGTCGTGTCTGGATCCAATCATCTTCATTCAGATTTGCATCCTTCATTATCCAGAGAGAGGGTATTTGCACTTCGATCGGTAAGACTGCCTCCATACCATAAACCAATGAGAAAGGAGTTGCCCCGGTTGACGTTCTGGCTAAGGTACGGCACCCATGTAGAGAAAACGGTAACATCTCGTGCCAATCTTTATAAGTCACTGTCATCTTCTGCACAATTTTCTTGATATTTTTATTTGCTGCTTCTACAGCCCCATTCATCTTCGGTCTATAAGGAGAAGAGTTGTGGTGCTTTAAACTGCTCGCAGAGCTCAGTGATCATCTTGTTATTCAGATTGGTACCGTTGTCTGTAATAATTCTCTCTGGGACGCCGTATCGACAGATCAGGTTATGCCGAATGAACCGTGCCACAATAGTCTTGGTTACCGTAGCGTAGGAAGCCGCTTCAACCCACTTCGTGAAGTAATCAATCGCTACCAGGATGAAGCGATTCCCGTTAGATGCCGTAGGTTTAATCTCACCGATCATGTCTATGCCCCACATTGCAAACGGCCAAGGTGCAGTCAGAACATTTAGAGGAACTGGAGGAACATGCACCTTGTCTGCATAAATCTGGCATTTATGGCATGTCCGAGAATGTTGGTGGCAGTCAGCTTCCATGGTGGACCAGAAATACCCTGCCCGAAGGATCTTCTTTGCCATAGTGTGTCCACTGGAATGTGTACCAAAGGTCCCTTCATGTAGCTCTTCCATGATCCTTTCTGCTTCAGTCTTATCCACACAACGCAGTAAGGTCGAATCATGGTTTCGCTTATACAGGATGTCGTTGCTAAGGAAGAACTTCGCTGCGAACCTTCTCAGAAACTTTTTATCGTTGATAGATGCACCTTCAGGGTATTCCTGAGCTTCCAAGTATCTCTTCACCTCATGGTACCAAGGCTTCTCAGTCACCAATTCAGTTTCGAGATCACAACCGTATGCCGGTTCGTCCAGTTTCCAGATGATGATCTGGGGAGCCTCATTATCCCATTTGACCTTGAACATAGAAGACATTGTAGCTAACGCGTCCGCCAACTGATTCTCTTCCCTTGGAAAGTGTTCAAAGGTTATCTTTGTGAAGTGGGGGATCAAGGTCAACACACATTCTCTGTAAGGAATAAGATTCGGATATTTCGTATCCCACTCTCCTTTGATCTGATTGATCACAAGAGCGGAATCTCCGAAGACACTCAGAAACTTGATCCTTAAGTCGATCGCAGCTTGAAGACCCATGATGCACGCCTCATACTCCGCCATGTTGTTGGTACAGTTGAAACATAGCCGGGCAGTGAGTGGAGTATGAGTGCCTTGAGGGGATATGATTACAGCGCCGATACCGTTACCCAAAGCATGGGAGGCTCCATCAAAGTGCATAGACCATCGGGACCCTTCCTCAGGTCCTTCATCCGGTCCAGGTACTTCACAATCAGTCACAATCATGATGCTCTCGTCCGGAAACTCGAAGTTCATTGACTGATAGTCGTCTACGGCCTGATGTGCCAAGTGGTCTGCCAGTACACTTCCTTTGATGGCTTTCTGAGTTGTGTACTGAATGTCGTATTCCGTCAAGATCATTTGCCATCTTGCTATTCTCCCAGACAGAGCAGGCTTTTCAAATATATACTTTATAGGATCCATCTTTGAGATCAACAAGGTAGTGTGAGTCAGCATATACTGTCTCAGCCAGCGAGCAGCCCATTACCAAAGCGCAGCAAGTTTTCTCAAGCAGTGAGTATCGGGTCTCACAGTCGGTAAACTTTTTGCTAAGGTAATAAATGGCGTGCTCTTTTCGGCCAGACTCGTCATGCTGCCCCAGCACACACCCCATTGAGTTGTCAAGTACTGTCAGGTATAGTATCAGAGGTCTCCCTTCAACTGGTGGCATAAGGATGGGTGGTTCTTGGAGATACTCTTTGATTCTGTCAAAAGCAGCCTGACATTCATCATTCCAACGTACTACCTGATCTTTCTTCAGCAGCTTGAAGATTGGCTCACAAGTAGCAGTCAGGTGTGAGATGAATCGAGCAATGTAATTCAGGCGTCCTAAAAAGCCTCTGACTTCTTTCTCTGTCCTAGGAACTGGCATCTCTTGAATAGCTTTAACTTTGGCAGGGTCCACTTGAATACCCTTATCACTTACAACGAAGCCTAGCAACTTTCCAGATCTTACTCCGAAGGTGCACTTGTTCGGGTTCAATCTCAGCTTGTACAGTTTCAACCGGTAAAACAACTTCTGCAGATGATCTAGGTGCTCTTCTTCAGTCTGGGACCTTGCGATCATGTCGTCAACGTACACTTCTATCTCATGATGGATCATGTCATGAAATAAAGCAACCATGGCACGTTGGTAGGTTGCCCCAGCGTTCTTTAGTCCAAAAGGCATGACCTTGTAGCAGAAGGTGCCCCATTGAGTAACAAAGGTAGTTTTTTCCATATCTTCAGGTGCCATCTTGATCTGATTATAACCTGAAAAACCATCCATGAAAGAGAACACCTTATGCTGAGCTGTATTGTCAACAAGGACATCAATGTGAGGTAAAGGGAAGTCATCCTTGGGGCTGGCCCTGTTCAGATCCCTGTAATCGACACACATTCTGACCTTACCGTCCTTCTTTGGTACCGGCACCACATTAGCAACCCACTGAGGGTAAGAAGTCACTACAAGGAACCCAGCATCAAACTGTTTCATGACCTCGGCTTTGATCTTCTCAGACATCTCTGGACGCATACGGCGGACCTTTTGCTTAACCGGAGGGCAGTCTTCCTTAGTAGGCAAGTGATGGACCACAATATTGGTATCCAACCCGGGCATGTCTTCGTAGGAACAGGCAAAGATCTCCATATAATCATGTAGCATCTTAGTCAACCGTTGCTTCACACTGAGCTCTAGGTTGGCACCAATCTTTACCTCTTTCCTGTCTGCTTCAGTACCCAAGTTTATTGTTTCCACTGGCTCTTCGTGTGGTTGAATTGCCCTCTCCTCCTGGAGTAACAGTCTTGCAAGCTCGCCAGGCACTTCGCAATCATCTTCACCTTCGTCTTCGGCTAAGTTGATCGAATTTTCGAAGTCATAACTGGCAGTAGTAGAGTCGTTACCAGTGAGATCCAGAGTGGATTGAAACCTGTATGAGTGAGTGTGTGTAAATGCAGCTGTTTTGAACTATATATAAAGGAAGGAAAGACAGAAAAGGAGCATAAGATTTGAAATGCGAGAAAACGTTCAAGATTTTTATTTATGATATATGAAATGACAATATATATGCCCTCACAAATGAAACCACAGTGCCTCGGGTAAGACACCGGGCCATAGAGTTCAATTTATTGTTTATTACAAATAACAAAACAAAGAAGTTTATTACTGCGTAACAAAAGTAACAGGAGTATGGTCTTTGGCAATCCAATTGGTCAATCCACCGTCAATTGTCGGGTAGATCCAGCTATTGAACTCAGCTTCATCCACTTCATTATCCTCCCCAACAGCATTCACTCCTGGATTGGTAATGAGCACAGGAGGTCTTCTGGTCTTTGCCTTCCGCATAGCTTTCTGTCCCTCTGTAGTAAAACCCAACCCAAACTTGTCAGTTTTATGTGTAAAGTCGGGAAGCCTGCCCCAGTTAGTACATTCACCTTTCTGAACCACAGCCCGGGCATCCTTTAGGGAAGCCATCTTCAAAGGAACATCCTCTTCGACCGCTGCTTCTGCTGCTGCTGAAATTGGAAGTACCTCTTCGAAATGCTGAAAGGGGGTTTCAATAAAATCCCCGTCCATCTCAATATATCTGAAGGAATTCAAATGGCTCACCATATACTCCTCCTCTCCTTGTACAGTGACAATCTTCCCTCTGACGGGGTACTTCAGCTTCTGGTGCAAGGTAGAGGTCACTGCCCCAGCTTTGTGGATCCAAGGTCGACCCAATAAACAAGAATACGACGGACGGATATCCATCACATAAAAGGTAGAGTCAAATACTTGAGAACCCACACGGATAGGAATGTCAACCTCTCCATGAACCATCCTCTTGGAACCGTCAAAGGCTCTGACGATAATATTGCTGGGTTTCAGCTCCAGGCCTTCACAATCCAAACGGTCTAAGGCTTTCTTGGGTAGCACATTTAAGGAAGAGCCAGTGTCCACCAACACGTGCGCCAGAGTAGTGCCCCTGCATTCAATAGAGACATGCAGGGCATCATTGTGGTCCCTTCCCTTTGCAGTAAGGTCAGCATCTGAGAAACCCAATCCATTGTCTGCCGTCAGATTTGCTACGCAATCGGTGAATTGAATTGCAGATGTCTCCTTTGGCACATGGGCCGTCTTGAGAAATGAAATCAGAGCCTTAGCATGGGCTTCTGAACACAGGAGCAAGGAGAGCATGGAGATCTTAGAGGGCGTATGCCCCAGCTGTTCCACAACATTGAAGTCGCTCTTCTTGATTATCTTCAGAATCTCCTCCATCTCTTGTTGGGAGGCCTCAGCATTTAGGTATTGGTGCCTCCATCCGGGCAGGCTCATCTTCAATCCCTTTGCCCCGAGCATTAGATGACTCGGCAGCAGGGGAAACAACTTGATCAGAAACAGGAACAGGTACACTTGTAGGTGTTATAAGGAGGGGTCTTCGAGTAGCGGGCGGTGCAATGTCAGGCGAGAAGAGCCTGCCACTGCGGGTAACCTTGGCTGGACCAGTGATATCGCAGATACTGGCGCCAGTGTTGAACTCTTGTTTGATTCCATTCACATACACATCTGCCCCATAGTGCCAGGGGACAGCTTTATCAGATACGTAGGGGAGAGGCCCCGGAACAGTAATAACAACAGGTGCGACAGTCATGATTTGGACGGGCTTCCTTGGGAGAGCCTTGATTGGATTATTGAAGATTGTAACAACAGCAACTTCTTCTACCGGAACCAACTGAACAGCGGACTTCTTAAACAGAATCTCTTTGCTGTCCATTAGGCTTTGGATGCCCAACTTCAGCAAAGGACAACCAGAGAGAGAAACAGCACAGAACAGGAAACCCTCACTGTAACCCGGAAATAAACCGGCCAGCAGTAGGTTCCTCTTGACAGTCTTCAAAGGAGTAGCTACATCATCCACAGAAACAGCGTACACATCTTCATCAACCGCATTTACTCCATGCTGGGGCATAGGAGCAGTTACCACATTTGGCCTCTCAGGCGCTTCAAACTGTATTTCTTTTGCGTCAATAAGGTCTTGCACCTTATTCCTTAATGCCCAACAGTCATCAGTGGAATGCCCCGGGCTATCGGAGTGATAAGCGTAGCGAGCATTTGGATTGTATTTCGGGGAGGCAGTGTTCACAACTTTTGGGGCCTCTCTGACAGTCACTAGGTTGGTGGATAGCAACTGTGGCAAGATCTGCGACAAAGTCATACTCAAACGGGTGAATTTTCTTCTAGGTCTTTCAGCCCTCTGAGGATTGGTTTGCCGAGGAGGGGCAACAGGCTTAGCAATCATTACCGCACTGACAGATTGGCGGTGCTCAGATTTCTCTTATCTTCTAGAGCCATATACAGCACTAGCCTCCTTCTTGAAGGGTTTCTTCTCAGAACTAGACGATGCACCCTTCGGAATCTTACCAGACTTCAACCCAGCCTCAATTCTCTCTCCGGTCAGAATAAGATCAGTAAACCCTGCAGATGAGTTACCGATAAGATGATTGAAAAACGGCCCAGATAGGGTCCCCAAGAACATATCTACCAACTCTCGATTAGTCAACGGAGGCTGCACCCTGCCAGCCAGATCCCTCCACTTTTGAGCGTACTCTTTAAAACCTTCGCTTGAACCTAACGACATACCCTGGAGTTGGGTACGCGTAGGGGCAAGGTCGGCATTATATTGATACTGCTTATAGAAAGAAGTAGCCAACTCCTCCCAGTTACGAACCTTGGTCCCATCCAGCTGATAGAACCATTCGAGATAAGTCCCTGAAAGACTCTCCTGGAAGAAGTGGATCCACAAGTTCTTGTCCACTGAGTACGGTTGAATCTTCCGCACGTAGGATTTGAGGTGTAGCTTGGGACAGGATGCCCCATCATATTTGGTGAAAGATGGTGCTTTGAACTTACGAGGAATGATCACACCAGTAGACAAACCCAAGTCTCCAAAATCCAGCCCAGGCACCTGTTGGATCTCCATAGCATTCAGTCTATCCTCCAACTGCTTGTATCTGTCTTCTGCAGGAGGATACTGTTCCTCATCAAAATCAGTCTCGTTGTCGGAGACTACCGGACTAGGACCTTTTTCCCCTTGAGGAGTACCCTTGCCAATGGAAGAACCAGCCTCTTCATTCTGCAGAGTATTGCCAAACCTTTGGCCCGAGTTGAAAAGAATAGTCCTTCTCTTCTTCTTCTTCTCCTTCTTCAGGAGCAGAGCCTTCAGCTCTTCTTGGCCCTGAGCCAAACCCATGATTAGTTCCTGAAATTGCGCATTCTGCGCCTGAAGAGCCTTGATGGACATCTCAGTTGATGATGAGTCGGGATTCATGATGCTGAAATAAACAGCGAAGAACTGTAAGCAACCTGAAAAGAAGAAAACCTGCTATGCACATGATGAATGATATGTGTTTATGCAATGCATTCAAGGGTTCGAAAGTTCAAATTTGTTGTAGACAAAAAAGAACACACGTTATCATTAAGGAAATAATTGTTCAGTACATCAAAGCCTCATGGGCAAAAATTACAAAGCAAATCAATCCCAAAAGACACTACGCATCCTCTTTGGAGCAATGTAGGTGTTGAGATTCCTCTCCTCATGCAATAGGCGGGTGAGCTCCAGGACCTTCTTTTCACTAGCATGCAGACTGGTCTCAAGAGAATTCCGTTCTTCCTTAAGCTGGATCCATCTCTTCTGCATCTCTTCCCAGGATGTGGGCATATCAGGATGCTGAATGGTGTAGGACACTTCTCCTTCCAAGACTGGCTCTTTGATCACAGGGAGCATGTGAGGATAAGGCATTACTAACTTCTGGGAGCGGGCGCGTACCCACTTGAGATAAGGTTCCAATGGGATGGAATTCCTGTGCCCCAGTGTCTTGCTGTCTATCCTACTTGGCATCCTCCAGGCTCTGATAAATCTCTGGCGACGTCCTTGTGCATCATTGTCGAAGTCAAAAACTATGTCAGGAATTAACATGTCATGAGGACCGTCCCTCCGAGCATAACCAAACTGTCTCCAAGCCAGGCATGGGTTGTAAGTAATACCTCCTCTGATTCCAAGTAAAGGAACATTAGGGTACTCCACGCAACGATCAATGATAATGACATTCTCTCGGGATCGAGGGCACCAATGTATATCTGCATGCGTAAGAGTCATCAACCGTTGTGACCATCTCAAACCCCGCTCGTTCTTCAAAACTGATTGTGGAAGGTGCAAAATAAACCACCTTCCCAGGAGAGGAGTGCAACACATAAGGACACCTCTTTTTCTCATGGTTCGAGTGTAACATGAGTGAAGGATGTCCCCCAGCAACGTAGGTATAGGATTCCTGGACATGAAGATCTGAACGGCACTGATATCAATAAGCTGATATGGGTTAGGGAAATACACCAAACCATAGAAAAGGAGGGCCCCAACTTCTTCAAAAGCTTGTAAGTCAAGGGAGTTCCAACATTCATGGGCCTTCTCAAACAGAAACCTGGCTAAGAACCCTTTGATACCACTTCTGACTTCCCAATGTCCCTTGAGGTCAGATGTTTGTAGGTGTAAGGCTTTAGCAATCTCTTCAAGCTTGGGTTCCTTTTCTGTACCATTGTAGGGTAGTTGATCAAGGATAGGGATCTTCAGGAGCCGTGAGAACTCCTCCAATGTAGGTACCAACTGATAATCCAAGAAGGTGAAACAGTGATGCAGAGGGTCAAAGAATTGGAACAGGACCTTTATCATATTCTCCTCAATGTTGGTATTGACCAAGCTGATGAGTCTTCCATGTCTTTCACTGAATGAAGAGCTCTCGGGAATCCTGGATATAAGCTCCTTAAGCTGAGGAGGGACCCTTACAAGGATGATTTGAATTGTCTTTCTGCGAACAGTTTCCATATCCTACAAAACAAGAACAAAGATGAAGATTCGAACCCCTGAAATGGTTAGTCAATGCATATGATGCTGGATGATGTCATGATGCTATGATTAAACACACCACAGATATTTACAAAGACAAACAGGTAAGGCACACAAGGCACACAAGACAAGCCCTTAGGGTTTAAGGCCAGCATGGGGTCTGGGTAATACCCTCTTGAAGTTGGTGGGTTCAACCTGTCCTATTAGAAGTAACCGGGTTCTATGGGTCACAATATCACGGGATTGCTTTCATTGTTCATCGTTTCGATTTAGCCACTTAACTGGCGACCGAAATATTCCAGGAAAGCATGTTAGAACAATGTTTGAATCTACTACCCTATATTTGAGTTTTGATGATAACAAAGTGAAAAGATATAGTATTTGTATGTTTCATGTTTGAACTATATGCTGCCTAAAAATTACTATGCTCTGACTTGCAGATACGCTGATTAAAATAAGCAAGATCACTTCTTCAGCATCAGAAATTGATTTCATACACCAGCATCAGAAGTTGCTGAATCAGAACGTCAAGATCAGATGATCAACTCACGTACATGCTGAAGCTTGATGAACAGAACTGCGCGTAAACACTCTGATACAGAAACACAATAGTTCATCAGCAGCGAAGCAGAATCAGAATGAGCCAAGCCAGAACGTGCATTGAAGAAGCAACGGTACTGTGCATTGAACGCTAATTAATTCCAACGGCATCATTCTAGACAAGATCTGCTCAAAAAGGAAAGCTTGTTATTAGCATTGAATCAAGAATATTGCATTCAACGTTCATCTTCTCAAGTGCTATATAAACAAGGCTTCGAAGATTATAATGGCTAATGCTCTCAAAATCTCTACACGCACAAAGCTGAACCATTATCTTCACTCTACCAGTTTTGCTAAACTAAACTCTGATATTCATTATTGTTTAGCAATCTAGTTTCTAAGCTTCATTTGTGTATACATCACAGTTGTGATAAAGTTTTGTAGAAAACATTCACACACATTGTTTTATACCTTTGTAAGAAAGTGTTGCCTTGACAAACCGGATTGTGGTTTGAATCAAGAAGGCTTTAGCAGTTGTTAAAGCAGTCTGTAATATTCAGTTTGAATATAGTGAATTAAGACCTCGTTGGAGAGAGGCGAAATCACCTTGACGGGTGGACTGGAGTAGTTTGAGATCAAACGAACCAGGATAAAAATATCCTGTCAATTGCTTTAAGATTTCAGTTTTACAATTCAACCCCCCCTTCTTGTGTTTTTCACCCCTTCAATTGGCATCAGAGCGCCTGGTTCTGAGCTAAAACACTTAACCGTGTCAGTACAAGATCCAACGTCAGAAAAACACAATGGCAGGAAACAACTCTCATTTCAGCAATGACAACAATGAGGACAGAGACAGATTCAGCGGCAAACCTCCAGTCTTTGATGGAGAAAACTTTGATTACTGGAAAGACAGAATTGAAAGCTTCTTTCTAGCACATGATGCTGATCTGTGGGATATGGTGATAGATGGATACACGCACCCTGTGAATGCAACTGGTCAGAAGATTGATAGAAAATCAATGACTGATCAACAAAAGCGTGACTTCAAGAATCACCATAAGGCCAGAACCATCCTCCTCAGTGCCATCTCCTATACTGAGTATGAAAAGATCTCCAACAGAGACACAGCTAAGAACATCTTTGATTCTCTCAGAATGATGCATGAGGGCAACGTTCAAGTCAAAGAAACAAAAGCTCTGGCGCTCATTCAGAAGTATGAGGCGTTCAAAATGGAAGAATCTGAATCCATTGAAACTATGTTCTCTAGATTCCAGATTCTGGTAGCTGGTCTCAAAGTTCTGGACAAAGGATACTCTACTGCTGACCATGTCAAGAAGATAATCAGAAGTTTACCCAAGCAGTGGAGGCCTATGGTTACTGCTCTGAAGCTAGCGAAAGATCTCAACAAAATCACTCTGGAGGAACTTATAACCTCCCTCAGAAGTCATGAGATAGAGCTAGAAGCTGACGAGCCTCAGAAGCAAGGTAAGCCTTTAGCTTTAAAATCTAACAGAAAATCTGAGTCTAAAGTTTTGCAGGGAGTTGAAGAAACATCTGATGGATCCTCATCAGAAGAAGATGAACTATCCCTTCTCTCCAGAAGAGTAAATCAACTGTGGAAGCAAAGACAAAGGAAGTTCAGGAATCCCAGAAGATCTGATCAGAACGAGTCCTCTTCCAGATACAGAAGGACAGATTCTTCCTCTAGATACAGAAGATCTGAAGGCTCCTCCAGTAGCAAGAAGCCAAACACAAAAGACATCATCTGCTACGAGTGCAATGAGCAAGGACACTACAAGAGTGACTGCCCAAAGCTTCAGAGGGAAAAGCCCAAAAAGAAGTTTGGAAGAGAGAAGAAGAAAAGTCTCATGGCCACATGGGATGACTCTGACTCGTCTGAAGCTGACTCAGAATCAGATGATGAAAGGGCAAACATAGCGCTCATGGCTAACATTCCAGATGATAGTGAAGCTTCTGAATCAGACTCAGAATCAGACACAGAAGAGGTATTTCCTAACTTCGCTGTTAATTTTACAAAGGCTGAACTTGCTGAAAGCCTCAATGAAATTCTGGAACGTTATCAGCAGATTAGAGCTAAATTCAGAGACCTGAAAAGGAATCTTGAATCTGACTCTAATAAGTCTGAGAGTCTCAAATTGGAAAACTCTGAGCTGAGAGATAAAATTTCAAAATTAGAAAACTCTTTACAAAACTCTCAGAAGGAACCAATTTCTGAAACTCCCAGCAACGCTGATGAGATCATCAAGGAGTATGATCATAGTTTCCAGAAGTTCCTTGCTAAAAGCATAGATAGAAGCAGAATGGCTTCAATGATCTATGGAGTTAGCAGAAACGGCAGGAAAGGAATAGGATACCTAGGTAAGGTTCCTACACCTAAGAATGTCATGGATTTAACCATTAAACACACTCCTCTAAATTCACACTTTGTGTATGGTCACACACATGACATCAAATATACTAGTAGTAAGCACTCTGTGAAACCAAAATTCAACCAGAGTTTTGGTAAAACTAACAAATCAGGACCCAAGAAGATCTGGGTACCTAAGGATAAAATAATACATGTTGCAGATATCTTTAGCAGCAAGTCAGAAACACCAGTCATGGTACCTGGACTCTGGCTGCTCACGACACATGACGGGAAGAAGGCATATGTTCCAAAGCCTGGAACTTAAGCCTGGAGGCCACGTTGGCTTTGGAGGCAATCAGAGGGGAAAGATAATTGGCTCTGGAACTGTAGGTAATGGAAATCTTCCCTTTATTAATAATGTTCTGCTAGTTGATGGATTGATGCATAATCTGTTATCCATAAGTCAATTAAGTGATAACGGTTATGATATAATCTTTAATCAAAAATCATGTAAAGCTGTTAGTCAGAAAGATGGGACTATCCTGTTTAATGGAAAGAGGAAAAACAACATTTACAAAATCAAACTTTCTGAACTAAAGAGTCAGAACGTAAAATGTCTTCTGTCTGTTAACAACGAGCAATGGATCTGGCACAGAAGATTGGGGCATGTTAGTATGAGAAGAATATCTCATATTAACAAACTCAATCTGGTCAGAGGACTTCCTAATTTGAAGTTCAATTCAGATGCTCTGTGTGAAGCATGTCAGAAAGGCAAATTTGCAAAACCATCTTTTAAATCCAAAAATGTTGTTTCTACCTCTAAGCCATTAGAACTTCTGCACATTGACTTATTTGGACCAGTTAAAACTGCTTCAGTCAGTGGTAAGAAGTATGGGTTAGTAATCGTAGATGACTATAGCAGATGGACATGGGTAAAGTTCTTAAGACACAAGGACGAGTCACACTCTGTGTTTGTTACCTTCTGTAACCAAGTTCAGAATGAAAAAGATCTTAGAATCGTTAAAGTCAGAAGTGATCATGGTGGAGAATTTGAAAATAAAGATTTTGAGTCATTCTTTAATGACAAAGGCATTCTGCATGATTTCTCTTGTCCTAGAACTCCCCAACAAAATGGATTTGTAGAACGAAAGAACAGAACATTGCAAGAAATGGCCAGAACCATGATCAATGAGACAAACGTTGCTAAGACTTTCTGGGCAGAGGCAATAAACACAGCGTGCTACATTCATAATAGAATCTCAATAAGACCTATTCTGGAAAAGACTCCATATGAATTGTGGAAGAACAGAAAGCCCAACATTTCGTATTTTCATCCATTTGGATGTACTTGCTTTATATTGAATACGAAGAATTATTTGAACAAGTTTGATTCTAAGGCACAGAAGTGTATTATGTTAGGATACTCTGAACGCTCAAGAGGGTACAGAGTATACAATACAGAAACACAGATTGTGGAAGAATCAATCAGTGTTCGTTTTGATGATAAGCTTGACTCTGAAAAGTCAAAGGAGAATGAAATTTTTGCAGGTATAGAAATTGAATTTGCAGGTTCTGAAGACAAGTCATCAGAAGCTCTCAACACAGACATTCCTTCAACGTCTGAAAGAAGCAATGCTAGAAATCCTACAACTGCTGCTGATCAACCTCAGAAGAGATTACCCAGAAGCAGTTTGGATCACCCAGAAGAGACTATCCTAGGAAGAAAGGAAGATCCAATCAGAACAAGAGCAAGCTTCAGAAACTCTGAAGAAACTCTTATGGGACTTGTGTCTCTGATTGAACCTTCTTCTATTGATGAAGCACTTCTGGATAATGACTGGATTCTGGCAATGCAAGAAGAGCTGAATCAATTCACCAGAAACGACGTATGGGATCTCGTTCCCAGACCAAAAGGATTCAACGTCATTGGAACAAGATGGGTGTTCAGAAACAAGCTAAATGAACAAGGTGAAGTCATCAGAAACAAGGCACGACTGGTTGCACAAGGTTATAGTCAGCAAGAGGGGATAGACTATACAGAAACCTTTTCCCCAGTCGCCAGGTTAGAATCTATCAGACTTTTAATTTCATTTGCTGTTAATAGAGGCATCACTCTGTATCAGATGGATGTCAAAAGTGCATTCTTAAATGGTTATATAGAAGAAGAAGTCTATGTTCACCAACCCCCAGGTTTTGAAAATACAAAACATCCAGAACATGTTTTCAAACTGAAAAAGTCACTGTATGGTCTGAAACAAGCTCCCAGAGCTTGGTATGAAAGGCTAAGTAACTTTCTGCTTGAAAATGAATTCACCAGAGGGAAAGTGGACACTACTCTATTCTGTAAAACAGTTAAGAGTGACATTTTAGTCTGTCAAATTTATGTTGATGATATTATCTTTGGTTCTACTAATCCTTCTCTTGGAAGAAAATTTGCTAAGTGTATGCAGGCAGAATTTGAGATGAGCCTCATGGGGGAACTGAAATTCTTTCTAGGAATTCAGATCAATCAAACTCCAGAAGGAACTTACATTCATCAGAGCAAATACATCAGAGATCTTCTGAAGAAATTTGACCTCTCAGAATGTAAGCCATCAAAGATTCCAATGCATCCCACGTGCATTCTGGAAAGAGAAGAGGTAAGCAAAAGTGTAGAACAGAAAGTCTACAGAGGTATGATTGGTTCTCTCCTTTATCTGACAGCTTCAAGACCTGATATCTTATTCAGCGTATATATTTGTGCTAGATTCCAATCAGATCCTAGAGAATCTCACTTAACAGCTGTTAAGCGAATTTTCAAGTATCTGAAAGGTACTACTAATCTGGGTTGTTTTATAGAAAATCTAGTGATTACAGCTTAGTAGGCTACTGTGATGCTGATTTTGCTGGAGACAGAGTGGAACGTAAAAGTACTTCTGGAAGCTGCCAGTTTCTGGGAGAAAATCTGATCTCGTGGTCCAGCAAAAGACAATCAACAATTGCTCTGTCAACAGCAGAAGCTGAGTACATAGCAGCAGCAGGATGTAGTACACAAATGCTCTAGATGAAAAGTCAGCTTGAAGACTTCCAGATTTTTGAGAGTAACATTCCTATTCTCTGTGATAATACTTCTGCTATTTGCTTAAGTAAGAATCCTATTTTACATTCTAGAGCTAAGCATATAGAAATTAAGCATCATTTCATTAGGGACTATATTCAGAAAGGTATTTTGAACTTGAAATTTATAGATACAGACCATCAATGGGCTGATATCTTTACTAAACCCCTTTCAGAAGATAGGTTCAATTTCATTCTGAAACATCTCAGCATGAAAGTATGCCCAGAGTGAAAATGTTTTAATTCCATATATTTACTTTCAGAATGTAATTATTTTGCTGTGAACCTCTGATCAATCCCCTTTCAGAAAGATAGAACATGCAGATTGTATCAGATGCAAGTCTAAAGATCTGAGAGTCTAATCTCAAAGACAGACGTGCTGATCACTACATCAAACAAGTGTCATCCAATCATCAGCAAATCTCTGAAGCAGAACGCGTGCACGCTTCTGAGAAGGCAAAGCGCTGATTGGGTGCATTGAGACACATGTCTGGTAACCGTTTTTAAGTATCTTTCTCAAATCCCCCAAAATCAGCAAGCATTTAATGAAAAGTAATCACGCTTGTTAAATGGCAATCATTATTTTTTTTCTCTCTCTTAAAAACGTTTAATTTTTCAAAAATAATTTTTGAAAACTCTATTTAAGCACATTAATCCTTCACTCTTATTCTTTACGCTTTCTCATAATCATTCAAGTATTTTCTGCATATTTCTGAGTTTATCTCCTACAAACCTTTTTCTCTCAATTCATTCTCAAAGCTTTTTTAGTGAGAACAATGGCATCCTCCAGCATTTCTGCAGGCAATCAGAAGAAAGAAACTTCTGAGCAATATCAGGTGCCCCTCAGAACTCTTCTCACACCGGTAAAGAATCTTGAAGTTCTCTCTGAGTTAATCATCGACTTTGAAAGCTTGAAGGAAAATGGATTTGACCTAACTGAAGAAATTAGGGCTCAAAAGTGGGAGAGGTATTTCGATAGGTTGGTTGGACCAACATTCCCAGCACTTGTCAAGGAATTTTGGATTCACGCCAAGATTTCTAAACATCTAGTCATCTCTTCTGTCATGGGAAAGAAGATAGTAATTTCTGAAGATCTCATTGCAAAGCTAATCGGTCAAAGTGGTGGTGGAGTCCGTTGTGTGGACATGGCTGACAGATGCCCTGATGTAGGTGTGGTAGCCAACAGAATTTTCACTCTTGGAATGCCCAGCAGCAAAATTAAGGATCTGAAGGATCACTGCAGAGTATGGGCCAAGATTGTTCTTGGATGCTTCAATCATAGGAAACCAACAAGTTCTCCTGATTATATAAACGTGGATCAGCAGTTTCTGATCTACTTTATTGATCAGAGGGTAAAGATCAATCTGGCACACTTCCTGTTCAACCATCTCAAGACCAGTGTCAAAGAAACAAGAGAAGAAGAAAGGACCAAAAGGGACTGGATACCGTTTGGAAGGCTCATATCAGATATTCTGACAGAGAATAAGCTGATAGTGTATCTGAGCGAAGCTCAAGTGCTGAGCACTATTGAACCAACTGCTGGAAAACCGCTGAACGCTAAGAACCTGAAAAAGATGAAGCTGATAGAAAATATTAAGAAGGAACCCAGAGCTACTTCAACTGCTGACATCTCCAGCAGAAGAGTGCCTCTGAGTGATTTCCCAAAATTTTCTGAAATGGAATCCAAACCTGATATGTTTCTCAAGTATCCAGATTCATACAAGGAAGAAGATACAGGTTCAAAGCTGAAGATCAAAGATCTGAGTCAAATCCAACCTGAAGTGACTCAGAAGAAGACAAAGAAGAGGAAAGCGCCAACAGAAGGATCATCTCATCAGACTCCAAAGAAAAGAGGTATTTCATCTGCTGCCCCTATTTCAATTTCATCTACTATTCCAACATCTGCTGCCCCTTCTCAAACCTCTCACAGAATATCAATCCCAATCCCTACTATTGATGAAACCATACCAGAAGACCCTTCTGAGGCCTTACTACTCAGAAGACCCAGAACCAAAATTCCCAAACAACCAACTGTTTCAACAACACCAGCACTTGATCGAGTGCTAGCTGATATTGAGCGTGAACATGTTTCTGCTCAACCAAATTCTGAACCACTAAATATTCCTCAACCACAACCAGAACAACAACCTGAACCACAACAACAACAACCAGAATCAGAACCACAACAACAACAACCACTCACAGAAGAACCTCTGATCCCTGAGCAATCAGAGATTCCACCTCCCCAACCAGAAAATAATCCACCTTCACCACAAACAGAGTTTCACCGCTATGAAACCCCTTCTCCTCATCATTCTGACCCTCACTCACCTCAACCTTCACCGTTGGCAATCCAGTTGCCATGTGGAACCACTATTGTCAGGCCCCAGTTGCCATCCTCATTAGAATCGACACCTCCAAAAACTCCTACCACTCCAATCGAAATATCTGACTCTGATACCCCTCCTCCAAAACAAACAGCATCTCAGCAAACATCTGAAAACCAATCCTCTGAAAACCCCAGCAGGATCTTCATTGACTTAATCAGTCTTGAACGTCTTGCTGATCTAAGACACAAAATTGCCATCCCCAAACCAAAGCAACCAGATGTTGGCTCTGGTATTTTGAATTTTGAAACAGGTATGCTGCAATGGATTGCTTCTTTGAAGCAAGTCTGTCCTGGGATGATTGACCCAGCTGCTTCTGATCAGCTCTGGTCACAGTTCAGACTATGGGTACGTGCTGAAGCCCTCAAGCTGCAGGACGTCAACTATGAGCAGGCTCAACAGAACTTCAGCAAGCTGCTGAAGGAAGTTGAAAGTCAGCTGCCTCAAGAAGTTGTGCTCCCTTTGGACAGTGAATCTTGGTCTAAGAAAGAGCAAGCTGCAAAGGTGCAACCATCAGAAGAAGACAAGACCATTCAGGCTGAAGAAAATCCAGCAGAAGATGTCGCTGAAAGTTCTGAGAAGCTTCCTCCTTCTGATACTTCTCAAGCTGCCTTGGACAGGCAGGCTCTGGAAGAACTAAGGCTGAATGACTTGCGTCTACAGCAGCGGATGGAAGAGAATGATCAGAAGATGAAAGCAAGAATGGATGTACAGGACAGCAAGATTGACACTGTTGTCAACATGGTTCAGAAGCAAAATGAAACTTCTGAAAAGATTCAAGCAATGCTGGAAAGCCTGTTCTCACGCATGCCCCCTCAACCTTAAATCTTTTACATGCATAATCATTTTAACTATGTTCTGATGTACTGTTTTGACTATGTTTTGTAATGTTCTTTTGCTCTGATTCTGAACTATTTTAATATAATTTGTTTTTCTGATCTAAATTTGTTTTAGCACATCACCAACACTTTTTGATTGCTGACAAAAAGGGGGAGAACAAGAATGATATTTAAAATCAATAACGGCTAACTAGACAGAAATTCTCAAACATTCTAACTCTATTACTTGAAATGTTTTTTCTGTTTTGTTTAAAGTCTACAGGCACAAGGAAGCTCCTGAACACTATGAAGACTAGAAGCTCTGATCAAAATGTAGAAGCTCATGTTGCTCTGATCAAATATGAAGTTCTGATCGACCTAATACTCTGATCCAAAGCAAAGCTCTGACAGGAAAAGCTCTGAAGCTCTGCTCTCTGATAAGTCAAAGACTCTTATAATCTGATGTTCAAAGAAAGAAAAAGATCTGATCCTGAAGAACACGTATATCAAAGGGAAGTAACAAACTCAGGGGGAGTATCTCTTAACTCTGATTTCTCCTTACTTCTTAACTCTGAAACATTTCCCAGACACCTTTTCACGTTATTTTTCATTTAAAATATCTAGTTTTTGTCATCATCAAAAAGGGGGAGATTGTTAGAACAATGTTTGAATCTACTACCCTATATTTGAGTTTTGATGATAACAAAGTGAAAAGATATAGTATTTGTATGTTTCATGTTTGAACTATATGCTGCCTAAAAATTACTATGCTCTGACTTGCAGATACGCTGATTAATATAAGCAAGATCCCTTCTTCAGCATCAGAAATTGATTTCATACACCAGCATCAGAAGTTGCTGAATCAGAACGTCAAGATCAGATGATCAACTCACGTACATGCTGAAGCTTGATGAACAGAACTGCGCGTAAACACTCTGATACAGAAACACAATAGTTCATCAGCAGCGAAGTAGAATCAGAATGAGCCAAGCCAGAACGTGCATTGAAGAAGCAACGATACTGTGCATTGAATGCTAATTAATTCCAACGGCATCATTCTAGACAAGATCTGCTCAAAAAGGAAAGCTTGTTATTAGCATTGAATCAAGAATATTGCATTCAACGTTCATCTTCTCAAGTGCTATATAAACAAGGCTTCGAAGATTATAATGGCTAATGCTCTCAAAATCTCTACACGCACAAAGCTGAACCATTATCTTCACTCTACCAGTTTTGCTAAACTAAACTCTGATATTCATTATTGTTTAGCAATCTAGTTTCTAAGCTTCATTTGTGTATACATCACAGTTGTGATAAAGTTTTGTAGAAAACATTCACACACATTGTTTTATACCTTTGTAAGAAAGTGTTGCCTTGACAAACCGGATTGTGGTTTGAATCAAGAAGGCTTTAGCAGTTGTTAAAGCAGTCTGTAATATTCAGTTTGAATATAGTGAATTAAGACCTCGTTGGAGAGAGGCGAAATCACCTTGACGGGTGGACTGGAGTAGTTTGAGATCAAACGAACCAGGATAAAAATATCCTGTCAATTGCTTTAAGATTTCAGTTTTACAATTCAACCCCCCCTTCTTGTGTTTTTCACCCCTTCAAAGCAACCCTTAATTGAGTGTAGTATCGAGTATCAACCAACCTCGGACTGCACCAAAGTCAGTTATCTCACTACCCTAAAGAGGCCAAGATAGTTCAATTAAGGTTCCTAAGGTCTGTTGATTCTTCACGACACCACGCAGAGGCCCCGTACTCTCCTTGACTGAACTCAAGGGTTACCGGTACACACTAAAGTGCCACATCAACGTAGCAGACTGTTTCAACCATGTCGGTATACCCCGCACAGTTCCCTCACAACCTTGTTGCTACTTTCTAAGAAGGTATCCCCAGATCCGGGTTAGGATCTATAGAACTCCCGAGACAGGCCCATAATTTAAAGCAAACAATTCAGACAATTGAAAACACAAGTGATCTTAGTCCTAAGGTACACCTCACTTTATAAGATATCCCCAGCAGAGTCGCCAGTTCTGTGATCGGTGGATCTGGAACTGACTGTTTAACGCTGGTTCGCGAAATGTCGCGGAAGCAAGAGTCGCCACCGTCTTTTATTTTCTCCAAATGGAAAGGACAAAAGCACAGAAAAATTCCTTAAAGAGATTGCTCTCGGTTCGGGAGGTAGGTTATAGAAAGGGAAGGTGTTAGCACCCTTTCTATCCATGGTTATCCATGGGCTCTTAGATACTTGCTCATTTGTGTTTTCAAAAATGGTTTGTTTACTTTTCAACTGTGGGTTTTAAAAAGTTTCTTTGAAAATTCCAGTTCGACTCTTGTATCGGTCCTCAAGAGTGTTTGAAAATTTGCTTTCGAAAGCTTTTGAAAATGTGTTGGTGTGAAAAGTATTTTTGAATTTGTTTCGAAATTTAGAGCAAGTATCTACGAGAACCTACCTACCCTAAGGAATTCGTCTGTGTAAGTGTCCTTTAAAGTAGTGCCATCCCACCATTGAGAGGTAGGTAGCACCACCGTTGGAGGTGTTCGGGTCAATTCGAAGTTCGGGACATGGTGATCACCAGAGCAATGGGAAGACACCTTAGAAGCTACCCTCATGCCAGGTTCCTGGATCATGAGGACTTACTAAGACGTCCTCTACTCGACGATCACCTTTCGAGGCAAGGCAACAGTGAGGCGTACCCTAGGGGTGGTGTGTGATTCGTGTGTCAGATTCAGTTATTTTGTCTTGTCATGTCATGGGTGATCTACGTTTTTGTTTTTATTTTAATCATTCATTATTGCATGCAATTATTTAACAGTTAAAAAGATGCGGAAATTAAAAGTTCTAAACTATTACAAAGGCGCGGGTCCACATCGCCAAAATTAATCCAGGACCCGATTTGACAGAAAGTAAATAAGTAAAGTAAAGTGCGAAAGATAAATATTACACGGCTTTGGGAGAAGTACATAAATATAAAATGCGCGAATATGAATTGAAATTGAAAGCGAGGGCGTTGGACCCTTTTTTACTTAAATTAATAAAATTATTAAATTAATGAAATTAAAATGAAAAAAGAAATTGTTTTTGAGGTTTTTTGGAATTGTGAATTTCTAATGAGAAAGATTAAATGAAATTAAAAATTAAATTAACCCTAATTCTATAACTTTTATTTATTAAGAAAAAAATATTAAAGTTAAACCTAAATTAACCTAATTAATTAAAGCAATTTGATTTACAAAATAAATAATTAATTATTAGTGAAAAGAAAAGAAAAAGGATAAAAATTAATTAAAAACCCTAATTCTACAAATTTCAAGTTTATTAGAAAAATATTAAGATTTAAACCTAAATTAAAAACTAAAATCAATTAATGATATTTATTTACAAAAAATAACATTAAATAAAAATACTTATTTTTGTCTTTTTCTGATTTTATATTGTTTTTATGTTTTTTATGAAAATATTAAATTAAAGGAATTAATTAAAAAAAATAATTGAAATAAATAAAATAAAGAAAAGAATGAAAATTCAAACCATGGGGGGTCTGTCCCCATTTGGAGGTTTTGTTAGCATTGCTGGCCCAAGGTTTTTAAGGCCTTATTTGACCTTTCCACATTCCCATATGCATGGTTGACTAAGGCCCATGATGTTCTTCAAGTTATGCCCTTTGGATTGATCTCAGCCAGCACGTGGAAGGCCTGGATGTGGAGAGTATGGTGGAATTCTGGGAGTAAGCTACACACAAACACAATTAGAAAAATAATATGGAATGGGAGGGGGACCTGGGGCTCGAACCCAGGTCCTGGAGATTACCAACGCTATGCCTTGCCAACTGCTCCATTTTGTCTCTTTGTATATTATATAAACAATAAACATTATAATATAAAACAATCGTTAGTGCCTGTTTCCGCGCGAAATTTCAAATGGACCAACCAACGCCTTACACTTCATCATCTTCTTCCTTAATGCGTTTTTCCTGAAAATATAAAAGGGTTAGCGGGGGTTTTAAACCCCCCCCAAAACATGCTTGTTTTCAAAATAGCGAATAGGCCATATGGCCTCATAAATTAGGCGCGAGGAGTGTTTTGTTTTCGTCCAAGCACGCTGAGTCCATTCATGGTATTGGCATGTCCTAATTTTACAGCATCCAGAAACGCCTAATTTGAAAGCTTGGTAACCCTAGCATCCTTTAATGGTGAATCCTTATATAACGCGTGAAAACTCAATCAAAGCATATGGTTAGTTTCAGAATCATCCAATTAGTAAGAATCCATGAAAAAAATGCAATGAATATGCTTGAATATTAAAACACGATTATGAAAAAAATGTGAAAAAGTTTGAATCCCCTATACCGATTCTGGGCGTTAGAATTGATGTTCTTGATTGGAATAGTCTCCTGGTCACCTTGGCAAGCTAATGGAATGATTATTTTGGCTTGAATCGCCCTAAAACCTAGTTTTCAGTTTTCAACTTTTTGGCAAAAAACTCAAGTTTTGTTCTTGGTGTATGGCGCAGCTGGGAGGTTCTATGCATTAGGGTTAGCATCAATATATACATGTGAATGATTAGGGTTGAGAAAATTGATCAAAAAATCCATGAATTGATGAAGAGATATTTGATTTTTATGGCATAAGTTTTCAAATCTTTTTCATGCAAACTTGGTTCAAATCATGTCCAATTCTCAAGATTCTTTCCAAATCTGATTATACACAAAATCTTGAGACTATTTCATGCACAAAAAGATTTAAAAAGTTAGGCTTAGTATTTTCCACATATTTATTTTAATTAAATGAATTATTAATAATTAAAAATCCAAATAAATAAATAAAAATGATAAAAAACTTCCCTTTGGGCCAAATGGTCGTGCACATGCCTTGGATAATGAATTGTGGAAGGAAAAGAGGCACATTAGCATTTTTAAGACATTTGAAGCAATGTTGACTTTTCAAAATATCCAAAAATTTCCCAACTTCCACAAGGCATAACTTGCTCAATTTTTAAGTTTTGCTCATGTTCTTGGACATTTTGGAAAGGTCCTTGAGTCCTCTAACCAATGACTTTGGTCCCATGGCATTTTGATTTACCAATATCAAGTTATGGCCTTTGACTTAAAGTCCCTTTTTGTTGACTTTTGAAAATGACCTATAATGTTGAAATTGATAACTTTTTGTGAGAGAATTTCTTGGACTTGAAGTGTGAAGAGGAGTTGTAGGAAATTTCTTTATCTCCAAAATGAGCTTTAGATGGAAGTTTTCTGATAATCCATGTGAAAGTTATGCCCTGGTCAAGTTACAGTTGACTTTTTCAATTGTCCAAATATGGAAACTTTTGCATCTTGATGATTTTTGAGCCAAGCTTTGAGAATCATGATCAAGACTTGATCAAATGATGTTTGTGGCTTCAAAATGAGATGTTGACCAAAAATTTGAACTTTTGACTGTCAAATGACCATTTTGCCCCTGCAGTTGACTGTAGTGCAATTAGGGTTTTTGACTGTGCAATTTTGTGTTGTAAGTCTTGAAACTTGGTATGAGGATGCTTGACCATGTTTGTAAGCATGTGGGACTTGATTGGACCCTTGGAAACTTCATTTTCTTTGTCAGAACCAAAACCCTAATTTTGACTGTTAGGAGGCCCTTGAACTGTGTAACCCTTGAGGAGATTTTGAAGCTTTGACTTGGCAAATCTTGAAGAATATGGGAGGGCAAATTTTGGGGTACAACACTGATTAATATGAGAAAAAAAGTCAAAATGTAACACAGAACTTCTATTTTTCATTCACCATTCTAACACACAAAACTTATATAATTTTTCTCACTGTTAACACACACTGAATTTATGATGCTTACATGCTGATAACGCACTAGACAGTTGATGTTCACTCACTGGATTAGCACAAATACAGAACTTCTGATGTTTCCACTTATTGTTTTAATATGCACAAAATTTCTAAGGCTTTCTCATTATTCTAACACTCAGAAGTTCAGCACATAGAAACCCAGAATTTCTGTATCTGCCCTCTAACATTTCTTGCAGGACCTCAGAATGTACCAACTCAAAACTTATGATTCCACTGACGTTCCTTTCTGAGTCATCATGCGTCTGGATTCAGAACTTCTGATCCTTGTTTGTTTTTCTTGCAGCAGCACGCTGTTTCTATCTTTCATTTGTTTTCCTTTTTATCAATTTTAATATTATTACCCTTTTTTACCAACATAAAAAAGGACATAAAAATATTTTCCTGTTACTAATTAATTTATTTTTTAAGACAAAAACCCTTTTTGAACAAGTCCTTTTTCTTTCTTTCTTTCTTATGTTGTACATTTCAATATGGATGTAATAGTAACTTAGGATTTAATTTTACTTGCAACCCCCATTCATAAATTTGTACCCCCATCCCCCTAAAGCGATGTAATAACTTAGATTTTATTTTCTGCATTTTTACTTGCTTTTCATATATTGCTAGTAAATAGGATGTATGGCAAGATAAAATCAATAAATAGATGACTTTCAAATACAAGACAAAATGCATGCAAACTAACACACTTGCACACTAGCACCTCTAGGGTAATCTCATTTTGTTGCCTTTCGAAAAATAGTCATGTCCCTCGAATATGGGACGTTTTAGCAAAGACCCTTCGATAAAAAAGGATCGTAGTCCCTCAATGACCCTCGATGTTGCCTTCAGTAAAACGACCTAGTCCCTAAAACGACATTGCTAAAACGTCTCATAAGTTGTCTTCTATGACTATCCAAACATCCCACGCTCGTCCCTTCATATCCATATCTAGAGGAGAAGGAAAAGCACGTTTAAGACCTTTCGGATAGGTAAATTCGCTCCTAGTTATTCTCTTGCTCACGATAAAAACATTTTTACACCAACACTTCCATTTCTAAAACGTTTTCAAAAAGATAAAACATTTTTTATACGTTCTTATAGAGACGAGAACCATCGCAAAATATCTTTTTGAAACCAGTTTCCAAAACACAATCCACAAAGATGTCTTTGAACTATCTTTCGAAACAAAACTTTGTATGCGTTCTTATAGAAACGAGAACCATTACAAAGATATTTTCAAAACACTTTCAAAGCCCACACCACAAAGCACATTCAAACAAAAGCAATTGATCTAGCGAGTAACTAAGAGCCCATGGAAAACCATGGATGAAAAGGGTGCTAACACCTTCCCTTTTCATAATCTACCCCCCGGACTCAAGAAAACATCTCTAAAGGTCTTTCCTGTGCTTTTTCACCTTTCATTTTGGATAAAAGAAAAGTAGGTGGCGACTCTTGCTAAACTGCAACATTTGCAAACACAAGCACAAAACTCCAAGTCAGTTCTCCCACCGTATCACAGAACTGGCGACTCTGTTGGGGATAACTTAAAAGTGGGGTTACCTTAGGGTTAGATCATATCTATTTGCTTTCATTTGTTTGATTTGTATGCTTTATATTTTGGTTCTCTGTTTGGGGCTTGCTTTGATCTCCCACCCGGATCTGGGACACCTTTTTAGGTAAATAGCAATAGAATGTGGAAACTGTACGGCGTAGACCGATATGGTTGAAACAATTTCTATGTTAGTGTGACACATTTGTGGGTACCGGTATCCCTCGTGCTGAATCAAGGAGAATACGGGGACGTTGAGTGGCGTCATGACGCACTAACTGACTTTAGAACCCTAATTGAACAAACTTGGCCATTAGGACGTAGTGAGATAACCGGTTTCGGTGTAGAGCTGAAAATTGGTTGATATTCGATACTACACTCATTGAGGCTAGACTTTTGGGATATCTTGGCCGCAAGAAAGGATTGATTGTGCTGAGACAATGCCTAAGAGAAAGGTCGGTGATATTGAGATCCTTTAGAACCCGATCACTATTACTAAGACAGGTTGAGCCAACTAAACTTCAAGAGGGTACTTACCTATAAAACCCCGTGCAAGCCTAAAACATAGGTATTTGTTTGCTTTATGTGTATACTTGTACATAACATCATAAACATCATCAGCATCATAAGCATGCTCGATAACCATTTCAAGGATTTAGAAATTTATCTTTGTTTTTGTTTTGTAGGTCATGAATTTCTTCCGAAGGAACACCATCCGAATCAGCTTTGTAAAAGCACACCCTCAGCTTCAAGAGTTAGCCTCAAGAGTGCCCGGGGATTCTCCTTTTACCAAGAAACACGGTCGGCTCCTCAGTTTGGCTACACCCAGTTTCAAAGAAGAGATGATGTGTGTGCTGTTCCAATTCTTTGATCCCATACATCATTGTTTCACTTTCTCGGACTATCAGTTGTTACCTACACTAGAAGAGTTCTCTCTACTCTTAGGGGTGCACATGCTTGATCAGATATCGTTCACCAGTCTAGAGGAGATTCCAAAACCTGAAGTCATCACTGAAGCTTTACACGTGAAGAGAGCCGACATCATAGCCAATTGGGAGACAAGAAGCGGGGTCAAAGGTTTCCTAGCCAAGTTTCTATTGGAGAAGGCTCGTTCATTCTGGGATGACATGGATTTACAAGCTTTTGAAGACGTCCTGGATCTTCTCATTTATGGTTTGGTTCTGTTCCCTAATTCAGACCAATTCATAGACGTTAACACCATCAAAGTCTTTCTCTCTCGCAATCCTGTACCTACTCTACTGGGAGACATCTTGCATTGCCTTCATACCCGCACCATGAAGAAAAGAGGTACTCTCTTGTGTTGTATTCCCCTACTCGCTAAGTGGTTCACGTCACACCTACCTTAATCAGTATTGAAGAACGAGTAAAGACTGACATGGTCTCAAAGGATGATGTCCCTCACCCACTCTAACATCCGTTGGTGTTCAAGATTCTTGGAAGACGTCTCTATCATTAACCACTGTGGGGAATTCCCTAACGTTCCATTACTTGGTATTAGGGGTGGTATCACCTACAATCCTTGCTTAGCTCTTCGACAGTTTGGGTATTCCCGAAGAAACGGCCCTCATGAGTTGCTCATCCATTGTCTGGTGTTCGACTACGACAAAGAAGACCAAGGTTACCGCCAGAGGTTTACACGAGCTTGGAGAATGGTGAACAAGGTGGACAGTAGGACTTTAGGACACAAAAACTCTATCCCTCTCGAGCCTTATCTTAAGTGGGTGCAGGCTCGTGCTCAGAGACTCATGATGCCTTATCCTTTCATCCTCCCTGTTATCATAGAGCCTGTTGTTGAAGAAGACGTCCCATACACCGTCCTTCATCCTTACATGCCTACCTCTCTCGAAGACTTGCAGAAAGCTTGGGTTCAGTTGAAGATAGAGCGAGACACCTCTGAAGCCCAGTTTTACGCCAGTGAGAAGAAGGTTCTGGAACTCACCAAGCTTCTTCATGAAGAGAATAACCTGAATGCTTACATTGCTCCAAAG
Source organism: Vicia faba (assembly GCA_948472305.1). Lineage (NCBI taxonomy): Eukaryota > Viridiplantae > Streptophyta > Magnoliopsida > Fabales > Fabaceae > Vicia > Vicia faba. The sequence goes on along the minus strand of OX451736.1, from coordinate 192,066,953 downwards.
AGAATGCGGTCAACCTTCTTGTCTTAGGAGTTTTTGTTGTATTTCGTTTCTTTCATTGTAAGCCCGAAGAGGCATGACGTATTCAAACTTGGATCTAATATAACATGTGTTCCTTTTGGTTTGAACAAATTTAAATCTCTAAATTCCTTGAAATCATTTTCATATTGCATCTTCATTCATCATAACATCTTACAGGTTTCGCACGACAGGTCTCCTTATCCTTTTACTATTTATTTCAGTGAGATGGATATTGAACAGACAATGAGATCTTCAGGCGCAGAACATCCAGTTCCAACAAATTCTCTTGAATCTGACAAAAGGATAAGCCAGACGGACTTTGGACTTTACAACATCATCGGGTGAAGGAGATAATCAAGGAGAAGGGATCTAGGAAGTCAAGAACAACCCAGCCTCCAAAGAAGAGGAAGAGCCTGGTTACTCTGAGGAACAGTATCCTCCTGCTGATAATAAATACAAAGAACTAGAGGATCATTTGAATGCTATGGAGGTCTAGAGGGTACCCAGACTGGATTTTGAAGAGTTATGACTTGTCTCAGGGGTTGTCATCCCGCAGAAATTCAAGGTCCCTACTTTCTCCAAATATGACGATGTCTCTTTCCCAAAGCTGCATTTGAGATCATACGTCAGAAAGATTCAACCCCAAACGGCTGATAAGAATCTGTGGGTGCATTTCTTCCAAGAGAGCTTGTCAGGGACACAGTTGGATTGGTTCTATCAGTTGGAAGGGTCCAATATTCGTAATTGGGAAGATTTGCCCGCCGCTTTCTAAAAACAATATCAGTACAATGCTGACTTAACTCTAACTCGAACGCAATTACAAAGCATGTCTATGGGTGCAAGTGAAGGTTTCAAAACCTATGCTCAAAAATAGAGGGATATCGCAGGAAGAGTCCAGCCCCCTCTATTTGACAGAGAGTTAGTGGATATGTTCCTAGGCACCTTGTCAGGTACATTCTTCAACCACCTGATCGGAAGTTCCTCAGCTGGATTTACTGAATTAATCATGACTGGTGAGCGGATCGAAGCCGATATAAAAAGTGGCAAAATTCAAAGAGATGCATCCTAAAGCATGATGAAGAAACCCTTCACGGGTAATAAGGAGGCCAGTGCCATTTATAACTCGAGAGATCAGAATAGAGCAGGATATCGTCCAACGGTAAGTGCTGTAATAATACCTAGTCCTGTGGCTGCCCCACAATGCAACAATCAACAAAGGGTGGAAAGACCACAAAGGCAGTTCACCCGGATTAACATGACATTGACAGAGGTTCTACCCCATCTGTTGAGATCTAACTTGGCAACTTTAAAAGAGGCTCCCAAGAATCCTAATACCTCCTCTCCTCGATACAATCTGAACGCTCGGTGCGCCTATCATTATGGGAGCCCTGGTCATGACACAAATGATTGTTGGAATCTAAGAAATAAAGTACAATATTTAATTAAAGCCAAGGAGATTGAGTTTGACGCTCCGGAGAAGCCCAATGTCATAACTGCTCCCATGCCTAAGAATAACCATGGAGTTAACACCATTGATACTGATCAATTCTTAACCTCAGTGGATGAAGTTTCTACTCCTCTTGTAACTGTTAAGAAGAATTTACTGTCGACCGGTTTATTTTCGTGTTGTGGTGAAGGTTGCCACATGTGTTCACTCCTACCTTCTGGTTGCCATTTGCTGAAGTCAGGTTTCCAAGGCCTGATGGACAACAAAGAAATTTTGTTCGAGAAAACTCAAGTTCCCGTTATTCCATCTGAATACATAGCTATTATAACCATTTCCTCTAGTCCTTCCAAGGCCTCCTCGAGAAGGCTTGTTAGGATTACACCCGCTACGATAATCACTCTGTTGATAATCACATGTCCTGGTCCTATCTCGTACGCCTCTGAAAAAGTTGTCCTGTGGCATTATGGCTCCGATGTTTACTATCATGGCATTAAACAAATCTTGAAGACCGAAGAAACTGATCCTGATGTCGGTAACATTGTCGAGACCAGCAAGATTACTAGAAGTGGAAGGTTTTCTCTCCTGAGATCTCCCCGAATACTGTCAACAAGCCTATTGTCATTCCATCTGTTGTTCCTCCTAGCACATCAACTACTACTCCTGTTCTTACTCCAGATGGTACCCATGCCGATAATTTATCTGGAACTCGAGGCAAAGAAGCTGTAGGTGAGCCTGCCTGGACGGAGGCACCTAGGAAAATTGTTGTGGAAGCCTCTAAGAAAGAGATAGAGGAAATTTTGAAAATAATCAAAAAGAGTGACTACAACGTGGTCGAACAGCTGGGGCAGACCCCCTCAAAGATATCCATGTTATCCCTGCTGTTATGCTCTGAGGCCCATGCGAAGGCTTTGATTGCATTCCTCAAAACTGCGCACGTGCCGCAAGAGACTTCAGCTGATCAGTTTAAAGACTACGTGGCTAGCCTGACTGCCGATAATGGGTTGGGCTTTTCAGACGCCGACTTGAAACCAAAAGGAAGAAATCATAATGATGCTCTGCATGTCTCGATTGAATGCAAGGGGACCACAATGGCTCATGTGTTGGTAAATACGGGGTCTTTGCTGAATGTTCTGCCGAAGAAGGAATTGGACCGATTAGATTACGAGGGTTTGATATTAAAGCCTAGTAACATTGTGGTAAGGGCTTTTGATGGATCGAAGAGAATGGTGCACGGGGAGGTGGACATCCCTGTCAAGGTAGGCTCTCAGACTTTCGAGTCCACCTTCTATGTGATGGACATCAGGCCGTCGTACTCTTCTTTGTTGGTTCGTCCTTGGATCCACGAGGCTGGGGCTGTCACTTCCATACTTCACCAAATGCTGAAATATTCGGTGAAAGGAAAGATTGTCACGGTATGGGATGAAGAAGAATACATGGTGAGTCACCTCAATTCCTTCCGCTACGTAGAGATGGATGGAGAATTCATAGAGACTCCTTGTCAAAACTTTGAAGAGGTTCCTCAGATTTTGGCGTCGACTGAGACGACTACCAGCAACAAATCTCCTCTGAAGATGGCTTATCTCAAGGACGCAAGGGCATTAGTTGAAGAAGGCATGAATACCAATTGGGGACAACTTCCTGAGTTTATTCACAAAACTGACAATTTCGGCTTAGGCTTTACTTTAGGAGCTCAGAGGGTTATTCGACGCACTCGAGTTGGAGGACCTCCCCTACACATCAGCAATCGGGGGGTCAATGCTATTGAAGACAATGAGGAAGACTTTGACTTTGATAGCTGGATTTACCCGACTACCAATGGTGGACCAAGTAACTGGACGGCCAGAGATTTCATACCAGTTTCTTTTATTCCGCGGTAATTGTCTTATTTGTTTTTAAGTTTGTAATGAATAATTTAAACTTTTATGGCCATGTGTCTTACCCGAGGCACAATGGTCCTATCTGTGAGGGTTATTATATGTCATCTCATATATCATCAATGAAGCATTGGAAGTTCTTTGCATACAAATTTTGCACTCTTTGTTTTTTTTTATGTATTTACTCTATCAATATAGCTATGCTCTTACACACACTCACGTATCAAATTGCAGATCCATATCCATTCTGGATCCCATTGATAACAATCCTATTATTACCAGTTATGACTTCGAAAATACGATCAACCAAGCTGAGGACGAAGGTGAGGACGATTATGAGGTACCTGGAGAACTTGCTAGACTGCTACAACAGGAAGAGAGGGCTATACAGCCTCATGAAGAGCCATTTGAGACAATAAACTTGGGCACAAAGATAGACAGAAAAGAGGTTAAAATAGGTGCAAATATGGAGCTTAGCATCAAACGTAGGTTGATACAAATGTTGCACGGCTATGTTGAGATCTTTGCCTGGTCCTATGAAGACATGCCTGGTTTGGACACTGATATTGTGGTACATCGCATGCCGACTAAGGAAGATTTCCCACCGATTAAACAGAAGGTATGTCGTATGCACCCTGAAATGTCAGAGAAGATCAAGGAAGAGGTCATGAAGCAGTTCGATGCAGGGTTCTTAGCTGTCACCTCATATTTGCAGTGGGTTTCTAACATCGTCCCAGTACCTAAGAAGGATGGAAAGGTACGGATGTGCGTAGATTACAGGGATCTGAACAGGGCAAGCCCCAAGGATGACTTCCCGCTTCCCCACATTGATGTTCTAGTTGACAACACCGCGCAGCACAAAATCTTCTCCTTCATGGATGGTTTCTCTGGCTACAACCAAATCAAGATGGCTCCTGAAGACATGGAAAAGACAACCTTCATCACACAGTGGGGCCCCTTCTGCTACAAGGTGATGCCTTTTGGGTTGAAGAATGGTGGGGGCAACTTATCAGTTCACCATGGTCGCTTTGTTCCATGATATGATTCATCATGAGATCAAAGTTTATGTCGATGACATGATAGCTAGGTCTTAGACTGGTGAAGAACACTTTATTCATCTACAAAAGTTGTTCGACAAGTTGAAAACATACAAGTTGAGGTTGAATTCGAACAAGTGCACCTTCGGGGTAAGGTCCGGTAAGCTTCTAGGTTTCATCGTGAGTGACAAAGGTATTCAGGTAAACCCCGCCAAGGTAAAAGCTATACAAGAAATGCCAGCTCCCCGTACCTAGAAGGAAGTTAGAGGTTTCTTGGGACGCCTGAATTATATCGCCAGGTTCATTTCACATCTGACTGCTACTTGTGAGCCAATCTTCAAGCTCCTGAAGAAAGATCAAGTGGTAAAGTGGAATGATGAATGCCATACTGCTTTAGAAAGAATCAAGGAATACCTGCAAGAACCACCATTTCTGATGCCTCCAATTGAAGGGAGACATTTGATATTGTACCTAACAATGCTAGACAATTCAATGGGGTGTGTGCTGGGGCAGCATGACGAGTCTGGTCGAAAAGAGAATGCAATATACTACCTTAGAAAAAAGTTTACCGACTGTGAGACACAATACTCACTTCTCTAGAAAACTTGATGTGCTTTGGCATGGGCTGCTCGCTGATTGAGACAGTATATGCTGACTCACACTACCTTGTTGATATCAAAGATGGATCAGATCAAGTACATTTTCGAGAAGCCCGCTCTCTCTGGAAGGATAGCGAGATGGAAGATGATCTTAACTGAGTAAGATATACAATACACAACCCAGAAAGCAATCAAGTGAAGTGTATTGGCTGATAATTTGGCTCATCAGACCATGGATGACTACCAGTCCATGAATTTTGAGTTCCCAGATGAGAATATTGTGCTGGTGACTGACTACGAAGAACTTGGACCGGATGAAGGACCTGAGGAAGGATCTCGATGGTCTATGTATTTTGATGGAGCCTCAAACGCATTGGGGAACGACATTGGCGCTGTAATCATATCTCCCGAGGGCTGTCATACTCCGTTCACTGCCCGATTATGTTTCAACTGCACCAACAATATGGCAGAGTATGAAGCATGTATTATGGGCCTTCGAGCTGCTATCGACCTAAGGATCAAGTTCTTGAGTGTATTCGGGGATTCCGCTTTGGTGATAAGTCAGATCAAAGGTGATTGGGATACAAAACATCGGAATCTCATCCCATACAAAGAGTATGTTTTGACATTGCTCCCACACTTTGAGGAGGTAACCTTTTAACATTTCCCACGAGAGGAGAATCAGTTAGCGGACACATTGGCTACCTTGTCTTCTATGTACAACATTAGGTGGGACAACATAGCTCCCCGAATCACCATTGAGAGATTGGATGAACCAGGACACTGCTGCGAGATTGATACTGAGGAAGTAACAAACAAACCTTGGTTTCACGATGTCAAAAGGTATCTCGAAGCTCAAGAATATCCCGAAGGGGAATCTGTCAATGAAAAGAAATTTCTGAGAAGGTTTGCTGCAAAGTTCTTCCTCAGCAATGGAATTCTCTACACATGCAACCATGACACTACCTTACTGCGGTGTGTAGACAAGGGTGATGTAGAGAGGACCATGACAGATCTACATGAAGGCACCTTTAGAACCCATTCGAGTGGACACACCATGGCTAAGAAAATCCTACGGGCAGGATACTACTGGTCCACTATGGAAGCCGATTGTTATCAGCATTCTCGAACTTGTCATAAATGCCAAATCTACGCTGATAAGGTGCATGTGCCTTCGGTCCCCTTGAACGTCTTGACAGCTCCGTGGCCCTTTGCAATGTGGGGAATTGACATGATCAGAGAAATTAGGACCATCGCTTTCAATGGACATCGCTTCATCCTAGTAGCCATTGATTACTTCACGAAGTGCGTTGAGGCAGCTTCTTTTGCTACAGTAACCAAGAACGTTGTGGCGCAATTTATCCGACACAATCTGATCTATCGATATGGTGTACCATAGAGAATTATCACTGACAATGGTATGAATCTCAACAACACAATAATCACCGAGCTCTGTAAACAATTCAAGATACAACATCACAAATCTTCTCCCTACCGACTGAAGATGAATGGCGCTGTTGAAGCAGCTAACAAGAAAATCAAGAAGATTGTACAGAAGATGACGGTGACATACAAAGACTGGCATGAGATGTTATCGTTTACTCTACATGGGTACCGTACCTCAGCACGGACATCAACAGGGGCAACACCCTAGTCTCTGGTATATGGCATGGAGGCAGTCCTACCCATTGAGGTCCAAATACCTTCTCTCAGGATTATGAAAGATGCAGGTTTGAACGAAGACGACTGGGTCCAGACTCGAATTGATCAACTGAATTTGATCAATGAAAAAAGGCTTACTGCTATCTGCCATGGTCAAACGTATCAAAAGCGAATGATTAAGGCTTTTAACAAGAAGGTCAAACGCCAAGAATATCAAGTCGGAGATCTAGTGATCAAGCACATCATACTGCCACAAGGTGACCCAAGGGGAAAATGGACCCCCAAGTACGAAGGGCCATTTATGGTTAAAAACATTTTTTCAGGTGGAGCCATGATTCTTACCACCATGGACGGTGACGACCTTCCTCACCCTGTCAATGCGGACATAGTGAAAAAAATACTACGCATGATGAAAGAACCGCTAGGTCGACTGGCCTAGGCAAAAATAAGGGCTTCCCGGTGAACCAAGAGGGTTCGGGAAAAAATAAGGGATGAAAATGAAAAAAATTGTACACCCGGCAAGTTGAAAACCTGAAAAAGGCGACTTGGGCAAAAAAGGGTATCCCGGTGGACCGAAAACCCGAAAGGGCGGTCCAGGAAAAAGTTAGGGATGAAAAGTGTATCACTATGTCCCATTAGATCACTCTACGATCTGGCCTCAGTATCAACTATCAAGCTCAAACGGCATCAATCAATCTAATCAGCTTCGGACAAGCAGCAAAGTGAGGAGACGCTCGAAGGCATAGTGGAAATAGCGGATTTGAAACCAAATGGGATTGTTACACATAGTTGTTTTATTTTCGTTATACACAATATTGTATATCCTTCATTTTTACGGCGGTGTTCTCTTACTAGAGCGTCAGCTTCCTTGTACAAAAACGCCTGTTATAGGCCAACTCTAACAATTAATACAAGTCATTTTTACAGAACTATTTGTTTTTCGTTTTCTGATTTTTTTTTTGCAAGAATGTCCAATGATTTATTCTTGACATATGTCTTGAATATGATTTCTGTTCACAAATATTTGCATAGGAAACAAAAGACAATTGCTCATAACTTAAGAAACACGGATAGAAGATCAGAAATGTCAAATCCGACAGTTACCCTGTCCAGCAGGTACCAGGACAGAGACAACTTTGGAGCACAGTCATCAGTACATGTGACCTTGTGACACCTATACTCCCCACAGAGTAGAAGTAATCAATGCATCGATATCAGTTCTCTCAAAATGGGAAGTAATCTCCTTAGCCAAGGGTCATCCAGAAACCTGACACCTATGTCCCCCAGTCGAATTTCATAAGCACGAGTGGATCATCATGAATTTCTGACTCCCCAAGCAGAGTTTATTTCTCTGGATAGAAGAGCTCAATCCCCGACAATTCCCTTTACTTCATTTATTGGAAATTCACCTTTCAAGTTGCTCCCCGCAGAGTTATTCTCAAGCAGAGTCTCTCCCCGACAGAATATTCATAAGTAAGGAGCAAATCCCCAGCATAGTCAATTCATTTCACCATCCCCAGTGGAAGTAGAAGAACCACTTTTTCTACAAAGGTCAGGAATTCACTTTCCAGTACTCTCAAGTAGCAGTCAGGGATTTATTTTCCGATACTCGGATATGTCACAATAGTATTTCGTGTTCATACATCATGACATGCACATACATATCACATACGACATAATCTCGCTTATTTTGAGAACATCATCTCATAATGCATTTCATGCATCGCATATAACTAACCCTATTATCTTTTCAGGAAAGACAGTCATCACCAACAATTCCAGCAGTTATACATATCATATCTGCAGGCGACCAAGGAAAAATCAGTTCCCGAAACCAAACGGCTCAAGTAATCTACATGATCAAGAGAAGTAGCCCTACTACCCAGGTTCCTTCTCACAAGCCCTATTACCCAGGCTTCCATTTCGAAGTAACCCTAATATCAAGGTTCCTTCTCACAAGCCCTACTACCCAGGCTTTCATTTCGAAGTAACCCTACTATCCAAGTTCCTTCTCACAAGCCCTATTACCCAGGATTTCATTTCGAAGTAACCCTACTATCCAGGTTCCTTCTCACAAGCCCAATACCCAGGATTCCATTTCGAAGTAACCCTACTATCCAGGTTCCTTCTCACAAGCCCTACTACCCAGGCTTCCATTTCGAAGTAACCCTACTAACCAGGTTCCTTCTCACAAGCCCTACTACCCAGCTTTCATTTCGAAGTAACCCTACTATCCAGGTTTCTTCTCACAAGCCCTACTACCCAGGCTTTCATTTCGAAGTAACCTTACTATCCAGGTTCCTTCTTACAAGCACTAGTACCCAGGCTTTCATTTCAAAGTAACCTTACTACCCAGGTTCCTTCTCACAAGCCCTACTACCCAGGCTTTCATTTCAAAGTAACCTTACTACCGAGGTTCCTTCTCAAGCCCTACTACCCAAGCTTTCATTTCAAAGTAACTTTAATATCCATTTTTCTCCTCCCTTATCTCCAGGAAACAGTTTACAACACTGTAAGGCCTAGACCTGACCAAATACGGTCGATTTCACATTTCCCCAACAAGTTGTTATACAGCCTGGACCCCGACCAGGTATACGTTCTACTTTCACCTCATCAGTCAGGAGACAATTCCCCAGTAGAGTAATGGAAAATTGAAGCTCCTAGACTTTACTTCCTAGTGCATAAGTCAACATTCCCTTGGAAAGTTCCCCCATTGACAGCAAGTACAGGAATTTTCACCCAGGAATCTCTTATGCAACCAATCTTTTCTGGATGACATCTTTAAGCCCATTTCCTATGATTCCCCGTCGCTTTCCAAATGGAATCTGTAAGCCCATTCCCGACATCACTGATCGGTATTACTTCATGCGAGTGCAAATTTCTGGGCACTCTAGTGTTCAATCATCTTCCACCTTCATATCACGAAAGGCAGATCAGCCAATCTACATCCTCAAGCTTAAGAAGATTGAACAGGGGAAACTGTTGTACCCCAAAATTTTCCCTCCCATTTTTCAAAGGATCATCCTGGACTCTCAGGTTTGCCTCTATCAAGTTCCAAGTCTTGAATCATCACTTTTCTAGGAAATCACCTATAAGGGTAAAATGGTCAAAAGCACACTGAAAAGTCAAACTTTGACTTTTAAATAAAAAATCAAGCTTCAACAATTATATTTCATCAAGACATAAAACTGGTTCATCAAAATCAGAAGTCAGAAATTACTTTGAAAAAATCAAATTTCTAAACATTTGTGAAATTTTCTAAGTGTTGAGAGAATGTGATACTTCAGAACTTCTGAGTCAGCCTCCATGCAAGCGCAGTCAGAAGTTGCAAATATGGTTTAGAACGTAGTCTTCAATCAGAACATGACACTTCAGCCTCCATGCAAGTGCAGTCAGAAGTTACAAACAGGATTCAGAATGTTAGTCTTCCATCAGAACATGACTCTTCAGCGCATGGAGGTTACGTTTATGATCTTCAACAATCAAAACATCACCCAAATCCCAAAACCTCGTTTAAGTAACCTGTTGTCCTGCTACATCATAGTCCTGCAGTCAGCTGCTGACCCAGTCCACGCCTGCACTTTCTCAAACCTCATATTTGCATCAAATTAGCATACGAAAACTGTGATTAAAAAGCAATGGAACGGTATACCAAAAAGGTTTTGAATCCCATTTGTTTTCCCCCCCAAAACCACAACAAACTCATCTGTAAATACTTTGCTCCATCACACGTTTAAGGGGCTGGCTTTTGGAGAGAGAGAATCATCAAAAGAGAGAAAATAAAATTGTGGAAACTTCATAAAAATCCAGAAATCCCAAACAGAAAACCAAAACCTTGGTTCTTCCTTTTGAATTAAAAGAACTTGGCATTTTCTTCTCTGTTGCTCTTGCTGACTCCAAATCCTCTAAAGGCAGCAATCCAAATTCCAAACACACGTTCCATATTCAAGGTAAGTCTTTCTGACTTTACATCTTATCATTCAGAACATCATTAAATATGTAAATATCATAGTATTGATGTTGTCCATGTCATTGCATAAGTAGAAAAATTGTGGATCAAAACTTCTTGATTAAGGCTAGGCTCAGGATTAGGATCATAACTTCTATAAACTGTTGTGCCTTTATCCTTCTGATTTGCTGTTTGTTAAAAATGAATAAGTTATTTTTATGCTGATTAATATGAGAAAAAAAAAGTCAAAATGTAACACAGAACTTTTGTTTTTAATTCACCATTCTAACACACAGAACTTATATAATTTTTCTCATTGTTCACACACACTGAATTTCTGATGCTTACATGCTGATAACGCACTAGACAGTTGATGTTCACTCACTGGCTTAGCACAAATACAGAACTTCTGATGTTTCCACTTATTGTTTTAATATGCACAGAATTTCCAAGGCTTTCTCATTATTCTAACACTCAGAAGTTCAGCACATAGAAACCCAGAATTTCTGTATCTGCCCTCTAACATTTCTTGCAGGACCTCAGAATGTACCAACTCAAAACTTCTGATTCCACTGACGTTCCTTTCTGAGTCATCATGCGCCTGGCTTCAGAACTTCTGATCCTTGTTTGTTTTGCTTGCAGCAGCACACTGTTTCTATCTTTCATTTGTTTTCCTTTTTATCAATTTAAATATTAATACCCTTTTTTACCAACATAAAAAAGGACATAAAAATATTTTCCTGTTACTAATTTATTTATTTTTTAAGACAAAAACCCTTTTTAAACAAGTCCTTTTTCTTTCTTTCTTATGTTGTACATTTCAATATGGATGTAATAGTAACTTAAGATTTAATTTTACTTGCAACCCCCATTCATAAATATGTACCCACATCCCCCTAAAGCGATGTAATAGCTTAGATTTTATTTTCCGCATTTTTACTTGCTTTTCATATATTGCTAGTAAATAAGATGTATGGCAAGATAAAATCAATAAATAGATGACTTTCAAATACAAGACAAAATGCATGAAAACTAACACACTTGCACAATAGCACCTCTAGGGTAATCTCATTTTATTGCCTTTCAGAAAATAGTCATGTCCCTCGAATATGGAACGTTTTAGCAAAGACCCTTCGATAAAAAAGGATCATAGTCCCTCAATGACCCTCGATGTCGCCTTCGGTAAAACTATCTAGTCCCTAAAACGACATTGCTAAAACGTCTCATAAGTTGCCTTCTATGACTATCCAAATGTCCCATGCCCGTCCCTTCACATTTAACGATCGGGCTTCTTACCAAATCAATGGTAAGATATCCATATCTAAAGGAGAAGGAAAAGCACGTTTAAGACCTTTCGAATAGGTAGATTCGCTCCTAGTTACTCGCTTGCTCACGACAAAAACATTTTTACACCAACACTTTCATTTCTAAAACATTTTCAAAAAGATAAAACATTTTGTATACGTTCTTATAGAAATGAGAACCATCGCAAAATATCTTTTCGAAACCACTTCCCAAAACACAATCCACAAACATGTCTTTGAACTATCTTTCGAAACAAAACTTTGTACGCGTTTTTATAGAAACGAGAACCATTACAAAGATATTTTCAAAAGACTTTCAAAGCCCACACCACAAAGCACATTCAAACAAAAGAAAGTGATCTAGAGAGTGACTAAGAGCCCATGGAAAACCATGGATGAAAAGGGTGCTAACACCTTCCCTTTTCATAATCTACCCCCTGAACTCAAGAAAACATCTCTAAAGGTATTTCCTGTGCTTTTTCACCTTTCCTTTTGGATAAAAGAAAAGCCGGTGGCGACTCTTTCTAAATTTCAAATATTTGCGAACACAAACGCAAAACTCTAAGTCAGTTCTCCCACTGTATCATAGTAGGTCACCATCAGTAAAAGTTGGTGATTGTTATATTTTTTCTACCTTCAGTGAACGTTGGTAGTTCATAGTCAGTGAACGTCGGTGCGTTGATATTTTCTTTTACTACCTACAGTGAAAGTTAGTAGGTCACCATCAGTGAAAGTTGGTGATTGTTATCTTTTTTCTACCCTCAGTGAACGTTGGTAGTTCATCGTTAATGAATGACGATGTTATGACATATTTTCTCTCTACCTTTAGTGAAAGTTGATAGTTCATCATCAGTGAAAGTCGATGATTTTTTCTCTCTACCTTCAGTAAACGTTGGTAGCTCACTGTCAGTGAACGTCGGTGTTGTTATTTCTTTTCTCTTTCTACCTTCAGTGAATGTTGGCAGTTTTTCCTTCGGTAAAAGTTGGTGTATCCTTTAACCTTTTACCATCCTCTATGAGTCGGGTCTTTTTGATTCACCAGTGATTTATTTTCCTGGTTGGGTTTCTATTTTGATCCTTATTTCCTTTTCTACATCCCTAGTACTGTTTTGCGTCCCTTTGAAGTTGTTCATATGCATTCATACTCATAAGCATTGCATGTCATCTTAGGGCCAAAAATAGGGTTTGTTTTATATTTAAGTATCTTCGATCGCGTCGACACGAAGATTTCTAATCTCTGTATCTCAAGATAGAAGAAACTTAAATAAGGGCAGTTGTTGTACCCCAATTTTTGCTCCTAAGATCCCTTCATCACACCATATTGATTCAATCACAACAAGGTCACATTTAGGGATTTTGGTTCTCCTCCCTATCTTTAGCTTTGCTCTTTGAGGAATCACCAAGCCCATTGACTTGTTTTTCTTTTGTGATCATGCATGTTTTGTTTTGACTTTCCTTTTAATTAATAAAATGCAATGTTGGTTTTTCTTACTTGTTAATAATGTAGGTAAAGGCAATGTGGCTTAGCAAGTTGATCCATGGGTTCATGAGTTTATTTCCATGCCCTAGCCAATAAAGCTTGAGAAGTTCAAACCTCACCATTGAAGTTATTTTGGAAGAAATGGCATGGCAAGGTTTATTTTGGTTCACCATATTACAAAGTTATCAAGATTGATTCAAAAGTACAAGGGGTTGATTGAAGAAGTTGTCATGGTTGGACAAGGCCTTGTTCTCATTGGTCACAAGTGCATATTTCTCTCAATTCTCAAGATATGGAAGTGGTTTTGGTGACTATGATTTCTCATTATCATCCTAAACAACTTCTATCTACAAAGCAAAATTGTTGGTACAAGAAGGTTGTTTAAAATTGTCAAAGTTCCTCAAAGCATTTTCTTGATCTAGGAGTTAGGGTTTTAAACTTCAAAGAAGTATATCTTGTTCATAGTTTGGTATTTTTTAGTGATTCCAAAAACATACTTCTCTTCAAAGGATTAATAACAAATCACTTTAAAAGTTTCAAGGACTTTTCATGTGGAATAGACTTGATGATGAAGAAAGATTACAAGTCCTCCAGATGAACCCCCAATTTCCCATGTGTGACTTCAAATGATCATAACTTAGTCAATTTTTAACACCTTGAGCCCACTATTTTTCCATAATGATATTGATGATGTGAAATTTATTCTTTCTTTTATGTGAAAAGTGAGAAAATGGATGGAAGATGCCCTAAGGATACAAAAGATTATAGGTCATTTCATGCTTTTTTGCCAACTTCAACAATTCATAACTCTCTCAATTTTTGGAGATTTTGAATGGTTCAAGTTTCAAAATGTGATTCAAGAGGTCTATTTCATGCCATCGTTTTTGGTCAAGAGAAAATTCCAAGTGGAAGGCAATGTTTGGATGCAAAACATTATAGGTCACTTTTGGAGAAAAACTTGAAATATTTCTAAGTATGGAAAGTCAACCTTTTTTTTCCCAACTTTGACTCATTGCAACTTTCAGCTCAAACATCCATTTGATTCCATTCTTTTTCCATTTCAAAGCTTGTAATCTCATCTTTTTAAAGAATCAAGAATCATGCCCTAAGACCCCTTGAGCTGAGAATGCCATTGATTTGAACTTGGTAACTTGAAACTGAAGTTTCTTCAAAAGTCAGAATTTGAAATCCTTGATTTAGCTTCTAAACACATTTTTTATGTGCGTTTCTGCTTCTAAACATGTTTAGTGAACTTCCAGAAGTGATTAGCATAGCAAAACACGTGTTTTTTTATGAATTTTGATCAAAATAGAATTCACATTTTTCTTGTTTGCAACTTCACACGATTTCCCTCCAAACTTCATCATTTCACACGCTTGAACATTCAATTTGATTCCCTATAAATAGAGGGTCATCCCTCATTCATTTCCTCAAGCTTGAACAGCCAGAATCACCCTGCCAAACTTGCTCCATAACTCATTTTTCTGCAACTTTGAAATCAGTGTTCAAGCCTTTTTCAATCCATTTTTTCTATCAATTCACCTTCCTTGATCTTCCCTGAAGCTAACCATACAATTACCTTCAAGAATCGTTACCTATATTGATCCATAGAAGTCCAGTTTCAGAGTTCTTCAACTCAACTTCAATAGGTAGATTTCTCCATCAATTCTTCAAAACTTTGATATCATTGTGAAGCTCTCATTGCCCTGGTTCTAGTCGCAACACTTGATTTTATCTGGAAACACATTTTGACCATGAAATTTCAAATCCCTTTTCAAAAATTTCCTTCCAAATTGCTTGAGCTACAATTTATATAAATTTGTCGCGAATGTGTGGTTGTCTTTGTCTTGAAGAGACGAAGCGAATGGCATAGGTCTCGTGCTCTAATTTTATAGTTTGAGTGACCTGGTTTTTGGACTGGCTGGAGGTTGAAGATGACCAACGTGTTATCTTCCAACCAATGATGGTGTGCTATTTGTATTTTTTTGAATTTCTGATTTTACATTTGATTCAGTGCTTTATTCACTAAAGTCCATAACATGCACACCGGGCCAGGTCCACTTGATCTATTTACTAACGCGTTTTGACAATGATCAGATGGCCCATATTTTTTTGGTTTGATATTTTATTTTTTCATTTTCATTTTAATTGTTTTTAAACTTCAAAAAATCATAGAAAATTCATTTTAAGTCCAAAAAATATGAAAAAATTATGAAATATATTTTTGATTTTTTCTCTTTCTGATTTTTATTTTTTCACAATTTTATTTTGTGTTTTGATATTTTTTATAAATTTTCACTTTATTTGAATTGTTTTAAATGTTTAAAAATACTTTTATGCATTTTTAAATTCTGAAGAAAAAAATATGGAATGATCCAATGATATTGTGACAAATATTGGTGACCTCATTTATTTTTTATTTCTGACTTTGTTATTTTTTATCATTTTTGGTTTATTTTACTCATTTCTTTTAATTTTAAAAATAGTTTCTGACTTTAAAAAATTACCAAAATTTTTATAAAAATATTTGAGTTCATTTCTGATTTTTTATGGTCTTACTTCATATTTCTTGATTAATCCGAACATAGTTAATATTTTTTCTCTCTTTTTTCTATTTTTAAACCTTTTTTAATGTATATATTAAATGCAACATTATTTTGTGATTATTTTCTAGCTGATCTTGGGTTGAATTTTGATCATGAACTTTATTAACATCATTGGATCCATGTGATTTGTATATTCTTTCTCACCCCTCTTCATCTTATCCCTTTCTTATTGCACTAAGTGTTATTGGAGCATGATCTCTATATCATGTCTAAAAAAAATGGTGCATAGATTGCTATTGACCAACCTCAAAATAGGTGCGACTTCTATATAAGTCCACTTATGATTGCTTAACATAGCGCTAAATTTTGTCTCGATTTGAATAAATGATCATTCGTGGCCCAAACCTATGTTTGCAAGCCCAAGTGTTTTAATTTGATCTCTTTGATCCAATAACCTTGAGATTCATTGTGTGGAGGCTTTGGTTCTACCAATCCTCTAATCGATCTACATCACTTTGGGTCAACGTGGATCACTTAAACATCATTGATCATTAAATGGTACTTGTGAGGATTACAAATGGATGATATACTTGACAAAAACCAAATGCAACTTGTTGTGTGGAGGCTTTGGTTCTACCAATCCTCTAATGAGTTCCAAATTCAAGTTTCAAGATGGTCATCCAACTAACCACGAATAATTGACTTTATCTTGTGTTTTTATTATATTCCCTTTTATTTTATACACCATTTACTTTTAGAATTTATATTTCATGCTATTTTCATCTTTGCTCACTTGAGTATTTACTTTCTTGTCATTTTTATTTTGCTCACTTGAGCTTTTCTTTTCTTTTGAAGACACCTAATAATCAACATGAACCATAAAAAGCTTTAATGATACTTGGACTATTTGGTTACTATCCTTGACATTATGGAGTTTTGGACTTCTTGGACTTAGGATTAGCCTTGGCCTATGTTGGAGACCTTGTGACCTTAATTGATATTTTATCTGGAGTTCTTAAGGTTTACCTCAAGACATTGGTTGTTTGTTTGTTTTGTGTGAAGGTTATTGTGATTACATTCTTTGTTTGTAATCTGGAATTCACCCGTATACAACCGTTACTCTGCCCAATTTTTATGAAGACTTAATACACTTGAAGTTTGATTCTCTCAAGAGGTCTAGTATCTTTGCTTGCTTGGTTTCAATCCAAAGAATGAGAATTCTATCTTGACTCATAATGTCAAGTATTGGCTTCTTTTTAGTTAGATAGTTCTTATCCCTAGCTTTTACCTTATGCTTTAGGATAGTCTCTTCTTCTCCTCCCATCTTCTTAAATTTCAAAAATCTTCTTCCTCTTTTTGAAAATTCTTCTGGTTTCTAAACTTGAACCACATTCATAATAAACGTGGACTTAGGTCCATGCATTTTCAAAATATTTTCATAAATAAACTTCAATCAACTTAATATTACCTTGACATTTTTTGTGAGAAGACTAAAATTCAATCAATCTGATTTCAAACCATTTTTCCACTTTGTTTTTTTTATATTTTAAAACCTTTCTCAAAATATTAGACTCGTGTCGATCGTTGTAGTGATGCAAACAACTATACTTCTACAATATATAGTGAAGAGAGATATTTTCCACTTGGGTGTTGAGTGAGGCATTGTTGATTTTAAAATCCAAGCCATATCCTCCACTTTGAGATGATGCAAATTCTCCTTTCTCATGATTGTGGGTAGTAAGTATGTTTTCCATAGGGACAATGACAATGATGTCTTATCTCATAAAATTAACCAACACACTTGTGTTTTTTTGAAAGAGGAACTACGTGTACCATGATCCCCTATTGCACGAAAGGTGGTACCTAGGAACTAAAAGTTCGCAACCGCGGCGGGTGCAAAAATCATAAAAAAATAATATTTCTTTTCTCTCCTCCACCATCTATTTTACATACAACATTTTATAGCCAAAATATACAGATTTTTTCAATTAGGTTCCTGCGGAGTACCGTAGATGTTTAGGGTGTTAATCCCTTCCCTTTGCATAACCAACCCCCTTACCTTGAATCTTTCCCCCACTTTTTAGGTTATTCGCTCTTTTCCTATTCCTTTGGAAACAATAAAGTGCGTTGGAGATTTTTATTTTGATCTGTATAAGTCTAGTCAAACTAATGGCTTAGTCTTAAACATTTTTGCCGCTACAGCGAGGATCTGATATCCATCGACATAAGTGACAAAGTCGTGCCCTTGCACTTCATAGAGATGTGCAATTCCTTATTGTGGTTGCAACCCTTAGGAGGAAGATTAAAGTCAGTAAAATCAAACCAATTTCGCTAGGTAGATTGACACAAATTGTCCAACCATTATCTCTTGCGGAACGAAAGCATTTTCAATAACTTCATCAGAGCATTCCGGTGAGCTTCAGAGATAAAATATACATCTTAGATGGCGTCTGGTATAGATACTCTATGACATTGTAATAACTCCTTCTTATAATTCTTATTAACTTCTTCGACCTCGTCATCAGGAGTTGAAGAAGTCCCAGGCACATCGATTGCTTTAGGCACACTAGCCTGTATAGGTTCTGATTATCAATCATCACTTATTTACCCTTGGTCCTTGTCAAGGCATCAACAACTTCTTGTTCGTTATTTGTGAGTAGTCATCGTTGAATTTTTATGTTAAGAAAAAAAACCAGAACCATAAGATAAGAAGACCAGCCAAAAACCTGTAATGCATGAAATGCGTGATTATGCATGTTATGTTTTTTGTCATTTCCTAGATATTCAAGAGTTTTGTAAACCATCAAGATAATAGAGATAAGAAATATTCAAGACAAAGTGTTAAAGCAACCTATTTTCATAACAAAGCTGTAAATCAGATGAACTTATACAGACGAGACAACATCACACCAAAAGAAATCCATAATCAACTGAGTTTACACCCACGGTAGAAAAATACAGCATTAAGATCCCATCCAACCATCATGCGACAATAGCTACTTCGTGAAATCCAATAATGGAATAATTCTTCTCGAGGTTAAGGCAAAAGATGAGTTTTAACTCTGTTTATGATCCTTTTAGTATAAGGAATTCCACCACTAGCACCCTTCCTATCAAGGAAAACTTCGTCTTTCCGATGAGTCTCAGCCCAAGCTAGCTGTACTTTATTCAACAATCCAGGATTTTCCACTTTACAAACAAAAAAAATTCTACCTCCTTGTTGAAAGGTTCAACATCAAATGCATTCCCTAATGAACGAAGTACAAGCATATGATTATAGTTTATGCAACCCCTTCTTCCAATGAGAGGTAGATTAGAAAACTCCCCAATAATCATAATGATCTCAGAGACATCCATCTCAGGGTTATGCCATTTTTTATCACGATGAGGGAGACCCATGTTCCTTTGAGAAAATGAGTAAGTGCCTCAGAAGTTCACAAATGGTCCACCTACATGTAGAAGATGCATGAACCACTTATTCAGCAATGGAAAAAAACAAATGTTTCCTTCATTTCATTCTTAGAGTGAATGGAGTGGTAAGCATCATCAAGAAGAGTCAACAAAGGGTTTTATCCATAAAGATATAAACAATAGTGCAATCTACAAAGCTTGTGAAATTTGGAAACATAACTATCCCACAAATCAAGATAGCCACTACAACTTTGAAGGCAACTAGTTTCTTCTACTTGCAAAATCATTAGCTTTCATTTGTTAGAAATCTGGGAGAAAAGCTAAGACGTCACTTTTGTGCTTCCAATTCCCTTTCACATTGTTCAGGCTCAAATAAAGAGCCTCGACGTTATCTTCAAGATTAAACACCGGAACCCAGTTTTGAACCTTGATGTCAAGACTGAAGGCATATTCCTCTAGAGTAGGAAGAAGCTGATAGTCCTGGATAGTGAAGCAACACAACTTCACGTGTAGTTTTCAAGAGAGGCAGGATGTTGCCAAAGTCATGAGTGAAGCTTCTTGAACTGTGCTTGACAACTTGAGTGCCTAAATCTCTTAATGATGTTAAATCCTGATGAAAGAAACCATAGGAAAAAATATTTCTGGTAACCAGCTCTAATGAAGATACAAACTCTTGAATATCCCTGGAAAATGACAATGCATACGCAGGTTAACTATTTTGTACATCATTTTTCGAAAAGTAAATATTCTATGATACAATAATGACAGGATCAAGGCTTCCATAATAATGGATGTTTCTGTACTGCTGCATAGAGTCATAGGTTCAAAGGTTCGAGAAAGTCATCAATAATAATCATCAACCAAAGTACCAACAGAAAGAGAGTCACCAATATAACCCAGTCACCAAATGAACTAGAGTCACCAATAGAACACAATCACCATCTATACATGTAATAATCAAGTCCCTCCCTACTCGCAGGTAAAGACTAGGTTAGGGTAAGGCAGGGGTAACTCAGAAATCACAGTTCCTCCTGAAAGTAAAATCATCACAACACAGACGTACATGATGAAAGTACCTTCACTTGAACCTCATCCGAGCGTGTTATACGACATGACTCCACTAATCAGACCATATCCTATAGTTGTCATGCCCCCACTCTATTCCTAATGTCCTAGTATACTATGGCCTCGGTACTGGGCCTTTTACCTCAAGGAGTATCATCCCAACCCCACAAAGAAACAACATAACAGTAGTATCCAGAGTATAGGAGACAATAAAATGAAATGCATGAAAGCTGGAAAGAAATAAACACATAAACACCCAAGAAAAGAAGACAAACACAAGCTAGGATTGACTTGCTAAGGATGAACCATAAATAGGTAAATTTGTCCCCAGTGAAGGCGCCAGCTGAAAGAACCGGCGGAAATCATCAAAAGATAAAATTCAATGAAGTCGCCATTAAATGTCTTTTATCCCACAAGATGGGAAAGGTAAACATCGAGAAAACCTTAAGGGGTGAAATCAAGGTCTTGCGACCATAGATATCGGGTAAGGAAGTCGGTTATGCGAGGGGAAGGTATTAGCACCCCACACGTCTGTGGTACTCCACAGGACCCACTTATGTTTGTTCTTATCTAAGGGTGTGAATTATATGTCTAAAACTTAAAAGCTAAAAAGATATAAGAGGGGGAATGCATGCAAAAGAAAAGAGAAAATAATTTAGGGAAAATAAAAGTTGTGCTCGTTCGGGCCCTACCCCAATGTCTACGTATCCCTTTAAGGAATTAGATCAGTTGTAGTTCGGCTTCAAAAGTTTTGTTGGTTTGTATTTTTTAATGAACAATATTAATTTCTCCTTCTGCCGTAACTCGATCTTTGGAGACTTACGCGTCAGCACAAAAGTGAATTAACATGTTCTTTTGAGAAGAGTTTGAAAGAAAAACCCGAAGGGAAAAAGAGTTTGTATTGGTTGGTGTTTTTGTTGTGGATGTCAGCTAGTTGATCTCAAGAGAGAGATATTAGATATTTCTCTACTTATTCATGAAATAAGTCTTTGAGATTTGAACCACGCCAAGGCTTATAATGTAAAAGCAATAAGATCAAGAAGAAACCCGCTTATCATCTCTCATGCTCAACAAGGGTATGACTCTCATCAGTAATCTTTAAGTGTTTTTGAAGTTTGTCAGACAAAGTAGTTTTTATTTTAACGCAAATGCAAAGGAGAAAGAAAAGTCTAAGGGGAAACTAGCAAAATAACCCTAGAGTTGTCATGCATTATTGATACTATAGTTGAGGATAAAAGGGGGAAATATCTACTTAATATTAGCATACATGGATATAAGCCTAAGGTCCATTCAACTCAAACTTAGAAAAGAGTGAATTGAAGATCCTATGGGGAGCATATGAGAGGAGAGTTCAATAAAGAAGGGAGAAGGGATAAAAAAACATCATATAAAGAGATAACAAGACATCAAGAAGCATGTATAAAATATGGATGATGGATGAATAGAGGTATGATTATACCTAACGGAGAAGGTCCGTTGCCTCTTCAATACGCACAAGATAAGAAAACTCTACTGAGTGCCTCCTCTAATTCCCTTCATCAACAAATGATTAGGCATATCCGGGTTGCATCAATAATCGATTGTAAAAATCATAGCCAAGTATCCAAGGTAAATGTAATTATTTGGCTATGGGAGATGAATCGAGTTATGATTAACCAAGGGGTCTACTTGATTAACCTCGTGATAGAAGGTGCTCTTACCCTCAACCATGAGACTCTTTTGTGCATGGAACACTTGGTATATGAACCTAAGTGATTGATTCGGGTTATGATTAACCAAGGGATATACTTGATTAACCTCATGAGAATGGCCATGCCCAAACTCAACTATGGAACCCTTTAGGGAAAGCTTGGTATCTGGACCAAGGAGAGATCATGCGTTTTATTTGGACGATACATGCATACTTGAGCAAGAATTAAAACATACGAAGAAATAAAATTCTAAGCTACAAAGAAATAAAATTCTAAGCTACTACAACCATATAGGGATGGGGGTACAAATTTATGAATGGGGAGGTATCAAGTTGACAACACGATTAAAAGTCTAATCAATCAAACAATTCAAACTAACCAAATTATTAAACAATTAATTAAATTAAACTATCTTATTTGATACCATTAATTAACAAAATATTTAATGATATCAAATAACATCTTTCAATCTAATTAATTATTTGAAACCAAAGTACTTTTGCATTATTATTATTTTTAAAAAAAATATTATATATAAAAAACAATACAAAAAGAATTGTAAAGAAAAAGATGTAATTAGGCCTGAAATTAGAAAACATGGGGGTGCAGGGAGCAGAAACGAATCCAGTCCCAATATGCTATAATAGATGAATCTGGTGTGCTGCAGCTCCAGGGGATGCAGCGTGAGGAAGAGCTTGATGTTAATCTGATGGCCAGATATGTGAGGGAGCATGGTATGGACCGTGAGGCACCTGCGTGAGAACGGAGAAGAACCACAACAGCGATGACAAGTGTCACTGCCTGATTAGAATTTAATTAAACAAAACAAAATGTTAATCAGAAAAAATTAAAATAATATCTCTCTCTTCCTTTCACGCTTTCGTTTACACTCCCTTCTCTCTCTATTTGTTTAATAATAAACACATTAAAACACAGAAAGACAAGAACGAAGAGATCTGGAGAGGTGGTGGTGATGAACACCCGCGATGGTGATGATGAACACTCGCGGTGGCGGGCGGCAGCGATGACTTGAACTGCTTCAATCTTTAGTTTTTTTACATATCCTTGTTCGCCTCTCTCTTTTGATTACTAATCTGTGACTCGATTTTATAGACGACCAACAGTAGCGCATAATTCTTGAAAGGGGGAAACAAAACCCTAGTGGCGTCGATGGTGAAAATCGACGATAATGATGCGCGATCAATGATGATAAGAGGTTGTTGATGATTAATGGGGAGAATGTCGCTCCGGAATCTACCTCGGTGAGATCTTTATGAGTTTTTCACTATTTCTTCTCCGTCGTTGCCTTCGGTTTGCTTGTGAATGTTTTTATTTTCTCTTCATCTTTCTTTGTATTCTGAAGGGTTTGTGTGGTAAGAAGATGATGAGTAGATAGGGTTTCAGTATGAACTCTTCTTGTGGTTTTGTTCTAGCTTGATTTCTGAAAACGTTTTTTAGCCATTTTTGGAGATGAATTTTGTAGAGACTTTTTGTGGTTCTTCCAAAATTTGGAGAATGAGAAATACTATCGTGAATATTTTGTTTATATAGCTTCATCAGTTTTGAAAAACAGTTAGGGATTGATTTGATCTGAGTTGTTTATTGTGAGAATTTGTTACAAGAATTGAAGTGAAGCTTGCTTAAGAAGTTTTGTTGAGCTGTAACTTGAACTTTTTTATATTCTTTTCCAACTCTATTTTTTCTGCTACGTTATACCTCTGTTTTGATATTTTTTACTAAGATCTGGACTTACTTGTGAGAAATTGTTTGCTGGCTGCAATGATTTCCCGTTGGGCTGGGCTATGAGTTCGAACCTTGTTTATGAAAACTTTGTTTGGGCTTTTTGGAAACTTTTCTGATATGTTGTAATTTCTGATATGAGAACTTGCTTGTTGGGCTGGAATTTGTGATTCTTCTTGCATTCTGTTTTACTGCAGTAATTGTGTTTTAAAAATGAGTTTCACTGAGTAGGGAATTGCATCCTCTTACTGTGAACCAAATTCCTTCTTTTTTGTGATTTGTAGTAGAGAAAACAGGTTTGTGATTGCTTGTTTGGAATCTGATGTGTGAACCAAAATTATATGAGGCCTTTGCATTGTTTTGAGCATGATTTGAAAATACCACCCCTATATTCTGATTCCTTATCAAACCCTAATGATGAGTTGAGAAAAAAAGAAAATCTTTAGCGCGAAAGCTTGTTTTTGGCCATGTTTTGGTTTGTTGATCTCTTGCTAACAGTTTTCTTTCCTTTTGTTTCATGAACCAATGAAGGTGACGAGGAAACAAGTTAATGAAGAGGATGAAAGAGGTGGAAAACCGTGGCATGGCTTGGAGTTTTGAAGGATGGAGGGAGATTCACAAGGAAATATAAAGGGAAAACTCTCTTAGAAACCATCGAAATAGACTTGCTAGATTAGGGATTTGATTTCACCTTGTAATCATAAAGACATGATGTAACCATGAACACTTTTTGATGTAATAGTTCATTTGTAACAACCCCTTTGAAATGTGTCTACAAATCGGCATGAATGAATGAATTATGAAATTTTGATTGATGAGGTGAATAACAGTGAATTGAATTTTAAATGAATCTTGAAAGCAAATAAAATGAGGCATTGATCTCGAAATGTTCAAAAACGCTTTGGATAAAATCTTTGAAATTGGTAATCTGACTACAACTTGTAATGGGTTAAATGTGATTCTTGGTTTCAAATAGAAATTTCCATGATAATGTGACATAAACTAGGCGTAAAAAATAAATATACTTCTTGTAGCCTTGATACACAAAAGTTGAACCAAGCAAACTTTCCCTTCAGCATATCTCAAATAAAAAACTCTTAACCATGTCTTAACCAAACCTGCGTAACAAGAATTGCTCTTAAAAAGGAATCATGAGCTCCTCCCTTATACCATGAGCATTCTATGAAAGCATTGACAAACCCATGTGTTGTACCCCAAAATTTGCCCTCCCATATTCTTCAAAGATTTGCCAAGTCAAGCTTCAAAATTCCCCAAGGGTTGCACAATGCAAAGGTCTCCTATACAGTCAAAATTAGGGTTCTGTTCTGATCAAGAAAATGAAGTTTCAAAGGGCCCAATCAAGTCTCACATGCTTACAAATATGGTCAAGTATCCTCATATCAAGTTTCAAAACTTTCAGTACAAAATTGCACAGTCAAAAACCCTAATTGCACTACAGTCAACTGTAGGGGCAAAATGGTCATTTGACAGTCAAAAGTTCAAATTTTTGGTCAATATATCATTTTGAAGCCTCAAACATCATTTGATCAATGCTTGATCATGATTCTCAAAGCTTGGCTCAAAAAATCATCAAGATGCAAAAGTTTCCTTATTTGGACAGTTGGAAAAGTCAACTGTAAATTGACCAGGGCATAACTTTCACATGGATTATCAGAAAAATTCCATCCAAATCTCATTTTGAAGAGAAAGACATTTCCTACAACTCATCTTCATACTTCAAGTCCAAGAAATGCTCTCACAAAAAGTTATCAATTTCAACATTATAGGTCATTTTCAAAAGTCAACAAAAAGGGACTTTAAGTCAAAGGCCATAACTTTAGATTGGTAAATCAAAATGACATGGGACCAAAGGCATTGGTTAGAGGACTCAAAGACCTCTCCAAAATGTCCAAGAACATGAGAAAAGCTTAAAAATTGAGCAAGTTATGCCTTGTGGAAGTTGAGAAATTTTTGGATATTTTGAAAAGTCAACATTGATTCAAATGACCTAAAATTGCTAATGGGCCCATTTTTCTTCCACAATTCATTGTCCCAAGCATGTGCACGACCACTTGGCCCAAAGGGAAGTTTTTATTCATTTTTTATTTATTTATTTGGATTTTTATTAATAATAATTCATTTAAATTAAAATAAATACATGAAAAATGCTTAACCTAATTTTTCAATCTTTTTGTGCATGTTTTATCCTCAAGATTTCGTGCCTAGCTAAATATGGAAAGAACCAATGCAATTGGAGGTGATTTGTATCAAAAAGCACATGAAAAAAGATTGAAAAAGATCTTTGAAAATCAAATTTCAAAAACCATGAATGCAAAGGATTTGTTTTGTTTTTCTTAACCTAAATCACTCTTACATAAGCATAGAACACAACCCTAATGCCATTGACCATTAAGCTGCGCTAGAAACTCCATTCATAAACTTGAAATTTTGTTAAGAAACTCAAAACTGAAAATCAGGTTTTAGGTTGATTCAAAGCACAAGACCAATTGCAAAAGCTTCCTCGTGTCCCTCTGAAGCTAACTGGATCACTTTCCAATCTTCATACGCCCAGAATTGGTACAATGGATTCAAACTGTTTAAAAAAAAAATGCATGATCGTGTTTCCATATTTAGGCATTTTCATTGTGTTTTTTTGATGCATTCACACTAATTGACTTGTTCTAATGCTAACCATGTAACTTAATTGTGTTTTTGAGCTGTGTATACGATTCTACCATTATCACGTTTTAGGGTTTACAGGATTTCAAATTAGGGGTTTTAACATGAGGCAAAATTGGGACACCACGTTACCATGGTCATGATCAGCGCATTTGGACGAAGAAGAAGCTACCCTCGCGCTCAATTTATGAGCGTCCTAGAGCTATTCGCTATTTTCCCAAAACCTGCCTAAGAGAACACCATGAAAACCGTTGCCTGTTTCTTTTGTATTTTCAGGAAAACAAAATCCATGAAGAAGATGATATCGTGGCATTAGATGGTTGGCCTGTTTAAATTTTCGCGCTCAGACCCACTAACGCTTTTGTTTTCTTTTATAATATTCGTTAGTTATTTAATAATCAAAACGCGTGAATTGGTTCAGTGGTAAGTGATAGCGTTGGCAACGTACATGACCTGGGTTCGAGCCCCAGGTCTTCACCCTTTCCATATGTTTTTTTTCAATTAACAATCACATGCAGATTCAATATCAAGGACCATCATACACCTTCATAATCTATCCGTCCACGCGCCAGTTGCATCAAATCAAAGGTCCAGATCCAAGGAACATGGTAGGCCCTAGTCAATGCATCACACGTTGCATGAAAAAGTCAGCGAAGCCATGCTGATTTGGGCTCAGAATCTTGGGCCAGATTACTAAATTTTCACCTCCTATTTGGGGTCTGAACCCCCTAGGTTTGCATATATTTTACTTTCTTTATTTTTTATTATTATTTATACTTCTTTTTATTATTGTTTTATTAATTAGTTTTATTATTTTCATAAATATAAAAAACACATAAAAAAAATCAGAAAAGAAAAAAATAATAAATATATTTTTTTATATTTCTTGTAAATAAAATTTGCATGTAAATTAATTAGTTTTAAATTAGGGTTTAATTTAATATTTTCATAATAAAAATCTAAAAAATGTAGAATTAGGGTCTTAATTAAATTTTCATTCCTTTTTCTTTTTCTCCCTAATAATTAAATAATTAAATATTTATTTTTATAATTAAATTTGCATGTAAATTAATTAGGGTTAATATTAGGTTTTAATCTTCTTTTCTTAATAAATAAAAAAAACAAATAGAATTAGGGTTAGCATTTAATTTCAATTAATTCTTTTTCATTAAAAATCCTAAAATATTAAAAAATACCAAAAAACATCTTCTTTTCTTTTTCTTTATTAATTAATTCCATTTAATTTTAATTTTGCAAAAAGGGTCCAACGCCCTCGTTTCGATTTAATTCTTATTCGCATATTTATTTTATTTCTTTATAATATTTATGTATCTCTCCCAAGGCCATGTAACCTTTTAATTTTCTCGCACTTTCCTTTAATTCTTTATTTTTCTGTCAAATCGGGTCCTGGTTTAATTTTGGCGATGTGGACCCGCGCCTTTTGTAATAGCTTTAGAACTTTACTTTCCCGCAATATTTTTAACTGTTAAATAATGGCATGAAAGAATGTATGGACAAAAATAAAAACAAACGCTAGATCACAATGACATGACAAAAGACAAAAATATCTGAACATGACACACAAATCGCACACACCACCCCTAGGGTACGCCTCACTGTTGCCTTGCCTCGAAAGGTGATCGTCGAGTAGAGGATGTCTTAGTAAGTCCTCATGATCCGGGAACCTGGCATGAGGGTAGCTTCTAAGGTGTCTTCCCATTGCTCTGGTGATCACCATGTCCCGAACCTCGAATTGACCCGAACACCTCCAACGGTGGTGCTACCTACCTCTCAATGGTGGGATGGCATTACTTTAAAGGACATTTACACAGACGAATTCCTTAGGGTAGGTAGCAACTCTAGATACTTGCTCTAAATTTCAAAACAAATTCAAAATACTTTTCGCACCGACACCTTTTCAAAAAGCCTTCGAAAGCAATTTTTCAAACACTCTTGAGGGCCGATATAAGAGTCGAACTGAAATTTTCAAAGAAACTTTTTAAAACCCACAATTGAAAAGCAAACAAACCATTTTGAAAACACAAATGAGCAAGTATCTAAGAGCCCATGGATAACCATGGATAGAAAGGGTGCTAACACCTTCCCTTTCTATAATCTACCTCCCGAACCGAGAGCAATCTCTTTAAGGAATTTTTCTGTGCTTTTGTCCTTTCCATTTGGAGAAAATAAAAGACGGTGGCGACTCTTGCTTCCGCGACATTTCGCGAACCAGCATTAAACAGTCAGTTCCAGATCCACCGATCACAGAACTGGCGACTCTGCTGGGGACCAAACTTAAAGTGAGGTGTACCTTAGGGCTAGTTCATAACTGTGTTTTCAATTGTATTGATTTGCTTGCTTTACTATTGTGGGTTGCATCGGAGTTACATAGATCCTAACCCGGATCAGGGGATACCCTGTTTAGGTAGCATAAGCTGTGAGGGACCTGTCCGGCATAGACCGACACAGGTGAAGCAGTGGCTACGTTGGTGTGGCACCTTGGTCTGTACCGATATCCCTTGTGTCGCAACGAGGAGAATATGGGTCTTCTAAGGAGTCATTAAGCACCAACAACCTTAGAACCTTAATTGACACAACTTGGCCTTTAGAATTGTAGCAGTATGCTATGCCCATTGAGGCTAAACTCTCGTGATGGTTCAGGCCGCAAGAAAAGATTGCGATACTGGAGTTATGACCGATTGAGGGTAGTCAATGATATTGGGATCCTCTAAAAACCCGGTTACTTTTGATTAGGACAGGTATGAACAAACTGAAAGAGGGTAGTACCTAGACCTCATGCTGGCCTAAACTTTAGGGGCTTGCCTTGTGTGACTTGTGTGCCTTACCATGCTTGCCTTTGTATCTATATGTGGTGTGCTTTATCATAACATCATAGCATCATGAGCATTGCATGCATCCTGCATAAGGACTGACCATTTCAAAGACAAGAGGGTTTCACCTTTGCTCTGTTTTGTAGGACATCATGATGCCTGTGCGAAGGAATACTATCCGGTTCAACTTTGTTCGTTCACCTGAGTTGCTTGATGAGTTGGTTAGCAGAATTCCAAATACCATTTCCTTCATCCAGAGGCATGGTTCTCTTCTCAGTTTAGTCACTGCAAAGCGGGATCAACAGTTGATGAGTGTTCTGACCCAGTTCTATGACCCTCTGTACCAGTGCTTCACCTTTCAAGACTTCCAGCTGGTCCCTACCCTGGAAGAGTTCTCTGATTTGCTTGGTATCCCTATCTTGGATCAGACTCCCTTTACTGGTTAGGAAAAGACCCTCAGGCTTGAGGATGTTGCTGCAGCTCTTCCTTTGACCCATCAAGAGGTAACAGACAACTGGGTGACTAGAAGCGGAGTTAAGGGTTTCTTGGCCAAGTTTCTGATTGGTAAAGCTAACAGTTTCTGGAGTGACCTGGACTTTAGGGCATATGAAGACATCTTGGCTCTCCTAATCTATGGGTTAGTCCTGTTTCCTAATCCTGACAACTTCATCAATGTCACTGCCATAAGGATCTTTATGTCTCAGAATCCTGTGCCCACTCTCTTGGGTGACATCTTGCAACAACTTCATGCCCGTACTACCCGAAGACGAGGAACCTTATGGTGTTGTATCCCTTTGTTGGTGAGGTGGTTTATTTCGCACCTCCCTAAGTTCGTACTGAAGAATCAAGAAGGAAGAGGTTGGGCTCATAGGTTAATGTCTCTCACCGATAAAGACATCATTTGGACTTGCAGAGGTTTGGATGAGATAGCTATTATTGATCGATGTGGGGAATACCCTAATGTTCCTCTGATTGGTACCCAAGGAGGGATCTCTTACAATCCATGTCTAGCACTCTGTCAGTTTGGAAGAGCAAGAAGAGCAGGTCCCCATGAGATGTTGGTGCCTCACAGCAGTTTTGAATTTCAGGTGGATAGTGACGAGCTGCGTCGTAGGTTCATCAAGGCTTGGGACAAAGTTCATAAAGCTGACCCACAAGAGTTAGGGCCAAAGACCTCTTTACCTATGGAAGCCTACTACAAATGGGTTCGCATCCGTGCTCAGAAGTTAGGTATGCCGTATGAAGCTGTCAGACCCGTCATTCTTGAGTGTCCTGACAAAGATGGTGTTCCTCCAACTGTCCTTCCTCCTCAGATACCTACTGATTATGAGACATTGAAGAGATCTTGGTCGCAACTACGAGAAGAGCGGGATTCTTACCGGGAAAAGTTCAACGAGCAGGAATCAAAGATCCAGAAGCTGACAAAACAGTTGGAGAATGAGAGAGCTCTGAATGCCTACATCCGTACTGAGAAGAGGAGACCATGGGATCAATAAGGAGCTCCAGATGTGCTTTTACAGTTTTATTTCCTTTTCAGTATTTCCTTTCATATAACGCCTAAGGGCAACCTGTTGAATAATTTCAGTTTCAAATTTGAATCTAATGAAGTGTGTTCCTTCTTGTTTACAAAGTTGATTCCCGATTGTCTTTGAAAACATAATTCATACGCATTTCATACATCATGTGCATAGCAGGTTTTTCCTCTTTTCAGGTTGCTTACAGTTCTTCGCTGTTTATTTCAGCATCATGAATCCCGACTCGTCAACAACTGAGACATCCATCAAGGCTCTTCAGGCGTAGAATGCGCAGTTTCAGGAATTAATCAAGGGTTTGGCTCAAGGCCAAGAAGAGCTGAAGGCTATACTCCTGAAGAAGGAGAAGAAGAAGAAGAGAAGAACTGTTCTGTTCAACTCGGGCCGAAGGTTTGGCAATGCTCTGCAGCAGGAAGAGGCTGGTTCTTCTGTTGGCAAGAGTACTCCTCAGGCAGAAGCAAGGGTTCCTAGTCCGGTAGTCTCCGACAACGAGACTGATTTTGATGAAGAGCAGTACCCTCCTGCAGAAGACAGATACAAGCAACTGGAGGATAGGTTGAATGCTATGGAGATTCAACAGGTACCTGGGCTGGATTTTGGAGATCTGGGTTTGTCTACTGGTGTGATTATTCCTCGGAAGTTCAAAGCACCATCTTTTTCTAAGTACGACGGGGCGTCTTGTCCCAAGCTGCATCTAAGGTCCTATGTTCGGAAAATTCAACCGTACTCAGCGGATAAGAATTTGTGGATCCACTTCTTCCAGGAGAGTCTTTCAGGGACTCATCTCGAATGGTTCTATCAGTTGGATGGGACCAAAGTTCGTAACTGGGAGGAGTTGGCTACTGCTTTCTACAAGCAGTATCAATATAATGCCGACCTTGCCCCTACACGTACCCAACTCCAGGGTATGTCGTTAGGTTCAAGCGAAGGTTTTAAGGAGTACGCTCAAAAGTGGAGAGACCTGGCTGGCAGGGTGCAGCCACCATTGACTGATCGGGAATTGATAGACATGTTCTTGGGGACCCTATCTGGGCCATTTTTCAACCATCTTATCGGGAATTCGTCTGCAGGGTTCACTGATTTAATTCTGACTGGAGAGAGAATTGAGGCTGGGTTGAAGTCTGGAAAGATTCCGAAGGGTGCATCGTCTAGTTCTGAGAAGAAACCCTTCAAGAAGGAGGCTAGTGCCGTGTATGGTTCCAAGAGATCATAGAGACCTGAGCGCCGCCAATCTGTCAGTGCGGTAATGATTGCTAAGCCTGCTGCCGCTCCTCGGCCGACCAATCCTCAGAGGGCTGAAAGACCCCGGAGAGAGTTTACCCGGTTAAGCATGACCCTATCGCAGATCCTGCCACAGTTGCTCTCAACCAACCTAGTGACTGTCAGAGAGGCTCCAAAGTTTCCAAATACTGCATCTCCTAAGTACAACCCGAATGCTCGTTGTGCTTACCATTCTGATAGCCCGGGGCATTCCACTGATGATTGTTGGGCATTAAGGAGTAAGGTGCAAGACCTTATCGATGCAAAGGAGATACCGTTTGAAGCGCCTGAGAGGCCGAATGTAGTTACTGCTCCTATGCCTCAGCATGGGGTAAATGTTGTTGAGGAAGATGTTTATGCTGTTTATGTGGATGATCTGGCCACTCCTCTGAAGACTGTCAAGAGGAACCTGCTGCTGGCCAGTTTATTTCCGGGTTGCAGTGAGGGTTGCCTGTTCTGTGCTGTGTCCCTATCTGGTTGTCCCTTGCTGAAGTTAGGCATCCAAAGCCTAATGGATAGCAAGGAGATTCTGTTTAAGAAGTCTGTTGTTCAGTTGGTTCCAGTGGAAGAAGTTTTTGTGGTTACCATATTCAATAATCCAATCAAGGCTCTCCCGAAGAAGCCCGTCCAAATCATGACCGTCGCACCTATTGTTATCACTGTTTCGGGGCCCCTGCCCTATGTATCTGATAAAGCTATCCCCTGGCATTACGGGGCAGATGTGTATGTAAATGGGATTAAACAAGAGTTCAACGCTGGCGCCAGCATCTATGACATCACTGGCCCGGCCAAAGTCACCCGCAGTGGCAGGCTCTTCTCGCCTGACATTGCACCGCCTGCTGCTCGAAGACCACTCCTTATAACTCCTACAAGTGTACCTGTTCCTGCTGCTGATCCAATTGTTTCTCCTGCTGCTGAGTCATCCAATGCTCGGGGCAAAGGAATTGAAATTGAGCCTACCCAAATGGAGGCACCTATACCTGTAACTGCTGAAGCCTCCCAACAAGAAATGGAGGAGATTCTAAAGATAATAAAGAAGAGTGATTTCAATGTTGTGGAACAGCTGGGGCACACGCCCTCCAAAATCTCCATGCTCTCTTTATTGTTGTGCTCCGAGGCCCATGCCAAGGCCTTAATCTCATTCCTCAAGACGGCCCATGTGCCACATGAGACATCTGCAGTCCAGTTCACTGATTGCGTAGCAAATCTGACAGCAGATAATGGCTTGGGTTTCTCAGATGCTGACCTGACCGCGAAGGGAAGAGACCACAATGATGCCCTGCATGTCTCTATCGAATGCAGGGGTACTACTCTGGCACATGTATTAGTGGATACTGGTTCTTCTTTGAATGTGCTGCCCAAGAAGGCTTTGGACCGTTTAGATTGTGAAGGTCTGGAATTGAAACCCAGCAATATCATCGTCAGGGCCTTTGACGGTTCAAAAAGGATGGTTCATGGAGAGGTTGACATTCCGATTCGCGTGGGCTCTCAGGTGTTTGACTCTACATTTTATGTGATGGATATCCGTCCATCTTACTCTTGTCTATTGGGTCGACCTTGGATACATAAGGCTGGGGCAGTGACCTCTACCTTGCACCAGAAGCTGAAGTACCCCGTCAGAGGGAAGATCGTCACTGTGCAGGGAGAGGAGGAGTATAAGGTAAGCCACCTGAACTCCTTCAGATACATTGAGATGGACGGGGAGTTTATTGAAACCCCCTTTCAGCATTTCGAGGAGGTGCTTCCAATTGCAGCAGCAACAGAAACAGCAGCAGAAGAAATTGTTCCTTTGAAGATGGCTTCCCTGAAGGATGCCTGGGCTGTGGTTCAGAAAGGTGAAGGTGCTAACTGGGGCAGGCTTCCAGACTTTACACAGAAGACTGATAAGTTTGGGCTGGGTTTTACTGCAGAGGGTCAGAAAGCTATGAGGAAAGCGAAGATCGGAAGACCTCCTGTGTTCATTACAAATCCAGGAGTGAATGCTGTTGGGGAAGACAATGAAGTGGGTGAAGTAGAGTTTAATAGCTGGATCTACCCGACAACCGAAGGCGGATTGAACAATTGGATTGCTAAGGACCATACTCCTGTTACCTTTGTGACGCAGTAATAAATTTCTTTGTTTCGTTATTTGTAATAAACAATAAATAAACTCTATGACCCGGTGTCTTACCCGAGGCACCGTGGTTTCATTTGTGAGGGCATATAAATTGTCATTTCATATATCATGAATGAAAATCTTGGACGTTTTCTCGCATTACAAATCTTATGCTCCTTTTCTGTCTTTCTTTCCTTTACATATTTTTCAAAACAGCTGTATTTACACACACACTCACTCATACAGGTTTCAATCCACTCTGGATCTCACTGATAACGACTCTGCTACTGCCAATTATGACTTCGAAAATCCGATCAACTTAGCCGAAGACGAAGGTGAAGATGATTGCGAAATGCCTGGCAAGCTTGTAAGATTGTTGCTTCAGGAAGAGAGGGCAATTCAACCCCATGAAGAGCCAGTGGAAACAATAAACCTGGGTACTGAAGAAGACAGGAAAGAGGTAAAGATTGGTGCCAACCTAGAGCTCAGCGTGAAGCAACGGTTGACTCAAATGCTGCATGATTATATGGAGATCTTTGCCTGGTCCTACAAAGACATGCCCGGGTTGGATACCGATATTGTGGTCCATCACTTACCTACTAAGGAAGACTGCCCTCCGGTTAAGCAAAAGGTTCGTCGGATGCGTCCAGAGATGTCTGAGAAGATCAAAGCCGAGGTTATGAAACAGTTTGATGCTGGGTTCCTTGCAGTAACTTCTTACCCTCAGTGGGTTGCTAATGTGGTGCCGGTACCTAAGAAGGACGGTAAGGTCAGAATGTGTGTCGACTATAGGGATCTGAACAGGGCCAGCCCCACAGATGACTTCCCCTTACCTCACATTGATGTTCTTGTGGATAATACAGCTCAGCATAAGGTGTTCTCTTTCATGGATGGCTTTTCAGGTTACAATCAGATTAAGATGGCACCTGAAGACATGGAAAAGACTACATTTGTTACTCAGTGGGGCACCTTCTGTTACAAGGTCATGCCATTCGGGTTGAAGAACGCTGGGGCAACCTACCAACGTGCCATGGTTGCTTTATTTCATGATATGATCCATCATGAGATAGAAGTGTATGTTGACGACATGATCGCAAGGTCCCAGACTGAGGAAGAGCACGTAGATCATCTGCAGAAGTTGTTTGACCGGTTGAAACTGTACAAGCTGAGATTGAACCCGAACAAGTGCACCTTCGGGGTAAGATCTGGAAAGTTGCTAGGCTTCGTGGTAAGTGACAAGGGAATTCAAGTGGACCCTGCTAAGGTCAAAGCTATTCAAGAGATGCCAGTTCCAAAGACAGAGAAGGAAGTCAGAGGCTTTTTAGGACGCCTAAATTACATTGCTCGATTCATCTTACACCTAACTGCTACCTGTGAACCAATCTTCAAGCTGCTGAAGAAAGATCAGGTAGTACGTTGGAATGATGAATGTCAGGCCGCTTTCGACAGAATCAAAGAGTATCTCCAAGAACCACCCATCCTTATGCCGCCGGTTGAAGGGAGACCTCTGATACTATATCTAACAGTGCTTGACAACTCAATGGGGTGTGTGCTGGGGCAGCATGACGAGTCTGGCCAAAAAGAGCACGCCATTTATTACCTTAGCAAAAAGTTTACCGACTGTGAGACCCGATACTCACTGCTTGAGAAAACTTGCTGCGCTTTGGTATGGGCTGCTCGCCGGTTGAGACAGTATATGCTGACCCACACTACCTTGTTGATCTCAAAGATGGATCCTATAAAATACATATTCGAAAAGCCCGCTATGTCTGGGAGAATAGCAAGATGGCAAATGATCTTGACGGAATACGACATTCAGTACACGACCCAGAAAGCCATCAAGGGAAGTGTATTGGCAGACCACTTGGCACATCAGGCAGTCGACGACTATCAGTCAATGAACTTTGAGTTTCCGGATGAAAGCATCATGATAGTAACAGATTGTGAAGTACCTGGACCGGATGAAGGACCTGAACCAGAATCCCGATGGTCTATGCACTTTGATGGAGCCTCCAATGCTTTGGGTAACGGTATCGGCGCCATAATCATATCTCCACAAGGTACTCATACTCCACTAACTGCCCGACTATGTTTCAACTGTACCAATAACATGGCGGAGTATGAGGCGTGCATCATGGGTCTTCAAGCTGCGATCAACTTAAGGATCAAGTTTCTAAGTGTCTTCGGAGATTCCGCTCTGGTGATCAATCAGATCAAAGGAGAGTGGGATACAAAACATCCAAACCTGATTCCTTACAGAGAATGTGTGTTGACCTTGATCCCCCACTTCACAGAGATAACCTTTGAACACTTCCCGAGAGAAGAGAATCAGCTGGCGGACGCGTTAGCTACAATGGCTTCTATGTTCAAAGTTAAATGGGATAACGAGGCTCCCCGGATCATCATCTGGAAACTGGACGAACCGGCATACTGTTGCGATCTCGAGACTGAATTGGTGACTGAGAAGCCTTGGTACCATGAGGTGAAGAGATATCTGGAAACTCAGGAGTACCCTGAAGGTGCCTCTATTAATGATAGGAAGTTCCTGAGAAGGTTTGCAGCAAAGTTCTTCCTTAGCAACGACATCTTGTACAAGCGAAACCATGATTCAACCTTACTGCGTTGTGTGGATAAGACTGAAGCAGAAAGGATTATGGAAGAGCTACATGAAGGAACCTTTGGTACGCATTCCAGTGGACATACTATGGCTAAGAAAATCCTACGGGCAGGATATTACTGGTCCACAATGGAAGCTGACTGCTACCAACATTCTAGGACATGCCATAAGTGCCAGATTTATGCAGACAAGGTGCATGTTCCTCCGGTTCCCCTGAATGTTCTGACTGCGCCTTGGCCGTTCGCAATGTGGGGCATAGACATGATCGGCGAGATTAAACCTACGGCATCTAATGGGCATCGCTTCATCCTGGTAGCAATTGATTATTTTACGAAGTGGGTCGAAGCAGCTTCCTACGCTACGGTAACCAAGACTGTTGTGGCACTGTTCATTCGGCATAACCTGATCTGTCGGTACGGCGTAACTGAGCGAATTATTACAGACAACAGTACCAATCTGAATAACAAGATGATTACTGAGCTCTGCGAACAGTTCAAGATACAGCACCACAATTCTTCTCCTTACAGACCGAAGATGAATGGGGCTGTAGAAGCAGCAAATAAGAACATCAAGAAAATCGTGCAGAAGATGACAGTGACTTATAAGGATTGGCACGAGATGTTACCGTTCGCTCTACATGGGTACCGTACCTCAGCTAGGACGTCAACCGGGGCAACTCCTTTCTCTCTGGTTTATGGTATGGAGGCAGTCTTACCGATCGAAGTGCAAATACCCTCTCTCCGGATAATGAAGGATGCAAATCTGAACGAAGATGATTGGATCCAGACACGACTTGATCAGCTCAACCTCATTGATGAAAAGAGACTTGCTGCTATCTGTCATGGTCAGACGTATCAGAAACGGATGATCAGGGCATTTAACAAAAAGGTCAGACCACAGGAATATCAAGTTGGGGATCTGGTAATCAAACGAATCATCCTTCCTCAGAGTGATCCAAGGAGCAAATGGACTCCTACGTACGAAGGGCCATTTGTGGTTAAGCATGTGTTCTCAGGAGGAGCAATGATATTGACCAACATGGATGGTGACGACCTTCCACACCCCGCCAATGCAGACATAGTAAAAAGATACTACGCATAAAAAAGACCCGCTAGGCTGACATGCCTAGGCAAAAATTAGGGCTTCCCGGCGAACCAAAAGGGTTCGGGCAAAATGAAGGGATGAAATGAAAAAAAAACTGTACACCCGGCAAGTCGAAAACCTGAAAAGGCGGCTTGGGCAAAAATGGGTATCCCGGTGGACCGAAAACCCGAAAGGGCGGTCCAGGCAAAAATTAGGGATAAAAGCGTAATACTATGTCTCATTGGATCACTTTGCATCCAGAATCCGGTATCTACATCAAGTTCGGACGGCGTCGATCAGTCAGCTTCATCGTCGTTTAGGTCATCAAGTGATGAGACGCTCAGAGTTATAAAGGCAATAGCAGAGTTGAAACCCAGTGGGATCATTCATATTTCACACAGCTGTTTTATTTTCTTTTGTACAAAATTTGTATAAACTCCTTTGTCCGGCGGCGTTCTCTTACTAGGACGTCAGCCTCTTGTACACAAAACGCCTATTTTCAGGCCATTCAAAATCAATACAAATATACTTTTCAGTTAAACGTGCCAATTGTTTTTATTTTTCTGTTTTGTTTTGCGAAGAACGTCCAAGGTTCAATTTGTGATATATGCATTGATAATAATTTGCTAACTCATGAATATTTGCATACGAAACAAAGAACTAATTACAGGTAACACTAGAAACAGGGGCAATAAAGAGTTGTCTAAGCAATCTAATTGTTCTGTCCTCCAAGGTACCAAGGTAGGTTCGGCTAAAGAACGTGACCAGTACATCTAAATTCCCCAGAGAGTGAGCCAACAAGTCAGTGCACTCTTCTCCAAGCAAAGTTTATCAAATCTTTAAGAAGTTGAGTATCCTCCAGTAGATCTCAATACTCCCCAGCAGCCTACATACTCATAACAAGCATCCCCGGCAGTCTTGGTCTAAAGATTGTTCCCCGGCGGTATATCAACATTTAAAGGAATCACTTCCCCCGTAGTTCAAAACTTCCCCAGGAGAGTCCAATCCAGTTCCCCAGGAAAATTGGAATTTATCTCCCCAAGCAGTAAGCTTATCCCCAATAGATTCTGGAAGCTTACCCTCGCAAGAGCACGAACGCGTCGTCCGACTTTATTTAAACAGTTATTTCCTTAACAGGATATAACTGGGTTATCCTCAGCCAAAAGCCACGGAAAGAGCGTCCTCGACGAAGTCTTCTTATCCCCAGCGAAGCCTATTATTACTTCCAACACAACAAGGATATCCCCAGCAAGGTATTATCAACACTCAACAAAGTATCTCTCTCCCCACAGAGTACCGCTCCCCAGCATGGTCGCTAGAGTACTTTTTCTCCCCGCGGAATCTTCCATTTGCCAAGTTTATTCCTCAACGGAGTTATCTTCTCCTACCGGTATTCTTGCAACTATCATCCCCAGCGGAAGCGAAATCTATTCTTCAACATCAGCCCAGGAGTGACTTCCCGGCACCCGTCAAGGATTTACTTTCCTAGACGAAAAACACACTCATAAAACATCACATACATCATTATAGCATGCATAGACGCATCATATCATACAAATCTCATTTATGTTGAGAACATCATTGCTTGATCCATATCATGCATTGCATATGACTGACCTTTACCTCTCAGGAAAGATGCAGTTAAATTCTCCATCATATTTCAAGACCTAGACCGGTTCAGTTAATCGACTCTAAAGATTTCTTATCCAGTCCAAGGCCTTCTCTAGTCCAGCTAAATCGACTCCCAATAGATTTTTCTGATGAAGACTCAGTAGAAGTTATCCAGTTTTTTCTCAGACGTCCGCTTTTGAGATTATAATTTCCTATGGTTCCCTCCCCGACGGTGCGTGAGGTGATAATTCCATTCCAGGTTTTTCTCAGACGTTCGCTTTTGAGATTATAATTTCCTATGGTTCCCTCCCTGACGGTGCGTGAGGTGATAATTCCATTCCAGGTTTTTCTCAGACGTTCGCTTTTGAGATTATAATTTCCTATGGTTCCCTCCCCGATGGTGCGTGAGGTGATAATTCCATTCCAGGTTTTTCTCAGACGTTCGCTTTTGAGATTATAATTTCCTATGGTTCCCTCCCCGATGGTGCGTGAGGTGATAATTCCATTCCAGGTTTTTCTCAGACGTTCGCTTTTGAGATTATAATTTCCTTTGGTTCCCTCCCCGACGGTGCGTGAGGTGATAATTCCATTCCAGGTTTTTCTCAGACGTTCGCTTTTGAGATTATAATTTCCTTTGGTTCCCTCCCCGACGGTGCGTGAGGTGATAATTCCATTCCAGGTTTTTCTCAGACGTTTGCTTTTGAGATTATAATTTCCTATGGTTCCCTCCCCGACGGTGCGTGAGGTGATAATTCCATTCCAGGTTTTTCTCAGACGTTCGCTTTTGAGATTATAATTTCCTTTGGTTCCCTCCCCGACGGTGCGTGAGGTGATAATTCCATTCCAGGTTCTTCTCAAACGTCAGCTTTTGAGATTATAATTGCCTATTGGTTCTCTTCCCGATCCTGCGGAGGTGGTAATCCCAAGACTTTCTCAACGATTGCTGTTAAGGTTAAAATCATTCAAGGTTCTCTCACCGTTCATGCTGAGGTAGTAACCACCCCTGGTTCATTCATCACCGTTTGAAGCTCCAGATCCAGCTCCTGTAACCAGTCAGGACACATCTATACCAAGCATCTGAAAACCAGCTCCTGCAACGTGTCAGGTACTCATTTTTTCTCTTGCAGGTATGCAGGTTCTCGCTGAGGAATCTCTTACGCGATCAACATCCAGATGGCATCTATAAGCCCATCATCCTATTCATCAATCTCTAAATGGCATCTGTAAGCCCATTTCCATCACACTGCTACTATGTGAGCGCAAATTTCTGGGCACTCTAGTGTTCAATCATCTTCTACCCTCGGATTACGAAAGGCGCGTCAGCCAATCTGCATCCTCAGGTCTAAGAAGATTTAACAGGGGCAACTGTTGTACCCCAAAATTTTCCCTCCCATATTCTTCAAAGATTTGCCAAGTCAAGCTTCAAAATTCCCCAAGGGTTGCACAGTGCAAAGGTCTCCTATACAGTCAAAATTAGGGTTCTGTTCTGATCAAGAAAATGAAGTTTCAAAGGGCCCAATCAAGTCTCACATGCTTACAAATATGGTCAAGTATCCTCATATCAAGTTTCAAAACTTTCAGTACAAAATTGCACAGTCAAAAACCCTAATTGCACTACAGTCAACTGTAGGGGCAAAATGGTCATTTGACAGTCAAAAGTTCAAATTTTTGGTCAATATATCATTTTGAAGCCTCAAACATCATTTGATCAATTCTTGATCATGATTCTCAAAGCTTGGCTCAAAAAATCATCAAGATGCAAAAGTTTCCTTATTTGGACAGTTGGAAAAGTCAACTGTAAATTGACTAGGGCATAACTTTCACATGGATTATCAGAAAAATTCCATCCAAAGCTCATTTTGAAGAGAAAGACATTTCCTACAACTCATCCTCATACTTCAAGTCCAAGAAATGCTCTCACAAAAAGTTATCAATTTCAACATTATAGGTCATTTTCAAAAGTCAACAAAAAGGGACTTTAAGTCAAAGGCCATAACTTGAGATTGGTAAATCAAAATGACATGGGACCAAAGGCATTGGTTAGAGGACTCAAAGACCTCTCCAAAATGTCCAATAACATGAGAAAATCTTAAAAATTGAGCAAGTTATGCCTTGTGGAAGTTGGGAAATTTTTGGATATTTTGAAAAGTCAACATTGATTCAAATGACCTAAAATTGCTAATGGGCCCATTTTTCTTCCACAATTCATTGTCCCAAGCATGTGCACGACCACTTGGCCCAAAGGGAAGTTTTTATTCATTTTTTATTTATTTATTTGGATTTTTATTAATAATAATTCATTTAAATTAAAATAAATACATGAAAAATGCTTAACCTAATTTTTCAATCTTTTTGTGCATGTTTTATCCTCAAGATTTCGTGCCTAGCTAAATATGGAAAGAACCAATGCATTTGGAGGTGATTTGTATCAAAAAGCACATGAAAAAAGATTGAAAAAGATCTTTGAAAATCAAATTTCAAAAACCATGAATGCAAAGGATTTGTTTTGTTTTTCTTAACCTAAATCACTCTTACATAAGCATAGAACACAACCCTAATGCCATTGACCATTAAGCTGCGCTAGAAACTCCATTCATAAACTTGAAATTTTGTTAAGAAACTCAAAACTGAAAATCAGGTTTTAGGTTGATTCAAAGCACAAGACCAATTGCAAAAGCTTCCTCGTGTCCCTCTGAAGCTAACTGGATCACTTTCCAATCTTCATACGCCCAGAATTGGTACAATGGATTCACACTGTTTCAAAAAAAAATGCATGATCGTGTTTCCATATTTAGGCATTTTCATTGTGTTTTTTTGATGCATTCACTAATTGACTTGTTCTAATGCTAACCATGTAACTTAATTGTGTTTTTGAGCTGTGTATACGATTCTACCATTATCACGTTTTAGGGTTTACAGGATTTCAAATTAGGGGTTTTAACATGAGGCAAAATTGGGACACCACGTTACCATGGTCATGATCAGCGCATTTGGACGAAGAAGAAGCTACCCTCGCGCTCAATTTATGAGCGTCCTAGAGCTATTCGCTATTTTCCCAAAACCTGCCTAAGAGAACACCATGAAAACCGTTGCCTGTTTCTTTTGTATTTTCAGGAAAACAAAATCCATGAAGAAGATGATATCGTGGCATTAGATGGTTGGCCTGTTTAAATTTTCGCGCTCAGACCCACTAACGCTTTTGTTTTCTTTTATAATATTCATTAGTTGTTTAATAATCAAAACGCGTGAATTGGTTCAGTGGTAAGTGATAGCGTTGGCAACGTACATGACCTGGGTTCGAGCCCCAGGTCTTCACCCTTTGCATATGTTTTTTTTCAATTAACAATCACATGCAGATTTAATATCAAGGACCATCATACACCTTCATAATCTATCCGTCCACGCGCCAGTTGCATCAAATCAAAGGTCCAGATCCAAGGAACATGGTAGGCCCTAGTCAATGCATCACACGTTGCATGAAAAAGTCAGCGAAGCCATGCTGATTTGGGCTAAGAATCTTGGGCCAGATTACTAAATTTTCACCTCCTATTTGGGGTCTGAACCCCCTAGGTTTGCATATTTTTTACTTTCTTTATTTTTTTATATTATTTATACTTCTTTTTATTATTGTTTTATTAATTAGTTTTATTATTTTCATAAATATAAAAAACACATAAAAAAAATCAGAAAAGAAAAAAATAATAAATATTTTTTTTATATTTCTTGTAAATAAAATTTGCATGTAAATTAATTAGTTTTAAATTAGGGTTTAATTTAAAATTTTCATAATAAAAATCTAAAAAATGTAGAATTAGGGTCTTAATTAAATTTTCATTCCTTTTTCTTTTTCTCCCATAATAATTAAATAATTAAATATTTATTTTTATAATTAAATTTGCATGTAAATTAATTAGGGTTAATATTAGGTTTTAATCTTCTTTTCTTAATAAATAAAAAAAAACAAATAGAATTAGGGTTAGCAATTAATTTCAATTAATTCTTTTTCATTAAAAATCCTAAAATATTAAAAAATACCAAAAAAACATCTTCTTTTCTTTTTCTTTATTAATTAATTCCATTTAATTTTAATTTTGCAAACAGGGTCCAACGCCCTCGTTTCGATTTAATTCTTATTCGCATATTTATTTTATTTCTTTATAATATTTATGTATCTCTCCCAAGGCCATGTAACCTTTTAATTTTCTCGCACTTTCCTTTAATTCTTTATTTTTCTGTCAAATCGGGTCCTGGTTTAATTTTGGTGATGTGGACCCGCGCCTTTTGTAATAGCTTTAGAACTTTACTTTCCCGCAATATTTTTAACTGTTAAA
The DNA here is from genome assembly GCA_948472305.1 of Vicia faba. Taxonomy (NCBI): domain Eukaryota; kingdom Viridiplantae; phylum Streptophyta; class Magnoliopsida; order Fabales; family Fabaceae; genus Vicia; species Vicia faba. The sequence goes on along the minus strand of OX451736.1, from coordinate 192,023,091 downwards.
TAATGGCATGAAAGAATGTATGGACAAAAATAAAAACAAACGCTAGATCACAATGACATGACAAAAGACAAAAATATCTGAACATGACACACAAATCGCACACACCACCCCTAGGGTACGCCTCACTGTTGCCTTGCCTCGAAAGGTGATCGTCGAGTAGAGGATGTCTTAGTAAGTCCTCATGATCCGGGAACCTGGCATGAGGGTAGCTTCTAAGGTGTCTTCCCATTGCTCTGGTGATCACCATGTCCCGAACCTCGAATTGACCCGAACACCTCCAACGGTGGTGCTACCTACCTCTCAATGGTGGGATGGCATTACTTTAAAGGACATTTACACATACGAATTCCTTAGGGTAGGTAGCAACTCTAGATACTTGCTCTAAATTTCAAAACAAATTCAAAATACTTTTCGCACCGACACCTTTTCAAAAAGCTTTCGAAAGCAATTTTTCAAACACTCTTGAGGACTGATACAAGAGTCGAACTGAAATTTTCAAAGAAACTTTTTAAAACCCACAATTGAAAAGCAAACAAACCATTTTGAAAACACAAATGAGCAAGTATCTAAGAGCCCATGGATAACCATGGATAGAAAGGGTGCTAACACCTTCCCTTTCTATAATCTACCTCCCGAACCGAGAGCAATCTCTTTAAGGAATTTTTCTGTGCTTTTGTCCTTTCCATTTGGAGAAAATAAAAGACGGTGGCGACTCTTGCTTCCGCGACATTTCGTGAACCAGCGTTAAACAGTCAGTTCCAGATCCACCGATCACAGAACTGGCGACTCTGCTGGGGACCAAACTTAAAGTGAGGTGTACCTTAGGGCTAGTTCATAACTGTGTTTTCAATTGTATTGATTTGCTTTCTTTACTATTGTGGGTTGCATCGGAGTTACATAGATCCTAACCCGGATCAGGGGATACCCTGTTTAGGTAGCATAAGCTGTGAGGGACCTGTCCGGCGTAGACCGACACAGGTGAAGCAGTGGCTACGTTGGTGTGGCACCTTGGTCTGTACCGATATCCCTTGTGTCGCAACGAGGAGAATATGGGTCTTCTAAGGAGTCATTAAGCACCAACAACCTTAGAACCTTAATTGACACAACTTGGCCTTTAGAATTGTAGCAGTATGCTACGCCCATTGAGGCTAAACTCTCGTGATGGTTCAGGCCGCAAGAAAAGATTGCGATGCTGGAGTTATGACCGATTGAGGGTAGTCAATGATATTGGGATCCTCTAAAAACCCGGTTACTTTTGATTAGGACAGGTATGAACAAACTGAAAGAGGGTAGTACCTAGACCTCATGCTGGCCTAAACTTTAGGGGCTTGCCTTGTGTGACTTGTGTGCCTTACCATGCTTGCCTTTGCATCTATATGTGGTGTGCTTTATCATAACATCATAGCATCATGAGCATTGCATGCATCCTGCATAAGGACTGACCATTTCAAAGACAAGAGGGTTTCACCTTTGCTCTGTTTTGTAGGACATCATGATGCCTGTGCGAAGGAATACTATCCGGTTCAACTTTGTTCGTTCACCTGAGTTGCTTGATGAGTTGGTTAGCAGAATTCCAAATACCATTTCCTTCATCCAGAGGCATGGTTCTCTTCTCAGTTTAGTCACTGCAAAGCGGGATCAACAGTTGATGAGTGTTCTGACCCAGTTCTATGACCCTCTGTACTAGTGCTTCACCTTTCAAGACTTCCAGCTGGTCCCTACCCTGGAAGAGTTCTCTGATTTGCTTGGTATCCCTATCTTGGATCAGACTCCCTTTACTGGTTGGGAAAAGACCCTCAGGCTTGAGGATGTTGCTGCAGCTCTTCCTTTGACCCATCAAGAGGTAACAGACAACTGGGTGACTAGAAGCGGAGTTAAGGGTTTCTTGGCCAAGTTTCTGATTGGTAAAGCTAACAGTTTCTGGAGTGACCTGGACTTTAGGGCATATGAAGACATCTTGGCTCTCCTAATCTATGGGTTAGTCCTGTTTCCTAATCCTGACAACTTCATCAATGTCACTGCCATAAGGATCTTTATGTCTCAGAATCCTGTGCCCACTCTCTTGGGTGACATCTTGCAACAACTTCATGCCCGTACTACCCGAAGACGAGGAACCTTATGGTGTTGTATCCCTTTGTTGGTGAGGTGGTTTATTTCGCACCTCCCTAAGTTCGTACTGAAGAATCAAGAAGGAAGAGGTTGGGCTCATAGGTTAATGTCTCTCACCGATAAAGACATCATTTGGACTTGCAGAGGTTTGGATGAAATCTTTGGCCTGGGTATTGGGCCTTTTACCTCAAGTAACATCCCACCCACCAAGAAAACACAGAAGATCCAATATAGCAGTAATAACCAGTATATGTAAAGCAATAAAATGCAATGCAAATATATATACAGGCAAACATATATACACATGAGCAAGATATAAAGCTAAAAAGTAATAAACACCCAAAGACAAAACAAACAAGAGCTAGGACTGACTCACTTAGGTTTCCCCAGTGAAGTCTCCAACTAAGACAACTAGGAAAAATAATCAATGAAGTCTCCATCGAATATTTATTTATCCCACAGAAGGGAAAGGAAAACAATGAAGAAAATCTGAGAAATAATTTGATGAACAAACAACAACATCATCCAAGATATGAATCACTTGTCCTAAATCAAACAAGATGAGAAAAGATAAAGAAAGGAGACACTTATATGTTATAGGGCAGTAGCAAAGTCCCTCATAAAGTATCAATCATGATCACTAAACTTTAAGAAATGCTATCAAGTTAGCATACTCAAAATTCAAGGAAAACTAGTAATGCATAAGATCAACATCATCTAAGTGAGTAAGAGATGAAAGCAAGCTAAGGAAAGTCAATATGAGTGAAGTTCTTAGCATATGAATCAAGCTTTAAGTCAAGATATGTGACCCAAAACTTCATGCAAAATGTTGGTTCAAGAAAACAAGTCAAACATGCAAAGATGTAGTCCATAGAGTAAGACAAGCATTGTAAACTATGTCATCGGGAAAATGAGAAAATATTGAGGTACTTAGATATTATGGGAAGTATCAAACACCAAGTACCATCAATAGGACATGGCTCAATATTATGGAAATAATTCTATAGGCATCATGTTCAAAAGCTCAAATAAGAAAGAAGATATAGCTTCTAAAGTGTCACCATGATGATTAGCAAATGAATGCTTAATCAAAAGGATCATAGAAGCATGGAAGGATTGAGATGATAAGAGAAGGTGAGATTAAGGTTCAAGCATAAAAGTTGGATCACAAACCCCTAATAATTTCACCAATTAACAATCAAAACTAGCTTAAAGAAAGATATGAATGTAGCTTATAATTTGTCATCATTATGAGTTAATAATTGAATGTTAATCAAAGAATAAAAGAAGCAAGGTAAAGGGAGATTATAATTCAAGGTCAGAAGTAACCTCAAACGATTCACATCAATTTGGACTCATGATTATCAAAGAGGAAATGCACAATTGCATTCCAAACCAAAGTCCCGAAGGTGGACAAGTAGCTTCAAAGATTAAGCAAGTAAAGAAGCAATGTTAAAGTGTTTAAAGGGTTCAATAAAGATGAAATTAAGACCTATAATATGATGTGAGAATAATAAGAATAGAAAGTAATTTTATTCCTTATAGGTTTCACAAAGTGCATTCCTTGTATCTCAAGCAACAAAGTATTTAGGCAAGTACATGTTCAAAATAGTAAGGTAAAAGAAAATAGACCAAATGAAGTCATTTGATTCTCAAGTCCTCAAGGGACTATCCTTGAACCTATCATACCTCAAACATTGATTCACAAACAAAAGATCAAGATAATTGGCTCAAAATAACACATTAGAGCACCTCTAGGGTTTCACAAGATAGCTACACAATATGCACAAGAAATGATCAATCAAATATTGAACTTAAAAGACCTATAATTTTAATTAGTTTGAGATCATACCTAATAATACATGTACCATAATTTGACCAATAGTTAGCATCAAAAAATGTCTAAGAACTACTAGATGAAAGCACTATTTGTCAAGAAAAACACCAATGGACATGTTTCCAACTTAAATCAAGTAACAATAGCAAAGTGGTGTTAAAATTGAAACAAGAAGCATGTATATGATCTTAAATAAATTACAAGTCAGAAACATATCTTTGAATCATCTCTACATTGAAGTAAATTGGAAAATTAAATTGAAAGTTGGAAACTAGTCACAAAAATGTCCATTGAAGCAAGCTTGACAAACAATTTCCAAACAATAACAAAATCAACAAGAAAAATTATGGAAAAAATGTTTCAAGCATCTAAGTTCATTAAAAAACATCCACAAATTATTTTAGAATTTCCAGATCAACAGAAGATGAAAAATAAAAATGAAACATCTAGCCTAAGCAAGAAAAGGACCAAAATAGGTGTTTATCTTCAACAATTTTCAAAATCAAGAAAAACACAAAATAAAAATGGTTTAAAAAATATGTTAAATATCTATGAAAATCAAGAAACATATAAAATATTTTTGTATATTTTTTAGGTTAAATAAAATCAAAAGATTAACTATATAATTGTTTTGGCTAAATGAGACATTTAATCAAAACAATTATTAAAACTATCACGAAAATTTCTAAAATTAAATAAAAATCAGAATTAGAAAATAGACTCAATGAAGTTATGACACGTATTTTTTCAGATTTTTATAAATAAAAAAACACAAAATTAAATCAAAGAAATTAAGTGGAATAAAAGGAAAACTAGATTAAATTAACATTTTATGGCTGTTGTTTCTAAAAGCGCTGCAAAAAGTTTAAACCCCTTAACCAATCAAGAATTAACGCGTCATTGTCTTTGTTGTAGAACCAAAAATGTAACATGATAAAAACCAGACTCATCATACCAACTTCAGATCATCATATCTCTCTTGTTTCTCCATGAAATTACACGAAATCAAAACCAAAATTGGAGATCAAACTTCATAGAACAACATTACACCAATAAAAACATCAAACAATAAATGAATCACAAAGATATTTTTGTTCAAAGTTTGCGGATTCAAACAATTTTTAGAAATTTCAAACATCAACATAAACTCACATTTCACGAATCAGTATACATCACACCTATTGTGTGGCCAGCTAGTGCACATGAACATGTCTACATCATTATACAACACTTAAATCCATGGAATGCAAGCAAGAGAGAAAGAGTTATGGAGTTTTAACTCATTTACCTAGTGGAATAAGTCCATTTCCCCTTGTTCTTGAGCAAAATAGAGTGAGAAACCCATAGAGACTTGGCTTGAATCTTCAGAGACTATGAAATGGAAGAAAAGATGAAGATAGCTTAAAGAATATCTTCAACCCGATGATAAATTTCTTCAATGAAGATGAGAATATCTCAAATCTATTTTCTCTCTCCCAAGTGCATTCTCTTCAGTGTGTGAATAATGAGAGTGAGGAGTGTGTTATATAGAATGGGATAGAGTAGAGAGCACTCTTTCTTGAGGGTAAAATAGAGAAAGCAGAAAAATTAAGTGAGAGGAGTGTGGTTTCATGTTGCGTTTGATGTGTATACTGAGGAGTATTGTTGTTGTTTTGGTGTGTGTGTGAAGTTACGAGGCAAGTGTGATGCAAGCTGGAACATGAGGATGATTAGTGGAGAAGTTTGTATAAACTTCAAAACATGCCAACTTTGGTAAATTTCAAATGGGAGATTGTAATACGGTGGGAGAACTGACTTTTTGGTTTTATCCAAAATGTGCGAATAGCTAGAGTCGCCACCGACTTTTTTTTATCCAATAAGGAAAGGGTGAAAAGAACAGGAAAGACCTTGATAGATTTTGTGTTAGGGGGGTAAGTTATGAAAAGGGAAGGTGTTAACACCCTTTTCATTCATAGTTATCTACAGGCTCTTAATTGCTTAGCTCCCTTTTAAAAATATTTCTTTGTGTGTGTGATTTGTTTGAAAATATTTTGAAAAGCCAAAGTACGACCAACTTTATAGTGATTCTTGTATCAATCCTCAATAATGCGTACAAAGTGTTTTGAAAATATTTGTTTGAAAGTGATGTGTGAAAAATGTTTGTGAGAAAAATTGTGAGCAAGCAATTAGGAGTTTCTTACCCACTAAAGTCTTTCTTATTCTTTTCCTTCTCCTTTAGAGATAGTACTATCCATACAATTAGTTGGTAGGTAGCCCTATCTATTGGATATGAAGGGACATGTGTAGGATCGTCGTATGGTCATCGAAAGCAACATGTAAGGATACTTTAGCAATTGTATCGAAGGGACTATCATCATTTACTCGTAGGGACTAGATCATTTTGTAGGCAACTTCGAAGGGTCATTGAGTGACTATGATCTTTATTCGAAAGGGACATGGTGATATAATCGAGGGTCTTTTGCTAAAGTATCCCCACTTTCTAGGGACATGACCATGTTTCCAAAGGCAACAATGAGAGGTTACCCTAGAGGTGTGAAGTGTAAATAGTGTGTTCAATTCAATTATTTATCTTGTATCAGGGTTTGCTAATGATTATTTTTAGATCTTTCCATACATGCCTAATTACTATAAGTATAATATGTATACAGAAAATTAAAGGTGCGGAAAGTAAATCCTAAGCTATTACAGGGCTTTGGGGCAGTTACATAAAAAATATGCAGAAAATAAAGTGCGGAATTAAACCCTAAACTATTACATTCCGTAAGCAATTACATAATAGAAAAAATGCGGAAAGATAAATCTAAACTATTACAAGAAAAAAGTCGTGTGACCTACACAATTCCTCTAAGAACTTAAATACAAAATAAATAATAAAAAAAATGTATGAATGTGATTTTTTATGAAATTAATTTGTTGTTAGTTAAATATTTAAAACCCTAAGTCTAATTAATTTTAATTAATAAAAATCCTAAAGTCTAATTAATTTTAATTTTAAGAAAATATTAATTAACCTAATTAATTAGTAAATAAAAAAATGTCAAAATTAATTTTTGATTAAAAACCTAAACCTAATTTATTAGGGTTTTAAAAAAGTTTAAAATTGATTAATGATTAATTAAAAAAAATAATTAGGGTTAAGTGTAATACGGTGGGAAAATTAGCTTTTGGGTTTTGTGCTTTATCGCAAATGTTGCGGATAACCAGAGTCACCACCGACTTTTCTTTTATCCAATAAAGGAAAGATTAAAAATAACATGAAATACCTTTTGAGAATTTTCTGAGTAAGGGGGATAAGTTATGAAAAGGGAAGGTATTAGCACCCTTTTCATCTGTAGTTATCTACGGGTTCTTAATCGCTAGCTCACTTTGTAAATGCCTTTTGTTTGTGTGTTTGAAAATATTTTGAAAAGATGCTTAAGTGAGGAAATTTTGTAATGATTCTCGTATCGTTGAGAATGTATACAAAATGTTTGTTTTGAAAATATTGTGAAAGAAAGTGTTATTTTGTGAAAAGATGTTTTGTTTTGAAAAAGTTTGTGAGCAATCGACTACGAGCGTTCTACCTACTCAAGAAAAGTTTTTGTTCTTTTCCTCCTCCTTTAGATAGTTCTACCCTATCATTAGTTAGTAGGAAGCACTATCATTGGATGTGAGGGACAGGCGTGGGTCGTTGTACAGTCATAGAAGGCAACTTGTAAGATGCTTTAGCAATTTTCGTAAGGGACTAAGATCGTTTATCGAAGGCAGCATCGAAGGGTCATCGAGGGACTATGATCTTTTAACTGAGAGTCTTTCCTAAAGCATCCCATGTTCTAGGGACATGATTGTTTTTTATCCAAGGCAACAAGTGAGGGTCACCCTAGAGGTGCGTGTGTGCAAAGTGTTTTAATTTCAAGTATTTGTCTTGAGATTAGATTTTCTAACGTTTGTTTTTTATGTCTTTCCATGCATGCCTAATTAATCTAGCAGTTAAATATATACAAGTGCGGAAAATAAAAGGCGGGAAATAATATACCCTATTACATCGCTTCGGGGATGGGGAGTACAAACCATATATGGGGAGAAAGTGAAAAACCCCAATTATCTATTACATACCATTTACAATATTAAAGAATAATGCGAAAACTAAATGAGCGCGCAGAGATTGAAAAGGGGAAAGATGTTTAAACAACTCTTAAAATATTTCTAAGTGTTTAAGAAAATATTTTTGTTGTTTTTGTTTAGAAAAAATATTTTTTTAATGTGAAATAAAAATTAAACCTAATTCTAATTAATTCATTAGTTAATTAATAAATAAAACAAACTATGATTATGTTAATTAATTTTAATCAAAAATTAAATTAATTAATCAAGAAAACTAAATCTAAATTTTTTATGATTTTATTATTTATTTTTAAAATAAAAATGATTCGAAAAGAAAAAGTTAATTAAAATATAAAAAAAAAGAGAAAGTAAAATGGGCCTAGGTGTAAACAAGTAAAATGGGGGTGTGAAAACAGCAATTTAACAAGCCCAAACTAGCCAAGGCCCAACAATATGTTGGATCTGTTGAGGAAGGTTCTCTGAAGGCGCATAGTGGGGGTGTGCGTTTGATGCGTTGGATCTGACTTTGAGGAGATCTAATGGTCAAGATGTGAGGTACAATGTGCGCGGATTAGGCTTGCTTGCAATGAATCTATAAGAAAAATATGTGAAAAACAAAAGGGTACCACTGGGGCTTGAACTCAGGTCCCTAAGGTTACACGCGCGCTTATTTTACCACTAGAGTGACTGTTTCATTCAGTTAAGAAACGCCCCCCAGTAAATATATTATAAAACAAGTTTGAAATTTTGAATTTGCAAGCACACCCTTCTTCTTCCCCGCACGCAGACAGTAGCAACAACAACACCATTTTTGAACTTCTAAAAGCTTCATTTCTCAACCTTTTTGAAAAGTGTAAGCACCAAACTTGCTTGAAATTTGAACACGAATTCAGCCATGCCACTTATTTTTACTAACACTCAAAGATTATCAAGAATTTCTATTGGTACCAAAATGAACCCTAACTGGTCAGAGCTTCGATTTTCACACCTCATACAAAATTAATGAAAACTAATTATATGGTTAGTTTCAGGGCATTGATATCTACATATTTTATTAAGAAACCAAACACAAATGATACATGTATATGGATGTCAGAGTTCAAAAATTATTACCTATTAGAGAAAGCCCAATGCTTCTTCTAGCTGTTACAAAAGCGATGTGATGATTGATTAAGCTTCCTTGCACCTCCATGGATTTTTTCCAATCCTTACTTTTTGCTGAAAGTGTTTGAATCTCCCCCAACCAAGTCAACTTGCAAGGCATAGCTTTTGAGTTTGGAAGATGGTGATAATGATGTTACAGAAGTTGTTCTTGTTTTTGGACAACTTCTATATGATGTATGTGAGGTTTGTGGATGGTTAGCTTGAACAAACATTGCAAGGTTTATTAGTTTCAAAGAAATGGACTTCAAAAGCTCAAAAATGGAGTTTTATGGCCAATTTTGGTTTGAGAGAGATTAAGGGTGTTTTTGAAGCTGTCAATGGGTGTACTATGCATTGTTTTATGCTCTCTATTTATAGGAAAAGTTTCAGAGGATGAGAGGACTTGGTTTACCAGTTATCAAGTTTTGGCTTGGTTGAGATGTAACTTGTGATTTCTTGAGAAATCAAATTTCCAATGCATAGTACCATGGCTTATAGAGTGGTTAGACACTTTAAATATGTTCCCTGATCTTTTAGGTTGAGTGTATGCAGAGGAAACAAGTGACAGGCTCAAGGAGAGTTGACAATTGCATAAAGTATACTTTATGGGAATGGAAGTGTGATCTTTTTCCCTCAAATGGCCAATTTATTTGAATAAAGCCTTAATCACTTTAATAATGACCCAAATGTTTGTGTAATCAACTGATTATGGCAAGATTTATAGTTTAGAGGCCTGCAAAATGAGATTGTGTAGCATGGTTATGAGATTTGCTCATGAGTTCATCACAAAAATGACCTATAATTCAAGAATGAAATGCAAACTTTAACTCTACGAATATCTCATCTCAAGTATGATATTTTCATACTCATGGATGTTTTGGAAAGCTTGAATCAATATCTTCAACTTTCATGTTGACCATTTTGGCTAAAACAAAAGGGAAATTGGTGAAAATTGGCCAAGAAGTTGAGATGAAAAACTGACCAAAAAATATTTATAAGTGTTAGGTAAAAAATATCATAACTTCATGGGCCCATATCTCTTAATCCAAGAATTTTTGAGGATCATCCCACATTAACAAAGTTTTTGAATTCACTAATCCCTACAACTTTCATGTTGAAAATTTTCCTTGAATATATTTGGATCTTAGTGAAAATGGCCATAAAGTAGTGACTTTTCTAAGTGTTGGAAGATTTTCCAACTTTTGACTTTTGTTGACTTTTTCTTGATTTTCTTGTTTTTTTAATTCTTGATAATCAAACTTGATAATTTTTAATGTTTTGATGATTCCTGATTTTTGAATTCCAATGTTTACCAAAAAGTCAAAGTTTGACTTTTGTATGACTGTTGAATTTTTATCAATTGATTCAATTCTTCAACTATCAATCACTTGTATCTTTGGAAATATCTTGCGCCATGTGTTATACCACAAAAATTTCCCTCTCTTTTCTCAAGACATTTCTCAAGGGTTCTCAAGGGTTTGATCAGACAAGCTCACCTCCTAAGCACCGAGACCATAAATTAGGGTTTTGACTGAAGTTGACTGATCATTGACTTTTAACTTAATACATTATCTAATGGTTTGACACATAATATTAAGGACTCAAAAACAACATGTTAACCTAATTTCATGACTCAAATAATTTCTCAAGATCAAAAGATTGATAGTTGAATTTTTTATCAACTGATGAAAAGCCAACTAACACACAAAAAGTCAAACTTTGACTTTTTGTCAACATTACATTCCAAAGATCAATATTCATCAAGACATTTAAAAATATCAAAATAGACCAGATACCACTTAACTTTATCTTCCCCAAATGATTCAGAAGTTTAACCATCTCTTTTATCCCCAGTCGGGGTATATAGGAAAAAAAATTCCCCAGTAGAACAACGGACAACCAATGTTCCTAAACTCTACTCCTCGAACAAAAATCAATGCATCCCCTGCAGATTTTCCTCAAGCAATCAAACAGGAATCTCCAGAGGAAGTATTTTAGACAATATTGAAGACACACATACTCTTTATCCCTAGTAATAGTCAGGGATTTATTTTCCCATACAAAGATACCGCATGGATTTACAAATACACTTCAACAAGCATCTTACACTCATCATGGCATATGCACATAGCACAGTCTCATTTATTTTGAGAATGTTATTATACAATGCATTTAATACATCATGACATTGCATACAAGCTAACTCTTTACCCTTTCAGGAAAGATCAATCAACAGATGAATATCATCGACAATTTTCAAGCAGATTGAAGATTAACTCCTAAAACAAGACATAGAAACTATCTTTCTTTCTCATTGGTCAGATAAAGATCAATTATCAAAACAGAACGGGGCGAATATCTTTATCACCAATAGTATGAACTCCCGAAACATGACGAGTTTACCATTAACACTGATTGTAGATCAAATCCCGAAACAAGATGGGGCGACTATCTACATGAACAGATTGAAGATTAACTCCCGAAACAGGACGGGGAAACTATCTTTCTTTCTCTTTGGTATGGTGAAGATCAATTCCAGAAACAGGACAGGGAGACTATCTTTATCACAAATGGTATGAACTCCCGAAAGAGGACGGGTTTACCAACAACACTGATTATAAATCGAATCCTAAAACAAGACGGGGTTACTATCTACATGAACAGATTTAAGATTAACTCCAGAAACAGGAAGGGGAAACTATCTTTCTTTCTCTTTGGTCAAATAAAGATAAATTCCTAAAACAGGACGGGGTGACTATCTTTATCACCAATGGTATGAACTCCCGAAACAGGAGGAGTTTACCAACAACACTGATTGTAGATCAAATCTCAGAACAAGACGGGATGACTATCTACATGAACAGATTGAAGCTTAACTCCTAAAACAGGACGGGGAAACTATCTTTCTTTCTCTTTGGTCAGATGAAGATTAATTCCAGAAACAGGACAGGGCGACTATCTTTATCACCAATGGTATAAACTTATGAAACAAGACGGGTTTACCAACAAACTGATTATAGATCAATTCCTGAAACATGATGGGGCATCTATCTACATGACGATCAACTATTCAAATACCTTTCTCAGAGGTTCACTCTGGAAAACACTCTTCGGATATAGTCGAGCATAGACTCATTTCGATATTTCTAATGACAATTACTTTGGATGGAATCTTTAAGCCCATCTCTAACAACTCTCCATTATCTATCCAAATGGCATCTTTAAGCCCATTCCTGGTATAATTAACAAATAGTTTTACTTCATGCACAAACGAGTGCAAATTTCTGGGCACTTAAGTGTTCAATCATATTCCACCTTCAAGTCACGAATGGCGGATAAGCCATTATGACTCTTCAGGTTTAAGAAGATTGAACAGGGATAGCTGTTGTACCCCAAAATTTCCCTCTCTTTTCTCAAGACATTTCTCAAGGGTTTGATCACACAAGCCCACCTCCTAAGCACTGAGACCACAAATTAGGGTTTTAACTGAAGTTGACTAATCATTAACTTTTGACTTTAATACATAACCTAATGGTTTGAAACATAATATTAAGGACTCAAACACAGTATGTTGACCTAATTTCATGACTCAAATCATTTCTCAAGATCAAAATATTGATAATTGAATTTTTGATCAACTGATGAAAAGTCAATTGATACACAAAAAGTCGAATTTGACTTTTTGGTCAACATTATATTCCAAACATCAAAATTCATCAAGACATTCAAAACTATCAAACTTGAGCATCAAGAATCAATAAAGTCAAGAAAGTCAACAAAAGGTACAATTTTTCAATACTTAGAAATTTTCTAAGTGTTTTTACACATGATAATTTAATTACTTCAAGACATTTTTTCGCCAAGATGCAAGATGATTCAAAGAAAACTTTCAACGTGAAAGTTGTAGATCTTGATGAATTATACAACTTTGTATTAGAGGGTTGATGTCCAAAAAATGCTTATATTTGAAGATATAGGCTCATGAAGTCATGACATTTTTGTATAAACACTTAGAGAAATTTTCAACAGGTTTGGTCAGATTTTTGTCCCAATTTCTTGGCCAATTTTCACCAAGTTCCAATTTGATTTAGCCAAAGTGGTCAACATTAAAGTTGTAGACAATGCTTCAAGCTTTACAAAACATCCAAGAGCATGAATTTATCATACTTGAGCTAGGAGATTCAAAGGCATGAAGTTGGGCATCCATTCTTGAATTACAAGTCATTTTGGTGAAGAACACATAATCTAATCTACATGATATGTTGCACAATATTTCTTCGCAGGCCTTCTAGCTTGTAAATCTCACAATAATTTAATGTTTACACAAACTTTTAAGCTATGGTCCATTTGATTTAAGCATAGTCCAAATGATTTTTCCATTTTTGGCACAAAGTTAACATTGTCATTCTTGCAAAGTAGCTTTAATCACAAAGTCAACTCTTCTTGAGCCTATAACTTGTTCCTTCTATACACACTCAAGATAGAAAATCATATGAGCATGCTTAAAGTGTCAAAGAACTCGATGAAGAAAATTACAAAGCATTGGAACTATGATCTTCAAGCTTTCTTCATGTACAATCCAACCTAGCCATAACATGTGATCTTGCAAATCTGATCAACCCTTGTCTTAAAACCTCTTGCCTATAAATAGAGAGATGATTTTCAAGATAAAAAGAGATGAACAAGCCCTCAAAACCCCTTTACTCTCAAAAAACCAGAATTGTCCATAAAACCTCCATTTTTGAGCTTTGAAGTCCAAATCATTGAACCTCTCACACCTTGCAAGTTTTGCCCAAACAAACCACCCAAATACTTCAGATACATCATATAGAAGTTGTTCAAACACAATAAAAACTTATGTGACATCACTATCACCGTCTTCCAAACTCAAAAATAGTACCTTACAACTTGACTTTGTTGGAGTGATTCAGCAATTTTCAACACAAAGGGAGGATTGGCATAGCTTTAAGAAGGTCCAAGGGAGCTAAAATAAATCATTGTTTTGCACCCGGAATATCCATACATGTTCTAAAGTTTTCACTTCAAGAGGTAAATTTTCTAAAACTGTAATATCCTTATCCATACATCATTTGCTTTCGTTTTCAAAAGGATACAACAAGACAGATCAGAGAGAAAACTCAGCAAAAAGGCATGACAGGGGCTGCCACGGGTTCTCGTGTCACACGACACGACTTGTGTCAGTCTGTAACGTGCAATGAGGCAGGAAGAGACTGACACGGGTGCCCGTGTCACAAGACACGATCTGTGTCAAATTGGCTGGAACAAAAAATGTGCAAGAGCAAGGGCAGATCCTGACACAGGTGCCCGTGTTCGCTGACACGGCCCGTGTCAGCTCAGGCATTAAAATTCCTAATTTTGAGATTTTTAGATTACTTTGGACATATTGCATTGCTTGAAGATGGCCTAACACTATACAAAAAAACTTTTTTCTATATAAAACATTCAAGTTATTTTCTAAAATAATTTAAATCATTAGACTTAGGTTTTATTAATTAACTCCTTTTGTGATTAAATTAACTACAAAACCTTGTCTATCAAAAAACCCTAAAAAGATATGTCTTTTCTTCATCTTTACATTTTTGTACAATTTATTATTTAGCGCTACAATTTATGTAATTGTCAAAGCCTTGTAATAATAATTAGGGTTTATTTTTACTTGTAATCCCCATTTGTAAATTTGTATCCACCCATCCCCAAAATTATTGTAATAGCATAGGACATTTAAATTCCGTAATTTATCGCATTCCATATTATTGCTAGTAATTAGGGTTTTATGGAAAGATCTTAAAATCAATACTAGACAACCCTAATTCAAGATAAAATATTTGAAAACAATATACTTTACACAGTTGCACCTCTAGGGTAACCCACACTTGTTGCCTCGGATATAATTAGTTATGTCCCTCGAACATGAGATGTTTTAGCAAAGACCCTCGATTAAAAGATCACAGACCCTTGATGACCGTTCAAAGTTGCCTTCGGTAAATGATCTTAGTCCCTCATGACAATTGCTAAAACATCTTACAAGTTTACTTCTATAATTGTATGATGACCCACGTCCGTCCCTCACATCCAATGATAAGGCTCTCCACCAATCAATGGTAGACAAGCACTACCTAAAGGAGGAGGATAAAAACAAAGACTTTTTTAGTAGGTAGATTTCTCGTAATTGCTTGCTCACAAATATTTCAAAACCAACAACTTTCAATACACCAACACATTCTTGAAATATTTTCAAAGTCAACACTTTATATGCATTCTTATACAGACGAGAATCATTACAATGTTTTCCCAACAACGACACTTTTCAAAATATTTTTAAACAAACACATTCACAAAATCATTTCAAAGTGAGCTAGAAATTAAGATCTCGTAAATAACTACAGATGAAAAGGGTGCTAACACCTTCCCTTTTCATAACCTACCCCCCGAACTCAAGAAAATTCTCAAAAGGTCTTTCCTGTTCTTTTCACCTTTTCCTTTATTGGATAAAAGAAAATTTGGTGGTGACTCTTGTTATCCGTAACATTTGTGATAAAACACAAAACACCAAGTCAGTTGCCCCACCGTACCATAAAACTGGAGACTCTGTTGGGGAAGAAGAACTTAAAGTGGGGTTACCTTAAGAACTAGCTCACCTTTATTTACTTTACTTGCTTGATTTGTTTACTTTACATTTGTGGGTTATGATTGGGTTTATTACTTGTAAAAATCCTATACCTGGATTTGAGGGCATTTTAGGTAAGTAGCAATAAATCGTGGAAACTTTACAGCGTAGACCGATATGGTTGAAGTCATGGCTATGTTAGTATGACACATTTGTGGGTGCCAATGTTCCTTGTGTTGAATCAAGGAGAATACGGGGTCGTTGTGTGGTGTCATGAGGCATTAACTGGCCGTAGAACCTTAATTGAACAACTTGGCCAGTAGAAAGTAGTGAGATAGTCGACTTTGGTGAAAAACTGAAGATTGGTTTATACTCGATACTACACTCATTGAGATCATGCTTTCGAGATATTTTGGCTGCAAGAAAAGATTGATTGTGCTGAAAAAATGCCCGATGAAGAAAGATCAATGATATTTATATTCCTTAGAACTCGGTTACTTATTTTAGGACAAGTTAAACCAACTAAACTTCAAGAGGGTACTTACCTATAAACCCCATTAAATCCTAAATAAAAGGTCATTGTATGCTTTATTTGTGATTAATTATTCATAACATCATAAACATCATGACATCATGCCTTAGAATTCTCGCTACCAATTTCAAGGATCTAGGAATTTATCTTTGTTCTGTTTTGTAGGATATAGCTTCCGCTCGTAGAAATACCATCAGAGTCAGCTTCGTAAAAGTGCTTTCTCAACTCAAAGAGTTAGAATCAAGGGTACTTGAAGATTCTCCCTTCACCAAAAGATATGGTCGACTTCTCGATTTGGCTACCTCAAGCTTTCAAGAAGAAATGATGGGTGTGCTCTTTTAGTTCTTTGATCATATGCATCATTGCTTCACCTTTCCTGATTACCAATTGGTGCCCACATTGGAATAATTCTCTCAACTAATAGGAGTGCCTATGCTTGATCACATTCACCGGTTTAGAGGAAACTCCAAATCTTGAAGTTATTGCCAAGGTATTGTATTTGAAGAGATCTGGCAATGTAGCTAATTGGGAAACAAGGAGTGGAGTCGATGGTTTTCTAGCCAAGTTTCTATTAGAGAAGGCTCGACTATTTTGGGAAGAATGGATTTTCAAGCTTTTGAATATGTCTTGGCTCTTCTAATCTATGGTTTGGTTTTATTCCCTAATCCGGACCAACTCATAGATGAGAACGCTGTCAAGGTTTTTCTTTCTTGTAACCCCATGCCTACTTTGCTTGGAGACATTCTACATTGTCTTCACACTCGCACCGCGAGGAAGAGAGGGACTCTTATGTGTTGTATTTCGTTGATGTCTAGGTGGTTTATTACGCACCTTCCTAGATCAGTATTGAAGAATGAACAAGGCTTGACGTGGTCTCAAAGGTTGATGTCACTTTCTCATTCAGATATTTGTTGGTGTTCTCGATCTCTGGAAGACATTACTATCATTGACCGTTGTAGGGAGTTCCCTAATGTTCCACTCTTTGAAATTAGGGGAGGTATTACTTATAACCCTTCTCTTGCTCTAAGATAATTTGGGTATGCTCGAAGAGATGGTCCTCATGATGCACTTATCCATGGTATTATGTTCGACAATGAGAACAATGTTCAAGGTTATTGTCAAAGGTTTGTACGAGCTTGGGGCATGGTGAACAAGGTTGATAGAAAACTTTGGAGCATAAGAAATCCATTCCTTTGGAGCCTTATCTCAAATGGGTGTGCTCGCGCTCAAAGTCTCATGATGCCATATCCAACTATCTTACCAATAGTTGTGGAGCCTGTTGCTGAGGGGGATACTCCTTATATATTCTCCATCCTGACATGCCTACCAATTTCAAGGAATTACAGAGATCATGGATTCAACTCAAGTGGGAATGAGACACTTTTAAAGCTCGATTCTATGCAAGCAAGAAGAAAGTGTTGGAGCTTACAAGGCAACTTCACGAGGAACAAATCCTGAATGCCTACATCGCAGCAAAGAGGATGCATCTGTGGGAGACCTGAGTCTTTTGTTTTTGGAGTTTATTTATGTCGTCTCTTTGAGACCTTTTTGCTTTTTCATTATAAGCTCAAGGGGAAATTGTAATATTTGAACTTATTAATACAATTGTTATGTTTGTTTCCTTTGTGACTAAGAAAATTTAAATTCCTCAAGGTCCATAAAAACATTGCCTCCGCATAGCATGCATCATATCATAAGAAGGTTTTTTGATACAAGTTTCCTCATATTTTTACTATTTATTTCAGTATAAGATGGCTCTAGAGAAAACCGTCAAAGATCTGTAGACTCAACATGCAAAGTTCCAAGAGACTCTCCTCAACCTAGCTAAAGGTCAACAAGAAATGATGGAACTCCTTGTCACCAAGAAGAAGACAAGGAAACGGGCCGTTATTCTCAACACGGGAAGAAGGTTTAAGGGGCCTGCCAGACTAGCTCAAATAGAAGAGGCTTCTTCTGAGGAAGAAGACAATCAAGAAGAGGAAGCTAGAAGCACTAGAGCTGGGGGTGGAAATAACCAAGCTACTGAGGACCAAGACTATTCCGAGGAACAATACCCACCGACAGATGATAAGTACAAACAGCTCAAAGACCGACTCAAGGCTGTGGAGATTCAAACAGTGCATGGTTTGGATTTTAGAGACTTAGGTCTTGTACCTGGGGTGGTCATTCCCGACAAATTGAAGGTCACTGTCTTTGCCAAATACAATGGGGTCTCCTATCCAAGAATTCATATGAGGTTTTATGTTCGCAAGATTCAACCACACACCACTGGTAGGAAGTTATGGGCACACTTCTTCCAAGAAAGCTTATCTATAACACAATTGGAATGGTTCTATCAACTTGAGGGAACTAATATAAACACCTGGGAGGATCTAGTTGCTTCCTACTACAAACAATACCAATAGAACGCTGATCTTGCACTAACTCGTGTGCAGTTACAGAGTATGACTTTGGGACCTGACTGGAAGGGTGCAGCCCCCATTGACCGACAGAGAATTAGTGGACATGTTCATAGGCACCTTGACTGGTCCTATGATATGGTGGCAGAACCGACTGTTTAATACTGGTTTTGCATTTGTGTTCGCAAATGTTGCGGTAATCAAGAGTCGCCACTGACTTTTCTTTTATCCAACAAAGGAAAGCGTTAAAAGAACATAAAAAGACCTTTTCGAGAGATTTCTGAGTAAGGGGGGTAGATTATGGAAAGGGAAGGTGTTAGAACCCTTTCCATCCATGGTTTTCCATGGGCTCTTAGAGGTTTGCTCATTTTTAAATACCTTTGTGCTTTGTGTTTGAAAATGTTTTGAAAACGCCTTAGTACTGAGAACTTTGTAATGTTTCTCGGGATAGTGGAGAAAGTATACAAAGTGTTTTGAAATGTCTTTTGAAAAGTAGTTTTTGTGTAAGTGAAAAAATAGTTTGAGCAAACTTCTAACAACTATCTACTTTTGTACTCTAAAAGGTTGTTCTTTTCCTCTTTTCCTTTAGACAGTGCTATCCTACTATTAGTGAGTAGGTAGCCTTGTTGTTGAATGTTTTGAGGGACAATTGGAGGGGCGTTACAGTCACGAAGGCAACTTATGGAGATGCTTTAGAAATTCTGTTTTAGGGACTAGATCATTTACCGAGAAGGCAACTGTAGGGTCATCCAGGGACTATGATCTTTTTATTTATGGGTCTTTGCTAAAGCGATCCTGCCTCATGATTGTTTTATTTCTGAAGGAAACCAAAGTGAGAGATACCATAGAGGTGTATATGTGCAAGTGTGTTATATTCAGTTATTTTTTGTATTTTTATTAAATTTTCTAACGTTTGATTTTAGTCTTGTCATACAAGCCTAATTACTAGCAATTAATATATTGCATAATACTAAAGTGCAGGAATTTAAATTTACGCTATTACAATGCCTCGGAGAGGGGATTTAATTATACAAGGATAAAGGGGGATAAAGTAATAAATATCCTAATTTTTATCTATTACACCCAATAAACAGACACAATAATAGTAAAAATATGAAATTAAATAAATGCATGCAAAGTTGAAAACACGTCTGAAAATATAAAAAAGAAAATCTTTTTGTTGTTTTTAGTATAAAAGAAAATAAATCCTATATCTATTTAGTTTTAATTTTAAGAAAAATATGTTAAAATAATTAATTAATTTATTCATAAATTAATTTGATTAATAAAACACTAACTTAATATTTTTTGTTCTTTTTGATTTTAAGATTGATTCAAATGATAAAGTAAAAAAGAAGAAGAACAAAGAATAGGAACATAAAAGGCGTCCTTCGATTGCAGGGAGGAGTGGGCCTTTCGATTAAAGTGAAGATTGGGGTTTCGATCCAAGGCATGTTGTCTTTCGGTTGAAGGGTGTCATCCTTCGATCCAGGGAGAGGTTGCCTTTCGATTGAAGGGTGCCACCCTTCGATCCAGGGAGATGCTACCTAAAATTCCTTGGTGGAAATTGTTTGATGGGTCCCTTGTGAGGACGTTATACCTGCAAACATGCTAGCAAACGAAAAACATGACCTGGGTGCCAAACCCAAGCCCTTTGATTATGTCTGGAATGACAAATCGAATGAAACCACAAATATGGATGTATTATATAAATAAAAAGTTTGACATTTTACCCTCTCTTACCAGTAGTTGGAACCTTCGATTTGGCACTTTCTGGATGTGGATACCTTCGATCTGGGACTTCTGGGCGTGGATACTTTTGTTGAAGGGTTGCTTTGGCTTGGATTACTTATGAAAAATTTGACAACCTTTGGTGGGTTTGTGGGCAGCGTATCTCTAATCTCTTTTTCCAATCCCTTTGTAATGTGTCCTTGGCCTCGTATTTATAGGAGTGTGAGGGTGCATGAAAATGGCAAGGGACATCCATTTAAACAGGCCCTTAAAGCCATGAGACAAGAATCAAACATATTAAAATATTTCCTTTTTGAAATATTCATGTCTCTTTGGAATCTTGAATGAACCTGGACACCTTTGATTTTCGAATGCCTTCAGGCCATGCTCTTTGATTGGTCTTGAGTTGCCTCCTTCGAATGAACTTCTTATGTACCCTTCGAATGGGCCTTCTGAATGCTTCTTAAAATGGACCTTTACATGTTCTTCGAATGGACCCTTTGAATGCTTCTTCGAATGGACCTTTACATGTTGTTTGAATGAGTCATTTACATGTTCTTCAAATGGGCCTCTTGCCTGGTATGCTGGCAAGTTGAGGGGCATTTGCCTTTGTGAATTGAAACAAACTTGTAGCAGATTCTTGCCTCGTGAATCAAAGCCAAGCCTGAAGTTGTTAATGCATTGTCAAAACATTGTGAAATTGACTTGATCGAAGGGGGTCCAGTGCTCAATCGAAGACTTGCGGACCAAAGCTTGATTGAAGTGTTCCAAACACCTAATCAAAGCTTACTAATCAAAGCCCGGTTGAAGTGTGCCAAATGCCCAATCGAAGACTGGTGAGTCAAGCCTGTATTGAAGGATTTTGGATACCCAATCAAAGACCTTGCCCAAATGCCAATAGAAAGACACTTTGTTCATCTTCAAAAAAGTTTATTTTCGTTAGGAAAGTGTTTGTGACCAACCATGTAAGGGAAGACCTTGGAAAACTTGGGAGGGAAAATTTTGGGGTACAACAGCTACCCCTGTTAAATCTTCTTAAACCTGGAGATGTAGATTGGCTGTCTGCCTTTCGTGATCTGAAGGTGGAAGATGATTGAACACTAGAGTGCTCAGAAATTTGCACTCGCATGACATGGCACTGATGGTTGATGATATCGGGAATGGGCTTACGGATGCCATTTGGAGAAGATGATAGGGAGTCATCGGAGATGGGCTTAAAGATTCCACCCAAAGTAGATTCTGACTTCATAAGAAGTCTTTTTGTGGAGATTCTTGTTCCTGTTGTCTGAGGAGGGGTCCACTGGGGGATGTTGATTTCTGTTGTTTTCCTGTTTGAGGAAAACTCTATGGGGAATAGAGTCTAGGAACTTCAGTTGTCCATGGCTCTACTTAAGGGTTATCTCTAGATTGGAGATATGAAAGTTTTTTGTATTCTGGTTGAAGTCCAGGCTTCGCAGTAATTTGCTGGGGAGAATGAAATTAACTACTATCTGGAAATGTATCAGAAGAAAAACTATGTAGGACTGTTTCAGGGTGAGTCCAAGTAAGACTTCATCTGGAAGTGTACGAGAAGGAACCTGGGTAGGGCTTTTTTAGGAGATATATAAGAGGGAACTTGGGTAGGGCAGCTTCAGGATGAGTCCGGGTAAAACTGCATCTGGAAATTGTAAGAAGGAACCTGGGTAGGGTTGTCTCAGGATGAGTCCGTGTAAAATTGCATCTGGATATTGTGAGAAGGAACCTGGGTAGGGTTGCCTCAGGATGAGTCCGTGTAAAACTGCATATGGAGATTCAAGAGAAGGAACCTGGGTAGGGTTGCCTTAGGATGGGTCCGTGTAAAACTGCATCTGGAGATTGTGAGAAGGAACCTGAGTAGGGTTGCTTTAGGATGAGTCCGTGTAAAACTGCATCTGTAAATTCAAGAGAAGGAACCTGGGTAGGGTTGCTTCAGGATGGGTCAGTGTAAAACTGCATCTGGAGATTTGTGAGAAGTAACCTGGGTAGGGTTGCTTCAAGATGAGTCCGTGTAAAACTGCATCTGGAAATTGTGAGAAGGAACCTGGGTAGGGTTACCTCAGGATGGATCTGTGTAAAACTGCATCTGGAGATTGTGAAAAGGAACCTGGGTAGGGTTGCTTCAAGATGAGTCAGTGTAAAACTGCATCTGGAAATTGTGAGAAGGAACCTGGGTAGGGTTGCCTCAGGATGGGTCCGTGTAAAACTGCATCTGGAGATTGTGAGAAGGAACTTGAGTAGGGTTGCTTCAGGATGAGTCCGTGTAAAAATGCATCTGTAAATTCAAGAGAAGGAACCTGGGTAGGGTTGGTTTAGGATGGGTCCATGTAAAACTACATCTAGAGATTTGTGAGAAGGAACCTAGGTAGGGTTGCTTCAAGATGAGTCAGTGTAAAACTGCATTTGGAAATTGTGAGAAGGAACCTGGGTAGGGTTACCTCAGGATGGGTCCGTGTAAAACTGCATATGGAGATTGTGAAAAGGAACCTGGGTAGGGTTGCTTCAAGATGAGTCTGTGTAAAACTGCATCTGGAAATTGTGAGAAGGAACCTGAGTAGGGTTGCCTCAGGATGGGTCCGTGTAAAACTGCGTCTGGAGATTGTTAGAAGGAACCTGGGTAGGGTTGCCTCAAGATGGGCCCGTGTAAAACCGCATCTAGAGATTGTGAGAAGCAAGCTGGGTAGGGTTGC
This sequence comes from Vicia faba, assembly GCA_948472305.1. Classification (NCBI taxonomy): domain Eukaryota; kingdom Viridiplantae; phylum Streptophyta; class Magnoliopsida; order Fabales; family Fabaceae; genus Vicia; species Vicia faba. The sequence continues at coordinate 191,999,924 of OX451736.1, read as the reverse complement.
TTCAGGATGAGTCCGTGTAAAACTGCATCTAGAAATTCAAGAGAAGGAACCTGAGTAGGGTTGCCTCAGGATGGGTCCGTGTAAAACTACATCTGGAGATTGTGAGAAGGAACCTGGGTAGGGTTGCTTCAAGATGAGTCCGTGTAAAAATGCATCTATAGATTGTGAGAAGAAACCTGGGTAGGGTTGCTTCAAGATGAGTCCGTGTAAAACTTCATCTGGATATTGTGAGAAGGAACCTGGGTAGGGTTGCTTCAGGATGAGTCATTGTAAAACTACATCTGGAGATTCAAGAGAAGGAACTTGTGTAGGGTTTCCTCAGGATGAGTCCGTGTAAAACTGCATCTGGAGATTGTGAGAAGGACCCTGTGTAGGGTTGCTTCTGGATGAGTTCGTGTAAAACTTCAGAACGAGGGAGAAGGAACCCGTGTAAGATTGCTTCATGAAAAGCCCGTATAAAGTTGTATTTGGAAGTTAGAAGAAACCCATATAAGATTGCTTCATGAAGAGCCGTATAAAGCTGTATTTGGAAGTCTGAAGAAACCCATGTAAGATTACTTCATGATGAGCCTGTGTAAAGTTGTATTTGGAAGTCAGAAGAAACCCGTGTAAGATTGCTTCATGATGGGCCCGTGTAAAGCTGTATTTGGAAGTCAGAAGAAACCCGTTTTAGATTGCTTCATGAAAAGCCCGTATAAAGCTGTATTTGGAAGTCAGAAGAAACCCGTGTAAGATTGCTTCATGATGAGCCCGTGTAAAGCTGTATTTGGAAGTTAGAAGAAACCCGTGTGATATTGCTTCATGATGAGCCCGTGTAAAGCTTTATTTGGAAGTTAGAAGAAACCCGTGTAAGATTGCTTCATGATGAGCCCGTGTAATGCTGTATTTGGAAGTCAGAAGAAACCCGTGTAAGATTGCTTCATGTTGAACCCATGTAACGCTATATTTGGAAGTCAGAAGAAACCTGTGTAAGATTGCTTCATGTTGAGCCCGTGTAAAGCTGTATTTGGTCGCACAACTAATTACTCTGTTTTGTTTCAGGAGCTAATCTTGGACCTATTGAAAATTGTTGATGATAAATATTTGTTGATTAATATTTCCTGAAAAGGTAAAGTATTAGCTGTATGCAATGTCATGATGTATGAAATAAATTGTGTAATGGTGTTCTCAAAATAAATGAGATTGGGATGTATGCATTTATGCTGTAGATGCTATGACGTTTGTAGAATGATGTACGAATGCAATATGTGAATGTATTAGTTGTTCTATTGCGGTGCTGTTGAATTAGGGAAAATAAATCCCTGATTGTAGGTCTTCAGATTTTGTTGAAGTTGAACTGCTGGGAGATGATCTTCTATTGTTAGAGGAATAAACTCTATTGGGGAAGGAAAGCTCTGTGCACTTCCTGAGGATTTTATGAAGTCCTATTGGGGAATCTTAAGAAGTTTGACGACTTTACTGGGGAAAACCTGATGTCAGAGCAGTAGTTGCAAATTCCTGTTCTACCAGGGATGCAAGAATACCTGACATCACTAGGTTGTAAGTTGAGGACACGGCGGCGACTTTGTAGTAGAATGACCTTGTCTCGATACCTGTTGTAGAAAATATCAATCGGGGATTTTGTAGATGGTTTAACTGTTATCCCAACTCTTGGAGTCCTCGGTGAATGCAGATCAGGGTAATAAACCTTCTACTGATTAGACAAGTGACGAGATGACGGGACGTAGTCGTACGCTTTAATCCCTAACTTTTGCCTAGACTATCTTTTCAGATTGTCAGTCCATCGGGATACCCTTTTTTGCCCAAGCCGCCTTTTCAGGTTTTCGACTTGTCGGGTGTACAATTTTTTTCCATATTTATATCCCTAATTTTTTCCTGAACCCTTTTGGTTTGCTGGGATGCACTTATTTTTGCCTAGGCCAGTCAACCTAACGGGTCTTTATTCATGCGTAGTGTTTTTCGACTATGTCCATGTTCACCAGGTACGGTGAATTGTCAGTGTCCATAGTAGTAAGTGTTGCCACACTTCCAGAAGATGTTTGTTTGATCATATAAGATTCATTGCTGGAATTCGTGTCCAATGCCCCAAGTGATTCAGATGGAGATCTGCCCCTGGCTATTTGGCATTTTTGAGAGATTCCTTGAACCTTGACTTGACTGCCCTAGATCAGTTGGACATCATGCTATGCCCCCATGATTATGAAAGGCCTATCACTGGAATGTCTTTCCATCTGAGGTGATTTCATCCACTGAGAAGATTTTTGTTCATCGAATATCCGTCGTGCAAATTTCTTTGTTGTTGAACAAATAGTCATATGCAAATAATGGTATTTTAAAAATTCAAAGCTTATGTCTGTCTTTAAGTTTGAAATTTCATTTTTTTAGTAAAACAAACAAATTTTGTAAAAGTGTGATGTCAACTCAGGATTTATAGCGAACCCTACATGAGTCAGGATACCTTTTTTAACAGTATGCTTTCGAACTAACCCATTCTCCAGCTAGGACTTTTAAGGGTTATAACGTGGTCTGGTTCACAGTTCAAGAAACAAAGGATAAAGGCTCAAATTTTATTTGTACCCAACCCGCTCTTCGTGATGTTCTTCAGTCCTATGTTCAGTTAATTGTGCATTTTGAATCCCAATTGAGTCTGGCATCTTGTCCTTGATGTTTCGGTGATGGTTCGGATACTGAAAGTTTATTTGAAAGAGGCGGTCATTTTGTAATTTTTTTTATCGAGGATTTGTAGTAACCTCTTTTTTTTGTTATCCCTTCTTTTGCCTGAACTGTTTCTTTTGTGAGTACAGTCAGCGGGATGCCCCTAGTTTTTTCTTAAGTCTCCTTCATAGGTTTTGACTTAATGGCATTTTATTTTGAGAGATAATGATTGTTTGTTCTTAATGATTATGCGGAACCATCACCGTCTTTTGATTTAGAAGGACGTCTTCAATGCCACTCATTGTGTACGAAGCGGAATATTGCGACTGAATGCATGTTTGAATTGATTGAGAAATTACCCTTCCCCGGGTTATGATTAAGGGTTTTAATTTGCGTGAAAAGAAAAACTCCTACTTCTTTGGCTCAAAGGGGTTGACTAGGGATTATCTTCCTTATAACTCCACTGTTTAGGATTTGAAACAATGAATGTACATCGTTAGCGGGGTCTGTTCAAAAGCATATTGTAGAGATTATGGTATCATTTTCGTCATCCTCCCTCTAAAGGCTCAGAGCTTTTGATCGAGAGTTGAATATAACAAAAAGGAAAGCAGTTTAAATATAGTGAAAACAAATTAATTCAAGACAAATATGTGCAATGCATTGATGAAATAACAAGGTTTGATATGAATAAATGTTCAAACAATCAAAAGAAAATTACAAATTGAAAATTCTAATGAACAAAAGCCTCTTTGTCCGATCTTGTCACTTCATATGGTGTGCCTTGGAGGGATGACAGAAGAATTCGAGTTGACAAATTTGTGCAAATTCCAATGCTCCCTCATCAACCAGGTCTTGAATTTTATATTTTAATGTCCGACAACTATCAATATCATGCCTGGGACTGTTGGAGTGATATGCACACCTTGAATTTGGATTGTACATTGGAGAGGCAACATTGGGATTTGTAGGAGGATCCCTCAACGTGACCAAATTCAATTTCAATATGTGTTGTAAAGCTTGAGACAACGGCATGTTGAGTTTGGTAAACTGCCTCTTGGGTGTATCCGGCTTATCTGATTAACCCATTGTTTTTGGCGAGGTTGTTGTTGGACCCGTGATGTGGTAGCAATTTGGAAAGGTCCACTCTTCACCAAACCAACCTCTTGTCTTCTTGGAGGTTGATCAATGACTTGGTCCCCAACCTCGACTCTTTGCTTCACATGGTTGCATCCGTCTTGATGAAGCTTGTTGAAAATGCCTCTCAACTCTTCTTGTACCCAGACCAGGCCTTGGATAAGAGCCATCTACCTGATCATCTGGGTCCTCATCCTTTCCATCTCAGCTTGCAGTTGTTCAACATGATCATCCTTGTTTTCGTCAGGATTTTTCTTGGCCAGGTTCCCAACGAGGAGTGCTTTTAACTCTTTCTGCCCCTTGTATAGGTTTAGGAACATTTCCATGAACTGGGCCTCTTAAGTTTGGAGATCTCTGTTATCTTGTTTGAGATCCATTGCTGAAATAAACAACGAGAGCATGAGAGACCTATACTGGAGCCTACCTGTTATGCAATGACATGTATACAATGTTTTCAAGGATCTCGTGGGGTAAACAAGAAAATGCCAGAAGTTGAAATTTACAGCTTTGATTGAAGAACTTCGCACCCTTCAGTGTCCTTCTACAAGAGTCAAGCTCACCATATCAAGTGGGTCATAGCCCCTGACTCAAGTTGTCGTGTTTTGGTCTTTTGATAGCATTGGTTAGAGGAAAATAAATCCCCTTGCCCCTTGCTAGACGTCCGGTTCATCATAACCTGCACCACAGGCCCTTGAGATCCTTGAAATGGTTAAGGAAATGCTATGGTATGATGTTATGATGTGTATGCTATGCATCAAGAAAAATGTAGGGTGGTGAAGACAAGTATGTCTTGCAAGAAAACCAGTTTATTGGATAATGACTGTAAACAAATCCTGCAAGGAAATCATGTTGTTAGATAATAAAACCCTGCAAGTAGTTCAAGTTGAAAGCAAACAAGTCACACAAGAAGCCTTAGGTTTAGGCTTGCATGGGGTTTGTAGGTAATTACCCTCTTAAAATTTAGTTGGTTTTAAACCTGTCCTAGAAATAGTAACCGGGTTCTAAGGATTCTCAATATCACTGATCTTTCTTTATCGAGTTATTTCAGCTTAGCAATCTTTTCTTGCATCCGAAACATCTCGAAAGTCCAATCTCAATGAGTGTATCATCGATTATCAACCAATCCCTAACTTTACACTGAGGCCGGCTATCTCACTACTTTATAATGGCCAAGTTTGTTCAACTAAGGTTCTAAGGTCCGTTAGTGCTTCACGATACCATGCGGCGGCCCCGTATTCTCCTTGATTCAACACAACTATCACTTCAACCATATCGGTCTACACTGTACAGTCTCCACGATCTATTGTTGTTTACCTAAAAAGATGCCCCCAGATCCGGGCGTAGGATCTATAGTAAGAACCCAAACAAACCTCCAAGGATAAAGCATACAAAGCACAACAAGCATTTTTACTAATGAACTAACTCTAAGGTAAACCCCAATTTTTATATACCCCTAGCAGAGTCACCAGTTCTGTGATACGGTGGCAGAACCGACTGTTTAATACTGGTTTTGCATTTGTGTTCGCAAATGTTGCGATAAGCAAGATTCACCACCGACTTTTCTTTTATCCAACAAAGGAAAGGTTGAAAAGAACATAATAAGACCTTTTCGAGATTTTTCTAAGTAAGGGGGTAGATTATGGAAAGGGAAGGTGTTAGCACCCTTTCCATACGTGGTTTTCCACGGTCTCTTAGAGGTTTTCTCATTTTTAAAATACCTTTTTGCTTTGTGTTTGAAAATGTTTTGAAAACGCCTTAGTACCGAGAACTTTGTAATGTTTCTCGGGATAGTGGAGAAAGTATACAAAGTGTTTTGAAATGTCTTTTGAAAAGTAGTTTTTGTGTAAGTGCAAAGATAGTTTGAGAAAACTTCTAACAACTATCTACTTTTGTACTTGAAAAGGTTGTTCTTTTCCTCTTTTCCTTTAGACAGTGCTATCCTACTATTAGTGAGTAGGTAGCCTTGTCGTTGGATGTTTTGAGGGACAATTGGAGGGACGTTACAGTCACGAAGGCAACTTATGGAGATGCTTTAGCAATTCTCTTTTAGGGACTAGATCATTTACCGAGAAGGCAACTGTAGGGTCATCCAGGGACTATGATCTTTTGATTTATGGGTCTTTTCTAAAGCATTCCTGCCTCATGACTGTTTTATTTCTGAAGGCAACCAAAGTGGGAGATACCTTAGAGGTGTATATGTGCAAGTGTGTTATATTCAGTTATTTTTTGTCTTTTTATTAAATTTGCTAACGTTTGATTTCAGTCTTGTCATACAAGCCTAATTACTAGCAGTTAATATATTGCATAATACTAAAGTGCAGGAATTTAAATCTACGCTATTACAATGCTTCGGGGAGGGGATTTACATTATACAAGGATAAAGGGGGATAAAACAATAAATATCCTAATTTTTATCTATTACACCCAGTAAACAGATACAATAATAGTAAAAATACGAAATTAAATAAATGCGCGCAAAGTTGAAAACACGTATGAAAATATAAAAAGAAAACCCTTTTGTTGTTTTTAGTATAAAAGAAAATAAAGCCTAAGTCTATTTAATTTTAATTTTAAGAAAAATATGTTAAAATAATTAATTAATTTATTCATAAATTAATTTGATTAATGAAACACTAACCTAATATTTTTTTTGATTTTTGATTTTAAGATTGATTCAAATGATAAAGTAAAAAAAAAAGAACAAAGAATATGAACATCAAAGGCCTCCTTCGATTGTAGGGAGGAGTGGGCCTTTCGATTGAAGTGAAGATTGGGGTTTCGATCTAAGGCATGTTGTCTTTCCATTGAAGGGTGTCATCCTTCGATCCAGGGAGAGGTTGCCTTTAGATTGAAGGGTGCCACCCTTCGATCTAGGGAGATGCTGCCTAGAAGTCCTTGCTGGAAACTGTTTGGTGGGTCCCTTGTGAGGATGATATACCTGTAAACATTCTAACAAACGAAAAACATGACCTAGGTGCCAAACCCAAGCCCTTTTATTTTGTCTGGAATGATAAATCGAATGAAACAACAAATATGGATGTATTATGTAAATACAAAGTTTGACATTTTACCCTCTCTTACCAGTAGTTGGAACCTTCAATTTGGCACTTTCTGGATATGGATACCTATGATCTGGGACTTCTGGGTGTGGATACTTTTGTTGAAGGGTTGCTTTGGCTTAGATTACTTATGAAAATTTTGAAAACCTTTGGTGGGTTTGTGGGAAGCGTATCTCTAATCTCTTTTTCCAATTCCTTTGTAATATGTCCTTGGCCTCATATTTATATGAGTGTGAGGGTGCATGAAAATGGCAAGGGACGGCCATTTAACCAGGCCCTTAAAGCCATGAGACAAGAATCAGACATATTAAAAGATTTCCTTTTTGAAATATTCATGTCTCTTTGGAATCTTGAATGAACCTGGACACCTTTGATTTTTGAATTCCTTCAGGCCATGCTCTTCGATTGGTCTTGAGTTGCCTCCTTCGAATGGACTTCTTATGTACCCTCCGAATGGGCCTTATGAATGCTTCTTCGAATGGACCTTTACATGTTCTTCGAATGGACCCTTTGAATGCTTTTTCAAATGGACCTTTACATGTTCTTCGAATGAGTCATTTACATGTTCTTCGAATGGCCCTTTTGCCTGGTGTGCTGGCAAGTTGAGGGGCCTTTGCCTTTGTGAATTGAAACAAACTTGTATGAGATTCTTGCCTCATGAATCGAAGGCAAACCTGAAGTAGTTAATGCGTAGTTGAAGCATTATAAAATTGAATTGATCGAAGGGGGTCCAACACTAAATCGAAGACTTGCGGACCAAAGCTTGATTGAAGGGTTCCAAACACCTAATCGAAGCTTACTAATCAAAGGATTTTGGAGACTGGTGAGTCAAGCCTGTATCGAAGGATTTTGGATACCCAATCGAAGACCTTGCCCAGATGCCAATCAAAAGACACTTTGTTCATCTTGAAAAAACTTTATTTTCGTTAGGCAAGTGTTTGTAACCAACCATGTAAGGGAAGACCTTGATGAGAGGGAAAATTTTGGGGTACAACAGATCCATTCTTTAATTTGCTGAATGGGAGTTCATCATCTGGGTTTACTGAGTTGATTATGACTGGTGAACGAGTCGAATGTTTAATCAAAAGAGGAAAGATCCACATGGCCTCAACCTCTACTGCTGTAAAGAAACCATTTATTGGTAAGAAGGAAACTAATGTTGTTTATGGACAAATGAGACGTATCAAGAACGATCGTCACCAATCGGTAGGAGCTGTATTGATTTCAAATCCAACCCCAATTCAATGACCACAACAATCAAACAATCAACAAAGGCCATATGCCCCAAGGAGGGAATTCACTAGAATCAACATGCCACTATCTCAAGCTCTACAACATCTATTGTAGGAAGATTTGGTAACTCTGCGAAATCCTCCTCCAAATCCCAATATTTCCTCTCCCAAATATAAACCGAATGTGAAATGTGCTTACCACTCTGATAGTCATGGCCATGACACAAACAACTGTTGGGCATTGAAGAAAAAAATCCAAGATTTTATTGATAACAAAGTGATTGAATTTGACCCTCCACGGATCCTTAATGTCATTACTTCTCCCATGCCCAGTCATGGTTAAAATGTCAATGCCATTGAAGACGTCTCCTTTGTCTCCACCATCAGTGATTTAACTAATCCCTTATTGAATGTTAAGAAGAACCTACCGAGAGCCAGTTTATTCCTTGGATTCCTTGAAAATTACTACCATTGTGCTTCCGAAGTTAATGGTTGTATATGGTTGAAGAAAGGCATCCAACACCTGATTGATAGCCGCAAAATTTTGTTCGAAAAGAATCCATCCATGAAGAGTTTACCTGCAAGTATACCTCAAGATATTTCCATAATCACCATTTCAAATACTCCTATTAGGATCACCTCTAAAGGCCCTATAAGGATTTCTGCTGAGCCCATAGTAGCTCCCTTGATCACTACTACATTGGGCCAGTTCCCTATACCTCTGACAAAGTTGTGCCCTGGAATTATAGGGCAGAAGTTTATTATCATGGCGTCAAGCAAGAGCCGTGGATTAATGAAAATGAAGATGCTAAAATTACAAACATGGTCAGAACTAGTAAGGTCACAAGGACATGAAGGGTCTTCTCTCTGGAGATCTCTCCTCTAACAACTACTACGACACCTGTTTGCATTCCTGCTGCCAAACCAACTATTAATACCTGAGGTAAAGAAAAAGTTATTGAGCCTGCCCTAACGGAGGAACCCCCGAAAGAGGTTATAATTGAAGACCCATATAGACAAGAGATGGAAGAAATTCTAAAGATCATCCAAAAAAGTGACTACAAGATAGTGGAACAATTGGGGCAAACACCTTCAAAGATATCCATGTTGTCCTTGTTGTTGTGCTCCGAAGCACATGCCCAAGCTCTGTTAAAGTTCCTGAAGAATGCACATGTACCTCAAGAAACCATTGCTGATCAATTTGAGAACTGTGTTGCAAGCCTAACTGCTGATAATGGCTTGGGATTCTCTTATGCAGATTTAACTCCAGCGGGGAAGAATCACAACAAAGCTCTGCACATCTCTATTGAATGCAAAGGCACCACTCTGGCGTATGTGTTAGTAGATATTGGGTCCTCCCTCAATGTTCTACCTAATGATGCTTTGGATAGACTGGACTGTGATGGACTGGTGCTGAAACCCTGCGATATTGTATTAAGGGCCTTTGACGGTTCGAAAAGAATGGTCCACAAAGAGGTTGGTCTCCTGATCAAGGTGGGGTCTCAAGTCTTCAGCTCAATGTTTTATGTAATGGATATCCTCCCCGCCTACTCTTTCTTGCTAGGACATCCATGGATTCATGGGGAAGGTGCGGTTACATCTACATTACATTAAGTGCTGAAATACCCAGTGAAAGGGAAAATTGTCACAGTCTGTGGAGAGGAAGAATTTATGGCCAGTCATTTAAATTCTTTCAAATATATGGAAATGGATGGTGAATTCATTGAAACTCCATGCCAAGCATTTGAAATAATCCCTCCAACGATTTTTGTTGCTAATGCTATTCCTGCTACTCCCAATATTGTCAAGAATACACCAAGAATGGCCTCACTAAAAGATGCAAGGGCCGTGGTAGAAGATGGAGGCTGCACTATCTGGGGACAACTTTCCGACATCCACTAAAAATCCAACAAATTTGGGTTGGGTTTCACTTCAAAGGCGCAAAAAGAGGTTCGACGTGCTCGTGCTGGGGGACCACCTTTCTGTATCAGCAACAGTGAAGTTAATGCATTGGAAGACACTGATAGTAATGGTGACCTAGACGACTGGATCTTCCCAACTGCTGATGGTGGACTTAACAATTGGAAATCCAAATACTTCATCTCAATCTCCTTAAAACATGAGTAATTTTCTATTTCTTTTTACTGCTTTAAGAACTTTGTCTGTATAATTTCCTTCAAAACAATGACTTTAAACAATGTTCCTTTCCCGGGGCACAATTGTCCATTTGTTAAGGGTTTGTCATTTCATATATCATATGCTCATTTAATGAAAATAATTGGACTATTTTGCATTCAAATTTTGTGCTCTTTGTCTTTATTTTACTTTACTATATTTTCAAATAGCCACGTGAGCATACATGCACACACACACACACACACACACACACATTTGCAGATCCACATCCACTCCGGGTCTCATTGACAACAACTCTGCTATTGCCATCTATGACTCTAAAAATCCAATCTATCAAGCCAAAAACAAAGGTGAATATGATTGTGAGATGCCTGGAGAACTCGCCAGACTCCTGATACAAGAGGAAAAGGCTATCCAACCTCACAAAGAGCCGGTGGAAGTGATAAACCTGGGTATTGATACAGATAAGAAAGAAGTCAAGATCGGCCCCAACTTGGAACACAGTGTCAGGAGCAGATTGGTTTATATGCTGCATAACTACGTTGAGGTATTCGCTTGGTCATATAAAGACATGTCGAGGCTCGATGCTGATATCGTGGTCCATCGTCTAACAATGAAAGAGGGTTGCTCTCTGATTAAACAAAAGGTTTGTCGCATGCGTCCTGGCATGTCTGAAAAGATCAAGGTTGAGGTAATGAAATAGTTAAATACAAGCTTCTTGGCACTAATTTCGTATCCATAATGGTTGGAAAATGTTATTCCAGTGTCAAAGAAATACGGTAAGGTCCATATGTGTGTGGACTACAGGGATTTAAATAGGGCAAGCCCTAAATACGACTTCCCACTACCACATATCGATGTCTTAGTTGACAACACTTCTCAACACAAGGTGTTTTCATTCATGGATGGCTTCTCGGGTTACAACTAAATTAAAATGGCGCCCGAAGACATGGAGAAGACTACCTTTGTCACATAGTGGGGCACCTTCTGTTATAAGGTCATGCCTTTTGGGATGAAGAACGTAGGCGTAACTTATCAACGGGCTATGGTGGCTCTATTTCATGACATGATTCATCATTAGATAGAAGTCTATTTTGATGATATGATAGAAAGGTCCCAAACTAAGGAAGAGCACCTTGATCCCATGCACAAGATGTTTGAGAGGTTGAAGAAATACAAGCTGAGGTTGAATCCCAACAAATGCATATTTGGGGTAAGGTCTGGTAAGATCCTAGGCTTTATTGTTAGCGACAAAGGTATTAAAGTTGATCATGGAAAAGTCAAAGATATCCAAGAAATGCTAGCTCCTTATACTGAGAAGGAGGTTAAAGGTTTTCTAGGACGACTCAATTACATTGCCCGATTTATCTCTCACCTGAATGCTACTTGTGAACCACTATTTAAGCTACTGAAGAAAGATCAAGTGGTAAGATGGAATGATGACTGTCAAATAACTTTTGACAAGATCAAGTAATATTTACAAGAACCTCCAATCCTGATGCCACCAGTTGAAGGAAGACCTCTGATCATGTACATAACCGTATTATAGAATTTGATGGGGTGTGTGGTGGGGAAGCATGACGAGTCTGATTGAAAAGAGCATGCAATATACTACATTAGCAAAAAATTTATCGAATATGAAACAAGATATTCACTGCTCAAGAAAACTTGTTGCGCTTCGGCATGGGCTGCTCACCGACTAAGACAGTATATGTTGACTCATACCACTCTATTAATCTCTAAGATGGATCCAATCAAATACATCTTATAGAAGCCAACTCTCTCTGGAAGAATAGCTCGATGGTAAATGATCTTAACTGAATACGATATCTAATATACTACACAAAAATTAATAAAAGTAAGTGTGCTAGAAGATCATTTGGGACATCAAGAAGTTGATGACTACCAATCCATGAACTTTGAATTCTCAGACGAGAATATCATGTTGATTGCAGATTGTGAAAATCCTGGACTGTATGAAGGACCTAAACAAGAATCCTGATGGACTATGGTTTTTGATGGAGCTTCCAACGCACTATGTAACAAAATTGGTGTTGTGATCATTTCTCTCGAAGGTTGCCATACCCCTTTCACTGCCAGGCTTTGCTTTGACTGTACCAACAATATGGCCGAATATGAAGCGTGTGTTGCACCCCAAAATTTTCCCTCTCATTTTACTCAAAAACATACTCCTAAAGGTCCTCAATTGCTCAATTTGACTAAGGATTGACCAGACAAATTCTCCTCCTAAGACAATGAACCCCTAATTAGAGTTTCCATTCTCATCAAGATGGGTGAGCTCCAAAGGTCTCTGTTGTACCTCAAAATTTTCCCTCTCACTTATCAAGAATTTGCTCACAAGATCTCCTTGACTCAAGACTACATTAGGGTTTGATCAGCTCAAGACACCTACCTCCTTAAGCACTGATGACCAAAATTAGGGTTTGAGTTTGCACGAGGATTTTTGAACTTCCAATGTCCCATATGACTTTCATGGATCATTATGGACCCCCAAGATTACTCATGTCAAGTTTCAAGCCTTGGGTCACATTTTAGCTCAATCAATTGAGTAGTTGACCTAAAAATTAACTATATTGGGGAAAAAGTCAACCATGGACAATTTACAGTCAAACCTAATAATTTTTTATCCGCATCAACATTTTAGACTCATATGTATCATTTGATAAAGTTTGGACCATAGTTCCTCAAGAAATTGGATCAAATCTCCAAAAGGGCAAAATGGTCAAAATTAAGGTTTTGACTGGGAAAGGGAAATTTCTGATTTTTTACCTAACAAATGATCAATTTATTTAAGGCATGATATCAAGAGTCCAATTGCATTATTTTGACCTAATGCCATGGCTCAAAACAATGCAAGTCCATTGGAATGACAAATGAATTTTTCAGTCAACTGATCAAAAGTCAACTGTATACTGAAAAGTCAAACTTTAACTTTTTGGTCAAACTCAGATGCCAAAGATCACAATTCATCAAAACATGTCAAAATATGAAAATTATTCATCAAGAAATCAAAAAGTCAAGATTTCATTTTGAAAAGTCAAAATTTCTAAACTTAGAAATTTTTACAAGTGTTGGAAATTTCTTATTTTTTCATAACTTCGAACAAAATTTTCACCATGATGCAAGATGATTCAAGAGAAACTTCCAACATGAAAGTTGTAGATCTCCATCAAATCTACAAATTTTCTGCACACAAATTCTTCCAAAAATTCTTGGATCTCAAGTTATAATTTTATGAACATGTGGTCATGAAACTAAACACTTAGTGAAATTTTGCCCTAATTTGGTCAGGATTTTAACCCGACTTCATGGAACTTTTTCATATAGTTCCAAGGAGAATCTTTAAAAGAAATTCAAAGATGGGTTGTATAGCATATTACAAGCTTTCCAAAATGTCCAAGAACTCCTTGAGATCATTCTTGAGTAGGGAGAATCGAACAGATGAAGTTAGGGTTTTATCACTTTAATTACAAGTCATTTTAGTGATGAACAAAATTCAAATTCAAACTATGTTGCATAAACACTACTTTGCAGGCTTCAAACTTATTAGGCACTCCATAATTAATGGTTTTCAAAGCTGTTAGAGGCCTCACTTCAAGCATTCAATGCATGGACATGCTTTATATCCATTTTTGGAAGAAAGGTCACATTGCCATTTTGATGAAGTGACTTTTTGTACAAAACTTGTTCTTGATCCTTGCAATTGTTCTCTTATGATAAAATAAGTCCTATAACTCATGAAAAATGTTTCAAACACTTACAATCACCCATCCCATGCTTGTACCTCTTCTTGAAACTTGTTTCCCTCTTTTCTTCAAAATCAAGTAACCTAGCCAAAAGCTAAGGACTTGTACTTCTGATTGTCCAAAGCTTTCAAACACTTTTGTTTATACATACACAAACCATTTGACACAAACACACAAAATTCTCAAGCCTTAGAAGAACCTAGAACTCAGAATCACACTTCACACTTGCATTTTCAGACAAACTGACCAAAAACTTGAAACTCATAATCTAATCGTGCGTTTCTTGGCCTTTTGGTTTCTAAAGTTTCTAAACATCACATAGAATCAATCCCACACCCTGTTACAGAACTGTAACACCATTAACACGATCCTCCATTTTCAAAAACTCAGCTCTGCACATTGACTTCTCCAGACCATTTCAACCATCCATTGTTCAAGCTAATCATTGCATTAGCTTTCTGGGACCTCAAGGAAGCTAACCTGATCATCCCCATCCCTTGAAATAAGCTCAAACTCAAAGCATGATTTCCAGTTTTAAGGTAAGTTTTCTAAACTTAGAACTCTTCATACAAGAATCATCAATGATTTATTTGTGAACAAAACATGTAGATATCATTGCCCTAAAGCTAACCATGTCCATAGTTTCCATTAATTTTGCTTGAGCTTAGAGAATTTTGAAACTGAAATTTATGAGATTTTTAGGGTTCAGATTAAGGCCATTAAAATTCATGCTTATCTTTGATCTATAGTTTTAATTCTTTACATTTCCGAGACTGTGAGAAAATTTTCTACAAGTTTCATGTTTACAGTTTTCATTTTTGATGAGAAATGAGCAAGTTACAGTTGGTCTGGCTGGAGGTTGAAGATGAAGTCATCAGGGCACGTTTTGCCTTGTATATTTATTGATTTTCCTATGTTAACGGATGTATAGCCACCCTAGTGGTAGAAGCGCGTGCATGTAACCTTTGGGACTTGGATTCGAGCTCCAGTGGTACCCTTTTGCATTTTTTTTACATGTTTTGCATTCCTGACTTTTTTGCAAGCGCCTGGGCCTTATTGGGCTTGTATTGTTTTTTTTTTATATTTTTGCTTACTAACCCCCTTGCAGGCTGTTTGCACCCCTGGCCCAATTGTTTTTATTTTCTTATTTTTATTTTATTGATTTCCTTAATATTTTTTTTCTAAATACTGAAAAAAATCATAAAAATACAAAAAATGATAGATTTATATTTTAGCTTATTTTATTTTTATTTTCCTCACAAAAAATATTTTAATTAACTATATTTTATTTATTTTTACTTATTATCTTGTAAATTTAAATAAAACTAGGTTATTAGTTATTTTCTTTCACGCTAATTAAAATATATTATTTTTGATATAAAAAAGACTAAAAATATTTTATGATGCTATAAATATTTTCAAGACAAAAATACCAAAAATTTCTTTTCCTAAACTCATTTTCTTTTGATTAATTAATAGAACTAGGGTTTTATTTTAAAAAAAATCTTAATAAATTTAAGTTTAATTAATCATTTTCTTTAATTAATTAGGTTAAGACAATTTCCCCTTTTTCTCATGAAAACCAAACAAATATTCATTTTCTTTATATTTTGTATTTTTGTACATTTATTCATTTTGCATATTGTATTCATTTAATTCCTTGTATATTGATACCCATTCAATATGGTTGTAATGGACTAACTAGGTTTACATTCTTGCAATCCCCATTCGATTTGTATATCCCCCTTCCCACAAATGTTGTAATAGCATAGTAACTTTAAATTCCACAATTTATCACTTTTATATATAACATGCTAGTAATTAGGGTTTGTATGGAAAGACTAAAATCAACATTTAGAAAACCATAATCCAAGACAAAAACAATCATGAAAACAATACACTTGCACACAAGTAACCCTAGGGTTATTCCACTTGGTTACCTTACAAAATGGCCATATTATGCATGTGAGGTATCTTAGCAAAAACAAGCAAATACAAGATCATAGTCCCTCGATGACGCTATCTAAGTTGCCTTTCAAATGATCTTAGTTCCTAAAAAAGAATGCTAAGATACCTTGCAAACATTGCTAATCATGGTTATACGATGACCCACGCCCGTCCCGTTTACATCCAAAGATATGGTTGCTTACCAAATCAATGGTATGACAACAATGTCAAAGGAAAATAAAAAATAAACAAGAAAGACTTTTGAGTAGGTAGAATACTCCTAATTACTTGCTCAATTTCAAAATAAACATTCTTGTAATTTTCAAAACAAACACCTACACTTTCAAAACATCTTACAAACTTGAAAACATTTTTCAAAAGATCAACATCTTTGTATACATTCTTACGAACGAGAATCATTACAAAGATTGCCTAAATAATGGCCTCTTTAAAAAGTACTTTCAAAAACCACACAACGCACAATTTCAAACAAAAGCAAGTGATCTAGCAAGTAACTAAGATCTCATGGAAAACCATGGATGAAAAGGGTGCTAATACCTTCCCTTTTCATAATCTACCCCCCGAACTCAAGAAATAATCTCAAAGGTCTTTTATGTTCTTTTTCACCTTTCCTATTGGATAAAAGAAAAGTCGGTGGCGACTCTTGCTAACCGCAACATTTATGATCAAATGCATAACCCTCAAGTCAGTTCTCCCACAGTATCACAGAATTGGCGACTCTGTTGGTGAAAATTCTAAATGTGGGGTTACCTTAGGGCTAGATCATGTTTAATTGCTTTCATTGTTTAACTTGTATGCTTTACATTATGGTTCTTTGCTTGGGTTTGAATCCTCTACCCGGATTTGGGATACCTTATAGGTAAGTAGCAATATGTTGTGGAAACTGTGCAGGGTATACCGGCATGGTCTAAGCAATAGCTACGTTAGTGCAACATATTTGTGGAGACCGGTAGCCCTTGAGTTAATCAAGGAGAATACGGGGCCGCTGAGTGATGCCATGAAGGACTAATGAACTTTTAGAACCTTTACTTGACCAACTTGGCCTTTAGGACGTAGTGAGATGACCGGCTTTGGTGCAGTCTAAAGTTAGTAGATACTCGATACTGCACTCATTGAGGTTTGGTTTCTTGGGATATTTCGGTTGCCATTAAAGAGGCTTGTGCTGAAACAATGAACAAGGAAACAAAACAGTTATTTTGAGCTCCTTAGAACCCGATTACTTTTACTAGGGCAAGTTTGAGCCAACTAAACTTCAAGAGGGTACTTACCTATAAGACTCCATGCAAGCCTAAACCTAAGGACTTGTTTGTCTTGTTTGTGTATATACATACTTGTACATAACATCATGAACATAATAACATCATGCACATTCACTAACCATTTCAAGGATTTTGGGATTCATCTTTGTTCTTGTTTTGTAGGATATGGATTCTATTCGCAGGAAAACTATTCAAATTAATCTTGTAAGGATCCCTCCACAACTTAAGGAACTAGCTTCAAGGATCCCTGAAAACTATCCATTCACCGAGAGACATGGTCGCCTACTTAACTTGGTCACCTCCAACACAGATGAGGACATAACGAAGGTGCTCTTTCAGCTCTTTAATCCCTTACACCATTGCTTCACATTTCCCGGCTATCAACTTGTGCCTACTTTGGAAGAATTATCCCGACTCTTAAGGATTCCCATTCTCAATCAACTACCTTTCAACGGTATGGAAAGAGACCCAAATCCAGAAGAGATTACTTAAGCTCTACACTTGCATTCATCTGATGCACAACTCATTGGGAAACACGGAGTGGTGTCAAGGGTTTCCTAGCAAAGTTCTTGTTTGAGAAGGCCCAAAGCTGTTGGAACTCCTTGGATTTATAAGCCTTTGAGGAAATTTTGGCTCTCCTAATCTATGGGATGGTTTTCTTTCCAAATCCTGACTAACTTATAGATGTGAACGCCGTCAAATCCTCATATCCCGCAACCAGGTGCCTACATTGCTAGGAGACATCCTACACTCTTTTCACACTCGCACATTGAGGAAAAGAGGTGTACTTATGTGGACCACTCCTCTCTTGAAAAGATGGATTATTTTGCATCTTCCCTAATCTGTATTGAAGAATGAGCAAGGTTCAAGGTGGTCACAAAGTTGATGATGCTCAAAAATTCAGACATTCATTGGTGCTCCCGATCCATTGAGAATGTTACTATTATCGACGATTGTGGAGATTTCCCTAATTTCCCCTTACTTGGCATTAGAGGAGGTATCACCTACAACCCTTGCTTAGCTTTAAGATAGTTTGGTTATGCCCAAAGGGATGGCCCGCACGAGATGCTGATTCAAGGTTTGGTATTTGACTACGAGAACGACGATCAAGGTCTTCGCCAGAGATTTATCCGAGCTTGGAGGATGTTGAACAAGGTAGATAGCAAGACTTTGGGGCACAAGAATTCCATCCCTCTTGAGCCTTACCTCAAATGGGTACAAACCCGTGCTCAATATCTTATGATGCCTTATCCTTCCATTCTTCCGGTAATCATTGAGCCTGTCATGGAAGGAGATGTTCCATACACTATCCTATATCCTGACATGCCTACCTCTCTTGAAGACCTACAAAGAATTTGGATACAACTCAAGGGGGAGCGAGATACTTTTGAGGCCCAATTCTACGCAAGCAAGAAGAAGGTTTTGGAACTCACTAGGCTACTTCATGAGGAGTAGACTCTGAATGCCTACATTGCACCAAAGAGGATGCATACTACCTTTCTATCTTAGAGTTTCTTGTATTTGTTTTGCCCAAGGAGGCACTGATGTACTCAAGCTTTAATTTATTAATATAATGTGTG
Source organism: Vicia faba (assembly GCA_948472305.1). NCBI lineage: Eukaryota > Viridiplantae > Streptophyta > Magnoliopsida > Fabales > Fabaceae > Vicia > Vicia faba. Next base: position 191,981,134 of record OX451736.1, on the reverse strand, counting down.
TTTCCTTTTTGTCTAAAATAAATTTAAACCTTTAAGATCCTTGAAATCATTGCATATGCATTTACCATTTATCATAACATAAGCAGGTTTCTTGCAACAAGTCTCCTCATCTCTCTACTGTTTATTTCAGTAAGATGGATCTCGAGAAAACGGTGAAGGACCTCTAAACTCAGAATGCACAGTTTCAACTGTTGTTCTTAACTCTAGCCAAAGGACAAGAAGAGTTAAAGACCTTGCTGGTTGAGGAGAAGAAAAAGAAGGCAAAGAAGATAGCCGGAGTTCTAAACATGGGAAGAAGATTCCAAGGGCAGACAAGAAGGGCCTTAGACTTTGCAACGACATCCGGTGAGAAAGACAATCAAGATGGGAAGGGAAAAGAAATAGTTGTCTAGTCAGAATTAGAAGAGGAATAGGAAGAAGAAGACTATTCTGAAGAACAATACCCTTTAGCCGACGACAAGTATAAGAATTTAGAAGAACGGTTAAGTGCAATGGAAATCCAAAAAGTGCCTGGTTTGGACTTTGAGGAGTTAAGATTAGTATCAGGGATTGTCATTCCTCCAAAATTCAAAGCACCTGTGTTTTCCAAATATGACCGAGTCTCATGCCTCAAAATGCATCTTCGGTCCTATGTGAGGAAGATTCAGCCTCATACCGCTAATAAGGATTTATGGGTACACTTTTTCCAAGATAGTCTTTCTGGAACTCAACTTGATTGGTTTTATCAATTAGAAAGAGAAGATGTTCATAACTGGGAAGATCCCGTTGTAGCCTTTTATAAACAATACCAATACAATGTTGATCTTGTGCCTACCCGTACTCAAATCCAGAGTATGGACATGGTTTCAAGTGAAGGCTTCAAGGACTATGTGCAAAAATGGAGGGACTTGGCTGGAAGAGTTCAACCTCTCCTATCTCAAAGAGAGTTGGTAGACATGTTTTTGGGCACCTTGTCTAGTCCCTTCTTCAATCACTTAATTGGGAGTTCATCGGCAGGTTTTACTGAATTAATATTGACCGGAGAAAGGGTAGAAGTCGGGATAAAAAATGGAAAGATTCAAAAAGATGCATCCTCTGCTGCTGTAAGAAAGCCATTCATCGGAAATAAATAAGTGGTTGTTGTATATCCTCAGAGAAATCAAGATAGATCTGAACGACGTCCAATGGTGGGGGCTGTTATGATTCCTAAACATGCGCCTGATCAGCAAACAACCAACCAAGAATGGAAAGACCAATCATACAGTTCACCAAAATTAACATGACACTATCTCAGGTATTACCACATCTGTTAAGGTCCAATCTAGTGACCTTGAAATAAGCTCCAAAGAACCCTAACACAACCTCTCCTCACTATTATCCTAATGCCCGCTCTGCATACCACTCTGGGAGTCCCGGCCATGACACTAATAACTGTTGGGATCTAAAGAACAAAGTACAAGACCTCCTTGAAGCCAAAGAGATTGAATTCGATACGCCAGAAAAGCCCAATGTCATTTTTGCCCCTATGCCCAAACACGACCATAATACCAACGCCATTGAGGAAGATATGTTTGTTACTTCAATTGATGAACTTATGACCCCACTCCTGACTATCAAAAAGAATTTATTGAATGCCGGTGTATTCCCAGGCTGTAATGAAAGTTGTCATTTCTGTTTGTCCTTACCAACCAGCTTTTCTTTGTTGAAAACAGGCGTTCAGTGCCTAATGGATAACAAGGAGATTTTATTCGAGAAGAATTCTATTCCAACTGTTTCTTATAATGATGTTTCCATTGTTACCATATTCACCAATTCTTCTAGGGTCTCCACCAAAAGACCCTTTAGAAATACATCAGTTCCAAAAGTAGCTCCTTTGATAATTACAATAACTGGACCAATCCCGTATTCGTCACACAAAACCGTACCATGGAATTATGGAGGGGATGTCTACTACCACAGTATCAAGCAAGATTAGCCAGCTGCCGAAGATTCGAGTTTTGAAAAGGTTGAATTGAATATCAGTAATATTGCAGGGACTAGCAAGATTACCCGAAGCAGAAGGATATTCTCTCCAGAAATTGTTCCCCCAAAAGCAGTTTCTAGATCCGTAATCATTCCTGTTGTTGTTGCTCCTCCAAAGGATACTCTCAGTCCTACAATCATCTCTGCTAATGCTCCTGCTGATAAAGTTATTACAATCCCTGTTATCACTCCTACTGACATTCCTGCTGCCGAGTCAACCGAGACTCGAGGAAAAGGTATTCTGATTGAGCTTGTCCGGATGAAGGCACAATCATTGACTATCACTGAGACCTCCTAGAAAGAGATGGAGGAAACCCTAAAGATCATAAAAAGAAACGACTACAATATAGTCGAGCAACTGGGGAAAACTCCATCAAAAATTTCCATGCTGGCTCTATTACTATGTTTCGAGGCTCATGCAAAAGCCTTGGTAAAATACCTGAAAACTGCGCATGTACCCCAAGAAACATTTTCCGATCAGTTCCAAGACTGCATATCCAGCTTGACTGCAGATAATGGTCTAGGTTTTTTGGATGCTGATTTAACGCCAAGAGGAAGGAAGCATGATGAGGCATTGCATGTCTCAGTGGAATGCAGGGGCGCAACATTGGATCATGTTTTGGTTGACACTGGTTCGTCTCTGAATGTGTTTCCTAAAAAGGCTCTTGATAGGCTTGACTGTGAGGGATTGACATTGAAACCAAGAAATATAGTAGTAAGGGCTTTTGACTGCTCGAAAAGGATGGTGCATGGGGAAGTGGATATCCCCGTAAAAGTTGGAACCCAAACATTTGATTCAACTTTTTATGTAATGGATATCCGCCCTTCACATTCCTGCTTGCTAGGCCGCCCGTGGATTCACAATGCTGGCGCTGTTACTTCTACATTACTCCAAATGCTGAAGTACCCGATTCAAGGGAAGATTATCACCATTCATGGAGAAGAAGAGTATATGATCAACCATCTCAATTCCTTCATATATGTGGAATTAGATGGTGAATTTATTAAAACTCCATTCCAGCACTTTGAAGAAGTCCCGCAAGATGTGGCAGTGACCAACGCTGAGTCTCAAGTTCCCAAGATCACAAGGCCTCCACTCAAGATGTCGTCTTTGAAGGATGCCAAGGCAGTGATAGAAGAAAGTGGGTGCACTATTTGGGGTCAAATCCCAGATATCCCATACAAGTCTAACAAGTTTGGCCTAGGTTTCACTTCAGGTGCCCAGAAGGCTGTACGTCGCGCTCGTGCTGGAGGACCACCCTTGAAGATCAGCAACCGCAAAGTCAACACAGTGGAAGATGATGAAGATGGCTACAACCTGGAGGATTGGATCTTCCCAACTGTTAGTGGAGGGCTCAGCAACTGGGAGGCCAAAGATTTTATCCCGATCACTTTTATCCCATAGTAATTTGTCTTTTCATTTTGTTTGATCTGTAATATTAAAACAATTCAGACTCTTAAAACCTTATGCCTTACCCGAGGCACAATGGTATATTTGTAAGGGTTATTATCTCATTTCCATATGACATCAATGAATCATGGATGTTTTTGCATACAAACTTTGTGCTCATTGTTTTTCTTTTTTACATTTTTAATTTCTTTCAAAGATAGCTATACTCACGCACACACTCACACTCACAATGCAGGTCTACATCCATTCGGGATCCCATGGGTAACGGTTCTTCTATGGCCTTATGTGACTCTGGAAATATAATCTACCAAGCCGAAGACGAAGGTGAGGAAGATTGTGAAGTACCAGGGAAACATGCCAGATTACTACATCAAGAAGAGAGAATCATTCAGCCCCATGAGGAACCCGTGGATACAATCAACCTAGGTATTGAAGAAGACAAAAGAGAAGTCAAGGTGGGTGCCAATCTGGAACCCAGTGTCAAGGAGCGCCTGATTCAGTTGCTACACGAGTATGTTGAGGTCTTTGCCTGGTCGTATGAAGACATGCCAAGACTTGATGCAGATATTGTGGTACATCGTCTACCTATGAAAGAGGACTGCCCACCAGTAAAGAAAAAGGTTCGTCGTACGCGACCTGATATGTCAGAAAAAATTAAAGCTGAAGTCATGAAACAATTCAACACTGTATTCTTGGCCGTCACCTCTTATCCGCAATGGGTTGCCAATGTTGTTCCCGTGCCTAAAAAAGACGGCAAAGTGAGAATGTGTGTGGACTACAGAGATTTAAATAGGGAAAGCCCTAAAGATGATTTTCCACTTCCCCACATTGACATCCTAGTTGACAATACGGCACAGCACAAAGTGTTTTCTTTCATGGACGGTTTCTCAGGCTACAACCAAATCAAAATGGCGCCTGAAGACATGGAGAAGACAACTTTTGTCACACAATGGGGCACATTCTTCTACAAGGTTATGCCTTTCGAACTGAAGAATGTTGGGGAAACCTATCAGCAAGCCATGGTAGCTCTATTTCACGACATGATACATCACAAAATATAGGTCTATGTGGACGACATGATAGCTAGATCCCAAACAGAAGAAGAGCATCTTGATCATTTACAGAAACTGTTTGAGAGGCTAAATAAATACAAGCTAAGGTTGAACCCAAATAAGTGCACGTTTGGAGTAAGGTCTGGTAAGCTCCTAGGCTTTGTCGTCAGCAATAAGGGTATTGAAGTAGATCCTGCCAAGGTGAGAGCGATACAAGAGATGCCTGATCCTCGTACCCAAAAGGAACTCAGAGGATTCTTGGGACGTTTAAACTACATTGCCAAATTCATTTCTCACCTGACAGCTACTTGTGAACCAATCTTCAAGTTATTGAAGAAAGATCAAGTAGTCAAATGGAATGACGAATGCCAAACTGCTTTCAACAAAATCAAAGAGTACCTGCAAGAGCCTCCTGTTTTGATGCCACCGGTCGAGGGAATACCATTGATCATGTATCTAACCGTTATGGAAAATTCAATGGGGTGTGTGTTAGGGCAGCATGACGAGTCTGGCCGAAAAGAGCACGCTATTTATTACTTGAGTAATACGTTTACTGACTGTGAAACAAGTTATTCACTTCTTGAGAAAACTTATTGTGCTCTGGCATGGGCTGCTCGCTGGCTAAGACAGCATATGCTGACTCATACTACCTTATTGATATCTAAAATGGATCCGATAAAATACATCTTTGAGAAGCCTGCTCTCTCTGGGAGAATAGCGAGATTGCAGATGATCCTGACAGAATATGACATACAATACACTACCCAGAAAGCAATACATGGCGGTGTACTAGATGATCAACTTGCTCACCAAGCTGTGGAAGACTACCAGTCCATGAAGTTCAAATTCCAAGATGAGGACATCATGATGGTAAACAACTATGTAGAATTCAGGCCATATGACGGACCTGAACAAGGATCCCGATGGACCCTGGTTTTTTATGGGGCATCTAACGCACTCGACAATGGTATTGGTGATGTACTCATATCTCCTGAAGGGTGGCATACTCCATTTACTGCAATACTATGCTTCAATTGTACAAACAACATGGCGGAATATGAAGCGTGCATCTTTGGTTTCAAAGCTGCCATAGATTTGGGGATCAAATCCTTGAATGTATTTAGAGATTCAGCTTTGGTCATTAGCCAGATCAAAGGGGAATGGGAAACCAAACACCCTAACCTTATCCCTTACAAAGAACATGTTTTGACATTGCTCCCACATTTTGAGAAGATTATCTTCGAGCATTTCTCGCGAGAAGAAAACCAGCTAGCAGACGCACTATCCACAATGTCATTTATGTTTAAGCTTAAATGGGATAGCGAGGCTCCCCAGATCACCATTGAACGAATAGGTGAACCAACACACTGTCACGATATTAATACTGAAGAACTATTGGACCAGCCTTGGTTTCACGAAGTCAAGAGGTATCTCGAGGCACAAGAATATCCAGAAAGAGCTTCAGTCAATAATAAGAAGTTCTTAAGGAGATTCTCTACTAAGTTTTTCCTTAGTAATGGCATTCTTTACAAACGCAACCATGACTCTGTGTTACTTCGATGCGTAGACAAGGTTGAAGCTGAAAGGGTCATGGCTGAATTACATGAAGGCACTTTTGGCACTCATTCCAGTGGGCATACGATGGCGAAGAAAATCCTATGAGCAGGCTATTACTGGTCTACCATGGAAGTAGATTGCTATCAACACTCTAGAACTTGCCATAAGTGTCAGATTTATGCTGACAAGGTGCACGTACCTCTGGCTCCTCTAAATGTCTTGACGACTCCTTGGCCCTTTGCTATGTGGGGGATTGATATGATTGGGGAAATCAAACCAACAGCCTCCAATGGACACCGCTTCATCTTAGTGGCCATTGACTATTTTACAAAGTGGGTTGAGGCAGCTTATTTTGCTTCTGTGTCCAAGAATGTTGTAGCCTGGTTCATCAAGCAGAATCTCATCTACCGGTATGGTATCCCGGAGAGGATCATCACAGACAATAGTATGAACCTTAACAACACTATGATCACCGCCCTGTGCTAAAAATTCAAGATCCAACATCATAATTCTTCCCCTTACCGGCCAAAGATGAATGTCATTGTCGAAGCTGCGAATAAGAACATTAAAAAGATCATACAGAAAATGACAGTCACATACAAAGACTGGCATGAGATGCTACCATTCGCTCTCCATGGGTATCGTACCACGGCTCGTACAGCAACCGGGGAAACAGCTTATTCTCTGGTATACGGCATGGAGGTTGTCTTGCCTATTGAGGTCCAGATCCCCTCTCTAAGAATTATAAAGGATGCAGGGCTGAATGAAGGTGATTGGATCCAGACTCGACTTGATCAACTAAACTTGATTGATGAGAAAAGGCTTGCTGTTGTCTGTCATGGTCAGATATATCCAAAACGGATGATCAAGGCTTTCAACAAAAAGGTCAGACGCCAAGTGTATCAAGTCGGAGATCTGGTGATCAAACACATCATATTGCCGCAAGGTGATCCCAGGGGAAAATGGACTCCTACATACGAAGGACCATTTGTAATCAAAAACATACTCTCTGGTGAAGCAATGATCTTGACCACCATGGATGGCGACGACCTTCTGCACCCTGCAAATGCAGACATAGTCAAAAGATACTACGCATAATAGACCCGCTAGGTTGACACACCTAGGCAAAACAAGGGCATCCCGACGAACCAAAAAGGTTCGGGAAAAAATTAGGGATAAAACCAAAAAATCTGTACACCGACCAGTTGAAAACCTGAAAGGGAGACTTAGGAAAAAAGGGTTTCCCGGTGGACTGAAAACCCGAAAGGGCGGTATAGGAAAAAGTTAGGGAATTAAAGCGTATGACTATGTCCTGTTGGATCACCTTACTGACAACCTTTGGCTTCCACTGACAAACTCGGCAGTTCTGATCAATTCAATCAGCTTCGGACAAGGCAACAAATAGACAAGACGCTCGGAGACACGAAGATACAGTACAGATATGCTCCAGACACGAATTCCATTCTGATACTCATTCAGATTCAACTTTCAGATACAGTTCAGATACGCTCCAGACACGAATGCCATTCTGATACTCATTCAGATTCAACTTTCAGATACAGTTCAGATACGCTCCAAACACGGATGTCATTCTGATACTCATTCAGATTCAACTTTCAGATACAGTTCAGATACGCTCCATACACGAGTTCCATTCTTATACTCATTCAGACTCAATTCTCAGATACAGTTCATATATGCACCAGACACGGATGCCATTCTGATACTCATTCAGATTCATCTTTTAGATACAGATCAGATACGCTCCAGACACAGACTCCATTCTGATACTCATTCTTTCAGCTTACAAATACAGTTCAGCAACTATTTTTGGATGGCATCTACAAGCCCATCTCCAACAAATTTCTATCATCTCTCCAAGTGGCATCTTTAAGCCCATTCCCTCTACCATCACATCACCGAGTGCAAATTTTTGGGCACTCTAGTGTCCAATCATCTTCCACCTTCGAGTCACGAATTGCAAAACTCGCCAATCTAACTCTTCAGGCTTAAGAAGATTGAAAATGGGCAGCGGTTGCACCCCAAAATTTTCCCTCTCACTTATCAAGAATTTGCTCACAAGATCTCCTTGACTCAAGACTGCATTAGGGTTTGATCAGCTCAAGACACCTCCTTAAGCACTGATGACCAAAATTAGGGTTTGAGTTTGCACAAGGATTTTTGAACTTCCAATGTCCCATATGACTTTCATGGATCATTATGGACCCCCAAGATTACTCATGTCAAGTTTCAAGCCTTTGATCACATTTTAGTCACGTCAATTGAGCAGTTGACCTAAAAATCAGTTGTATTGGGGAAAAAGTCAACCATGGCCAATTTACAGTCAAGCCTAATAATTTTTTATCCACATCAACATTTTAGACTCATATGTATCATTTGAGAATGTTTAGACCATAATTCCTCAAGAAATTGGATCAAATCTCCAAAAGGGCAAAATGGTCAAAATTATGGTTTTGACTGGGAAAGGGCAATTTCTGAATTTTGACCTAACAAATGATCAATTGGTTTAAGGAATGATCTCAAGAGTCCAATTGCATAATTTTGACCTAATTTCATGGCTCAAAACATTGCAAGTCCATTGGATTGACAGATGAATTTTTCAGTCAACTGATCAAAAGTCAACTATATACTGAAAAGTCAAACTTTGACTTTTTGGTCAAATTCAGATGCCAAAGATCACAATTCATCAAAACATGTAGAAATATGAAACGTATTCATCAAGAAATCAAAAAGTCAAGATTTCATTTTGAAAAGTCAAAATTTCTAAACTTAGAAATTTTTCTAAGTGTTGGAAATTTCTTATTTTTTCATAACTTTGAACAAATTTTTCACTATGATGAAAGATGATTCAAGAGAAACTTCCAACATGAAAGTTGTAGATATCAATGAAATATACAACTTTTCTGCACACAACTTCTTCCAAAAATGTTTGGATCTCAAGTTATAATTTTATGAACATGTGGTCATGAAACTAAACACTTAGTGAAATTTTGCCCTAATTTGGCCAGGATTTTGACCCAACTTCATGGAACTTTTTCATATTGTTCCAAGGGGAATATTCAAAAGCAATTCAAACATGGGTTGTATAGAACATTACAAGCTTTCCAAAATTTCTAAGAACTCCTTGAGATCATTCTTGAGTAGGGAGAATCGAAGAGATGATGTTAGGGTTTTATCACTTTACTTACAAGTCATTTTAGTGATGAACAAAATTCAAATTAAAACTATGCTGCATAAACACTACTTTGAAGGCCTCAAACTTGTTAGGAACTCCATAATTAATGGTTTACACAGCTTTTAGAGGCCTCACTTCAATCATTCAATGCATGGACATGCTTTATATCCCTTTTTGGAAGAAAGGTCACATTGCCATTTTGATAAAGTGACTTTTTGTACAAAACTTGTTCTTGAGCCTTACACTTGTTCTCTTCTGATCAAACAGGTCCTATAACTCATGAGAAATGTTTCAAACACTTACAATCACCCATCCCATGCTTGTACCTCTTCTTGAAACTTGTTTCCCTCTTTTCTTCAAAATCAAGTAACCTAGCCAAAAGCTAAGGACTTGTACTTCTGATTGTCCAAAGCTTTCAAACACTTTTGTTTATACATACACAAACCATTTGACATAAACACACAAAATTCTCAAGTCTTGAAAGAACCTAGAACTCAGAATCACACTTCACAATTCCATTTTCATACAAACTGACCAAAAACATGAAACTCATAATCTAATCGTGCGTTTCTTGGCCTTTTGGTTTCTAAAGTTTCTAAACATCACATATAATCAATCCCACACCCTATTACAGAACTGTAACACCATTAACACCATCCTCCATTTTCAAAAACTCAGCTCTGGACATTGACTTCTCCATACCATTTCAGCCATCCATTGTTCAAGCTAATCATTGCATTAGCTTCCTGGGACCTCAAGGAAGCTAACCTGATCATCCCCATCCCTTGAAATAAGCTCAACATCAAAACACGATTTCCAGTTTTGAGGTAATTTTCTCAACTTGGAAATCTTCATACAGGCATCATCAATGATTTATTTGTGAACAAAACATGTAGATATCATTGCCCTAAAGCTAACCATGTCCATAGTTTCCATTAATTTTGCTTGAGCTTAGAGAATTTTGAAACTGAAATTTCTGAGATTTTTAGGGTTCAGATTAGGGCCATTAAAATTCATGCTTATCTTTGATCTATAGTTTTAATGCTTTACATTTCTAAAACTGTGAGACAATTTGCTACAAGTTTCATGTTTACAGTTTTCATTTTTGATGAGAAATGAGCAAGTTACAGTTAGTCTGGCTGGAGGTTGAAGATGAAGTCATCAAGGCGCATTTTGCCTTGTATATTTCTTGATTTTCCTATGTTAATGGATGTATAGCCACCCCAGTGGTAGAAGCGCGCGCCTGTAACCTTTGGGACCTAGGTTCGAGCCCCAGTGGTACCCTTTTGCTTATTTTTTTACATGTTTTGCATTCCTGACTTTTTTGCAAGCGCCTGGGCCTTATTGGGCTTGTATTTTTTTTTTGCTTACTAACCCCCTTGTAGGTTGTTTGCACCCCTAGCCCATTTGTTTTTATTTTCTTATTTTTATTTTATTGATTTCCTTAATATATTTTTTCTAAATACTGAAAAAAATCATAAAAATACAAAAAATGATAGATTTATATTTTGGCTTATTTTATTTTTATTTTCCTCACAAAAATATTTTTATTCACTATATTTTATTTATTTTTACTTATTATCTTGTAAATTTAAATAAAACTAGGTTATTAGTTATTTTCTTTTACGCTAATTAAAATATATTATTTTTGATATAAAAAAGACTAAAAATATTTTATGATGCTATAAATATTATCAAGACAAAAATACCAAAAAAATCTTTTCCTAAACTCATTTTCGTTTGATTAATAAATAGAACTAGGTTTTTTTAAAAAAAATATTCTCTTAATAAATTTAAGTTTAATTAATTATTTTCTTTAATTAATTAGGTTAAGACAATTTCCCCTTTTTCTCATGAAAACCAAAGAAAGATTCATTTTCTTTATATTTTGCATTTTTGTACATTTATTCATTTAATTCCATGTACATTGATACTCATTCAATATGGTTGTAATAGACTAACTAGGTTTATATTCTTGCAATCCCCATTCAATTTGTATATCCCCCTTCCCACAAATGTTGTAATAGCGTAGTAACTTTAAATTCCGCAATTTATCGCTTTTATTTATAACATGCTAGTAATTAGGGTTTTATGGAAATACTAAAACCAATACTTAGAAAACCCTAATCCAAGACAAAAACAAGCATGAAAACAACACACTTGTACACAAGCAGCCCTATGGTTATTCCACTTGGTTGCCTTATACAAAATGGTCATATTATGCATGTGAGGTATCTTAGTAAAAACAAGCAAATACAAGATCATAGTCCCTCGATGACGTTATCTAAGTTGCCTTTCAAATGGTCTTAGTCCCTAAAAAAGAATGCTAAGATACCTTGCAAACATTGCTAATCATGGATATACGATGACCCACGCCCGTCCCGTTTAAATCCAAAGATAGGGTTGCTTACCAAATCAATGGTAAGACAACAATGTCAAAGGAAAAGAAAAAATAAACAAGAAAGACTTTTAAGTAGGTAGAATGCTCCTAATTACTTGCTCAATTTCAAAACAAACATCCTTGCTATTTTCAAAACAAGCACCTACACTTTCAAAACATCTTACAAACTTGAAAACATTTTTCAAAAGATCAACATCTTTGTATACATTCTTATGAACGATAATCATTACAAAGATTTCCTAAACAATGTCCTCTTTACAAAATACTTTCAAAAACCACACGAAGCACAATTTCAAACAAAAGCAAGTGATCTAGAAAGTAACTAAGAGCCCATGGAAAACCATGGATGAAAAGGGTGCTAATACCTTCCCTTTTCATAATCTACCCCCCCCCCTAACTCAAGAAATAATCTCAAAGGTCTTTCCTGTGCTTTTTCACCTTTCCTTTTGGATAAAAGAAAAGTCGGTGATGACTCTTGCTAACCATAACATTTGCGATCAAACGCAAAACCCTCAAGTCAGTTCTCCCACTGTATCACTGTCTAAAATCTTTTCCATAGTTCTAGTATGTCCTCAAGACCATCCATGTCAACTTTCATTCCTTGCACAAAAAGTTTGCTCAGTCAACTGCAGAAATGCCTGAAAATCAACTATACTAGGTCAAAACTCAATTGTAACCCACATACAGTCAAACTTTAAGATTTTTGGTCAACATCAACATTTTGAAGTAACATCCATCATTTTATCAAGGGTTGATCATGATTCCTCAAGGAATGCTCCTAATTCATCAAAACTGAAAAGTTGATATATTAGGGTTTCTACAGGAAAAGTCAACCAAACTTTGACCAGGCATAACTTTCTCATTATTTATCATAAATTTCTCATACAAGGCTCATTTTGAATAGAATCTAATTCCCTATAATTCATCTTCATCCCTTAAGTTCAATAAATGCACTCATGAAAAGATATAAAATCAGACATTATAGGTCATTTCAAAAAGTCAATAAAAACACCTTTTGGGTCAAAGCTCCTTACATAAACATGGAAGATCCAATGGAGACGAAACAAAATGGGTTGCTTATAGGACATCCTAAGATTTCTAAAAAGTCCAAAAACACCCTCTTAGGATCAAAATTGAGAGAGATGTGTGTGATACGGTGGGAAGAACTGACTGTTTTTGGAATGCTGGTTCGCGTTTTGCGTTTGTGTTTGCAACGTGTCGCGGTAAGCAAGAGTCGCCACCGTCTTTTATTTTATCCAACAAGGAAAGGAAAAAAGCACATAAAAATTCCTTTTTCGAGATATTTCTGAGTACGGGGGTAGATTATAGAAAGGGAAGGTATTAGCACCCTTTCTATACGTAGTTATCTACGGGCTCTTAGGTACTTGCTCATCATTTTCAAAATTGTTTTCTTTGTGCTTGTGGGTTTTGAAAAGCTTTTGTTTTAACTTCTATTTAACTCTCGCTTCTGTCTTCAAGAGTGTAATAAAGTGATTTTGAAAACTTTGTTTAAAAAAGAGTGTAAGTGTGAAAAATGTTTTGTTTTGGATGAGCAAGTATCTAAGAACTAATCTACCTACTCGAAAAAGAAATCATTCTATGCTAATTTCCTTTAGACAATTCTATCATACTATTAGTGAGTAGGTAGCACCGTCGTTGGAGTTTGAGGGTCAATTTAAAAGAGGGACATACGGTCACTAAAGCAATGTTAGGACGCCTTAGCGGTTAACCTAATGTCTTAGATCATCTGTTTGAGGCAACAATATCCGAGGCAACCATTTCGAGGCGACTATGATCTTTTAGACAAGAGGACGACCTCTAAAACAACCTATACTCAATGACCGTGTACGAAGGCAACCAAGTGGGGTGTACCCTAGGAGTGCGCATGTGCGAGTGTGTTGTTTTCAGTTATTTTTATCTTTTCACATGTTAAGGGTGATCTAACTGTTTTTTAAATTAGGCATTCATTCTTGTCATGCGAGCCCTATTATCAAACATCTAACAGTTGTATAGTTTGCAGAAATTAAAGGTGCGGAAATTAAACTAAATTATTACAAGGCATCGGGTATTTACATCGCCAAAAACAACCCTTTGAAAATAAAATAAAAGCGGTAAAAGTAAATGTCTTAATTAAATATTACAAACCGAGAGCAGATACAATAATTGAATAAAGAAAAATAAAGCGTGCGGTGCAAAATTAAATCGAATGCGAAATTAGGGTTTTGACCCTCCTAATTAAAAGAAAATATTTTTGTTGTTTTTATTTTTAAGAAAAGAAATTAAATCCTAAAATTAAATGCTAAATTAATTATTAAATTAATTAATTAATGAAAAAAATATTAAATGACATATTTTTGGAGTTTTTGTTAATTTAGGAAAGAAAATAAAATAATTAAACTAAATTTAAAACCTAATTAATTCTAATTGATTTTATTTATTTACAAAATAAATTAAAGTTATTCTAGAATTAAAAACCTAATTGATTAGTTAATATTTATTAACAAAAATAAATTTTTTGAATTTTAATTGGGTAAAAATATTTTTTGATGATTTTTGATAAAAAAGAAATTTTGTTTATTAGTTAGAAATTAATTAAAACAAAATAAAATAATTAAATAAAATAAACAAAATATAAAAAAAAGTAGAGATGGGCCTGATTTTGGAGGGTGTAAATAGCAAGAGATTTGGCCCAAATATGCTGATCCATTGGACTTTTGATTCAGTGCGTTGCGTTAACCTGCCTATGGTGTGCCTCCAATGCTTGACCACCAGATCTGGCCATCTGGCACGTTGAAGAGTGAGGGAGTATGATGGTCTCTTGGCATGCGTATACACTAGATTACCTGAAAATAATCAAGAAAATGCAAATTGCTGGAGGCAAGGATCGAACCCCTGACCTCCAACCTTGGGATCCTTATGCGTTGATGTGTTTACCACTAGGCCACTTGATTTCAATTGTTAATATAATACAAAACAATTAATATATAAAAAAAGGCCAATGGATGATATAAGAAAAAAAGTAACGAGCCTAATTTGAATGGACAAATGGTGGCGTGACACGCATCGTCCCTGTCCTCTGCACTGTAGCTAAAAACACAAGCACCTATACCAACGGACAAAGGTCCTTCACTACAAGCCTGTCCACCCTCAAAATCTTGTACAGACCATGAAAATGGGTTCTAAGAGCTTGGTTGGATTCGTCTCAACCTACTAATCACAACCATAGCCATTATGTAGGCTAATTGTACCTGAAAACAAAATCCCCAAAAAACTCCACGAAACCCTAATCATGGTGAATCACAGTATATGTTATGTAAATGAAATTGGCTAATGTAAAAAGCTTGCAAATGGCATGGTGATCACAAATATGCAATTATTTCATATTAACAATGCCTAATTTATGAAATATGAAATCAAGAACAGGGCAGCTTTGTGAACGACTTACAGCGCTTGGGAGGGTCTGAAAACGTGTGCTTTTGATTGGTTTCACTTGTGGAGATTGCCAGGAAGAGATTGAGACCAACATCAAGCCTTGAAACTGCCTCTAGACTTAATTTCGATCTCACAGTTTTTTGGTGTTTTTGCAAATTTTGTTCTTGCTCTCCAATTGATCTCTAACCCTTATTTTGGTCTGCACACGACCCTTATGTAATGCACAATGCATTAGGTTTGAATTTTCTGTCCAAATCTTCCTCCATTGATGATTTTGATATTTTATTTTATTCTCTTTCAAAGCTTTCCAAAATTGGCTTTATTTGAATCTTTTTGTGCACATAAGCTTTGATACAAGTTTGATGGGGTGCTAGTTGTCCATTGAAACCTGAAATCATCAAAAGATCTTTGGTTATCAATATTTTTGATTTTATTTGATTTAATTTTGTTTAAAATGAATTAATTCAAATAAAAATCAAATTAAATAATAAAAATATGATATGGACACATGGACAAGGCTAGATCACGTGGTCTATAATTCCAACTCAAAACAAGTGAAAAAGAATGGGCCCATTTGGCAAAATTTGAAGTTTTGGAGATAGTTGACTTTTGGCAATTTTTCAAAAAAGTCCAACTTCAACAATGCATAACTTCCTCAATTTTGAACTTTTGGAGGTATTATTGGACTTTTTAGAAAGCTTGATATGTCCTCTAAACAACCCGTTTGGTCTCATCTCAATTTGATATTCCATGTTCATGTATGAAGCTTTGACAAAAAAGGTGTTTTTGTTGACTTTTCAAAATGACCTATAATGTCCAAATTCATAACTTCTTGTGAGTGCATATTTTGATCTTGGGATATGAAGATGGATTTTAGGGAAATGAAGCCTCTTCAAAATGAGCTTTGGATGGTAATTTTTAATAAAGTATAAGAAAGTTATGCTTGGTCAAAGTTGGGCTAACTTTTCCTGCAAAACCCTAATTTAGCAACTTTTGAATCTTGATGAATCTTGAGCAATCCTTGGTGAATCACGATCAACCCTTGATCAAATGATGAAATATACTTCAAAATGAGAATTTTGACAAAAAATCTTGAAGTTTGACTGTATTTGGGTCACAGTTGACTTTTGGACCTTTGAGCAATTGATTGAGCAAAATTCCTCTGCAAGGCTTGAAACTTGACATGGATGATCTTGAGAACATATTAGGACATTGGTGAGCATTTGGGGCCACTTGGACTCAAATATCTTGATGTAACATGATACCCTAATTTGGGGAAGACTGCCTTAGGAGAGAGCTTGTCTGACCAACTCTTGGGCTATCTTGAACAACTTGGAGATTTTTCTTGACATATTTTGAGAAATATGGGAGGGAAAATTTTGGGGTACAACAGCTGCTCCTGTTCAATATTCTTAAACCTGAGGATGCAGATTGGCTTTTGTGCCTTTCGTAATCCAAAGGTGGAAGTGGATTGAACATTAGAGTGCCCAGAAATTTGCACTCGTATGAAGTGGTAATTGTCTTGTGATGTCAGGAATGGGCTTATAGATGCCATTTGGAATAATGTCGATCACATAAGAGATTCCTTAGCGAGAGCTTGTATACCTGTTGTTGAGGAAGATTCCACTGGGGAAGTCTGATCTTTCATGGAGAGAGATAGAAATTTAGGAGCTTCGTCGTCCGTCATTCTGTTGGTGAGTCGTCTCTGTTGATATTTAGGAACTTCAGTCACTCGTACTCAACTGAGGGAACATCTTTTGCTGAGATTTAGGAGCTCGTCTGTAATTCAGCTGATTTGTTGATATTTAAGAGCTTGTCCGTAATTCAACTGGCTTTGTCGGGATTTAGGAGCTTGTCCGTAATTCAACTGATTTTGTCGAGATTTAGGAGCTTGTCCATAATTCAACTTATTTTGTCGAGATTTAGGAGCTTGTCCGTAATTCAACTAAGCAACCATCCGTTGAGATTTAGGAACTCGTCCATAATTCAACTGAGGAAACATCTCTGCTGAGATTTAGGAACTCGTCTGTAATTCAACTGAGGAAACATCTCTGTCGAGATTTAGGAACTCGTCCGTAATTCAACAACTTTGCTGAGATTTAGGAACTTGTCCATAATTCAAATGGGGGAAATAACTTCGCTGAGATTTAGGAACTCGTCCATAATTGAACTGAGGTAATATTTTTCGAGATTTAGGAACTTGTCCGTAATTCGACTGCTTTGCTGAGATTTAGGAGCTTGTCCGTAATTCAACTGAGAAAATGACTTCGCTGAGATTTATGAGCTCGTCCGTAATTCAACTGACTTTGTCGAGATTTAGGAGCTAGTCCGTAATTCCACTAATGAAATATTTGTCGAGATTTAGGAACTCGTCTGTAATTCGACTGAGGTGATATCTGTGAGATTTAGGAGCTCGTCCGTAATTCAACAACTTCGCTGAGATTTAGGAGCTCGTCCGTAATTCAACTGAGAAAATAATTTCGCTGAGATTTAGGAGCTCGTCCGTAATTCAACTGATGAAATATCTGTCAAGATTTAGGAACTCGTCTGTAATTCGACTGAGGTAAAAGCTTCATAGCTTGAACTTTATGAGAATTTAACCGTATCCTTCCTGAAAGATAAAGGTTAGTTGTATGTAATGCATGATATGTATCAAGCAATGATGCTCTCAAAATAAATGAGATTGTGTTGTATGATGCATATGCATGTCATGATGTATGAAAATGTGATGTTTTTAGCTGGGAAAAATAAATCCCAGATTGCTGTTGGAGAAAAGAATTGAACTCTTCGTTTCGGCTGGAGATAGTTGATGAAGATGATTGTGAGAATAAACCTGTAGGAGAGGATAACTTCTTTGGGGAATAAACTGACGAAAGAATGACTCTGTGGGGAGGACATGCTCTGCTGAGGATTCCGTTGATAAATTCAGCTGGGGATGAATTACCATTGTTGGTGATAATGAAACTTGTTGGGGATTTAATTCATGTTTTGTGAAAGGAAAGAAATTCGCTGGGGATGACTTTCCAATAGCGACCTTACTGGGGATAGCCCTTTTAGACTCTAATGGGGATAATCTTCCAGAGTCTATTGAGGATGATTCTTTCAAACTCCACTGGGGATTTTTTTTTATACTCCATTGGGGAAGGTTTTCAGACTCCGCTGGGGATAATTGTCTAGTGTTGATGATGGATAAATTCTCCTTGGGGAGAATGTTACTGATTCATTCACAGATGTGAGTCTCAGCTGGGGAGAGCTAACATCACTGCCTTTCTCTTACTCTGCGGGGAATGAATGTACTTTCAACCGTTTCTTCCAGCTAGGTCTATCCCTGTACCTGGTGGACAGAGCAACTGTACAGTTTGGACATTTCTCGTTTGCCCCTGTTTCTGATATTACAAGTAATCGTCTTTTGTTTTGTATTGTAAAAATTTTTATGAGCAGCAATTAATGTCAAATGCATATATCAAAAATAAACATTGGACGTTCTCGCAAAACAACAGAAAAAGGAAAACAGTTTGAAATTTATTTGCGAAAATAACTTGTATTGATGTTGAAGTTAGCCTGTAAATAGGCGTTTTTGTACAAGAGAATGACGTCCTAGTAAGAGAACACCGCCGAACAATAAAGTTTATACAATTTATGAAAAACAAAGAAAAACAGCTATGTGAATAATCACACTGTGTTCCAACTCTGCTATTTCCTTTATGTCCTCGAGCATCTCATCACTTTGCTACTTGGTTGAAGGTAGATCAGATTGATTAGTGCCATCCGAGCTTGATAGTCGTTACCGAAGTCTGGTTGCAAGATGATCCAATGAGACATAGTGTTACGCTTTAATCCCTAATTTTTTCCTGGACCGCCCTTTCGGGTTTTCAGTCCACCGGGATACCTTTTTTTACCCAAGCCGCCTTTTCAGGTTTTCGACTTGTCGGGTGTATAGTTTTTTTTTCATTTTCATCCCTTATTTTTGCCTGAACCCTTTTGGTTCGCCGGGAAGCCCTTATTTTTGCCTAAGCCAGTCAACCTAGAAGGTCTTTGATTATGCGTAATATCTTTTCACTATGTCTGTATTGACGGGGTGAGGAAGGTCATCACCATCCATGGTGGTTAGAATCATTACTCCTCCTGAGAAAATGTTCTTAACCACAAATGGCCCTTTGTAAGTAGGAGTCCATTTGCCCCTGGGATCACCTTGAGGTAGAATAATGCGCTTGATAACCAGGTCCCCAACTTGATACTCTTGTCGTCTAACTTTATTATTAAATGCCTTGATCATTCGTTTTTGATACGTTTGACCATGACAAATAGCAGTAAGTCTCTTCTCGTCGATTAGGCTTAGCTGATCAAGCCGGGTCTTAATCCAGTCATCTTCGCTCAAACCTGCATCTTTCATAATCCGAAGAGAGGGTATCTGAACTTCAATGGGCAAGACTGCCTCCATACCATAAACCAAAGAATAGGGTGTTGCCCCTGTTGACGTGCGCGCTGAGGTACGGTACCCATGTAGAGCAAAAGGTAACATCTTGTGCCAATCTTTGTATGTCACCGTCATCTTCTGCACAATCTTCTTAATGTTCTTATTAGCCGCTTCTACAGCCCCATTCATCTTCGGCCGGTAAGGAGAAGAGTTATGATGTTGTATCTTGAACTGTTTGCAGAGCTCGGTGATTATTTTATTGTCGAGATTTGTACCATTGTCCGTAATGATCCTCTCTTGTACACCATATCGACATATCAGATTGTACCGAATGAACCGTGCCACGACGTTCTTGGTTACAGTAGCAAAATAAGCTGCTTCAACCCACTTGGTAAAGTAATCAATTACTACCAGGATGAAACGATGCCCGTTGGACGCAATAGGTCTAATCTCGCCGATCATGTCGATGCCCCACATTGCAAAAGGCCAAGGAGCTGTCAAGATGTTCAGAGGAACTAGAGGTATGTGCACCTTATCAGCATAGACTTGGCACTTGTGACAGGTCCGAGAATGCTGATAACAGTCGGCTTCTATTGTGGACCAATAGTATCCTGCCCGTAGGATTTTCTTCGCCATAGTATGTCCACTGGAATGAGTCCCGAAAGTACCTTCATGTAACTCTACCATGATCCTTTCCGCTTCGTTCTTATCTACACAATGTAGTAAGGTAGAATCATGGTTACGCTTGTAAAGAATGCCATTGTTGATGAAGAACTTCGCCGCGAACCTCCTCAGAAACTTCTTATCATTAGCAGATGCACCCTTGGGGTATTCCTGAGCCTCAAGATACCTTTTTACCTCATGAAACCAGGGTTTATCTTCTACCTCTTCAGTCTCAATGTTGCAGCAATGTGCGGGTTCTTCCAACCTCTCAATAGTAATTTGGGGAGCTTCATTGTCCCATCTGACCTTGAACATAGAAGACATCGTAGCTAGCGCGCTCGCCAACTGATTCTCCTCTCTAGGGAAGTGTTCAAAGGTTATCTCCTCAAAGTGAGGAAGTAATGTCAACACATACTCTTTGTAAGGGATAATATTTGGGTGTTTCGTATCCCACTCACCTTTGATCTGACTGATAACGAGAGCTGAATCTCCTAATACACTTAAGAAATTAATCCTTAGGTCAATAGCTGCTCGAAGACCCATAATGCACGCTTCATACTCCGCCATGTTGTTGGTGCAGTTGAAACATAGTCGGGCGGTGAACGGAGTATGAGAGCCCTCAAGAGATATGATTACGGCGCCAACACCATTGCCCAAAGCGTTCGAAGCTCCATCAAAATACATAGACCATCGGGTTCCCTCCTCAGGTCCTTCATCCGGTCTAGGTGTTTCACAGTCGGTCACTAACACGATATTCTCATCCGGGAACTCGAAGTTCATAGACTGGTAATCGTCCACTGCTTGATGTGCTAAATGATCTGCCAACACACTTCCCTTGATTTCCTTTTAGGTCGTATATTGGATGTCATACTCAATCAAGATCATCTTCCATCTCGCTATTCTTCCAGACAAGGAAGACTTCTCGAAGATATACTTGATTGGATACATCTTTGATATCAATAGAGTAGTGTAAGTCAGCATATACTGTCTCAGCCGTCGAGCAGCCCATGCCAAAGCGCAACAAGTTTTCTCAAGCAACGAGTATCGGGTCTCACAGTCGGTAAACTTTTTGCTAAGGTAGTAAATAGCATGCTCTTTTCGGCCAGACTCGTCATGCTGCCCCATCACACACCCCATTGAATTGTCGAGTACTGTCAAGTATAAGATCAAAGGTCTCCCTTCAACTGTAGGAATCAGAATAGGTGGCTCTTGGAGATATTCTTTGATCCTTTCGAAAGCGGCCTGACATTCATCGTTCCATCTTACCACTAGATCATTCTTCAGTAACTTGAAGATTGGCTCACAAGTTGCAGTCAGGTGCGAGATGAATCGGGCAATATAGTTCAGACGTCCCAGAAAGCCTCTGATTTCTTTTTCTGTTCGGGGAGCTGGCATTTCCTGTATAGCCTTCACCTTTGTAGGATCCACTTGAATACCTTTATCACTTACGACGAAACCTAGCAGCTTACCAGATCTCACCCCGAAGGTGCACTTGTTCGTGTTTAACCTCAGCTTGTACAATCTCAACCTGTCAAATAACTTTTGAAGATGGTCAAGATGTTCTTCCTCAGTTTGGGACCTTGCAATCATGTCATCAACTTATACCTCAATCTCATGATGGATCATGTCGTGGAACAAAGCAACCATGGCGCGCTGATACGTTGCCCCAGCATTCTTCAATCCGAAAGGCATGACCTTGTAGCAAAAGGTACCCCATTGAGTAACAAAAGTTGTCTTCTCCATATCTTCGGGAGCCATTTTAATCTGATTATAACCAGAGAAACCATCCATAAAGGAGAAGACCTGATGATGTGCGGTGTTGTCAACCAGAACGTCGATATGAGGCAGAGGGAAATCATCCTTGGGGCTTGCCCTGTTCAGATCCCTATAGTCAACACACATCTGAACCTTACCATCCTTCTTCGGCACTGGAACCACGTTGGCCACCCACTGCGGGTAAGAAGTAACTGCTAGAAAACCGGCATCAAACTATTTCATAACCTCGGCCTTGATTTTCTTAGACATCTATGGGCGCATTCGACGGACTTTCTGTTTCACTGGAGGACAGTCTTCCTTGGTAGGCAAGCGGTGAACCACGATATCAGTATCCAACCCAAGCATATCTTCATAAGACCAGGCAAAGATCTCAACATAGTCACGTAGCATCTGAATCAACCGTTGTTTCACACTAGACTCCAGATTTTCACCGATCTTGACCTCTTTCTTGTCTGCCTATGTACCTAGATTTACTGTTTCCACTGGTTCTTCATGCGGCTGTATAACCCTCTCTTCTTGAAGTAACAGTCTACCAAGTTCACCAGGCACTTTGCAATCATCCTCACCTTCGTCCTCGGCTTGGTTGATCGGACTTTCAAAGTCATAACTGGTAGTAGCAGAGTCGTTATCAGTGGGATCCATAGTGGATGTAGACCTGTATATGTGAGTGTGTGTAAAATAGCTGTTTTTCAAGATAAAAAAGAAAAACAAGGAGCGCAAAATTTGAAATGCAAGAAAATGTCCAATGCTTTTATTAATAATATATGGAAATGACACACATAAAGCCCTCACAAACAAAGCCGCGGTGTCTCGGGTAAGGCACCAGGACATAAAGTTTAAAAATTGTCTGTTACAAATCCAAAACAAAAGTCTTATTACTGTGTAATATAAGAAAATGGCATGGAATCCTTTGTCGTCCTATTACTCAAGCCACTGTTAGTAGTGGGGTAGATCCAGCTGTCAAACTCAGACTCTTCCACATCATCATCCTCAATAGCATTTACTCCTGCGTCATGTTTTGGCATAAGAGCCGTTATGACATTAGGCTGTTCAGGAGCTTCAAACTCAATTTCCTTAGCATCAATCAGATCTTGTACCTTACTCTTCAAGGCCCAACAATTATTGGTATCATGCCCCGGGCTATCAGAGTGATAAGCACAACGGGTGTTTGGATTGTACAGTGGTGAGTTGGTGTTGGGATTCTTCAGAGCTTTCCTCGAAATCACCAAATTAGTCTTCAACAACTGTGGTATAATTTGAGATAAAGACATGTTGAGCCGAGTAAACTGTCTTTGAGGCCTCTCTACCCTTGGATGATTGTTGTGTTGTGTGGCAACAATTGTTCTTGAAATAACTACCGCATTAACAGCTTGACGGCGCTCGGGTTGACTTTGGTTCCTAGATTTGTAAATTGCACTAGACTCCTTCTTGAAAGGTTTCTTCTTGGTACTTGATGAAGCACCCTTCTGTAACTTGCCGTTCTTGATACCGGCTTCATTTCTCTCCCCAGTCATAATTAACTCAGTAAAACCAGACGATGAACTTCTGATCCAATGGTTGAAATACGGACCAAACAAGGTCCCCAGAAACATATCCACCAACTCCCTGTCAGCCAGCGGGGGTTGGACTCTACAGCAAGATCTCTCTACTTCTGAGCGTAGTCTTTAAAACCTTCGCTCGCACCCATAGACATACCCTGAAGTTGGGTACGCGTGGGAGCAAGGTCGGTATTATATTGGTACTGCTTGTAAAAAGCAGCAGCAAGGTCCTCCCAATTATGGACGTTAGCTCCTTCTAACTGATGGAACCACTCAAGTTGAGTCCCTGGAATACTATCTTGAAAAAAGTGAATCCAGAGGTTCCTGTCAGTAGTATATGGCTGAATCTTTCTAACATACGAACGGAGGTGTAGCTTTGGGCAGGAGACCCCATCGTATTTAGCAAAGACTGGCACTTTAAACTTGTGGGGGATCACAACCCCAGATGCTAGACGCAAATCACCAAAGTCCAATCCAGGTATCTTCTGGATCTCCATCGCACATAACCGGTCTTTAAGCTGTTTATACCTATCCTCAGCAGGAGGATACTGGTCTTCATCAAAGTCAGTCTCATTTTCTGAAACCACAGGGCTAGGAGCCCTCCTTTCTTCTTGATTCTCTCCCCCTCCAGGTGAGTGGGACAAATCAACTTCTTCCCGTAACCTGTTTCCAAACCTGTGACCCATATTCAGGAGGACCATCTTCTTCTTCTTCTTCTTCTTATCCTTCAAGATAAGAGTCTTCATATCTTTCTTCCCCTTGGCCAGGTTAATGAACATTTCCTGGAATTGAGCGTTCTGAGCTTGTAGAGCCTTAATAGCTTGATCAGTGGATGTTTCAACAGACATGATGCTGAAATAAACAGCGAAGAAGATAAGAGACCTGTAAGGGTACCTGTGATGAGGTGCATGGGAATGGAATGCGTATGATATGATTTCAAAGACTTTAGGGATTCAAATTCGTAAACCAAAATGAAACACACTTTTATTAGATTAAAAACTTGAAATAATGTTTGACAAATGCCTTTAAGGTGTTACAAAAGAAAAACTGAAAAGTAAATAAAAACTAGAAATAGCAAAAGGCATCAGCGCTCCCATGGTCGTTTTCCGTTGGTGCTGACATAGTCGTTGAGGACCTTCTCATTCTCCAGCTGCCTTGTAAGCTTTAGAATCTTCCGCTCCTTCTCATGATACTTTTCTCTGTAAGTATCACGTTCTTCTCTTAACTGCATCCAGGACCTCTTTAATGCCCCAATGTCACTAGGCATGTATGGATGGAGGACAGTATGAGGAACCCCTTCTTCATCAGCATTCTCAACAATTACAGGTAAGACAGCTTCGTACGGCATCCCTAGTGTTGTACCCCAAAATTTTCCCTCTCATGTTTTCCAAAGTCTTCCCCCTGCATGGTTGACCAGAAACCCTTGCCTAAGGAAAAAGAAAATTTTTGAGTGGTGCTTTAAGTACCTTTCGATTGGCATTCTGAAAGACCCTTCGATTGGTATTCTGAAGGAGCCTTTCGATTGGCATGGATAATTCCCTTCGATTGGCATTATGGACAAGCACTTCGATTGACATTCAAAAAATGCTTCGATTGGCATTATGGACAAGCACTTCGATTGGCATTATGGACAAGCACTTCGATTGGCATTGTATCAAGGCCTTCGATTGGAATTCTGAAAGACCTTTTCGTTTGGCACCCTGGGCCAAGCCTTTCAATTGGCATGCCAAGGGATCCTTCGATTTAGCATTGTGTCAAGGCATCTTCGACAGGCATGTTAACCATGTCCTTCGATTAGCATGAACAGTACCTTTCGATTGGCCTGTTAACAAAGCCTTTCAATTGGAATTTTAATTAGTACCCTTCGATTAGTATCTGAACAAGATCTTTCGATTGGCGTATCAAAGGACTCTTCGATTGATATTTCAATAAATACCCTTCGATTGATGTTTGGACAAGGGCCATTTGAAGAACTCCTTCCAGGCCATTCGAAAGAGGCCATCAAGAGGGCACTCAAAAAACATGTCCAGGTACACTGAACATGAGAAAATGGCATGTTTTCCTTGCAAATATGGCAAGAATTCAATTGATTATGGATTCAATTCCTGAGTTAAAGGCCATATTCTTGCCTTTTCTGTTCCTAACTCCACAAGAGCTGATTCGAACAGAGTGATTCTTTTCAAATCAGGACCAATCGAAGAGCAGGGCCTGAATGCATTCGAAAATCAAAAGTGTCCAGGTTCATTCAAGATTCCAAAGAGACATGAATATTTGAAAAAAGGAAATCTTTTAATGTGTCTGATTCTTGTCTCATGGCTTTAAAGGCCTGTTTAATTGGTTGTCTCTTGCCGTTACTAGACCCCGACACTCCTATAAATACAAGGGCCAGCATACATATCCAAAAGAACGAACAGGAGACAAAAACGAAAAAAGGAACAAAGACAAAACGAAAAAAGGAGAAAAAGAAACAGGGAGAATTTGGAGATACGCTGCCCACCATAGGTTGTCAACATTTTCAGAAGTGATCAAAGCCAAAGCAGCCATTCAGCAAACATCTCCACACCCAGAGCCACAGACCGTACATCTTCAATTGGTAAGGGTTTTCAAAACCAAAATTGCCCCTTCATGACATTTAAATACACATTGCATATGTATTCTTGTTATTACTGATTATGTTGCATGTAAGCTACAGCGCAAAGATGAGATCGTGCCATTGCTTGGGCACGATCTTAGTTTCTCCTTCGAATCTCAGGATAAAACAAATCCAGACCCAGATTCAGCAGATTCAAGTTGAGGGAGGATCCGAATTGGGAGGAGATTCGAATCAGGGGGGTAAAGTCCCCCCTGCGTCTTTAACATTTGTCTCGTTTGGCAGGAAATATAATCTCAGAATCCTGTTCAGAGTTTCGAAGCTTAGCAGCTTAGCTTCGAACTGGATCCAGGATTTCTATATCGAAGGATGACATATCCAGATCAAACACCCCCAGAGTGCATCCCCTCAGGCACCTTCGATCAAGCCTCTTCACTGGGTCGAAAGACAGCCCACACCTCTTTCGACCCAGGCCTCCAGAATTATACTTTTTTGATTTACTGCCTGTTCCTTCGATTTCATCTTTGTTTTGACTATTTTATTTCTTTTTTTAATCAACATAAAATCAATTAAAAAAGAAAACCACAAAAACATTAGGCTAGTTTTTTTTCTATTAAATTAACTTTGTCAATTAATCATTTAATTATCTTAACATTTTCTCAAAACTAAAATTAAGAAGATTTAGATCATTTTTCCCAAAATAAAATAAAACAACAAAAAGATTTTATTCTTAGGATTTTTAGAGGTTATGTTCATATTCGTGCGCGTTTATTTTATTATAACTACCTACTGGTTTGTAATAGCTTAACTAAGACTTTTACACTTTACTGCTTTATTCCCCCAATTTTGGACATGTAAATAATCCCCTCCCCGAAGCCTTGTAATAGCGTAGGATTTACAATTCCCGCACTTTAAATTCCTGTACATATATTAACTGTTTAGATGTATGCTAACTAGGCTATGCATGACAAGATTAACTCTTAACTTAAAATCAACAGTATCTCACCATGACATGCAAAGATAATATAGCTGAAAATTGACACACTTGCACATGCCACTCCTAGGGTACACCTCACTTGGTTGCCTCGAATGTGGTCATTAAGTATAGGATATTTTATAGGTCGCCCTCTTGTCCAAAGATCATAAGTTGCCTCGGAAAAATTATCTAAGACATTAGGGTTATCGCTAAGTCGTCCTAACATTGCTTTAGTGACCACACGTCCCTTAAATCGAATTGACCCGAAAACTCCAACGACGGTGCTACCTACTCCTCAATAGTGGGATAGCATTGTCTAAAGGACATTTGCACAGTTTAATTCCTTTTTGAGTAGGTAGATGTTCTTAAGTACTTGCTCCTTTTAAAACAAAACAAAACTTTTCGCACTTACACTCTCTTTCAAACAAAAACTCTTTTCAAACCCACAATCACAAAGAAAAGCAAACTTTTGAAAACATAGTGAGAAAGTACCTAAGAGACCGTGGATAACCACAGATAGAAAGGGTGATAAAACCTTCCCTTTCTATAATCTACCTCCCGAACCCGAGAAACATCTCGAAAAGGAATTTTTCTGTGCTTTTGTCCTTTCCTTGTTGGATAAAATAAAAGACGGTGGCGACTCTTGCTTACCGCAACATTTTGCAAAAACAAACGCAAACGCGAACCAGCATTCCAAAACAGTCAGTTCTCATTCCCACCGATCACACCTAGATTTTGGGTGCAGGCCCGAACCCACCGGAGATACGGCTCCATCGGAAGAGAAGTCTTTGCTCCTAGCTCATGCGGATCAGACCTATTAACCCTATTCCAAGCTCGTATAAATATGCGGTGATGTCCCTCACTATCCCCTTGGAAGTCAAAGACAATACTCGGAATCAGCAACTCATGAGGACCGTCCATTCTAGCTCGCCCAAACTGTCGCAAGGCCATACAAGGATTATAGGTGATCCCTACTCTAATTCCCAACAAAGGAACATTGGGGTATTCTCCGCACCGGTCAATAACAGCTACTTCTTCCATGTCTTTAGTGCTCTAGATGATGTCTGTATGAGCAAGGGACATAATTCTGTAGGCCCAACCCATACCTTCCTTATTCTTCAAAACATATTTGGGGAGGTGAGAAATAAACCACCTCGCCAGTAATGGTGCATAACACATAAGGGTTCCCCGTTTCCGAGCAGTAGGGGCATAAAGAGCATGCAGAATGTCACCCAAGAGAGTGGGCACAGGATTACGGGACATGAAGATCTTCACTAGGTTCACGTCGACGAAATAATCTGAATTAGGAAACAGAACCAAACCATAGATGAGAAGTGCCAGGATATCTTCGAATGCTTGAAAATCCAAACTGTCCCAAAACTGATTAGCCTGATCAACCAATAACTTAGCCAAGAAGCCTTTTGTCCCACTCTGGGCCTCCCAGTTAGACATTACCTCAGCCTTTGTCAGATGTAGGGCTGTAGTAACATCTTTTGGCCTAAGAGATTTCTCCCAACCTGTAAATGGCATCTGCTCTAGAATATAAATACCAAGCAAATCAGAGAACTCCTATAAAGTAAGGACAAATTGATAGTCTGGGAAGGTGAAGTAGTGGTGCAACGGGTCGAAGAACTGGCACAAGACACTCAACATCTGCTCATCCATTTTGGAAGTGACCAAACCAAGGAGGTGACCATGTCTTCTGATAAAGGAGGAAGTATCTGGAACTTTGGAAACCAAATCTCTAAGCTGAGTAGGAATCTGTACAAAGCTGATCCAAATAGTGTTTCTACGCATAGAGGCCATGACCTACAAAACAGAAAAAAGATGAATCCCCTCTGTCTTTGAAATAGGTTAGTCTGAGGCAAGATGCATTCAATGTCATGATGCATGATGTTATGAAAGAAACACACCACAAGTATTCACAGATAGAAAACATGGTAAGGGCAAACAAGTCACACAGTAACCCTTAGATTTCAGGCTGGCATGGAGTTTAGGTATTATCGTCTTTCAGTTTAGTTGGTTCAACCTGTCCTAGTAATAGTAATCAGGTTCTAGAGGATCTCAATATCACTGACCACCCTCGATCGATCATAATTCCAGTTTGGCAACCTTTTCTTGCGTCCGTAATCATCGCGAGAGTTTGGTCTCAATGAGTGTAGCATACTACTTCTTTTCTATGGCCAAGTTGGTCAATTATAGGTTCTAAGGTCATTTGGTGCTTAATGACCCCTTAGAAGACCCATATTCTCCTTGTTCCACCATAAGGGATATCGATACAAACTAAAGTGTCATACCAACATAGCTATTGCTTCAACCGTATCAGTCTACGCCGTACAGTTCCCTCACAGTCTATTGCTACTTACCTAAAAGGTGTCCCCAATATTCGGGTTAGGATCTATAGTAACTCCAATTCAAACCCACAAAGAGAAAGCATACAAATCAATCAATTGAAAACATTATGATGAACTATTCCTAAGGTACACCCCACTTATTTTTCCCAGTAGATTCGCCAGTTCTGTGATACAGTGGGAAGAACTGACTGTTTTTGGAATGCTGGTTCGCGTTTTGCGTTTGTGTTCACAATGTGTCGCGGTAAGCAAGAGTCTCCACTGTCTTTTATTTTATCCAACAAGGAAAGGAAAAAAGCACATAAATATTCCTTTTTCGAGATATTTCTGAGTACGGGGGGTAGATTATAGAAAGGGAAGGTATTAGCACCCTTTCTATCCATAGTTATCTACGGGCTCTTAGGTACTTGCTCATCATTTTCAAAATTGTTTTCTTTGTGCTTGTGGGTTTTGAAAAGTTTTTGTTTTAACTTCGATTTATATCTTGCTTCTGTCTTCAAGAGTGTAATGAAGTGTTTTTGAAAACTTTGTTTAAAAAGGAGTGTAAGTGTGAAAAAGGTTTTGTTTTGGATGAGCAAGTATCTAAGAACTAATCTACCTACTCGAAAAAGGAATCGTTCTATGTTAATTTCCTTTAGACAATGCTATCCTACTATTAGTAAGTAGGTAGCACCGTCGTTGGAGTTTGAGGGTCAATTCGAAAGAGGGACATACGGTCACTAAAGCAATGTTAGGACGCCTTAGCGGTAACCCTAATGTCTTAGATCATTTGTTTGAGGCAACAATATCCGAGGCAACCATTTCGAGGCGACTATGATCTTTTAGACAAGAGGACGACCTCTAAAACGACCTATACTCAATAACCGTGTACGAAGGCAACCAAGTGGGGTGTACCCTAGGAGTGCGCATGTGCGAGTGTGTTGTTTTATGTTATTTTTATCTTTACACATGTTAAGGGTGATCTAACTGTTTTTTAAATTAGGCATTCATTCTTGTCATGCGAGCCCTATTATCAAACATCTAACAGTTGTATAGTTTGCAGAAATTAAAGGTGCGGAAATTAAACTAAATTATTACAAGGCGTCGGGTATTTACATCACCAAAAACAACTCTTTGAAAATAAAATAAAAGAGGTAAAAGTAAATGTCTTAATTAAATATTACAAACCGGGAGCAGATACAATAATTGAATAAAGAAAAATAAAGCGCGCGATGCGAAATTAAATCGAATGCGAAATTAGGGTTTTGACCCTCCTAATTAAAAGAAAATATTTTTGTTGTTTTTATTTTTAAGAAAAGAAATTAAATCCTAAAATTAAATGCTAAATTAATTATTAAATAAATCAATTAATGAAAAAATATTAAATGACATATTTTTGGAGTTTTTGTTAATTTAGGGAAGAAAATAAAATAATTAAACTAAAGTTAAAACCTAATTAATTCTAATTGATTTTATTTATTTACAAAATAAATTAAAGTTATTCTAGAATTAAAAACCTAATTGATTAGTTAATATTTATTAACAAAAATAAAGTTTTTGAATTTTAATTGGGTAAAAATATTTTTTGGTGATTTTTGATAAAAAAGAATATTTGTTTATTGGTTAGAAATTAATTAAAACAAAATAAAATGATTAAATAAAATAAACAAAATATAAAAAAAGTAGAGATGGGTCTGATTTTATAGGGTGTAAATAGTAAGAGATTTGGCCCAAATATGCTGATCCATTGGATTTTTCTAATTCAGTGCATTGTGTTAACCTGCCTATGGTGTGCCTCCAATGCTTGACCACCAGATCTGGCCATCTGGCCATCTGGCACGCTGAAGAGTGAGGGAGTATGATGGTCTCTTGGCATGCACATACACTAGATTACCTGAAAATAATCAAGAAAATGCAAATTGTTGGAGGCAGGGATCAAACCCCTGACCTCCAGCCTTGGGATCCTTATGCGCTGATGTGTTTACCACTAGGCCACTTTCTTTCAATTGTTAAAATAATACAAAACAATTAATATATAATAAAAAGGTCAATGGATGATATAATAAAAAAAATAACGCGCCTGATTTGAATGGATAAATGGTGGCGTGACACACATCGTCCATGTCCTCTGCACTGTGGCTAAAAACACAAGCACCTATACCAATGGACAAAGGTCCGTCGCTACAAGCCTGTCCACCCTCAAAATCTTGTACATGCCATGAAAATGGGTTCTAAGAGCATGGTTGGATTCGTCTCAACCTACTGATCACAACCATAGCCATTATGTAGGCTAATTGTACCTGAAAACAAAAGCCCCAAAAAACTCCACGAAACCCTAATCATGGTGAATCACAGTATAGGTTATGTAAATGAAATTGGCTAATGTAAAAAGCTTGCAAATGGCACGGTGATCACAAATATGCAATTATTTCATATTAACAATGCCTAATTTACGAAATATGAAATCAAGAACAGGGAAGCTTCGTGAACGACTTACAGCGCTTGGGAGGGTCTGAAAACGTGTGCTTTTGATTGGTTTCGCTTGTGGAGATTGCCAGCAAGAGATTGAGACCAACACCAAGCCTTGAAACTGCCTCTAGACTTGATTTCGATCTCACACTTTTTTGGTGTTTTTGCAAATTTTGTTCTTGCTCTCCAATTGATCTCTAACCCTTATTTTGGTCTGCACACAACCCTTATGTAATGCACAATGCATTAGGTTTGAATTTGCTGTCCAAATCTTCCTCCATTGATGATTTTGATATTTGATTTTATTCTCTTTCAAAGCTTTCCAAAATTGGCTTGAGTTGAATCTTTTTATGCACATAAGATTTGATACGAGTTTGATGGGGTGCTAGTTGTCCATTGAAACCTGAAATCATCAAAAGATCATTGGTTATCAATATTTTTGATTTTATTTGATTTAATTTGGTTTAAAATGAATTAATTCAAATAAAAATCAAATTAAATAATAAAAATATGATATGGACACATGGCCAATGCTATAGCACGTGGGCTATAATTCCAACTCAAAACAAGTGAAAAAGAATGGGCCCATTTGGCAAAATTTGAAGTTTTGGGGATAGTTGACTTTTGGCAATTTTGCAAAAAAGTCCAACTTCAACAATGCATAACTTCCTCAATTTTGAACTTTTGGAGGTGTTCTTGGACTTTTTAGTAATATTGAGATGTACTCTAAACAACCATTTTGGTATCATCTCAATTTGATATTCCATGTTCATGTATGAAGCTTTGACAAAAAAGGTGTTTTTGTTGACTTTTCAAAATGACCTATAATGTCCAAATTCATAACTTATTGTGAGTGCATATTTTGATCTTGGTATATGAAGATGGATTATAGGGAAATGCATCCTCTTCAAAATGAGCTTTGGATAGGTCATTTATCATAAAGTATGAGAAAGTTATGCTTGGTAAAAGTTGGGTTGACTTTTCCTACAAAACCCTAATTTAGCAACTTTTGAATCTTGATGAATCTTGAGCAATCCTTGATGAATCATGATCAACCCTTAATCAAATGATGAAATATACTTCAAAATGATAATGTTGACAAAAAATATTGAAGTTTGACTGTATTTGGGTCACAGTTGACTTTTGGACCTTTGAGCAATTGATTGAGCAAAATTCCTCTATAAGGCTTGAAACTTGACATGGATGACCTTGAGAACATATTAGGACATTGGTGAGCATTTGGGGCCACTTGGACTCAAATATCTTGATGCAACATGAAACCCTAATTTGGGGAAGATTGCCTTAGGAGAGAGCTTGTCTGACCAACTCTTGGGCTATCTTGAACAACTTGGAGATTTTTCTTGACATATATTGAGAAATATGGGAGGGCAAATTTTGGGGTACAATAATGTGCATTGTCAAAGTTGGCCATTTTTGGAAATTTGCACATAGTCAACAATGCCCAAAATTGCATTTTTCCATATGGGCCCATCTTTTCAAGATTGAATCTCAGTCCTAGCATGGTCCAAGACCTATGGGACCCTCCGTGACTTATTTACTTATTTATTTAATTTATTTTGATTTTATTTATTTGAAATTCAAATTAAATCAAATTAAATAAAAAATAAATCAAATAAATGGGATAGTATTTGTTTTGGCATTGATTGAATATCTCAAGAGCTATCAAATAAAGAAAAAAGTCGGGCAAGCTCAAAACAAGAGGAAATCTTAAAATGTGGAAAGATTGGAATCAAAATTCATGACCATTATATCTTGGATTCTTTCTAATTCTAATGACCTAGATTGATTCTATTACATATAACAAAGCATTTGTAACCCTAAGGACATTTTTTTATGCGCAGCCTTCCTCCCACAAAGCAAGAACAAAGTTCAAACTTTTTGTCAAAAAGTGTTGATCATATATCCCTCCATAGGCTGTTTCAGTCAAATTCTAAGGACACAACAACACTCCTGGACATTCACTGAATCTATCCCACTCATTCCCAAGCCTCAAAGCATCAAGAATCAAGCATAATAACAGTCACAATTTGCTCCTTTTTTGAAAATAGTGTTCCTTAATTCTGGAATTATCAACATGTTTTAATCATTTATTCATGCTTATTATCATGTTTGCAATATGTTTGGATGATTTGATTTGAGTTTACACGTAGGAATCCTGAAATTCCATTCTTAGGGTTTCAAAGCATGTTTTAGGGCTTTTTTATATAGGTTAAATTAAGCCAAACCAAAGGTATTCAGGTTTAGTGGTTAGTTTCCAATCGACCCATGCCCTTGGTTGGGATTTATCATGCATATGTTGCGTTTTGGAAATGTCACAGGTTATAGCTATGGACTTTGTCCATAGGTATAAGTCCACTACCTAAAATGACGGTTATGCGTGGAAGACGATGGCGTGTCCAAGCCTGGTTGGACAGTTTGAATCTTGCATTTTTTTCTTATAACACTGACTCATTATTAAATATGTTATATGTCGTTTATTTATATAAAAAAATAGAAAGCTGGCTCAGTGGTACAAGCGAAGGGTTTCAGGGCGCGCGCGTGTAGGAGGTCAGGGGTTCGATCCTTGCCTCCTACATAATATTTTCTTAACCTTTATCTGCAGATTCAATGGTCTCTTTCCAAGCGCGTACACCATAGGCCTCAAGATCTATCACCATTGGATCATCCTTGCCAAGATCTAACGCTTCCAGGTTGCAGCTCATGATGTATCTTCCTGGCATAATCACATTGAATCCAGTGTTGTGCTGGGCTATTGGATTGGGCTTTTTTGGACATAATTTTAGTATGCAACCCTTCAATTTAGGTTTGCACCCCCTCAAGCCCATCTCTTTCTTTCTTTCTTTAATTCTTTTTATTTAATTATTCCACTTGTTTTATTTATTTTAAATCAATTTTTTTTAAAATCATAAAATCGAAACCACAAAAAAATAGGACTTAGTTTTTTTTAATAAATTAATTTTTGCAAATTAATTATTTCCATT
This sequence comes from Vicia faba, assembly GCA_948472305.1. Classification (NCBI taxonomy): domain Eukaryota; kingdom Viridiplantae; phylum Streptophyta; class Magnoliopsida; order Fabales; family Fabaceae; genus Vicia; species Vicia faba. The sequence continues at coordinate 191,946,323 of OX451736.1, read as the reverse complement.
AACTTTAATTTATTCTTCATTAATTAAAATTGATTAGAAAAATTAGGTTAAATTCAAATGTTTTTCACAAAAAAATATTTTTCAATGAGCAAAATTAGATTTTTTAGGGTTTTGAACTTTTTCCAAGTTTTTATTATCGCGCGTAATTACTTTTGTCGTATGAGTTTTTTTCCAATTAATGTAATTGCTCCGAGGTTTGTAATAGTTAATTAGGTTATTTACTGCCCTTTCCTGTTCTACTGTTCAAATCCCCAAAGTTTTTGGTTATGTAATCCCCCTCCTCAAAGCCTTGTAATATCTAGGTTTAAATTTCTCGCACTTTATTTTCTTCTATTAATTAAACTGTTAGATGATTGATAATAGGATTGTATGCGAAAGATAAATCAATGTTTAAAGCAGTAGAAAACCCTAACTGTGAAAAGTTAATTGACTGAAAAACAAACACTTGCACATGCTCACTCTTAGGGTTTTCCCCACTTCGGTTGATGTTGTACCCCAAAATTTTCCCTACCATATTTCTCAAAACATTTCAAGAATGATACTCAAGTTGCTCAAGGTAGTCCAAGGGTTGGCCAAACAAGCCCTCTCCTAAGGCAGTCTACTTCAAATTAGGGTTTCATGTTGCATCAAGATACTTGAGTCCAAGTTATCCCAAGTGCTCACCAATGTCCAAATATGTTCCCAAGATCATTCATGTCAAGTTTCAAGCCCTGCAGAGGAAGTTTGCAAAGTCAATTGCTTAAAAGGTCCAAAAATCGACTGTGTTAGGGCAAAAGTCCATTGTGACCCACATACAGTCAAACTTCAAGATTTTTGGTCAACATCCTCATTTTGAAGTATATTTCATCATTTGATCAATGGTTGATCATGATTCATCAAGGATTGCTCATAATTCATCAAGACTCAAAAGTTGTTAAATTAGGGTTTTGTAGGAAAAGTCAACTCAACTTTGACCAAGCATAACATTCTCATACTTTTTGAGAAATGACCCATACAAATCTCATTTTGAAGAGGATTCAATTCCCTACAATCCATCTTCAGCTCCCAAGTTCAAAATATGCACTCACAAGAAGTTATGAATTTGGACATTATAGGTCATTTTGAAAAGTCAACAAAACACATTTTTTGTCAAAGCTTCATACATGAGCATGGAATATCAAATTGAGATTAGGCCAAAAGGGTTGATTAGAGGACATCTCAAGCTTTCTAAAAAGTCCTAGAATACCTCCAAAGAGTCAAAATTGAGGAAGTTATGCATTGGTGAAGTTGACCTTTTTTGCAAAATTGCCAAAAGTCAACTATGCCAAAAACATCAAATTTTGCCAAATGGGCCTAATCTTTTTCACTTCTTTTGAGTTGGCAACATAGCCCACGAGCTCTAGCCTTTTCCACTTGTCCATATCTTATTTTTATTATTTATTTTGATTTTTATTTGAATTAATTTGATTTAAATCAAAATAAATCAAATAAAATCCAAAACATTGATAACAAGAGATTTTATGATTGTTTCAAGGCATTAGAGTGCACAAAAAGATTGGAAATAAGCCAAATTTGGAAGGTTTTAATGGGTGATCAAATCAAATCAAAAAGGATTGAAGGAGGAAGATTTGGATGCAATTATCAACCCTAACTCAGTCCTTGGTACATAAGGAGGCGAGGCAGACCTAAAAAAGGGCTAGAAACAGGCGTGAGAGGAAGAACAGAATCTGAAAAACCCAAGAAAAGTGTGAGATCAAAATCCCACTTAGAGGCATCCTCAAGACCTTTGAACAATCCCAATCTCTTCCTGGGACTCTCTAGAAGCTAAAGCAATCAAGAACGAGTCCATTCCAGTTCCAAATCGCTCTGTAAGTCGTTCACGATTTGGCCCTGTTCTTAAATCCAAATCTCATGTTTTAAGCATTGTTAGATATAATTAATCATATATTCTTAATCTATAGAACCTTTGCAAGCTTTCTGCATCATTTAATTTCATTTATATGGCCTGTAGCGAAATTCACCATTGTTAGGTTTTGGAGCTTTGTTTTAGGGTTTTTGATTACAGGGATAATTGGCCTTCGTAAGTGGTACAGTTGTGATCAGGAGGACGAAACGAACACAACCATGGCATTGGATTTTATTTCCATGGCATGTGGAAGATTTTGAGAATGCATAGTCTGTAGCAATGGACATTTGTCCGTAGGTATAGGTGAATGAACTTTTAGCGACAGTGCAAGAACAGGGACAAAGACGTGGCCATGTCTGATTTGGCCATTTGAATTTTCGCGCTGAAATTCCATTATTGCACTTGTTTCTTATTTATTTAATATTTTGTGTTATTGTTACAACAAAAACAAATGGCGTAGTGGCAGCCACGTGAGCTCTTAAGGCTTTAGAGGCTGGATGTGTGGGGTTCGATCCCTGCCTCCAACATTTGCCATTTTCTTGTTTTATTTCAGGTAATCCAGTGCATGCGAAGCCAGGAGATCCACCATATGCCTTCATCATCAATCATGCCAAGTGGCTGGATGGCCAAATCTGATGGCCAACCAGGAAGGAACACCCTAGGCCAAGTCAAACGTGCCATACAGGATCAAGAAAGTCAAACGGACTCCAACACTAATGGACCCAGAAATTGCTATTGGCACACCCCATTATCAGGCCCAACTTCTATCTTTCTTTATATTTTATTTTATTTCATTTATTTTATTTAAATTATTTTACTAACCAAAATAATTTTCTTTTTTATCAAAAAATCACCAAAAATATTTTTTTTTCCAATTAAAATTAGAATATTATTTTTAGCAATTAATTAATTAATTTAATTAGGTTTGATTAATTAGACAATTTTAATTTCCTTTTGTAAATAATTAAAATAAATTAGAATAAATAGGATTTACACTAACTTAATTGTATTTTATTTTTTCCTAAAATAACCAAAAAACCAAAAATATGTCATTTAGTTATTTTCATTAATTAATTTAATTAACTAATTAATTTTTGCATTTAATTTAGAAAACTTATTTCTTTTATTAAAAAAACAACAAAAACATTTTCTCTTTTAATTAGGATAGAAGTGTCAAAACCCTAATTTCGCATTCGATCTAACTTTCTCACGCGCTTTATTATTTTTATCCAATTATTGTATCTGCTCACAGTTCGTAATAGTTTTAATTAGGACTTTTACATCTATCGCTTTTATTTTCAAAGGGTTTGTTTTTGGCTATGTAAATACCCGAAGCCTTGTAGTAGCGTAGTTTAATTTCCGCACTTTTAAATTCCGCAAATTATTAACTGTTATATGTATGAATAATTAGGGTTTGCATGACAAGAATGTATGTCTAATTTTAAAATAGTTAGATCACCCTAAATGTGCAAAGATGAAATAAACTGAAACTGAATCATTCGCACATACGCACTCTTAGGGTACACTCACACTTTGTTGCCTTCGATAAACGGTCATTGAGTATAGGATATTTTAGTGGTCGTCCTTTTGTCCAAAGATCATAGTTGCCTTAGAATGGTTGCCTCGGATATTGTTGCCTCGGATAAATGATCTAAGACATTAGGGTTGTTACTAAGACGTCCTAACATTGCTTTAGTGATCGTACGTCCCTTTCGAATTGACCCTCAAAACTCCAACGACGGTGCTACCGACTCACTAATAGTGGGATAGCGCTGTCTAAAGGAAACGAACATAGAACGATTATTTTTTCGAGTAGGTAGATTAGTTCTTAAGTAATTTCTCATTCCAAACAAATTTTTCACAGTTACACTCCTTTACAAACAAAGTTTTCAAAAACTCTTCATTACACTCTTGAAGGCAGAAGCAAGAGTTAAATCGAAGTCAAAACAAAAACTTTTCAAAGCCCACAACCACAAAGAAAACAATTTTGAAAATGATGAGCAAGTACCTAAGATCCCGTAGATAACTACGGATAGAAAGGGTGTTAATACCTTCCCTTTCTATAATCTACCCCCCGTACTCATAAATATCTCGAAAAAGGAATTTTTTGTGCTTTTTTCCTTTCCTTGTTGGATAAAATAAAAGTTGGTGGAGACTCTTGCTTACCGCGACATTTTGCGTAAACAAATGCAAAACGCAAACCAGCAAAATTTCCTTAACGAAATAGGGAAACCACGTCCCGGTTCTGGCCACCGTATCACAGAACTGGCGACTCTGCTGGGGAATTAATAAGTGGGGTGTACCTTAAGAATAGTTCATTATATTGTTTTCAATTGTTTGATCTGTTTGCTTTATATTTGTGGGCCTTTATATCAGAGTTACTATAGATCCTAACCCGGATCTGGGGACACCTTTTAGGTAAGTAGCAATAGACTGTGAGGGAACTGTACAGCGTAGACCGATACGGTTGAAGCAGTAGCTACGTTGGTGTGACACTTTAGTTGGTACCGATATCCCTTGTGTAGGAACAAGGAGAGTATGAGGCTGCTAAGGGGTCATTAAGCATCAACTGACCTTAGAACCTATAATTGACCAACTTGGCCATAGAAAAGTAGCAGTATGCTACACTTATTGAGACCATACTCTGGCGATGATTCTGGCCGCAAGAAAAGGTTGCTAAACTGGAATTATAACTGATCGAGGATGGTCAGTGATATTGAGATCCTCTAGAACTCGGTTACTATTACTAGGACAGGTTGAACCAACTAAACTGAAAAAGGGTAATACCTAAACTCCATGTCAGCCTGAAATTTAAGGGCTATTGTGTGACTTGTTTGCCCTTACCATGTTTGCTATTTGTGAATACTTGTGGTGTGTTCTACCATGGCATCATGCACCATGACATTGCATGCATATTTCATCAGACTAACCCATTTCAAAGACTGAGGGGATTCATCTTTGTTCTATTTTGCAGATCATGGCATTTATGCGCAGAAATACTATTCGCATCAGCTTCGTACAAATCCCTGCTCAACGTAGAGAGTTGGTTTCTAAGGTTCCTGATACTTCTTCTTTTGTCAGTAGACATGGTCATCTACTCAGCCTGGTCACTTCCAAGTTGGATGAACAAATGATGAGCGGCTTGTTCCAGTTCTTTGACCCATTGCATCACTGCTTCACCTTCCCGAACTATCAGTTGGTCCCTACTTTGGAGGAGTTCTCTGATTTACTTGGCATCTCTATTCTAGGGCAGACACCCTTTACAGGATTGGAGGTAGCTCCTAGGCTAGAAGATATTGCTACAGCCCTACATCTGACAAAGGCTGAGATAATGTCTAACGGGGACATTCGGAGTGGGGTGAAAGGCTTCTTGGCTAAGTTCTTGATTGATCAAGCTCAACAGTTTTGGGACAGTTTGGACTTTCAAGCATTTGAAGATATCCTGGAACTTCTCATCTATGGCTTGGTTTTGTTCCCTAATTCAGATTCTTTCGTCGATGTGAACGCAGTGAAGATCTTCATGTCCCGTAACCCAGTGCCTACTCTCTTGGGTGATATTCTGCATGCTGTTTATGCCCGTACTGCTCGGAAACGGGGAACCCTTATGTGTTGTGCACCATTGCTGGTGAGGTGGTTTATTTCTCACCTCCCCAAATCTGTTTTGAAGAATGAGGAAGGTATGGGTTGGGCCTACAGAATTATGTCCCTTGCTCATACGGACATCATCTGGAGCACTAAAGACATGGAAGAAGTAGCTGTTATTGATCGCTGTGGGGAATACCCCAATGTTCGATTACTTGGAATTAGAGGAGGGATCACCTATAATCCTTATTTGGCCTTACGACAGTTTGGACGAGCTCGAAGGGACGGTCCTCATGAGCTGCTGCTTCCAAGCATTGTCTTTGACTTCCAGGGAGATGTTGAGGGACATCGCCGCAGATTTATACGAGCTTGGGATAGGGTGAACAAGTCTGATCCGCATGAGCTAGGAATAAAGACTTCTCTCCCAATGCAACCGTATCTCCGGTGGGTTCGAGCCTGCACTTAAAAGCTTAGGATGCCATACGAAGCTGTCTTACCAGTGATTGTAGAGCAAGCTGATGAAGAAGGGGCTCCTTGTACGATCATCCATCCTTACATGCCTACTGACATTGGGGCATTAAAGAGGTCTTGGATCCATCTAAGGGAATAACGGGATACTTACAGCGAGAAGTATCATGAACAGGAACGGAAGATCCTAAAGCTTACAAGGCAGTTGGAGAATGAGAGGGTCCTCAACGACTATGTCAGCATACAAGGAAAACGACCATGGGAGCGCTGATGTCTTTTGCTATTTCTAGTTTTGATTTACTTTTCAGTTTTTCTCTTCGTAACGCCTTAAAGGCATTTCTCAAACATTGTTTCAAGTTTTTAATCTAATAAAAGTGTGTTTTATTTTGGTTTACAAATTTGAATATCCCTAAAGTCTTTGAAATCTTATCATATGTTCCCATGCACCTCATCAGAGGTACCCTTACAGGTTTCTCATCTTCTTCGCTGTTTATTTCAGCAATCATGTCTTCTGAAACCTCTACTGATCAAGCTATTAAGGCTCTACAAGCTCAGAATGCTCAGTTCTAGGAAATGTTCATGAACCTGGCCAAGGGGCAGAAAGATTTGAAGACTCTTATCTTGAAGGACAACAAGAAGAAGAAGAATAAGAAGAAGAAGAATAAGAAGATGGTCCTCCTGAATATGGGTCACAGGTTTGGAAACAGGTTGTGAGAGGAAGCTGATTTGTCTCACTCATCTGGAGGGGGAGAGATTCAAGAAGAAAGGAGGGCTCCTAGCCCTGTGGTTTCTGACAGTGACACTGACTTTGATGAAGACCAGTATCCTCCTTGCGAGGATAGGTATAAGCAACTCGAAGACCGGTTAAGTGCGATGAGGATCCAGAAGATACCTGGGTTGGACTTTGGAGATTTGGGTTTGGCATCTGGGGTGGTGATCCCGCACTAGTTCAAGGCTCCTATCTTTGCTAAGTACGACGGGGTCTCTTGTCCGAAGTTACACCTCCGCTCGTACGTTAGAAAGATACAACCATATACTGCTGATAGGAACCTCTGGGTTCACTTCTTTCAAGATAGTCTGTCAGGGACTCAACTTGAATGGTTCTATTAACTAGAAGGAGCTAACGTCCGTAACTGGGAGGACCTTGCTGCTACTTTTTACAAGCAGTACCAATATAATTTCGACCTTGCTCCCACGCGTACCCAGCTTCAAGGTATATCTATGGGTGCGAGCGAAGGTTGTAAGGACTACGCTCAGAAGAGGAGAGATCTGGCAGGAAGAGTACAACCCCCTCTAGCTGATAGAGAGTTGGTGGATATGTTTCTTGGGACCTTGTCTGGTCCGTATTTCAATCATTTGATTGGTAGTTCATCGTCTGGTTTCACTGAGTTGATTATGACTGAGGAGAGAGTTGAAGCCGGTATTAAGAGCGACAAGATACATAAAGGTGCTTCATCAAGCACAGAGAAGAAGCCTTTCAAGAAGGAGTCAAGTGCAGTTTACAGCTCGAGGAGTCAAAATCGACTTGAGCTTCGCCAAGCCGTTAACGCGGTAGTTATATCAAGACCAATTGTTGCCCCACAACACAACAATCGGCAAAGAGTAGAGAGGCCTCAAAGACAGTTTACTCGGCTCAGTATGACTTTATATCAAATTCTGCCACAACTGTTGAAAACCAACTTGGTGATTACGAAGGAGGCTCCAAAGAATCCCAACACCACGTCACCGCTGTATAATCTGAACGCCCGCTGTGCTTATCACTCTAATAGCCCAGGGCATGATACCAATAACTGTTGGGCTTTGAAGAATAAAGTGCAGGATCTGATTGACGCTAAGGAGATCGAGTTTGAAGCGCCAGAAAAGCCAAATGTCATGACTGCTCCTATGCCCAAGCATGGAGTGAATGTTGTGGATGATGACTCGTTTGTGACTTCCGTGAAAGACATTTCTACTCTGTTGATGACTGTGAAGAAGAACTTATTATTGGCTGGTTTATTTCCGGGATGTGGCGAAGGTTTCCAGCTGTGTTCCATCCTACCTACTGGTTGCCATCTATTGAAGTCAGGTGTCCAACGCCTGATGGATAATAAAGAAATCTTGTTCGAGAAAACTTTTGTTCCTTTGATTCCTGTTGAAGAAGTTTCCATAATCACCATTTTCGACAATTCTTCCTAGGCTTCCTCGAGAAAGCCTATTAGAATTACATCTGTTTCGAGAATTACGCCATTGATCATTACTGTTCCTGGACCTATCCCTTACACGTCGGATAAGGTTGTCCCGTGGCACTATGGGGCCGATGTGTATTATCACGAGGTTAAATAAGACTTGAAGGATGAAGAGGTTGATACTGATATCAGCAATATTGTTGGATCTAGTAAAGTCACCCGAAGCAGAAGACTTTTTTCTCCAGAGATCTCCCCACCAATTGTCCAGAAGCCTGTTGTTATTACACCTGCCAATACATCTGCTACTGTCCCTGTTCATGTTCCAATCCTTACCCCTGTCGCTGAGTCATCTGACACTCGGGGCAAAGGGATCACCGGTGGGCCTGCCCAAACAGAGGCGCTGAGGAAGATTACTGTTGAAGCCTCTAGACAAGAGATAGAGGAAATTTTAAAGATCATCAAGAAAAGCGACTACAACATAGTCGAACAGCTGGGCCAAACCTCGTCGAAGATCTCTATGTTATCTTTATTGCTATGCTCAGAGGCCCATTCTAAGGCTTTGATTGCTTTCCTAAAAATTGCGCATGTGCTGCAGGAGACATCCACTGATCAGTTCAAAGACTGTGTGGCTAGTTTGACCACTAATAACGGGTTGGGTTTCTCTGACGCAGATTTGACTGCCAAGGGGAAGAATCACAATGACGCTCTGCATGTTTCAATCGAGTGCAGGGGCACTACCCTAGCTCACGTATTGGTGGATATTGGGTCCTCGTTGAATGTTTTACCCAAGAAAGCGTTAGACCGGTTAGACTGTGAAGGGTTGGTGCTGAAGCCGAGTAACATTGTGGTTAGGGCCTTTGACGGGTCCAAGAGGATGGTACATGGAGAGGTGGATATTCCAGTTAAGGTTGGTTCTCAGATTTTCGCGTCTACGTTTTATGTGATGGACATTCGACCATCTTATTCTTGTTTGCTGGGTCACCCGTGGATCCATAAAGCTGGGGCAGTAACTTCTACGCTCCACCAGATGTTGAAATACCCAGTAAAGGGGAAGATTGTTATAGTACAAGGAGAAGAGGAGTACATGGTAAGCCACCTCAACTCATTCCGGTATGTGGAAATGGACGGGGAGTTCATTGAAACCCCGTGTCAACATTTTGAAGAAGTCCCCCAGACGCTGGCGTCGACTGAAACTGTTGCTAAAGATCCTCCAATGAAGATGGCTTCCCTCAAGGATGCCCGGGCTGTTATTGAGAAAGGTGGATGTGCGAATTGGAGCCAACTCCTTGACTTTGCACACAAGACTGACAAGTTTGGTTTGGGTTTTACTGCAGAAGCTCAAAGGGTTGTTCGGCGTGCGCGGATTGGAAGACCTCCCATGTGTATCACTAATCCGGAAGTGAATGCGATTGAAGATGATGATGAAGAGTCTGAGTTTGACAGCTGGATTTACCCGACTACCGATGGCGGATTAAGAAATTGGACGACAAAGGACTTCGTGCCAATTTATTTTATTACACAGTAATAGACTTTTGTTTTGGATTTGTAACAGACGATTTTAAACTTTACGGCCCGGTGCCTTACCCGAGACACCGTGGCTTTGTTTGAGGGCTTATTATGTGTCATTTCCATATATCGTCAATAAAAGCATTGGACGTTTTCTTGCATTTCAAATTTTGCGCTCTTTGTTTTTCTTTTCTATCTTGCAAAAACAGTTATTTTACACACACACTCACATATACAGGTCTACATCCACTCTGGATCCCACTGATAACGACTCTGCTACTGGCAGTTATGACTTTGAAAGTTCGATCAACCAAGCCAAGGACGAAGGTGAGGATGATTGTGAAGTGCCTGGTGAACTTCCTAGATTATTACTACAGGAATGGAGGGCCATACAGCCGCATGAAGAGCCAATGGAAACAGTAAATCTGGGTACAGAGGTAGACAAGAAAGAGGTCAAGATCGGTGCAAATCTGGAGTCTAACATCAAACAACGGTTGATACAGATGTTGCATGACTATGTTAAGATCTTTGTCTGGTCTTATAAAGATATGCCTGGATTGGATACCGATATTGTGGTTCATCTCTTGCCAACTAAGGAAGACTGTCCTCCAGTGAAACAGAAAGTTCGCCGAATGCGCCTAGAGATGTCCGAGAAAATCAAAGCAGAGGTTATGAAACAGTATGACGCCGATTTTCTAGCAGTTACTTCTTACCCACAGTGGGTGGCCAACGTGGTTCTGGTGCTGAAGAAGGATGGTAAAGTTAGAATGTGTGTTGACTATAGGGATCTGAACAGGTCCAGTCCCAAAGATGATTTCCCTCTGCCTCATATCGACGTTCTGGTTGACAACACCGCACAACATAAGGTCTTCTCCTTTATGGATGGTTTTTCTGGTTACAATCAGATTAAAATGGCTCCCGAGGATATGGAGAAGACAACGTTCGTTACTCAATGGGGTACCTTTTTCTACAAGGTCATGCCTTTCGGATTGAAGAATGTTGGGGCAACGTATCAGCGCGCCATGGTCGCTCTGTTCCACGACATGATCCATCATGAGATTGAGGTATACGTTGACGATATGATTGCAAGGTCCCAGACTGAGGAAGAACATCTTGACCATCTTCAGAAGCTATTTGATAGGTTGAAGTTGTACAAGCTAATGTTAAACCCGAACAAGTGCACCATCGGAGTGAGGTCTGGCAAGCTGCTGGGTTTCGTTGTTAGTGATAAAGGTATTCAAGTAGATCCTGCAAAGGTGAAGGTTATACAAGAAATGCCAGCTCCCCGAACAGAAAAGGAAGTCAGAGGCTTTTTGGGACCTTTGAACTACATTGCCCGATTCATCTCACACCTGACCGCTACTTGTGAGCCGATCTTCAAGCTACTGAAGAAATATCAAGTGGTAAGATGGAACGATGAATGTCAAGCTGCTTCGAAAGGATTAAAGAATATATCTAAGAGCCTCTATTCTGATGCCTCCAGTTGAAGGGAGACCTTTAATCTTATACTTGACAGTACTCGACAATTTGATGGGGTGTGTGCTGGGGCAGCATGATAAGTCTATCCGAAAAGAGCATGCTATTTACTATCTTAGCAAAAAGTTTACCGACTGCGAGACCCGATACTCGTTGCTTGAGAAAACTTGTTGCGCTTTGGCATGGGTTGCTCGCCGGCTGAGACAGAATATGCTGACTCACACTACTCTGTTGATATCAAAGATGGATCCAATCAAGTATATCTTCGAAAAGCCTGCCTTATCCGGAAGAATACCAAGATGGCAGATGATCTTGACTGAGTACGACATCCAATACACGACCCATGAAGCAATCAAGGTAAGTGTATTGGCAGATCATTTGGCACATCAGGCAGTGGATGATTACCAGTCTATGAACTTCGAATTCCCGGATGAGAATATTATGTTGGTGACTGACTGTGAAACACCTGGACTGGATGAAGGACCTGAGGAGGGATCCCGATGGTCTATGTACTTTGCCGGGGCTTCAAACGCTTTGGGTAATGGCATTGGCGCCGTGATCATATCTCCTGAAGGCTCTCATACTCCGTTCACCGCCCGGTTATGTTTCAACTGCACCAACAACATAGCGGAGTATGAAGCGTGCATTATGGGCCTTCGAGCAGCTATTGACCTAAGGATTAAGTTCTTAAGTGTATTAAGAGATTCCACTCTCGTGATCAGTCAGATCTAAGGCGAGTGGGATACAAAACACCCAAATCTTATTCCTTACAAGGAGTATGTGTTGACGTTGCTTCCACATTTTGAGGAGATAACCTTTGAACATTTCCCCGGAGAGGAGAATCAGTTGGCGGACGCGCTAGCTACGATGTCCTCTATGTTCAAGGTCAGATGGGACAATAAAGCTCCCTAGATTACTATTGAGAGGTTGGACGAACCTGCACATTGCTGTGACATTGAGACTGAAGAGGTAACAGATAAACCCTGGTTTCACGAGGTGAAGAGGTATCTTGAGGCTCAGGAATATCCTGAGGGTGCATCTGTTAATGATAAGAAGTTTCTGAGGAGGTTCGCAGTGAAGTTCTTCATCAATAATGGTATTCTTTACAAGAGTAAACATGACTCAACCTTGCTGCGATGTGTGGATAAGAACGAAGCAAAAAGGATTATGGTAGAATTACATGAAGGTACTTCCGGGACTCATTCCAGTGGACACACCATGGCAAAGAAGATCCTTCGAGCAGGATATTATTGGTCCACCATGGAAGCCGACTGCTATCAGCATTCTCGGACCTGTCATAAGTGCCAAGTTTATGCTGATAAGGTACACATACCTCCAGTACCTCTGAATGTTTTGGCAGCTCCTTGGCCTTTTGCAATGTGGGGCATCGACATGATCGGCGAGATCAGACCTACTGCATCCAACGAGCATCGTTTCATCCTGGTAATTATTGATTACTTTACGAAGTGGGTTGAAGCATCTTCCTTTGCTACAGTAACCAAGAACGTCGTGGCACGGTTCATTCGGCACAATCTGATATGTCGGTATGGTGTACCAGAGAGGATCATTACAGACAATGGTAAGAATCTCAATAATAAGATGATCACCGAGTTCTGCAAACAGTTCAAGATACAACATCACAACTCTTCTCCTTACCGGTCAAAGATGAATGGGGCTGTAGAAGCGGCTAATAAAAATATCAAGAAGATTGTGCAGAAGATGATGGTGACATACAAAGATTGGCACGAGATGTTACCATTTGCTCTTCATGGGTATCGTACCTCAGCGCGGACGTCAACAGGGGCAACACCTTATTCCTTGGTTTATGGTATGGAGGAAGTCTTGCCCATTGAAGTTCAGATACCCTCTCTTTGGATTATGAAGGATGCAGGTTTGAGCGAAGATGACTGGATTCAGACCCGACTTGATCAGCTGAACTTAATCGATGAAAAAAGACTTACTGCTATTTATCATGGTCAAACGTATCAAAAGCGGATGATCAAGGCATTTAACAAGAAAGTTAAATGACAAGAGTATCAAGTTGGGGATCTGGTGATCAAGCGCATCATATTACCTCAAGGTGATCCCAGGCGAAAATGGACCCCTACTTACGAAGGGACATTTATGGTTAAGAACATTTTCTCAGGAGGAGATATGATTCTAACCACCATGGATGGTGACGACCTTCCTCACCCCGTCAATGCAGACATAGTGAAAAGATACTACGCATAATCAAAGACCCGCTAGGTTGACTGGCCTAAGCAAAAATAAGGGCTTCCCGGCGAACCAAAAGGGTTCGGGCAAAAATAAGGGATGAAAATGAAAAAAAACTGTACACCCGGCAAGTCGAAAACCTGAAAAGGCAGCTTGGGCAAAAAAGGGTATCCCGATGGACTGAAAACCCGAAAGGGCGGTCCAGGAAAAAATTAGGGATCAAAGCGTAACACTATGTCTCATTGGATCACCTTGCAACCAGACTTCGGTATCAACTATCAAGCTCGGACGACACCAAACAATCTGATCCACCTTCAACTAAGTAGCGAAGTGATGAGACGCTCGAGGACATAAAGGAAATAGCAGAGTTGGAGCCCAGTGGGATTATTCACATAGCTGTTTTTGTTGTTTTTCACAAATTGTATAAAATCTATTGTTTGGCGGCATTCTCTTACTAGGACGTCAGCCTCTTGTACAAAAACGCCTATTTACAGGCTAACTTCAAAATCAATATAAGTCATTTTTACAAAGAAATTTCAAACTATTTTCCTTTTTCTGTTTTTTTTTTGCGAGAACGTCCAATGTTCATTTTTGATATATGAATTTGACATTGATTGTTGCTCATAAAAATTTACATGCGAAACAAGAGAAGATTACTTGTAATATCAGAAACAGGGGCAAACAAGAGATGTCCAAATCATACAATTGTTATACCCACCAGGTATAGGGATAGACCTAGCTAGAGAAAAAAGATTGAAAGTACATTCATTCCCCGCAGAGTAAGAAGAAAGACAATGGTGTTAAAGCTCTCCCCAACTGAGACTCGCAACTGTGAATGAATCAGTAATATTCTCCCCAAGCAGAGTTTATCTACCATCAACACTAAAAAATAAATATCCCCAGCGGAGTATAAAAAAATATCCCCAGTGGAGTTTGAAAAAGTCATCCCCAGTAGACTCTGGAAGATTGTCCCCAGTAGAGTCTAAAAGGTTATTCCCCGTGAAGTCGCAACTAGAAAATCATCCCCAGCGGAGTTTATTCCTTTTACAAACGGAAATTTAACCCCCCAACAGGTTTCATTATCACCAGCAACGGTAATTCATCCCCAGCTAAATTTATCAACGGAATCCTTAGCAGAGCATCTCCTCCCCTACAGAGTCATTCTCTCGTCAGTTTATTCCCCAGCGGAGTTATCCTCTCCCGCAGGTTTATTCTCACAAACATCTTCATCCACTATCCCCAACGGAAACGAAGAATTCAACTCTTTTCTCCAGCAGCAATCCGGGATTTATTTTCCCCAGCTAAAAACATCACATTTCCATACATCATGACATGCATACGCATCATACAACACAATCTCATTTATTGTGAGAACATCATCGCTTGATACATATCAAGCATTACATACAGCTAACCTTTACCTTTCAGGAAGGATAAGATTAAATTCTCATGAAATTCAAGCTATGAAGCTTTTACCTCAGTTGAATTACGGACGAGTTCCTAAATCTCGACAGAGAATTTCCTCATTTGAATTACGGACGAGTTCCTAAATCTCAGCAAAAAAGTTTCCTCAATTGAATTACGGACGAGTTCCTAAATCTCAGCAGAGATGTTCCCTTAGTTGAATTATGGACGAGTTCCTAAATCTCAGCAAAAATGTTTCCTCAGTTGAATTACAGACGAGTTCCTAAATCTCAGCAGAGATGTTTCCTCAGTTGAATTACAGACGAGTTCATAAATCTCAGCATAGATGTTTCCTCAGTTGAATTACGGACGAGTTCCTAAATCTCAGCAAAGATGTTTCCTCAGTTGAATTAAGGACGAGTTCCTAAATCTCAACAGAGATGTTTCCTCAGTTGAATTATGGACGAGTTCCTAAATCTCAGCAGAGATGTTTCCTCAGTTGAATTACAGACGAGTTCCTAAATCTTAGAAAAAATGTTTCCTCAGTTGAATTACGGACGAGTTCCTAAATCTCAGTAGAGATGTTTCCTCAGTTGAATTACAGACGTTCCTAAATCTCAGCAAAGATGTTTCCTCAGTTGAATTATGGACAAGTTCCTAAATCTCAGCAGAGATGTTTCCTCAGTTGAATTACGGACGAGTTCCAAAATCTCAGCAGCGATGTTTCCTCAGTTGAATTACGGACGAGTTCCTAAATCTCAGCAAAAATGTTTCCTCAGTTGAATTACGGACGAGTTCCTAAATCTCAGCATAGATGTTTCCTCAGTAGAATAGCGGACAATCTAAGCTCCTAAAATTCTACTTCTCTCAACAAAGATCAGCATTCCACGGCGAAATCTTCCTCAACAACAGGTATACAAGCTCTCGCTAAGGAATCTCTTATGCGATCGACACTCCTTCAGATGGCATCTTTAAGCCCATCCCCTCGTCAGAAATTTCCAAATGGCATCTGTAAGCACATTCCCGACATCACAACACAATTTCTCCTTCATGCGAGTGCAAATTTCTGGGCACTCTAGTGTTCAATCCTCTTCCACCTGCGGATCATGAAAGGCACGAAAGCCAATCTACATCCTCAGGTTTAAGATTTAACAGGGGCAGATGTTGTACCCCAAAATTTTCCCTCCCATATTTCTCAAAACATTTCAAGAATGATACTCAAGTTGCTCAAGGTAGTCCAAGGGTTGGCCAGACAAGCCCTCTCCTAAGGCAGTCTACTTCAAATTAGGGTTTCATGTTGCATCAAGATACTTGAGTCCAAGTGATCCCAAGTGCTCACCAATGTCCTAATATGTTCCCAAGATCATCCATGTCAAGTTTCAAGCCTTGCAGAGGAAGTTTGCTCAGTCAATTGCTCAAAAGGTCCAAAAATCAACTATGCTAGGGCAAAAGTCAGCTGTGACCCACATACAGTCAAACTTCAAGATTTTTGGTCAACATACTCATTTTGAAGTATATTTCATCATTTTATCAAGGGTTGATCATGATTCATCAAGTATTTCTCATAATTCATCAAGACTCAAAAGTTGCTAAATTAGGGTTTTGTAGGAAAAGTCAACTTAACTTTGACAAAGCATAACTTTCTCATAATTTATGAGAAATGACCCATCAAAAGCTCATTTTTAAGAGGATGCAATTCCCTACAATCCATCTTTATCTACCAAGTTCAAAATATGCACTCACAAGAAGTTATGAATTTGGACATTATAGGTCATTTTGAAAAGTCAGCAAAACACCTTTTTTGTCAAAGCTTCATACATGAGCATGGAATATCAAATTGATATGACACCAAAAGGGTTGATTGGAGGACATCTCAAGCTTTCTAAAAAGTCAAAGAATACCTCAAAAGAGTCAAAATTGAGGAAGTTATGAATTGGTGAAGTTGACATTTTTTGCAAAATTGCCAAAAGTCAACTATGCCCAAAACTTCAAATTTTGCCAAATGGGCCCAATCTTTTTCACTTGTTTTGAGTTGGCAACATAGCCCATGAGCTCTAGCCTTTGCCACTTGTCCATATATTATTCTTATTTTTTTATTTTTTATTTTTATTTGAATTAATTTGATTTAAATCAAAATAAATCAAATAAAATATAAAACGCTGATAACAAGAGATTTTATGATTGTTTCAGGTCTTATTACACAGCTAGCATCATTCAAATTCGTGCAAGGCATTAAAGTGCACAAAAACATTGGAAATAAGCCAAATTTGTAAGGTTTTAAAGGGTGAATCAAATCAAATCAAAAAGGATTGAAGGAGGAAGATTTGGATGCAATTATCAACCCTAACTCAGTCCTTGGTACATAAGGTGGCGAGGAAGACCTAAAAAAAGTCTAGAAACAGGCGTGAGAGGAAGAACAAAATGTGAAAAAACCAAGAAAAAGTGTGAGATTGAAATCCCACTTAGAGGCATCCTCAAGACCTTTGAACGATCCCAATCGCTTCCTGGGACTCTCTAGAAGCTAAAGCAATCAAGAACGAGTTTATTCCAATCCCAAATCGCTCTGTAAGTCATTCACGATTTGGCCCTGTTCTTAAATTCGAATCTAATGTTTTAAGCATTGTTAGGTTGAATTAATCATATATTCTTAATCTATAGAACCTTTGCAAGCTTCCTGCATCATTTAATTTCATTTATATGGCCTGTAGCAAAATTCACCATTGTTAGGTTTTGGAGCTTTGTTTTAGGGTTTTTGATAACAGGGACAATTGGCCTTCGTAAGTGGTACGGTTGTGATCAGGAGGACGAAACGGACACAACCATGGCATTGGATTTTATTTCCATGGCCTGTGGAAGATTTTGAGAACACATAGTCTGTAGCAACGGACATCTGTCCGTAGGTATAGGTGAACGAACTTTTAGCGATGGTGCAAGAACAGGGACGAAGACGTGGCCATGTCTGATTTGGCCATTTGAATTTTCGCGCTGAAATTCCATTCTTGCGCTTAATACTTATTTATTTATTATTTTGCATTATTTTTACAACAAAAACAAATGGCGTAGTGGCAGCCACGTGAGCGCTTAAGGCTTTAGAGGCTGGAGGTCAGGGGTTCGATCCCTGCCTCCAGCATTTGCCATTTTCTTGTTTTATTTCAGGTAATTCAGTGCATGCGAAGCCAAGAGATCCACCATATGCCTTCATCATCAATCATGCCAAGTGGCTGGATGGCCAAATCTGATGGCCATCCAGGAAGGAACACCCTAGGCCAAGTCAAACGTGCCATACAGGATCAAGAAAGTCAAACGGACTCCAGCACTAATGGGCCCAAAAATTGCTATTGGCACACCCCATTATCAGGCCCAACTTCTATCTTTCTTTATATTTTATTTTATTTCATTTATTTTATTTAAATTATTTTACTAACCAAAATAATTTTCTTTTTTATAAAAAAATCACCAAAAATATATTTATGTCCAATTAAAATTAGAATATTATTTTTAGCAATTAATTAATTAATTTAATTAGGTTTGATTAATTAGACAATTTTAATTTCCTTTTGTAAATAATTAAAATCAATTAGAATAAATAGGATTTACAATAACTTAATTGTATTTTATTTTTTCCTAAAATAACCAAAAAACCAAAAATATGTCATTTAATTATTTTCATTAATTAATTTAATTAACTAATTAATTTTTGCATTTAATTTAGAAAACTTATTTCTTTTATTAAAAAAACAACAAAAACATTTTCTCTTTTAATTAGGATAGAAGGGTAAAAACCCTAATTTCGCATTCGATCTAACTTTCTCGCGCGCTTTATTGTTTGTATCCAATTATTGTATCTGCTCACAGTTTGTAATAGTTTTAATTAGGACTTTTACATATATCGCTTTTATTTTCAAAGGGTTTGTTTTTGGCTATGTAAATACCCGAAGCCTTGTAGTAGCGTAGTTTAATTTCCGCACTTTTAAATTCCGCAAATTATTAACTGTTAGATGTATGAATAATTAGGGTTTGCATGACAAGAATGTATGTCTAATTTTAAAATAGTTGGATCACCCTAAATGTGCAAAGATGAAATAAACTGAAACGGAATCATTCGCACATGTGCACTCTTAGGGTACAATCCCACTTGGTTGCCTTCGGTAAACGGTCATTGAGTATAGGATATTTTAGTGGTCGTCCTTTTGTCCTAAGATCATAGTTTCCTCGGAATGGTTGCCTCGGATATTGTTGCCTTGGATAAATGATCTAAGACATTAGGGTTATTACTAAGACGTCCTAACATTGCTTTAGTGTCCGTACGTCCCTTTCGAATTAACCCTCAAAACTCCAACGACGGTGCTACCTACTCACTAATAATGGGATAGCGCTGTCTAAAGGAAACGAACATAGAACGATTCTTTTTTTGAGTAGGTAGATTAGTTCTTAAGTACTTGCTCATTCCAAACAAATTGTTCACACTTACACTCCTTTACAAACAAAGTTTTCAAAAACACTTCATTACACTTTTGAAGACAGAAGCAAGAGTTAAATCGAAGTCAAAACAAAAACTTTTCAAAGCCCACAAACACAAAGAAAACAATTTTGAAAATGATGAGCAAGTACCTAAGAGCCCGTAGATAACTACGGATAGAAAGGGTGCTAATACCTTCCCTTTCTATAATCTACCCCCCGTACTCAGAAATATCTCGAAAAATGAATTTTTCTGTGCTTTTTTCCTTTCCTTGTTAGATAAAATAAAAGTCGGTGGCGACTCTTGCTTACCGCGACATTTTGCAAAAACAAACGCAAAACGCAAACCAGCAAAATTTCCTTAACGAAATAGGGAAACCACGTCCCGGTTCTGGCCACCGTATCACAGTTGCCTTCGGAAAATGATCACTATTCTCGAAATGTGAGAATTTTTAGTGGATGTCCTCTAATTCGAAAGATCACTAGTCCCTCGATGACCCTTTCAATGTTGCCTCAGTAAAAAAAAGTTATCTTAGAGTTTTAGGACAATTACTAAAAGGTCTTGCCATTGTTAGAACAATGTTTGAATCTACTACCCTATATTTAAGTTTTGATGATAACAAAGTGAAAAGATATAGTATTTATATGTTTCATGTTTGAACTATATGCTGCCTAAAATTACTATGCTCTGACTTGCAGATACGCTGATTAAAATAAGCAAGATCACTTCTTCAGCATCAGAATTTGATTTCATACACCAGCATCAGAAGTTGCTGAATCAGAACATCAAGATCAGATGATCAACTCACGTACATGCTGAAGCTTGATGAACAGAACTGCGCGTAAACACTCTGATACAAAAACAATAGTTCATCAGCAGCGAAGCAGAATCAGAATGAGCCAAGCCAGAACGTGCATTGAAGAAGCAACGGTACTGTGCATTGAACGCTAATTAATTCCAACGGCATCATTCTAGACAAGATCTTCTCAAAAAGGAAAGCTTGTTATTAGCATTGAATCAAGAATATTGCATTCAACGTTCATCTTCTCAAGTGCTATATAAACAAGGCTTCGAAGATTATAATGGCTAATGCTCTCCAATTCTCTACACGCAAAAAGGCTGAACAATAATCTTCATCTACCAGTTTTGCTAAACCACAAACTCTGATACTCCATTAGTGTTTAGCAATCTAAGTTTCTAAGCTTCATTTGTGTATACATCACAGTTGTGATAAAGTTTTGTAGAAAACATTCACACACATTTGTTTTGTACCTTTGTAAGAAAGTGTTGCCTTGACAAACCGGATTGTGGTTTGAATCAAGAAGGCTTTAGAAGTTGTTAAAGCAGTCTGTAATATTCAGTTGAATATAGTGAATTAAGACCTCGTTGGAGAGAGGCGAAATCACCTTGACGGGTGGACTGGAGTAGTTTGAGATCAAACGAACCAGGATAAAAATATCTTGTCAATTGCTTTAAGATTTCAGTTTTACAATTCAACCCCCCCCCCCCCCCCCCCTTCTTGTGTTTTTCACCCCTTCAATTGGCATCAGAGCGCCTGGTTCTGAGCTAAAACACTTAACTGTGTCAGTACAAGATCCAGCGTCAGAAAAACACAATGGCAGGAAACAACTCTCATTTCAGCAATGACAACAATGAGGACAGAGACAGATTCAGCGGCAAACCTCCAGTTTTTGATGGAGAAAACTTTGATTACTGGAAAGACAGAATTGAAAGCTTCTTTCTAGCACATGATGCTGATCTGTGGGATATGGTGACAGATGGATACACGCACCCTGTGAATGCAACTGGTCAGAAGATTGATAGAAAATCAATGACTGATCAACAAAAGCGTGATTTCAAGAATCACCATAAGGCCAGAACCATCCTCCTCAGTGCCATCTCCTATACTGAGTATGAAAAGATCTCCAACAGAGACACAGCTAAGAACATCTTTGATTCTCTCAGAATGACGCATGAGGGCAACGTTCAAGTCAAAGAAACAAAAGCTCTGGCGCTCATTCAGAAGTATGAGGCGTTCAAAATGGAAGAATCTAAATCCATTGAAACTATGTTCTCTAGATTCCAGATTCTGGTAGCTGGTCTCAAAGTTCTGGACAAAGGATACTCTACTGCTGACCATGTCAAGAAGATAATCAGAAGCTTACCCAAGCAGTGGAGGCCTATGGTTACTGCTCTGAAGCTAGCGAAGGATCTCAACAAAATCACTCTGGAGGAACTTATAAGCTCCCTCAGAAGTCATGAGATAGAGCTCGAAGCTGATGAGCCTCATAAGCAAGGTAAGTCTTTAGCTTTAAAATCTAACAGAAAATCTGAATCTAAAGTTTTGCAGGCAGTTGAAGAAACATCTGATGGATCCTCATCAGAAGAAGACGAACTTTCCCTTCTCTCCAGAAGAGTAAATCAACTGTGGAAGCAAAGACAAAGGAAGTTCAGGAATCCCAGAAGATATGATCAGAACGAGTCTTCTTCCAGATACAGAAGGACAGATTCTTCCTCTGGATACAGAAGATCTGAAGGCTCCTCCAGTAGCAAGAAGCCAAACACAAAAGACATCATCTGCTACGAGTGCAATGAGCAAGGACACTACAAGAGTGACTGCCCAAAGCTTCAGAGGGAAAAGCCCAAAAAGAAGTTTGGAAGAGAGAAGAAGAAAAGTCTCATGGCCACATGGGATGACTCTGACTCGTCTGAAGCTGACTCAGAATCAGATGATGAAAGGGCAAACATAGCGCTCATGGCTAACATTCCAGATGATAGTGAAGCTTCTGAATCAGACTCAGAATCAGACACAGAAGAGGTATTCCCTAACTTCGCTGTTAATTTTACAAAGGCTGAACTTGCTGAAAGCCTCAATGAAATTCTGGAACGTTATCAGCAGATTAGAGCTAAATTCAGAGACCTGAAAAGGAATCTTGAATCTGACTCTAATAAGTCTGAGAGTCTCAAATTGGAAAACTCTGAGCTGAGAGATAAAATTTTAAAATTAGAAAACTCTTTACAAAACTCTCAGAAGGAACCAATTTCTGAAACTCCCAGCAACGCTGATGAGATCATCAAGGAGTATGATCATAGTTTCCAGAAGTTCCTTGCTAAAAGCATAGATAGAAGCAAAATGGCTTCAATGATCTATGGAGTTAGCAGAAACGGCAGGAAAGGAATAGGATACCAAGGTAAGGTTCCTGCACCTAAGAATGTCATGGATTTAACCATTAAACACACTCCTCTAAATTCACACTTTGTGTATGGTCACACACATGACATCAAATATACTAGCAGTAAGCACTCTGTGAAACCAAAATTCAACCAGAGTTTTGGTAAAACTAACAAATCAGGACCCAAGAAGATCTGGGTACCTAAGGATAAAATAATACATGTTGCAGATATCTTTAGCAGCAAGTCAGAAACACCAGTCATGGTACCTGGACTCTGGCTGCTCACGACACATGACGGGAAGAAGGCATATGTTCCAAAGCCTGGAACTTAAGCCTGGAGGCCACGTTGGCTTTGGAGGCAATCAGAGGGGAAAGATAATTGGCTCTGGAACTGTAGGTAATGGAAATCTTCCCTCTATTAATAATGTTCTGCTTGTAGATGGATTGATGCATAATCTGTTATCCATAAGTCAATTAAGTGATAACGGTTATGATATAATCTTTAATCAAAAATCATGTAAAGCTGTTAGTCAGAAAGATGGGACTATCCTGTTTAATGGAAAGAGGAAAAACAACATTTACAAAATCAAACTTTCTGAACTAAAGAGTCAGAACGTAAAATGTCTTCTGTCTGTTAACAACGAGCAGTGGATCTGGCACAGAAGATTGGGGCATGTTAGTATGAGAAGAATATCTCAGATTAACAAACTCAATCTGGTCAGAGGGCTTCCAAATTTGAAGCTCAATTCAGATGCTCTGTGTGAAGCATGTCAGAAAGGCAAATTTGCAAAACCTTCTTTTAAATCCAAAAATGTTGTTTCTACCTCTAAGCCATTAGAACTTCTGCACATTGACTTATTTGGACCAGTTAAAACTGCTTCAGTCAGTGGTAAGAAGTATGGGTTAGTAATCGTAGATGACTATAGCAGATGGACATGGGTAAAGTTCTTAAGACACAAGGACGAGTCACACTCTGTGTTTGTTACCTTCTGTAACCAAGTTCAGAATGAAAAAGATCTTAGAATCGTTAAAGTCAGAAGTGATCATGGTGGAGAATTTGAAAATAAAGATTTTGAGTCATTCTTTAATGACAAAGGCATTCTGCATGATTTCTCTTATCCTAGAACTCCCCAACAAAATGGAGTTGTAGAACGAAAGAACAGAACATTGCAAGAAATGGCCAGAACCATGATCAATGAGACAAACGTTGCTAAGACTTTCTGGGCAGAGGCAATAAACACAGCGTGCTACATTCAGAATAGAATCTCAATAAGACCTATTCTGGAAAAGACTCCATATGAACTGTGGAAGAACAGAAAGCCCAACATTTCGTATTTTCATCCATTTGGATGTACTTGCTTTATGTTAAATACAAAGAATTATTTGAACAAGTTTGATTCTAAGGCACAGAAGTGTATTATGTTAGGATACTCTGAACGCTCAAGAGGGTACAGAGTATACAATACAGAAACACAGATTGTGGAAGAATCAATCAGTGTTCGTTTTGATGACAAGCTTGACTCTGAAAAGTCAAAGCAGAATGAAAATCTTGCAGGTATAGAAATTGAATTTGCAGGTTCTGAAGACAAGTCATCAGAAGCTCTCAACACAGACATTCCTTCAACGTCTGAAAGGAGCAATGCTAGAAATCCTACAACTGCTGTTGATCAACCTCAGAAGAGATTACCCAGAAGCAGTTTGGATCACCCAGAAGAAACTATCCTAGGAAGAAAGGAAGATCCAATCAGAACAAGAGCAAGCTTCAGAAACTCTGAAGAAACTCTTATGGGACTTGTGTCTCTGATTGAACCTTCTTCTATTGATGAAGCACTTCTGGATAATGACTGGATTCTGGCAATGCAAGAAGAGCTGAATCAATTCACCAGAAACGACGTATGGGATCTCGTTCCCAGACCAAAAGGATTCAACGTCATTGGAACAAGATGGGTGTTCAGAAACAAGCTAAATGAACAAGGTGAAGTCATCAGAAACAAGGCACGACTGGTTGCACAAGGTTATAGTCAGCAAGAGGGGATAGACTATACAGAAACCTTTGCCCCAGTCGCCAGGTTAGAATCTATCAGACTTTTAATTTCATTTGCTGTTAATAGAGGCATCACTCTGTATCAGATGGATGTCAAAAGTGCATTCTTAAATGGTTATATAGAAGAAGAAGTTTATGTTCACCAACCCCCAGGTTTTGAAAATACAAAACATCCAGAACATGTTTTCAAACTGAAAAAGTCACTGTATGGTCTGAAACAAGCTCCCAGAGCTTGGTATGAAAGGCTAAGTAACTTTCTGCTTGAAAATGAATTCACCAGAGGGAAAGTGGACACTACTCTATTCTGTAAAACAGTTAAGAGTGACATTTTAGTCTGTCAAATTTATGTTGATGATATTATTTTTGGTTCTACTAATCCTTCTCTTGGAAGAAAATTTGCTAAGTGTATGCAGGCAGAATTTGAGATGAGCCTCATGGGGGAACTGAAATTCTTTCTAGGAATTCAGATCAATCAAACTCCAGAGGGAACTTACATTCATCAGAGCAAATACATCAGAGATCTTCTGAAGAAATTTGACCTCTCAGAATGTAAGCCATCAAAGATTCCAATGCATCCCACGTGCATTCTGGAAAGAGAAGAGGTAAGCAAAAGTGTAGAACAGAAGGTCTACAGAGGTATGATTGGTTCTCTCCTTTATCTGACAGCTTCAAGACCTGATATCTTATTCAGCGTATGTATTTGTGCTAGATTCCAATCAGATCCTAGAGAATCTCACTTAACAGCTGTTAAGCGAATTTTCAAGTATCTGAAAGGTACTACTAATCTGGGTTTGTTTTATAGAAAATCTAGTGATTACAGCTTAGTAGGCTACTGTGATGCTGATTTTGCTGGAGACAGAGTGGAACGTAAAAGTACTTCTGGAAGCTGCCAGTTTCTGGGAGAAAATCTGATCTCGTGGTCCAGCAAAAGGCAATCAACAATTGCTCTGTCAACAGCAGAAGCTGAGTACATAGCAGCAGCAGGATGTAGCACACAAATGCTCTGGATGAAAAGTCAGCTTGAAGACTTCCAGATTTTTGAGAGTAACATTCCTATTCTTTGTGATAATACTTCTGCTATTTGCTTAAGTAAGAATCCTATTTTACATTCTAGAGCTAAGCATATAGAAATAAAACATCATTTCATTAGGGACTATATTCAGAAAGGTATTTTAAACTTGAAATTTATAGATACAGACCATCAATGGGCTGATATCTTTACTAAACCCCTTTCAGAAGATAGGTTCAATTTCATTCTGAAACATCTCAGCATGAAAGTATGCCCAGAATGAAAATGTTTTAATTCCATGTATTTATCTTCAGAATGTAATTATTTTACTGTGAACTTCTGATCAATCTTCTTTCAGAAAGATAGAACATGCAGATTGTATCAGATGCAAGTCTAAAGATCTGAGAGTCTAATCTCAAATACAGACGTGCTGATCACTACATCAAACAAGTGTCATCCAATCATCAGCAAATCCCTGAAGCAGAACGCGTGCACGCTTCTGAGAAGGCAAAGCGCTGATTGGGTGCATTGAGACACATGTCTGGTAACCGTTTTTAAGTATCTTTCTCAAATCCCCCAAAATCAGCAAGCATTTAATGAAAAGTAATCACGCTTGTTAAATGGCAATCATTATTTTTCTCTCTCTTAAAAACGTTTAATTTTTCAAAATAATTTTTGAAAACTCTATTTAAGCACATTAATCCTTCATTTTCATTCTTTACGCTTTCTCATAATCTCTTAAGCATTTTCTGCATATTTCTGAGTTTATCTCCTACAAACCTTTTTCTCTCAAATCATTCTCAAAGCTTTTTTGTGAGAACAATGGCATCCTCCAGCATTTCTGCAGGCAATCAGAAGAAAGAAACCTCTGAACAATATCAGGTGCCCCTCAGAACTCTTCTCACACCGGGCTCAAAAGTGGGAGAGGTATTTCGATAGGTTGGTTGGACCAACATTCCCAGAGCTTGTCAAGGAATTTTGGATTCACGCCAAGATTTATAAACATCTAGTCATCTCTTCTATCATGGGAAAGAAGATAGTGATTTCTGAAGATCTCATTGCAAAGCTAATCGGTCAAAGTGGTGGTGGAGTCCGTTGTGTGGACATGGCTGATAGATGCCCTGATATAGGTGTGGTAGCCAACAGCATTTTCACTCTTGGATTTCCCAGCAGCAAAATTAAGGATCTGAAGGATCACTGCAGAGTATGGGCCAAGATTGTTCTTGGATGCTTCAATCACAGGAAACCAACAAGTTCTCCTGATTATATAAACGTGGATCAGCAATTTCTGATCTACTTTATTGATCAGAGGGTAAAGATCAATCTGGCACACTTCCTGTTCAACCATCTCAAGACCAGTGTCAAAGAAACAAGAGAAGAAGAAAGGACCAAAAGGGACTGGATACCGTTTGGAAGGCTCATATCAGATATTCTGACAGAGAATAAGCTGATAGAGTATCTGAGCGAAGCTCAAGTGCTGAGCACTATTGAACCTACTGTTGGAAAACCGCTGAACGCTAAGAACCTGAAAAAGATGAAGCTGATAGAAAATATTAAGAAGGAACCCAGAGCTACTTCAACTGCTGACATCTCCAGCAGAAGAGTGCCTCTGAGTGATTTCCCAAAATTTTCTGAAATGGAATCCAAACCTGATATGTTTCTCAAGTATCCAGATTCATACAAGGAAGAAGATACAGGTTCAAAGCTGAAGATCAAAGATCTGAGTCAACCCCAACCTGAAGTGACTCAGAAGAAGACAAAGAAGAGGAAAGCGCCAACAGAAGGATCATCTCATCAGACTCCAAAGAAAAGAGGTATTTCATCTGCTGCCCCTATTTCAAATTCATCTACTATTCCAACATCTGCTGCCCCTTCTCAAACCTCTCACAGAATATCCATTCCAATCCATACCATTGATGAAACCATACCAGAAGACCCTTCTGAGGCCTTACTACTCAGAAGACCCAGAACTAAGATTCCCAAACAACCAACTGTTTCAACAACACCAGCACTTGATAGAGTGCTAGCTGATATTGAGCGTGAACATGCTTCTGCTCAACCAAATTCTGAACCACCAAATATTCCTCCTCCACAACCAGAACCACAACCTGAACCAGAACCACAACAACAACAACCACTCACAGAAGAACCTCTGATCCCTAAGCAATCAGAGATTCCACCTCCTCAACCAGAAAATAATCCACCTTCACCACAAACAGAGTTTCACCGCTATGAAACCCCTTCTCCTCATCATTCTGACCCCCACTCACCTCAACCTTCACCGCTGGCAATCCAGTTGCCATGTGGAACCACTATTGTCAGGCCCTAGTTGCCATCTTCAGAGGAATCAACACCTCCAAAAACTCCAACCACTCCAATAGAAATATCTGACTCTGATTCTGATACCCTTCCTCCAAAACAAACAGCCCCTCAGCAAACCTCTGAAAACCCCAGCAGAACTTTCATTGACTTAACAAGTCTTGAACGTCTTGCTGATCTAAGACACAAAATTGCCATCCCCAAACCAAAGCAACCAGATGTTGGCTCTGGTATTTTGAATTTTGAAACAGGAATGCTGCAATGGATTGCTTCTTTGAAGCAAGTCTGTCCGGGGATGATCGACCCAGCTGCTTCTGATCAGCTCTGGTCACAGTTCAGACTATGGGTACGTGCTGAAGCCCTCAAGCTGCAGGACGTCAACTACGAGCTGGCTCAACAGAACTTTAGCAAGCTGCTGAAGGAAGTTGAGAGTCAGCTGCCTCAAGAAGTTGTGCTCCCTCTGGACAGTGAATCTTGGTCTGAGAAAGAGCAAGCTGCACAGGTGCAACCATCAGAAGAAGACAAGACCATTCAGGCTGAAGAAAATCCAGCAGAAGATGTCGCTGAAAGTTCTGAGAAGCTTCCTCCCTCTGACACTTCTCAAGCTGCCTTGGACAGGCAGGCTCTGGAAGAATTAAGGCTGAATGACTTGCGTCTACAGCAGCGGATGGAAGAGAATGATCAGAAGATGAAAGCAAGAATGGATGTACAGGACAGCAAGATTGACACTGTTGTCAACATGGTTCAGAAGCAGAATGAAACTTCTGAAAAGATTCAAGCAATGCTGGAAAGCCTGTTCTCACGCATGCCCCCACAACCTTAAATTTTTTTTTCATGCATGACATTCTCTATGTTTTCTTCATTTTCTGATGTACTGTTTTGACTATGTTTTGTAATGTTCTTTTGCTCTGATTATGAACTATTTTAATATAATTTGTTTTTCTGATCTAAATTGTTTTAGCACATCTCCAACACTTTTTGATTGCTGACAAAAAGGGGGAGAACAAGAATGATATTTAAAATCAATAACGGCTAACTAGACAGAAATTCTCAACCATTCTAACTCTATTACTTGAAATGTTTTTCTGTTTTTGTTTAAAGTCTACAGACACAAGGAAACTCCTGAACACTATGAAGACTAGAAGCTCTGATCAAAATGTAGAAGCTCTGATCAATGTTGCTCTGATCTAATATGAAGATTCTGATCGACCAAATACTCTGATCCAAAGCAAAGCTCTGACAGGAAAAGCTCTGAAGCTCTGCTCTCTGACAAGTCAAAGACTCTTAATCTGATGTTCAAAGAAAGACAAAGATCTGATCCTGAAGAACACGTATCATCAAAGGGAAGTAATCAACTCAGGGGGAGTATCTCTTAACTCTGATTTTTACGTACTTCTTATTCTGATACATTTCCCAGACACCTTTTCACGTTATTTTTCATTTAAAATATCTAGTTTTTGTCATCATCAAAAAGGGGGAGATTGTTAGAACAATGTTTGAATCTACTACCCTATATTTAAGTTTTGATGATAACAAAGTGAAAAGATATAGTATTTATATGTTTCATGTTTGAACTATATGCTGCCTAAAATTACTATGCTCTGACTTGCAGATACGCTGATTAAAATAAGCAAGATCACTTCTTCAGCATCAGAATTTGATTTCATACACCAGCATCAGAAGTTGCTGAATCAGAACATCAAGATCAGATGATCAACTCACGTACATGCTGAAGCTTGATGAACAGAACTGCGCGTAAACACTCTGATACAAAAACAATAGTTCATCAGCAGCGAAGCAGAATCAGAATGAGCCAAGCCAGAACGTGCATTGAAGAAGCAACGGTACTGTGCATTGAACGCTAATTAATTCCAACGGCATCATTCTAGACAAGATCTGCTCAAAAAGGAAAGCTTGTTATTAGCATTGAATCAATAATATTGCATTCAACGTTCATCTTCTCAAGTGCTATATAAACAAGGCTTCGAAGATTATAATGGCTAATGCTCTCCAATTCTCTACACGCAAAAAGGATGAACAATAATCTTCATCTACCAGTTTTGCTAAACCACAAACTCTGATACTCCATTAGTGTTTAGCAATCTAAGTTTCTAAGCTTCATTTGTGTATACATCACAGTTGTGATAAAGTTTTGTAGAAAACATTCACACACATTTGTTTTGTACCTTTGTAAGAAAGTGTTGCCTTGACAAACCGGATTGTGGTTTGAATCAAGAAGGCTTTAGCAGTTGTTAAAGCAGTCTGTAATATTCAGTTGAATATAGTGAATTAAGACCTCGTTGGAGAGAGGCGAAATCACCTTGACGGGTGGACTGGAGTAGTTTGAGATCAAACGAACCAGGATAAAAATATCTTGTCAATTGCTTTAAGATTTCAGTTTTACAATTCAACCCCCCCCCCCCCCCCCTTCTTGTGTTTTTCACCCCTTCAGCCATGTTGCCTTAAGTGACCATAATCGTCCCTTTCGATTGTCCCTTAAACACCAACGATGGTGCTACCTACTCCTTAATAGTAGGATATCACTGTCTAAAAGAAATAAGAAAACGAACAGTCTTTTTCGAGTAGGTAGAAACTCTTAAGTACTTGCTCAAAACAATAAATTTTTCACACTTACACTTTCAAACACTTTTCAAACAAAGTTTTCAAAAACACTTTATCACACCCTTGAGAACTGATACAAGGGTTACCATAAAGTGAACACCGACTAAGGCATTTTCAAAACTCTACAAAACACACACAAAAGCAATTTAAAAATGAGCAAGTACCTAAGAGCATGTGGAAAACCATGGATAGAAAGGGCGCTAACACCTTCCCTTTCTATAATCTACCCCCCTTCCCTTTCAGAAAACTCTCGAAAGGTTTTTTCTGTTCTTTTTCCCTTTTCCTTTGTTGGATAAAATAAAAGACGGTGGAGACTCTTGCTTACCGTACATTTGCAAACAAAAAATGTAAAAACAATAGTAACAAAAAAAGTCGGTTCTACCACCGTATCACAGAACTGGTGACTCTGCTGGGGAGTTATGATTTGTAAAGTGGGGTTTACCTTAGGATCTAGGTCATTTTAATTGCTTCTTTTGGTTGTATTTTTTGATTTACTTTTAAGGGTATCTGTTTAGGTTGTTTGGATTCTAAACCCGGATCGGGGAATTCCTTTTAGGTAAGTAGAAATAAACTGTGAGGGAGTTGTGCGGGGTATACCGACACGGTTGAAACAGTAGCTACGTTGATGTGATACTTTGGTGTGTACCGGTAGCTCTTGAGTAATCAAGGAGAATACAGGGCCGCTGCGTGGTATCATAAAGCGTCAACTGACCTTAGTACCTTAATTGACTAACTTAGCTTTTTAGGACGTAGTGAGATAGCCGTCTTTGGTGTAAACCCAAAGTCGGTTAATACTTGATGCTACACTCATTGAGGTTTGACTCTTGAGTTTTGTTTGGTGGCAAGTCAATTGTCTATCGGAACGAAATTTGGGGGGGGGGGGGGGGGGGGAAGATCAGTGATATTGTGATCCCTTAGAATCCAGTTACAATATTTAGGATAGGTTGAACCAATCCAACTTCAAGAGGATACTACCTTAAAACCCATGCAAGCCTAAACCTAAGGCTGTTTGTGTGACTTGTGTGCTTTCAACTTGAACTACTTGCAGGGTTTTATTATATGACAACATGAGTTCCTTGCAGGTTTTATTTACAGTCATTATCCAATAACTTGTATTTCTTACAGGGTTTACTTGCTTACATCACCTCGAACTTTTGCTTAAACGCATAGCATACACATCATAACATCATGCCTTAAAATTTCCTTAACCATTTCAAGGATCTCAAGGGTTTATGATGCAGATTATGGTAATTCAGACGCCTAGCAAGGTGGAAAGGGGATTTATTTTTCCCTAGCCAATGCCATCATAAGATCAAAACTCAACAACTTGAGTTAAGGGCTATGACCCACTTGATATGGTGAGCTTGACTCTTGTAGAAGGACCTTCAATGATATGAAGTTCTTCAATCAAAGCTACAAATTTCAACTGCTAACATCTTCTTGTTTACCCCGCGAGTCCTTGAAAACATTGCATACACATATCATACATGCCATTGCATAATAGGTAGTCTCCAATACAAGTCTCTCATGTTCTCGCTGTTTATTTCAGCAATGGCTCTCAAACAAGACAAGAGAGATCTCTAAACTCAAGAGGCTCAGTTCATGGAAATGTTCCTAAACTTATCCAAGGGGCGGGAGGAGTTGAAAGCATTCCTCATTGGGAACCTAACCAAGAAAAGTCCTGAAGAAAATAAGGATGACCAATTGGAATAACTGCAAGCTGAAATGGAAAGGATGAGAATCCAGATGAATAGTCAGATGGCCCTTATCCAAAGCTTGGCTTGGGGACAAGAAGAGTTAAGACTCCTTATCAGCATATTTCCTCAAGACGGATGCAACCGTATGAGGCGAACAGTCGAGGCATGGAATCAAGGCATTCATCAACCCCTGATGGGACAAAAAGTTGGCTTGGAGGGTAGACATTTCCAAATTGCTGCTACGTCACAAGCCCAACCACAACCTCGCCAACGACAACAGGGCAATTGGCGTAAGCGGAATACATCTGAAAGACGCTACACCGAAATCAACATGCCATTGGCTCAAGAATTGTAACGCATGTTGGAGGCCAAGTTGGTTATGTTAAGGGACCCTCCTCAGAATCCCAACAAAGCCTCCCCAAGGTACAATCCAAATGTAAGATGTGTGTACCACTCCAACAGTCCCGGACATGACACCAACTGCTGTTGGGTGTTGAGAAATAAAATTCAAGACCTGATTGATGAAGGAGCGCTAGAATTTGCACAAGAAGTTCAGGCTGAGTTCTTATGCCGTCCCTCTAAGGCGCACCATTTGAAGTGACAAGTTCTCACAAGAAGACTTTTCGTTCATTAGAATTTTCAATGTGTAATTTTCTTTTGATTGTTTGAACATTTATTCATATCAAACCTTATTATTTCATCAATGCATTGCACATGTTTTTCTTGAATTAATTTGTTTTCATAATGCTTGAACTGCTTTCTTACTTCCTTTTTGTGATATTCAACTCTCGATCAAAAGCTTTGAGCCTCTAAAGGGAGGATGACGAAAATGATACCACAATCCATACAGTGTGCTTTTGAACAGACCTTGCTGATGATGTACAGGCATTGTTTCAAATCCCAAACTGTGGAGTTATAAGGAAGATAATCCCTAGTCAACCCCTTTGAGCCAAAGAAGTAGGAGTTTTTCTTTCACACAAATTAAAACCCTTAATCATAACCTGGGGCAGGGTAGTTTCTCAATTAATTTAGTCGCAATCTTCTGCTTCGTACAAAATGAATGGCATTGAAGACGTCCTTCCAAAATAAAAGACGATGATGGTTCCACATAATCATCAAAACAGGCAGTCATCATTTCTCAAAATAAAAACCCGCTAAGTCAAAACCTATGAAGGAGACTTAAGGAAAAAAACTAGGGCATCCCGCTAACTGTAATCACAAAAAGAAACAGTTCAGGCAAAAGAAGGGATAAAAAAATCAAAAAAGAAAGAGGTCCTACAAATCCTCAACAGAAAGAAGAGTACAAAAATGACTGCCTCTTTAAAATAAACTTTCAGTATCTGAACCATCACCGGAACATCAAGGACAAGATGTCAGACTCAGTTGGGATCTGAATGCGCAATTAACTGAGCATAAGACTTAAGAACATCACGAAGAACGGGTGGGTACAAATAAAATTTGAGCCTTTGTCCTTTGTTTTCTTAAACCGTGAACCAGGCCACGCTACAATCCTTAAAAGTCCTAACTGAAGTATAGGTTAGTTCAGAAGCATACTGTTACAAAAGGTATCCTGACTCTTGTAGGACTTGCCATAAATCCTTAGTTGATATCACTCTCTTGCATAATTTGTTTTTACTATAAAAAAATAATTCAAACTTCAAAACAGACATAAGCTTTGCATTCTTAAAATACCATTGTTTGCATATGACAATTTGTTACACAACAGAGAAACTCGCACGACGGATATTCGATGAACAAAAATCTTCTCAATGGACAAAATCACCTCAAGTGGAAAAACACTTCCAACCAAGGGGCATGGCATGATCATTGCCCATCACCTGGGGCAGTCAAGTCAAGATTAGAGGAATCTCTCAAAGATGCCAAATAGCAAGGGGAAGATCTCGATCTGAATCACTTGGGGCATTGGACATGAATTCCAACAACGAATCATGTACAATCAAACAAACATCTTCTGGCAGTGTGGCAACACTTACTATTATGGACAATGACAATTCTCCATACCCGGTGAACATGGACATAGTCAGAAAATACTACACATGAACAAAGACCCACTAGATTAACTGGCCTAGGAAAAATAAGGGCATCTCGACGAACCAAAAAGGGTTCGGGCAAAAATTAGGGATGAAAACAAAAAAATCTGTACACCCGACAAGTCGAAAACCTGAAAAGGCGGCTTAGGCAAAAAAGGGTATCCCGGTGGACTAAAAATATGAAAAGACTGTCCAGGAAAAAGTTAGGGATTAAAGCGTACGACTATGTTCCGTCATCTTGTCATTTGTCTAAACAGTAGAAGTTTTACTACCCTGATCTGCATTCTCCAAGGACTCCAAGAGTTGGGATAATAGTCAAACCATCTACAAAATCCCCGGTTGATATTACCTATAACAGGTATCAAGACAGAGGCACTCTACTACAAGGTCACTGCTATGTTCTTAGCATGAAGCCTATTGATTCCACGTATTCTCATACCCTCGGCAGAGTAAAATCTCCAAATTATTGGTCCAACGAAAATCCCCCAATGAAGTCGCCAAGCTTCTCAGGATCCCCCAAGCGGATTATAGAGTTTCCCTTTCCAAACGGAAACATTCTGAATAAAGCAGATTATCATCTAGAAACAGTTTAGGTACAATCTAGAAATGGATGTCATCCTGACACCTACTCTAGATTCTCTCTAGAAACGGTGCAGATATGATCCAGAGACGGATGTCATTTTGACACTTATTTCAACATATCATCTAGAAACGATGCAGGTACGATCCAAGGATGGATGTCATCCTTACACTTACTCAAGATTCTCATCTAGAAACGGTTCAGGTATGATCCAAGAACGGATGTCATCCTGACACTTACTTCATATTCTCATCTAGAAAAGGTTCAGGTATGATCAAAGAACGAATTTCATCCTGACACCTGCTCCAGATTCTCATCTAGAAACGGTTCAGGTACGATCCAAGAACGGATGTCATCCTGACACCTACTCCAGATTCTCATCTAGAAATAGTTCAGGTACGATCCAGACACGGATGTCATCCTGACACTTACTCCAGATTCTCAGCTAGAAACAGTTCAGGTATGATCCAAGACGGATAGCATCGTGATACTTATTCAGATCATCATCTAGAAATAGTTCAGGTACGATCCAGATACGGATGACATCCTGACACTTACTCCAGATTCTGGTCTAGAATCAGTTCAGGTACGATCCAAGACGAATATCATCCTGATACTTATTCAGATCATCTTCTAGCAATAGTTCAGGTACGATCCAAAATAGATGTCATCCTGGTACTTAGTCCAGATTATCTCCTAGCAACAGTTCAGGTATGATCCAGAGACAAATATCATCCTGATACTTATACAAGTCATCTTCTATAAATGGTTCAGGTATGATCCAGAGATAGATGTTATCCTGATACTTATTTGGACCATCTTCTAAGTACAGTGCATATACGATCCAGAGACAGATGTCATTCTGACACTCATTCAACACATGTTTCAAGTACAATTCATATACAATCCAGAGACGGGTGTAATTCTGACACTCACTCAATACATGTTCAAGTATAATCACGACATAAATCTCCAGCAGGTACAGGGGCAGAAAAGTCCTGATGTAAAGTCATCGCCGCATCCTCAGCATACGTCTGTGACATATATGTTCCCCACAGAGCAGAAATAACCAGAGCTTTGCCCTCTTCTTCTCCAAGCAGGGATTACTTTCTCTAACAGAAGTCTGTGTTCCCCAGCCGGGCTTTATAATTTCAAACAGTTATAAAACCTCCTCCCAGGTAGAGTTTGTTTCTCGAACTGCGGAAGTTCATTCCCCAATAGAGTTTATTTCTCTATGTTGGCAGAATCTTCCAACAAGCATCTTGATCCACAGGCTGATTCTCAAGAAGAATTAATTCTCAAGTAAAGTATCTCCCCAGCAGAGTCGCCAGTTCTGTGATACGGTGGCAGAACCGACTTTTTTTGTTACTACTGGTTTTGCATTTTTTGTTCGCAAATGTATGGTAAGCAAGAGTCTCCATCGTCTTTTATTTTATCCAACAAAGGAAAATGGAAAAAGAACATAAAAACACCTTTTGAGAGTTTTATGAGTACGGGGGTAGATTATAGAAAGGGAAGGTGTTAGCACCCTTTCTATCCATGGTTTTCCACGAACTCTTAAGTACTTGCTCAAAACAATCAATTTTTCACACTTACACTTTCAAACACTTTTCAAACAAAGTTTTTAAAAACACTTTATCACACCCTTGAGGACTGATACAAGGGTTACCATAAAGTTAAACGCCGCACTAAGGAATTTTCAAAACTCTCCAAAACACACACAAAAGCAATTTAAAAATGAGCAAGTACCTAAGAGCCCGTGGAAAACCACAGATAGAAAGGGTGTTAACACCTTCCCTTTCTATAATCTACCCCCCGTACTCAGACAACTCTCAAAAGGTTTTTTTCCTGTTCTTTTTCCCTTTTCCTTTGGATAAAATAAAAGACGGTGGCGGCTCTTGCTTACCGTACATTTGTGAACAAAAAATGCAAAACCAATAGTAACTAAACAAGTCGGTTCTGCCACTGTATCACAGTGTGTATCTTGGGTCTTAAAGCTGCTATTGACTTAAGAATTAAATTTTTTAGTGTATATGGAGACTCAGCTTTGGTCATCAGTCAAGTTAAAGGAGAGTGGTATACAAAACATCCAAATCTTATCCCTTGCAAAGAGCTTGTGCTAACCTTGATCCCATACTTTGAAGAGGTTACATTTGAGCATATTCTGAGGAAGAAAATCAGTTGGAAGATGCTTTGGCTACCATGTCTTCTATGTTCAAGGTCATATGGGACAACAAAGCTCCTAGATTTACTATCGAGTGATTTGATGAACCAACACACTGCTATGAAATTGACACTGATAGTGTAGAGGAGAAGCCTTAGTTTCACGAGGTGAAAAGATATCTCGAAGCTCAAGAGTATTCTAAAGGGGCATCAGTAAACGACAAGAAATTCCTACTGAGGTTCTCAGCCAAGTTCTTCTTGAGTAATGAGATATTATACAAGCGCAACCACAATCTAATTATGCTCTGTTGTATGGACAAGAAGGAAGCAAAGAAGATCATGGAGGATATGCATGAAGGTATCTTTGGTACTCATTCTAGTGGACATACTATTGTAGCCATAAAAATATTGAGACTAAGCAATTTGATCAACTTGACTCGCATAGATCAAAATAAAAATCGCCACTGCTCTTTATTATTTCCAAAGGAATGGGAAAAGAGCGAATAACCCAAAAAGAGGGGGAGAGAATCTAACTTAGGGGGTTGGTTATGCAAAGGGAAGGTATTAGCACCCTAAACATCTACGCTACTTCGGAGGAACCTCTTTGTAAATCTGTGTATTTTGACTATAAATGTTGTATAAAATAATAGATGGTGGAGATGAGAAAAGAAGTAACTTTTTTTAATAATTATTGCACCTGTCGCAGTTACGTACCACCTTTAGTGCCATAGGGGATCAGGGTACTCGTAGTTCATCTTTTAAAAATTTAAAAACACA
The DNA here is from genome assembly GCA_948472305.1 of Vicia faba. NCBI lineage: Eukaryota > Viridiplantae > Streptophyta > Magnoliopsida > Fabales > Fabaceae > Vicia > Vicia faba. Next base: position 191,908,729 of record OX451736.1, on the reverse strand, counting down.
AGTGTGTTGGTTAAACTTTAAGAGACGAGACGTCATTTTCATTATCCGAGTGGAAAACATACTTACTACCCACAATTATGAGAAAGGAGAATTTGCATCATCTCAAAGTGGAGGATATGGTTTGGATTTTAAAATTAAAAAAGCCTCACTCAACACCAAAATGGAAAATATCTCCCTTCCTTATATATTGTAGAAGTATAGTTGTTTGCATCACTACAAGGATTGACAAGAGTCTAATCTTTTGAGAAAATTTTAAGGTAAAAAGCCAAAATGGTAAAATGGTTTGAATGAGATTCATTGACTTTTAATCTTCTCACAAACAAAATGTCCATGTATTATTAAATTGATTAAAGATTAATTAAGAAAATATTTTAAATATGCATGGACATAAGTCCAAATTTATTATGAAAGTGGTTCAAGTTTTGAAACAAGAAGAGTTTTCAAAAGGAGGGAGAAGATTTTTGAAATTAAAGAAGATAGGAGGAGATGAAGGGACAATCCTAAAGCATAAGGATAAAGCTAGGGAAAAGAACCATCTAACCAACAAGAAGCCCACACTTGACACAATGAGTTAATGTAGAATTCTCATCCTTTGGATTTGAAACCAAACAAGCAAAGATAATAAACCTCTTAAGAAAACCAAGCTTCAATTGCATTAAGTCTTCACAAAAATTGAGCAGAGTAACGACTATATACAGATGAATTCATGATCACAAACAAAGCATGTAATCACAATAACCTACATACAAAGTAAACAAACAAACAACCTAAAGTCTTGGGGTAAACCCCAAGAACTCCAAACAAAATAACAATTGAGGTCACGAGGTCTCAAAGTAGGTCACAACTTCTAATCCTAAGTCCAAGAAGTCCATGATCTCAATAATGCTAAGGATAGTAACCAAGTAGTCCAAGTAACATTAAAGTTTTTTATGGTTCAAGTTTATTATTAGGTATCTTCAAAAAGAAAATGAAAGCTCAGATGAGCAAAATAAAAATGACATAAAAGTAAATGTTCAACTGAGCAAAGATGAAAATAGCATGAAATGTAAATGTAAAAATAAATGTGCTTAAAGTAAAAGCATAAAATAAAGTCAATTGTTAATGAGTTAAAAATTAGAGGTAAGTTGAATGACCATCTTGAAACTTGCATTTGAAAACTCATTAGAAGATTGGTAAATTCAAAGCGTTGCAACAACAAGTTCCATTTGCTTTTTGTCAAGTATATCATTCATTTCAAAATCTCAAGGCAACAATAAATGATCAATGATGTTTAAGTGATCCAATTTGACCAAAGTTGATGAAAATTCATTAGAGGATTTATAAGACCAAAGCCTCCTAACAAATGATCATTTTATCAAATCAGGACAAAATTTAGCGCTATATTAAGCAATCGTAAGTGGACTTATATAGAAGTCGCACCTAATTTGAGGTCGGTCAATGGAAATCTATGTATCATATGTTTTGAGAAATGATATGGAAAACATTCTCTAATAACATTTAGTACAATAAGAAGGAGATAAGATGAAGAGGCATGGGGCAAGAATTAAACCACATTTGAACAAAAAATTTAATCAAGCTATTATTATAATCAGTCATCCATTTTTTGTGGAGTTAAACTCAATACCATAGATCCAATGATGTTAATAAAGCTCATGATTAAAATCTCATAGTCCAAGATCAGCCAGAATATATACAAGATAAAATATATTAAAAAAACAAAGAAAAATATTTTAAAAAAAGGTTTAAAAATGGGAATAAAAGTAGAAAATAACAACTATATTCAAAACATCCAAGAAAAATCAAACAAGACCATAGAAAAATCAGAAATGAGCTCAAATATTTATATAATATTTTTGGTAATTTTTTAAAGTCATGAACTATTTTTAAAATTAAAAGAAATAGGAAAAACAAACCAAAAATTGTGAAAAATAGTAAAGTCAGAAATAAATAAAAAATGAGGTCAACAATATTTGTCAAAAGGTTATTCGATCCTTCCATATTTTTTTTCAGAATTTACAAATTAAGAAAAGTATTTTTAAACATTTAAAACAATTCAAATAAAGTGAAAAATTATAAAAAAATATCAGAACACAAAATAAAATTGTGAAAAAATAATAATCAGAAAGAGAAAAATCAAAAGTATTTTTCATAATTTTATCAGATTTTTTGAAGTTAAAATGAATTTTCTATGATTTTTTTGAAGTTTAAAACAATTTAAATATAAAAATCAGAAATAAAAATAAAGTCAAAAAAATGTGGACCAATGGATGAGAGTCAAAACACGTTAGTAAGCTAATCCAAATGATCAGACGTGTTGTGCATATCATGGTCTTTAGTGAATAAAGCATGGAATCAATTATTTAAATCAGATTTGAAAAAATGCGTGCCACACCTTCATTGGTTGTTAGATGGCACATTGGACATCTTCAACCTCCAGCCAACGAATCCACTGGTTCCAGAAACTGTAAAATTAGTACACGAGACCGGTACCATCTGCTTCGTCTCTTCAAGACGATTCCAATGGTACCTTCGCGAAAAATTTGTATAAACTGTAGCTCAGTCGTTTTTGAAAAGAAGTTCTGAAAAGTGATTTGAAATTTCATGGAAAAACGTACTTCCAGTTGAAAACAATGGGTGTGACTAGAATCTGGATGATGAGAGCTTCATAACAGTATCAAAGTTTGAGAGAATTGGTGAAGGAATCTACCTATTGAAGTTAAGTTGCAGAGCTCTGAAACTGGACTTGGATAGAAGGGTTTAGGAAGTCTGAGATCTTAATTCTTCTTCTGTTAGCTTCATTGAGGTTCGAGGAAGGTGAATTGACAAAGAAAATGATTGAGAAAGACTGTAAGAGAAAATTCGAAGTTACCGAAAATTGAGATTAAGAGGAAGTTTGACAGTGTGTTTCTGGCTCTCTAAGCTTGAGAAAATGAATGAGGTATGATCCTCTATTTATAGGGAAGCTGATTAAATGCTCAAGCGTGTGAAATGATGAAGTTTGGAGGGAAATTGTGTGATGTTGCAAACAAGCAAAGTGTGACTTCTAATTTGATCAAAACTCATACAAACCTTGCTTTTTAATATGCTAATCACTTCTGGAGGTTCACTAAACATGTTAAGAAGCAAAAGCGCACAAAAAAATGTGTTTAGAAGCTAAATAAATGATTTCAAATTCTGACTTTTGAAGAAACTTCAGTTTCAAGTTACCAAGTTCAAATCAATGGCATTCTTAGCTCAAGGAGTCTTAGGACATGATTCTTGAAGATTTAGAAAGATTGGATCACAAGATTTATAATGTGAAAAGAATGGAACCAAATGGATTCTTGAGCTGAAAATTGTGATGAGTCAAAGTTGAGAAAAAGAGGTTGATTTTTGTACTTAGAAAAATTCTAAGTTTTTTCTTCAAAAATGACTTATAATGTCTTGCATCCAAACATGGCCTTCCATTTGAAATTTGCTCCAGACCAAAAAAGATGGCATCAAGTAGATCTCTTGAATGACATTTTAAGACTTGAACCATTTAAAATCTCAAAAAAATGAGAAAGTTATGACTTGTTGAAATTGGCAAAAATTCATAAAATGACCTATAATCTTTTGCATCCTTAGGGCATTTTCCATTCATTTTCACAATTTCCACTTAAAAGAAGGGTTGGAGTTAACATCTTTAAGATCAATGTGGAAAAATAATGAGTTTAAGGTGATAAAAATTGACAAAGTTATGATCTTTTGAAGTCACATATGGGAATTGATGGTTTGTTTAGAGGACTTGTAATCTTTCTTCATCATTAGGTATCTTCCTCATAAAATTTCCTTGAAACTTTTGAAGTGATTTGTTGATATCCCTTTGAAGATAAGGATGTATTTAGAATCACCCAAAAATACCAAAAGATGAGGAAGTTATACTCCTATGAAGTTCAAAACCTTAGCTCCTAGAGCAACAAAATGCCTTGGGAAACCTTTGCAATTTGGAAAAACTTCCTTGTACAAATGCTTTTGTCATGTAAATATAATTTGTTTAGGATGATAAGGAGAAACCATAGCAACCAAAACCACTTCCAAATATTTAGAATAGATGGAGGTATGCACTTGTGATCAATGAAACCAATGACTTGTTCAACTAGGTCAAACTTCTTCAATCAACCCTTGTACCTTTGAACTATTTTTGACAACTTGAGACATGATGAATCATAATAGACTTTGTCATGATATTATTTCAAAATATCTTCAATAATGAAGCTTGAATCTTAATGAAGCTTTGTTGAAGAAGTCATGGAAATAAACTCATGAACCTATGGATCAACTTGATGGAATGTATTGTGCTTTCACCTATGATACCAACAATTAGAGCAAATATTCATTGTACTTATTAGTAAAAAGTTAACCAATACAAAACATAGATGATCACAAAATACAAGTCAAGGTGTTTGGTGATTCCCCATGGATAAACCGAAAGATAGGATGAAGAACCAAACCTTAGTGTGTGATCTTATTGTGATTAAATTGATATGATATGATAGAGGAATCTTAGGGGCAAAAATTTGGGTACAAAAGTTGCCCTTATTTGAGTGTCTTCTATCCGGAGATGCGAAGGTTTAAAAATCTTTGTGTCGACATGATTGAAGATACTTAAATATAAAACAAGCCCTATTTTTGGCCCTAAGATGCCATGCAATGCTTATGATTATGAATGCAAATGAACAAATACAAAAATGACGTAAAACCTCACTGGGGATATAGTAAAATAAAACAGGGATCAAAAGAAAAACCCAACCAGGAAAATAAATCACAGATGAACAGGAGAACCAGCCCTATTGGGGAAAGAAGCGGTAAGATAATACCGGTGAAAATCAAACTTAGGGTAAGTGGTTAGTACTTACAAATGGAAACAAATGAATTCCTTCATAGAAATAGAATCTCAACGACAAACTACCTTCCATAATGATAAGGCTACCATTCATCGGAAAAAGATCTCAACAACGAACTACCTTCCATAATGACAAGGCTATAATTCATTAGAGTAACAAAATCTCAGCAACAAACTACCTTCCATAATGACAAGGCTACCATTCATTGGAGTAACAAATCTGAATCTTCTCTGGGAACTGTCAAACTTATTAGGGAAGTACAGGTTGCTCAAATAAAGAGACCTGATACTTGTTGTCATGAGGAGGAATTGCAATAATGATTTCCCGGGGGAAAGAAATAGGACTTCCAATGGAAATGAAATATGGCTTCCTGGGGAAATTCCAATGTATTCCTCTTTGAGGAGATAAAATCTTCACGTGCAAAATAAATGCACATTCTCAAACTAGGGCTTGAAGCTTGCAGAAATAATAATACTGCTGGGGACTACCCATTTAAACCAAAAATAGACAAGAATGAAGCAGTCGACCAAAATAACAACTCGTGAGAAATAAACTCAAGAGAGAACCACATTCCATCCAGACGATGAATTGAACAGGAAGGATAAAGAAAAATTCTTCCACGAGGGATAACTCAGTGAGGAAATTGAAAGAATATACACTTTATGCTTAAGGTTGACACTCTATTGGAGAGAGGATAACACAACTCTGCAAAACAAGGTAATATGCCAACAATAATATGCTAAAGAGCCATGATTTTCTAAATTCAGCTAGGCATGATGTATGTATGGATGTATGAATGTCACTATGTATATGATGAAAGAACAGACATATAACACCGGGGATAACCCGACCAGACCAACTTGGGCACAGTCAATACTCGGCTAAATCACATCCAAGATGAAAATTCCATAAGAAAGTAAGCACCAAATGAGGAAACAGATTCCTATGTTGCGGTTTAGCCTCACTGGGAAGGAACAAAATCATTACAGTAAATTAATACAAACATAGGGATATAACAACTTCTTCCAGGCTTCACAAGGGAAAAACACACAGACTTCAATGGGGAAAAGCAAATGTTTCAAGGTCTGTACTTCTACCGGGGACTATGATACTGACTTCACTAGGGAAAACAATAACACATTGTCGATACATCAGCTGGGGGATATCATATTGTCTTTAATGAGGAGGGCAACAACACATCATCGAGGGGGCACCAAGATACATTCTTCAATATTGAGAGTGATGATTGCACCAACTTCTCTGGGGAGAAATAGCGAAACCTCATGTGGATAACAATTTTCAGGGAAATATGTTATCTCCGCTTTACTTTGGGACTTAAGAAGTCAAACATTACAGCAAGAAATCAAACTTATGGGGATTTTAAATCAAACCCAACACTTGGCAGGAGAAAACCCAAAAAGTTGACAACTGTTTCAACACTTCTTAGAAAAGATATTGCCCTTGTCTAGTTTCCTGGGAAACAAACAACAACAATAATGCTAGCACTACAAAAGGGAGATGTTTTGCAAATGATTCCATCTTAGCATACAAAGGAAAAAGGGTCTTTCGTCATAGGAGCGAAGACCTTGTTAGAACATAGTTTGATTCTATAACCCTTAATTAGAGTTTTGATGATATCAAACACAAAGAACAAATATGCACTCTAAATTTGTGTTATTTTGTATGCAGAAGTTCTGACTGAAACAACATCAGAAGTTAAGCTACAGAAGCTTTCAAGCTGAGGTAATCAGAATGTTCTGAAGAATGATGATCAGAATCTGCGCTAAAGTAAAAGATACTCTAACTCTGAGCACAAATCTAATATACCATCAGATTCACATCTCTGAGTCATCAAAGTTCTGAAATAAAAGCAACATGCAAGATTCTAGTTCTGAAGCGTTACTTTTCAATTAAGACAATATCATATGCAACGGCTTCATTCAGACAAGAGTCTTCTTAATATGGAAATTTCATTGAAGTGTCCATTATCATGCTTTATGTTGGACAAGATTTCCATACTATATAAACAAGCTTAAAGGACAAATCGTTTACGATTTTGACCTACGACTGCTCATACATCTCAAACGCTGCAAACATTCATATTCTCTTATACGCTCAAATTGTGTAATATATCACAATAGTGATACCGTTTTTGTAACGAAAAACAACAGTACACAGTAAATCATTTTCTTTTGATTAAGCTAGTTTTCCTTGAGATAAATCGGGTTATGGTTGTACTCAAGAAGACTTTGGCAGTTGTCAAAGTAGTATTGTAATCAGTTGTGATTAGTGAATTAAGTCCTCGTTGGAGAGAGGCGAAATCACCTTGGCGGGTGGACTGGAGTAGTTTGAGATCAAATGAAACAGGATAAAAATATCGTGTCTACTTCTTTTGATTTTAAGTTTCAATTCAACCCCCCTCCCCCCTTCTTGTGTTTTTCACTTCTTCAATTGGTATCAGAGCGCCTGGTTCTGAGTTCATACACTTAACTATGGCAGTACAATATCTAAGATTTAGAAAAACACTATGGTGGGACCAAGCCAAAATATCAGCAATGACTATCATGAGTGTGATACGGTGGGAGAACTGACTTGAGGTTTTGCGTTTGTTTTCGCAAATGTTTCGGTTGAGCAAGAGTCGCCACCGACTTTTTATTTTATCCTAAGGAAAGGTTAAAAAGCACAACAAAAACCTTTGAGATATTTTTATTGGGTTCGGGGAGTAGATTATAGAAAGGGAAGGTATTAACACCCTTTCTATCCATGGTTATCCATGGGCTCTTAGTTACTTGCTTAGATCACTTGCCTTTGATTTTCAATTGTTTGAAATGGTGCTTTGTGTGTGTGGGTTTGAAAATGTTTTAAAAAAGAAGCCAATATGGTGGCAACCTTTGTAATGATCCATGTTGGGATGTATACAAAGGTGTATGTCTTTTGAAAAGGTTTTCATTTGTTTTTGAAAGTTGTTTTGAAAGTGTGGTTTGAAAAATAGGTAAGTGTTTCGTTTTGCAAGTTTGATTCAAGTAACTAAGAGTTTGTCTACTCCTAAATTTATCAAAGATTTCTCCTATGTTTTTAACCTTTTTATCAAATTTTGTTCCACCATTGCATTTGGTGGACAATCTTGTGTTAGGATGTGAAAAGGACGGGCGCGGGTCATCGTTTAGACCATAATTGCAATGGTGCCAAGTATCTTTGGGAAATTTTTCCTTGGAGGGACTTGATCATTTTTTTAGGCAACTTTCGAAAGCGTCATCGAGGGACTATGATCATTGGAATTGTATTTGTTTTGCCCAAAGAGACCTAACATGCAATATGGCCCATTATTGAAGGCAACAAGTGGAATACCCTAGGGGTGCAAGTGTGATTAGTGTTGTCTATTTTCATGCTTGATTATCTTTGAAATTAGGTCAAACTATTTTGGTTAATTGATTTGCATACAAAACCCTAATTCTAGCATGGCATAATTAGAAAGCTTTAAAGTGCGTAAAATAAAGTTCCTAAGTTATTACAACACAATATATGGGAAGGGGGGTACAAATGTTCAAATGGAGGTATTTTGACAAGGAATTTAAACCTAATTATTACATCAAATGGGATTATACAAATTATTTATATGCAATAATTAAATAAAATAAGATAAATATGCAAGATGCAAAAAAATGTTTTTTATATGTATGAAAAAAAGTGTTTTTTATATGTCAAATAAACAAAATAAAAAGTATTAATTTTTGGAGTTTTTATGTATTTAGGGTAAAACCCTAATTTTATAAGTAAAATGTATTTATACAATATTTATTAAGTATCATATACCATATTTATTAATTATGTATAAAAATAAAATAAAATGAAAAAAAAGGTATATTGTAAAAAAAAAAAAAAGGTATTTTGAGGCCAAAATATTAATAAGATAAAAATATATTAATTCTTTGTATTTTCCTAAATATATTAACAAGTATATATGTATTTACATTATATATTGTATACAAAATAAAATATTTAACATTTATTAAAAAAAAAGTATATTTTTATTATAAAATGTTTTCAAGAGATAACATGAAATAAAAGTCAGAAAAAATATGTTTGTATTATTTTTTATTTATTTTAAATAATAGTATATAAGTATTTATTTATGTACAAAAACTAAATAAAGACTAATAAATATCAAAATAAATGCAAAAAATGTGGAAAAAATGATTTTTATATTTTTCCATACTTAAATAAAGATATAGAAATAAAATCAAAAGGAAAAAATGGAAAATGATAAGTAAAAATCAAAATGGGTCAGGGGGGTTCAAAAGTAAAAACATGGTGTGAAAAGAAAAAACATTCCAGGCCCATCCCAAGAAAGGTTGTCTTCAACCTTCAGACAACCATTTGAAAAAACACGCGCCTCTGATGCTTCAAACACAACTCCTGATTCCGGGACTTTTAGCACAAACTTACAACATGAAAAATGCCAAGCATCAAGCCACGATTCTGGACATATAAAGAACTCATCCTAACTCTCAGAAATGAGAGAGAATTTCTTCTCCCCCAATTCCTGACCTAGTTTTTATTCAATATTCAGACTTAAAATTCTCTAAGCATACATAACATAAATGAAAACTAATGATATGGGCATGTTCAGGGCTATGAATGTGACATAATTTCTTCACAAATCTAAACCTAACAATGCCTGGATAGAGAGATACAAGTTCATGAACTTACCTGTTCAGTTGGAATCGGGTACAACAATGGAGATGAGTACAAGGCAAGGTAATGATTTGTATAGCTTCCTTGATATCTCAGGATGCTATTCCAACCTTTAGTTTGCTTGGAAACCAAAAGAATCGTGCTATGGTACTTCAACTGCAAAACAGAAAAATGAAAATGGTGATGTTAACTAGGGATGTTACAGGTCGTGTTTAGGTCTTGGAATAGTTTCAAGGGATGATGTGGGATGTGTTTGAAATGGTTTCAGCAAGAATGCACGAATGGATTGAGTTATGGAACTCAATCTGCAGCAGGTGCCCTGTTTTGGGCAGTTCTATGGTGTTTTGAGGTTTGATGAGGTTTAGAAGGTGTTTAGCTCGTGTTTCAGGTCAGGGTGATTGTTTAGAATGTGTTCAAGAAGTTTGTCTAAGCTTGTGGTTGCAGCAAAGCCAGTTGGTCCAAGTTATGGCAAGTTTCTTCTATCTTAAGCAACAAAATGTCCACTTGAGTTTTAGACTGATAGAGGCCCCCCTAATGTGCTGCTAAGCTTGCCCTTGATCAGTAGGATTAGTCTAATAACTTGTGCCAAGGAGATTTGCTGTGTACCTCTTGATTTGCTAATTGACATAAAGTTCTACTTTTGCAAAAATGGACATTATGCTTTTTCTATTTATGGCTTAGTTTTGCATACAATGCTTGAACACACAAAATAAGGTCTTGGCACAACGAGTTAGCATTAAATTTATGAGTGCAAAATGGATATAGGACCTGTAATCAAGGAATGCAAGCTGAGTTCAAAATTGCCTAAGTGTATGAACATGAAAATTGGCCATAACAAAAGTGAGTTTTTCCCAACTTGCCAAATTCGATTCTCCCTAACCATGAAGTTGTTTGATGAGTTCTTGGACATTTTGGAAAGCTTGGAATGTGTACTACAATCCATCTTTGAAATGAAAATTCAAATTCCAAGTGGAAGTATGTGAAAAATGGTCTTGAAGTTAGGCAAAAATCCTGCCTAAAATAGGTCAAATTTCTCTAAGTTAAGAATGGTTTGGTACCCTTGTTCCAAAAATTGTAACTTGAGCTACAAGCTTCTTTTGAGGAAACTTTGTGAATCAAAGTTATAGATTTTGCAATGGACTACAACTTTCATGTTTTGAATTTTCCTTGAATCCAAATGAATCTTGGTGAGAAAGTGGGACAAAGTTAGAAAAAATTAGGGTTTTTCATAACTTAGAAAAATTCTAAGTTATGAAAAATCTTCATTTCAAACCCTAATTTGTGATTCTTGATTTCTTGATGAACAAGTTTCATGATTTGGCATGTTTTGATGAAAAATGAATCTTGACACTTGATTTTGACCAAAAAGTCAAAGTTTGACTTTTCAATATACAGTCAAAATTGATCAATTGACTGGGAAATTCAACTGTCACTCTTGTGCATTTGGAATCTTTTGAACTTGTTTAGTATGCCAAGACAATTCCATGGGGTCCTTGAGTCCATATGTGAGCTTGGTTTGCCATTGGCTAGGTCAAACAGTCAAAATTGCCTTTGTGCAGTCAAAACCCTAAAAATGACCATTTTGCCCTTTTGGTGATCTGATCAAATTTCTTGTGGAATTGTGATCCAAACTTGATCAAATGGTCCATGTGAGTTCATAATGTTGATGTGGGTCAATTTTCATGAGATTTGACTGTCAATTGGCCACAGTTGACTTTTTCCCCAATACAGTGGATTTCTAGGTCAACTGTCCAATTGACTGGGCAAAATTTGGAATCAAGACTTGAAACTTGGTATGGATAAACTTGGGAGTCCAACATGAAGCACGAAAGTCATCTTAGGCATTTTAGGTCAAAATATCTTTGTGCAAACACAAACCCTAATTTGGGTCAACAGTGCAAGGAGAAGTCTTGAGCAGAGGAAACCCTAACTAGACCTTGAGCTCCAAGGGTCTTGTGATGAGAAAATGTTGAGAAAATGGGAGGGAAAATTTTGGGGTACAACAGTTGCCCCTGTTCAATCTTCTTGAACCTGAAGAGTTAGATTGGCAAGTTTGCCTTTCGTGACTCGAGGGTAAAAGAAGATTGGACACTAGAGTGCCCGGAAATTTGCACTCGCATGTTGGAGTATCAGCAAATGTGATGTCGGGAATGGGCTTATAGATGCCATTTGGAGAGATGGTGGATAGAGAAATGGGCTTATAGATACCATCTGAAGGCGTGACAGAAACTTGTCGGGAATGGGCTTATAGATGCCATTTGGAAGTGTTGATCGCATAAGAGATTCCTTAGCGAGAACTTATGTATTTTGAGAGAGACAGATGTTTTCCTGGCTTGTTACAGGTGTTGATCTTAAATCTCTTCATGCAGACATACCTTGGCTAGATACAGGTGTCGAGTCTACAATCAGTTGCTCACAGATATGCCCTGGCTGGATACAGGTATCGAATCTGGAATTAGTCGTCAACAGATATGCCCTGGCTGGATACAGGAATCGAATCTTCGAACTCTTCAGATGTGCCCTGGCTAGATACAGGAACCGAATCCGAAATTGTGACAGTTGATAGATATGCCCTGGCTGGATACAGGAATCGAATCTTCGAACTCTTCAGATGTGCCTTGGCTAGATACAGGAATCGAATCTGGAAATAGTCGTCAACAGATATGCCCTGGCTGGATACAGGAATCGAATCTGGAAATAGTCGTCAACAGATATGCCCTGGCTGGATACAGGAATCGAATCTTCAAACTCTTCAGATGTGCCCTGCTAGATACAGGAATCGAATCTGCAAACTGATCACTCACAGATGTGCCCTGACTAGATACAGGAATCGAATCTGGAATTGTGACAGTTGAAGGTAGTTGTCTTTTGGGTTGTCTTTTTCCTGAAAAGGCAAAACATCAGTTGTATGCAATGTCATGATGTATGACATGCATGATGTCATGATGTTCAAAATGAGATAGTGTTGTATGAACTTTATCATGTATGTAAGAAAGATGTATGAAATGTGAAATGTTTATGAATGTATTTTTGTCTAGGAAAATAAATCCTTGACGACCGGCCGGGGAATTAAATCCTGGGTTGACGTTGTAGAGTAGAACTCTTCGTTTCCGCTGGGGATGATGGTTGCAAGAATACACCGGTAGGATAAGATGACTCCGTTGAGGAATAAACTTGTTGGAGAGATTACTCTGTGGGGAATTACTCTGTGGGAAGAGATACTTCACTGAAGTTTTGATGGGAGCTCCGCCGAGGATTTCAATGATGGACTCCGTTGGGGATAATAATGATAAACTCCGCTGGGGATGACAATGATAAGTTATGTCGGGGAATTTTGAGGAACTCCGCTGGGGATAGGAAGAATTCCGCCGAGGGCGATCTTCTGTGGTAACTAGCTGAGGATAACCCAGTTATAAGCCCTTGTGAGGAATAACTTTGAATAAAGCCTGGGAGAGACGTTCGTACTTTACAGGGGATAAGCTTCCAGAATCTACTGGGGATAAGCTTCAAGACCTGCCGGGTATATGGATTCCAAATTTCCTGGGGAAACCTTCAGACTGTACCGGTAAATGGTTCCACTGGGGTGTCTGTATTCCGCCGGGGAACAATCTTAGATCAATACTGCCGGGGATGCTTGCTGATGTATGCCTATACTCCGCTGGGGAATGTTGATAACTTGGTCACATTCTTCAGTTGAATCTACCTTGGTACCCTGGCGGACAAAGCAACTAGACTTCCTGGACAATTCTACATTGCCCCTACTTCTGATGTCACCTGTAATTAGTCCTTTGTTTCATATGCAAGTATTTATGAATTAGCAATTTAATGTCAAATGCATATACCAAAAATGAACATTGGACGTTCTTCGCAAGACAAAACAGAAAAAGGAAAAACAATTGGCAATTTGTTTGGAAAAGTGAACTTGTATTGATTTTGAAATTTGCCTGTAAATAGGCGTTTTTTGTACAAGAGGCTGACGTCCTAGTAAGAGAACGCCGCCGAGTAACATAAAGTTTATACAATTTTGAAAAGGAAACAAAACAGCTATGTGCACAATATTCCCACTGGGTTCCAACTCTGCTATCGCCTTTATGTCCTCAAGCGCCTCATCACTTTGCTGCTTAGTTGAAGATGAAGCTGATTGATCAATGCCGAAGTCTGAGCCGGATAGTTGATGCCGAATTCTGGATGCAAGGTGATCCAATGAGACATAGTGTTACGCTTTATCCCTAACTTTTTCCTGGACCGCCCTTTCGGGTTTTCAGTCCACCGGGATACCCATTTTTGCCCAAGCCGCCTTTTCAGGTTTTCGACTTGCCGGGTGTACAGATTTTTTTTCATTTCATCCCTTATTTTTTTCCCGAACCCTTTTGGTTCGCCGGGAAACCCTTATTTTTGCCTAGGTATGTCAACCTAGCGGGTCTTTGATTCATGCGTAGTATCTTTTTACTATGTCTGCATTGGCGGGGTGAGCAAGGTCGTCACCATCCATGGTGGTCAGAATCATGGCTCCTCTTGAGAACAAATGTTTAACCACAAATGGCCCTTCATATGTAGGGGTCCATTTGCCCCGGGGATCACTTTGAGGAAGGATGATGCGTTTGATTACCAGGTCCCCAACTTGATACTCTTGTGGTCTGACTTTCTTGTTAAATGCCCTGATCATCCGTTTTTGATATGTCTGACCATGGCAAATAGCAGTGAGTCTCTTTTCGTCAATTAGGTTTAATTGATCAAGTCGAGTCTGGATCCAGTCATCTTCACTCAAGTCTGCATCCTTCATTATCTGGAGAGAGGGTATCTAGACTTCAATCGGCAAGACTGCCTCCATGCCATAGACCAAGGAAAAGGGTGTTGCCCTGGTTAACGTCCTTGCTGAGGTACGGTACCCATGAAGAGCAAACGGTAACATCTCGTGCCAATCTTTGTAGGTCACTGTCATCTTCTGCACAATTTTCTTGATGTTCTTATTAGCTGCTTCTACAGCCCCATTCATCTTCGGCCGATAAGGAGAAGAGTTGTGGTGTTGTATCTTGAATTGCTCGCAGAGCTCAGTGATCATCTTGTTGTTAAGATTGGTACCATTGTCCGTAATGATTCTTTCCGGGACACCGTACCGACAGATCAGATTATGCCGAATGAAACGTGCCACGACGCTCTTGGTTATGGTGGCGTAGGAGGCTGCTTCCACCCACTTTGTGAAGTAATCAATCGCTACCAAGATGAAGCGATGCCCGTTGGATGCCGTCGGTCGGATCTCAACGATCATATCAATGCCCCACATTGCAAAAGGCCAAGGTGCCGTCAGGACGTTCAGAGGAACCGGAGGGATGTGCACCTTATCAGCATAGATCTGGCATTTATGACAAGTTCGAGAATGTTGGTAACAGTTGGCTTCCATTGTGGACCAGAAATATCCCGCCCGAAGGATTTTCTTTGCCATGGTGTGTCCACTGGAATGTGTTCCGAATGTACCTTTGTGTAGCTCTGCCATGATCTTTTCTGCTTCAGTCTTGTCCACACAACGTAATAGAGTTGAATCATGATTTCGTTTGTAGAGAATGTCGTTGCTGAGGAAGAATTTCGCCGCGAACCTTCTCAGAAACTTCTTATCGTTGACAGACGCACCTTCAGGGTATTCCTGAGATTCCAAGTATCTCTTCACCTCATGATACCAGGGTTTTTCAGTCACCTCTTCGGCCTCAAGATCGCAGCAGTATGCAGGTTCGTCCAACTTCCAGATAATGATCCGTGGAGCTTCATTGTCCCATTTGACTTTGAACATTGAAGACATCGTAGCTAGTGCGTCCGCTAACTGATTCTCCTCTCTTGGGAAGTGTTCAAAAGTTATCTCTTCAAAGTGGGGCAGCAAAGTCAGCACATACTCCTTATAAGGAATAAGATTTGGGTGTTTCATATCCCACTCGCCTTTAATCTGATTGATCACGAGAGCGGAATCTCCGAAGACACTCAGAAACTTGATCCTTAAGTCGATTGCAGCTTGAAGACCCATGATACACGCCTCATATTCTGCCATGTTGTTGGTGCAGTTGAAACACAGTCGGGCGGTGAGTGGAGTATGAGTTCCTTTGGGGGATATGATTACAGCGCCGATTCCATTACCCAAAGCGTTCAAGGCTCCGTCAAAATGAATAGACCATCGGGATCCTTCCTCATGTCCTTCATCTGGTCCAGGCACTTCACAATCTGTTACTACCATGATATCTTCGTCTGGGAATTCAAAGTTCAATGATTGGTAATCGTCCACAGGTTGGTGTGCCAAATGGTCTGCCTATACAGTTCCCTTGATTGCTTTTTGAGTTGTGTACTGGATATCATATTCTGTCAAGATCATTTGCCATCTTGTTATTCTTCCAGACAGAGCAGGCTTTTCGAATATGTACTTGATTGGATCCATTTTTGAAATCAACAGAGTAGTGTGAGTCAGCATATACTGTCTCAGCCGGCGAGCAGCCCATACCAGAGCGCAACAAGTTTTCTCGAGCAGTGAGTACCGAGTCTCACAGTCGGTAAACTTTTTGCTCAGGTAATAAATAGCGTGCTCTTTTCGGCCAGACTCGACATGCTGCCCCAGCACACACCCCATTGAGTTGTCAAGTACTGTCAGGTATAGTATTAGAGGTCTCCCTTCTACTGGTGGCATAAGAATGGGTGGTTCTTGGAGATACTCCTTTATCTTTTCGAAAGCGGCCTGACATTCATCGTTCCAACGTACTACTTGATCTTTCTTCAGCAATTTGAAGATTGGCTCACAGGTAGCAGTTAGATGTGAGATGAATCGGGCAATGTAATTCAGTCGTCCTAGAAAGCCTCGGACTTCTTTCTCTGTCTTGGGGGTCGGCATCTCTTGTAAGGCTTTTACCTTGGCAGGGTCTACCTGAATACCTTTGTCGCTTACAATGAAACCTAGAAATTTTCCAGACCTCACCCCGAAGGTGCATTTGTTTGGGTTCAACCTCAGCTTGTACAACTTCAGTCGGTCAAACAGCTTCCGCAGATGGTCAAGGTGTTCCTCCTCAGTTTGGGACCTTGCAATCATATCATCGACGTATACTTCAATCTCATGATGGATCATATCATGAAATAAAGCAACCATGGCACGTTGGTAGGTTGCCCCAGCATTTTTCAACCCGAATGGCATGACCTTGTAGCAGAAGGTGCCCCACTGAGTAATAAAGGTAGTCTTTTCCATATCTTCAGGAGCCATCTTGATCTGATTATACCCTGAAAAACCATCCATGAAGGAGAACACCTTGTGTTGAGAAGTATTGTCAACAAGAACATCGATGTGAGGCAGAGGGAAATCATCTTTAGGGCTGGCCCTGTTCAAATCCCTGTAGTCGACACACATTCTGACTTTACCATCTTTCTTTGGCACTGGAACCACATTGGCCACCCATTGAGGATAAGAAGTCACTGCTAGAAACCCGGCATCAAACTGCTTCATAACCTCAGCTTTGATTTTCTCGGACATCTCTGGGCGCATGCGGCGGACCTTCTGCTTTACCGGAGGGCACTCTTCCTTGGTAGGCAGATGATGAACTACAATGTCGGCATCCAAACCGGGCATGTCTCCGTAAGACCAAGCAAAGATTTCCATGTAGTCATGCAACATCTGGATCAATCGTTGCTTCACGCTGAGCTCTAGATTGGCACCGATCTTGACTTCTTTTCTATCTGTCTCAGTACCCAGGTTCACTGTTTCCACTGCCTCTTCATGCGGCTGAATGGCCCTCTCTTCCTGGAGTAGCAGTCTTGCGAGTTCACCAGGCACTTCGCAATCATCTTCACCTTCGTCTTCGGCCAAGTTGATCGGATTTTCGAAGTCATAACTGGCAGTAGCAGAGCTGTTACCAGTGAGATCCAGAGTGGATTGAAACCTGTATAAGTGAGTGTGTGTAAATATAGCTGTTCTGCAATATATAACACAGAAAGAAAAAGAGCACAAGATTTGAAATGCAACAAACGTCCAATGTTTTGATTAATGATATATGGAAATGTCATACAAAAATCCCTCACAAATGGAGCCACGGTGCCCCGGGTAGGACACCGAGCCAATAAAAGTTTCAACATATTGTTTGTTACAAATTGAAAATCAAAAGAGTTCATTACTGCGTGATAAATGTAATAGGTGTAAAATCCTTTGCCGTCCAGTTGCTTGGTCCGTTGTTGGTGGTTGGATAGATCCAATTGTCAAATTCTGCTTCCTCTACGTCCTCCTCGACAACATTCACTCTTGGGTTGGTGATGAACACCGGAGCCTTTCTGATCCTTTCTTTGCGAACAGCCCTCTGAGCCTCTGCAGTGAAGCCCAGCCCAAATTTTTCGGTCTTTTGAGTGAAGTCAGGAAGTTGACCCCAGTTTGCGCACTTGCCTTTCTCGATTACAGCCCGGGCATCCTTCAGGGAAGCCATCTTCAAAGGAAAGTCTTCTTCAACCACTGTTTCAGCTGATGCCAATGTTGGAGGTACCTCTTCAAAATGTTGAAAGGGGGTTTCAATAAACTCCCCGTCCATCTCGATATACCGGAATGAATTCAAGTGACTAACCATGTATTCCTCCTCACCCTGCACAGTAACAATCTTCCCATTGGCAGGGTATTTGAGCTTTTGGTGTAGAGTGGATGTTACCGCCCCAGCCTTGTGAATCCAGGGTCGACCCAACAAACAGGAATAAGATGGACGAATATCCATCACATAGAACGTTGAGTCAAAGACTTGGGAACCCACACGAATAGGAATATCTACCTCACCATGCACCATCCTCTTAGAACCGTCGAAGGCTCTAACAATGATGTTACTAGGTTTCAACTCCAGGCCCTCACAATCCAACCGATCTAAGGCCTTCTTGGGCAATACATTCAGGGAAGAACCGGTATCTACCAACACGTGTGCGAGAGTAGTGCCCCTGCATTCTATAGAGACGTGCAGGGCATCATTGTGATTTTTTCCCTTGGCGGTCAGGTCGGCATCCGAGAAACCCAAACCATTGTCAGCTGTCAAATTAGCCACACAGTCAGTGAACTGATCTGCAGATGTATCTTTGAAATTAGGTCAAACTATTTTGGTTAATTGATTTGCATACAAAACCCTAATTCTAGCATGGCATAATTAGAAAGCTTTAAAGTGCGTAAAATAAAGTTCCTAAGTTATTACAACACAATATATGGGAAGGGGGGTACAACAAATGTTCAAATGGGGGTATTTTGACAAGGAATTTAAACCTAACTATTACATCAAATGGGATTATACAAATTATTTATATGCAATAATTAAATAAAATAAGATAAATATGCAAGATGCAAAAAAATGTTTTTTATATGTATGAAAAAAAGTGTTTTTTATATGTCAAATAAACAAAATAAATAGTATTAATTTTTGGAGTTTTTATGTATTTAGGGTAAAACCCTAATTTTATAAGTAAAATGTATTTATACAATATTTATTAAGTATCATATACCATATTTATTAATTATGTATAAAAATAAAATAAAATGAAAAAAAGGTATATTGTAAAAAAAAAAAGGTATTTTGAGGTCAAAATATTAATAAGATAAAAATATATTAATTCTTTGTATTTTCCTAAATATGTTAACAAGTATATATGTATTTACATTATATATTATATACAAAATAAAATATTTAACATTTATTAAAAAAAAAGTATATTTTTATTATAAAATGTTTTCAAGAGATAACATGAAATAAAAGTCAGAAAAAATATGTTTGTATTATTTTTTATTTATTTTAAATAATAGTATATAAGTATTTATTTATGTACAAAAACTGAATAAAGACTAATAAATATCAAAATAAATGCAAAAAATTTGGAAAAAATGATTTTTATATTTTTCCATACTTAAATAAAAATATAGAAATAAAATCAAAAGGAAAATATGGAAAATGATAAGTAAAAATCAAAATGGGTCAGGTGGGTTAAAAAGTAAAAACATGGTGTGAAAAGAAAAAACATTCCAGGCCCATCCCAAGAAAGGTTGTCTTCAACCTTCAGACAACCATTTGAAAAAACGCGCGCCTCTGATGCTTCAAACACAACTCCTGATTCCTGGACTTTTAGCACAAACTTACAACATGAAAAATGTCAAGCATCAAGCCACGATTCTGGACATATAAAGAACTCATCCTAACTCTCAGAAATGAGAGAGAATTTCTTCTCCCCCAATTCCTGACCTAGTTTTTATTCAATGTTCAGACTTAAAATTCTCTAAGCATACATAACATAAATGAAAACTAATGATATGGGCATGTTCAGGGCTATGAATGTGACATAATTTCTTCACAAATCTAAACCTAACAATGCCTGGATAGAGAGATACAAGTTCATGAACTTACCTGTTCAGTTGGAATCGTGTACAACAATGGAGATGAGTACAAGGAAAGGTAATGATTTGTATAGCTTCCTTGATGTCTCGGGATGCTATTCCAACCTTTAGTTTGCTTGGAAACCAAAAGAATCGTGCTATGGTACTTCAACTGCAAAACAGAAAAATGAAAATGGTGATGTTAGCTAGGGATGTTACAGGTCGTGTTTAGGGCTTGGAATAGTTTCAAGGGATGATGTGGGGTGTGTTTGAAATGGTTTCAGCAAGAATGCACGAATGGATTGAGTTATGGAACTCAATCTGTAGCAGGTGCCCTGTTTTGGGCAGTTCTATGGTGTTTTGAGGTTTGATGAGGTTTGGAAGGTGTTTAGCTCGTGTTTCAGGTCAGGGTGATTGTTTAGAATGTGCTCAAGAAGTTTGTCTAAGCTTATGGTTGCAGCAAAGCCAGTTGGTCCAAGTTATGGCAAGTTTCTTCTATCTTAAGCAACAAAATGTCCACTTGAGTTTTAGACTGATAGAGGCCCCCCTAATATGCTTCTAAGCTTGCCCTTGATCAGTGGGATTAGTCTAATAACTTGTGCCAAGGAGATTTGCTGTGTACCTCTTGATTTGCTAATTGACATAAAGTTCTACTTTTGCAAAAATGGACATTATGCTTTTTCTATTTATGGCTTAGTTTTGCATACAATGCTTGAACACACAAAATAAGGTCTTGGCACAATGAGTTAGAATTAAATTTATGAGTGCAAAAGGGATATAGGACCTGTAATCAAGGAATGCAAGCTGAGTTCAAAATTGCCTAAGTGTATGAACATGAAAATTGGCCATAACAAAAGTGAGTTTTTCCCAACTTGCCAAATTCGATTCTCCCTAACCATGAGGTTTTTTGATGAGTTCTTGGACATTTTGGAAAGCTTGGAATGTGTAATACAATCCATATTAGAAATAAAAATTGAAATTCCAAGTGGAAGTATGTGAAAAATGGTCTTGAAGTTAGGCAAAAATCCTGCCTAAAATAGGTCAAATTTCTCTAAGTTAAGAATGGTTTGGTATCCTTGTTCCAAAAATTGTAACTTGAGCTACAAGCTTCTTTTGAGGAAACTTTGTGAATCAAAGTTGTAGATTTTGCAATGTACTACAACTTTCATGTTTTGACTTTTCCTTGAATCCAAATGAATCTTGGTGAGAAAGTGGGACAAAGTTAGGAAAAAATTAGGGTTTTTCATAACTTAGAAAAATTCTAAGTTATGAAAAATCTTCATTTCAAACCCTAATTTGTGATTCTTGATTTCTTGATGAACAAGTTTCATGATTTGGCATGTTTTGATGAAAAATGAATCTTGACACTTGATTTTGACCAAAAAGTCAAAGTTTGACTTTTCAATATACAGTCAAAATTGATCAATTGACTGGGAAATTCAACTGTCACTCTTGTGCATTTGGAATCTTTTGAACTTGTTTAGTATGCCAAGACAATTCCATGGGGTCCTTGAGTCCATATGTGAGCTTGGTTTGCCATTGGCTAGGTCAAACAGTCAAAATTGCCTTTGTGCAGTCAAAACCCTAAAAATGACCATTTTGCCCTTTTGGTGAT
The DNA here is from genome assembly GCA_948472305.1 of Vicia faba. NCBI lineage: Eukaryota > Viridiplantae > Streptophyta > Magnoliopsida > Fabales > Fabaceae > Vicia > Vicia faba. The sequence goes on along the minus strand of OX451736.1, from coordinate 191,887,212 downwards.
CTGATCAAATTTCTTGTGGAATTGTGATCCAAACTTGATCAAATGGTCCATGTGAGTTCATAATGTTGATGTGGGTCAATTTTCATGAGATTTGACTGTCAATTGGCCACAGTTGACTTTTTCCCCAATACAGTGGATTTCTAGGTCAACTGTCCAATTGACTGGGCAAAATTTGGAATCAAGACTTGAAACTTGGTATGGATAAACTTGGGAGTCCAACATGAAGCACGAAAGTCATCTTAGGCATTTTAGGTCAAAATATCTTTGTGCAAACACAAACCCTAATTTGGGTCAACAGTGCAAGGAGAAGTCTTGAGTAGAGGAAACCCTAACTGGACCTTGAGCTCCAAGGGTCTTGTGATGAGAAAATGTTGAGAAAATGGGAGGGAAAATTTTGGGGTACAATAATGAGGACAAGGACAAAATCAGCGGAAAACCTCTAGTCTTTGATGGAGAAAATTTTGACTACTGGAAAGATAGAATTGAGAGCTTCTTTCTGGTTCATGATGTTGATCTATAGGACATGGTAATTGATGGATACACACATCCAGTGGATGAAAGTGGTCAGAAGATAGATAGAAAAAGGATGTCTGACCAGCAAAAGCGTGATTTCAGAAACCATCATAAAGCCAGAACAATACTTCTCAGTGCCATCTCATACTCAGAATATGAGAAGATCTCAAACAATGAGACAGCCAAAAACATGTTTGACTCTCTGAGAATGACGCATGAAGGCAACATACAAGTTAAAGAAACCAAGGCCCTTGTGCTTATTCAGAAATACGAAGCATTCAAGATGGAAGATAATGAATCCATAGAAGCAATATTCTCAATATTCCAAATTCTTGTTGCTGGGCTGAAAGTTCTTGACAAAGGATATTCTACTGTTGATCATGTAAAGAAGATCATCAAAAGTCTACCAAAGCAATAGAGGCCAATGGTCACTGCAATTAAGCTGGCTAAAGATCTCAACAAGATATCTCTAGAGGAACTTGTTAGCTCCCTCAGAAGTCATGAGATAGAGCTAGAAGAAGACGAGCCTCAGAAGCAAGGTAAGCCTCTAGCATTAAAATCTAACAAAAAAATTCTGATTCTAAGGTTTTGCAGGCTATGGAAGAAACTTCTGATGGATCCTCATCAGAAGAAGACGAATTGTCTCTTCTCTCTAGAAGGGTCAATCAGTTATGGAAGCAGAGACAAAGAAAATTAAGAAACCCGAGAAGATCAGAGAATCAGAATGAATCCTCCTCCAGATACAGAAAGTATGAGTCCTCCTCTAGACACAGAAGATCTGAAGCTTCCTCCAGTCACAGGAAGTCAAATAACAAAGACATCATCTGTTATGAGTGCAATGAACAAGGGCACTACAAAAGTGATTGTCCAAGGCTTCAGAAGGAGAAGCCCAAAAAGAAGTTCTTCAAGGAGAAGAAGAAAAGCCTCATGGAAACATGGGAAGATTCAGACACTGCTAATGCTGACTTCAGCTTTTGGTGTAGAGTTGAAGTGACAACCCCTGCCTCATGTATCCATGGTCGTCCCAGTAAACATATGTATGCGGGAACAATATCCATGACTTGGAAAGTGATCTAGAAAAGGTGTGGGCCTATGTGGATAGGCAGATCCACTTCCCTAATAATTGACTTCCTTGATCCATCAAAAGCTTTTACAATAATACCACTTGGGCGTATGGGATCCCCTTGATATTTCAACTTCATCAACGTGCTCTTCGGTATAACATTTAAGGCAGACCAATTATCAATCAGCACATTTGACAATGAATCATTTTTATAGTTCATGGATATGTGGAGGGCTAGATTGTGATTCCTCCCTTCGTCAGGAAATTCATCACCGCAAAAGCTTAGGTTATTAAAAGATGTAATATTACCTACCACACTACTGAATTGATCTAACGATATATCACACTCCATGAAGGCTTGGTCTAACACCCGAATTAAAGATTATCTATGGGCAGCAGAACTCATCAACAATTCTGGGTTATATATCTTTTAAGGAGTCTGCAATAGCTGATCTACAATTTTGTAGTCGCTCATTTTAATAACCTTCAAAATATCATCCACATCTTTCTCCAGAGTAGCACCACTGGACTTCCCTACAACTTTCTTATTCTCAGCACTTTCCACAAGTTTCTTACCAGCATTATCATTTCCGCGAACAACCGGTGCAAATACACGACCATTGTGGGTCACCCTACCAGTCTCAGAAATATTCTCGATGATAGACAATGGCTGGATGGGAACTTCCACATCATCCTCTAAAATAGTAGCATTGTACTTATATGGTACAACTTTATCTGATTTGTAAGGAACATGCCCTGGCAAGCAAATCACCATTGGGGAAACAACTGGCTTGTTATAGTATTCAATCTCAACGAGGGTAGAATCATTAAAACAAGGCACAATCATGTTCACACCTTCTTCCGAAATTTTGGGTATCAAAGAATCATCGCTGGAGAACATATCCTCATCTGAGGAAAAGAATTCATCCGCTGAAGCATATTCATCACCTGATTCATCCTCATCCAAGCGAACCTCAATCTTGTTAACATCATGGTAATCATCTATTTGGTTTGAAACTTTGATAGTCCCATTATCCAATAGCAGCTGAATACCTCTTCTTACAATGGAACATCCTTGGGAGTCCCTGCAGCAAACCCAACAAGATCCATAGTGGTACTCTACCTGACCAGCCATGTGGCAAAAGGTAGCATGCAATTGCACGAGATCATCATTCATATGGTCCTCATCAAAGATCTGGAACTCTCCAGGACATCCAAAGACCATGTTCACTTCCTCGTCATATTCTGCCCTAGGTCTGATTATATGGATGAGGCCCTCATCCATCATCTCTTGTAAATCAACCTTTATCTTATCGCAACCTTGTATATCAGTACTACAGATACCATAACCAGCATGATCATGAGTATAGTAACCAAACTTGCAAAGTTTTGCATGCATCTTTACCAAGTCCTCTCTGACCAAGTTAATATCATAAATGCAAAAGTCCCCTAGACAACCAGCAACCATGTTAACAACATTCGTTCCTCCATGCTTTGGTAGAGGATTATCTTTGACATTAGGACTAACATCTTTGAAGGATAAAAGGTCAGATCTCACCATTTTTGGTACCTCGGACTTCAGAGGATAACAGTTTTCCAAATTATGCCCTGGTGCACCCTGATGGAAAGCGCACGTCTGCTCTGCCTTGTAGTACCAAGGCAATGGTGATGGTATAGCCGGGGGTGGCCTAGTCTGGACCAACTTTTTCTGGATCAATGTTGGGAGTAACTCTGCATAGCTCATGGGGATAGAGTCAAAAGGCTCTCTCCTTTGATTATTCCCTTGATTTCCTTAAGGGGTTGTTCTTTGATAAGCGATTGTAGTCGGAGTTGTATTAATAACTAGAGTTACCGAGGAAACTTGTTGACGATGCTGATGATTTTCTCTTGGAGGATTAACCCTTCTTTCTTGAATAACATCATTTGTCTCTTCTTCTTTCTTTTTAGCAAACTCGTATGATGGTTTCTTCATACTACCAAAATTTTCACCTCTTGTCAGACGACCTTCTCTTACAGCTTCTTCCAAATGAACGCCCATTCCCACCATCTCGATAAAACCACTGGGTGCACTCTCTTCCATTCTTTCATAATAGAATGCACCTAGTGTCTTCAAAAAAATCTTTGTCGTCTCTTTTTCTTCCATTGGAGGAATCACCTGGGCGGCTACTTCATGCCATCTCTGTGCATATTCTTTAAATGACTCCTTGTACTTCTAGACCATGGCCTTGAGTTGATCATGGTCAGGCGCCATGTCCACATTGTATTTATACTGTCTAATAAATGCTTCACCCAAGTCATTGAAATTATGAATGTTGGCATTGTCCAGGCTCATGTACCATTTCAATGTTGCACCGGTTAAACTGTCTTGAAAGAAATGAATTAACAGGCGTTGATCATATGTATGATTAGACATTCTCCTCACATACATCACTAAGTGAGCACGAGGGCAAGTGTTGCCCTTGTACTTTTCGAACTCTAGTACTTTGAAATTTGTAGGTATTTTCACATTTGGAACCAAACACATATCATTCACATTCTGCCCAAACAGTTCTTTTCCTCTGAGGGCCTTCAACTCTTTCTACATCCTATCAAACTGATCCTAAAAATTGTCCATTCGATCATAGCCACCCAAGCTTTCACTTGGTGGAGGAATAGGCCAATACACTTCATCATTAGCAAATGGTACCATATTCACCGAGGGAGGTGCCACATAGTGAATCTCATTTCTAGCAGCATGAGTAATATGCACCACAGGAGGTGCAGAAGCAGCAGCAACTGGAGCAAGTGGAGCAACTTAAGCATCTTGATTATAACCTTCAGGTATAAAGTTCTCTGGTATTCCCCAAGTATAACCTTGAGGAAAACGATTCTGAACAATAGCAGTTGGAGTAGAAGAAACAGGAACAGTCGGAGCTTTGATAGTAACTATTGTCTGTTGAGGCTGAGCAAGTGGTGGCTGATTCTGAGCAGCCACTAAAGATTCCATTAGAGTAGTGAGATTGTCCATACTGGCCTTCAAAGCAGAAACTTCTTCGTGCAGCTCGCGATTCTCTTGTTATAGATTGTCCATCTTTCTTCTGAAATTATCTCGAGTATTGTACTGATGAGACATTTTGCTGAATAAAGTAAAGAAGCTCAGTAAGACACCTGGTTATGCTCAAAAAATGCAAGAAGTATGAATAATATGATGCATGATATGCAATTTGTATGATTTATGTTATTATTAATATTTCAAGGAACTCAAAGATTTATAGACAATTTTGCAAATATCAAAGTACTAACACATTTGAAATACTAAAAATCTCATTATAATAACCTCAAAACGGATTACACTTTTTAGTATAAATTTCAATAATCCCAAGTACAAGATGAAGATAAAGTCTAAAAACCTTAACAAAGCAAATCTGAAGGAGATCACTCTACACGTTGACGTTTCCATGTGAGTCTTGCAATTCAAGCCTTCAACCTCTGGTTCTCTTTCGCATACCTGTTGGCGACCTCTCTCCAATCATTAGAGCCGGGAAGTGAGCAACTAAGGTCTGAGTGAGGCTTATAGGAAAATAAATCCTCTTTCCTCTCCATCGTCTCTACAACACGACTCTCAAGAATCTTGATCAAATCGTCTTTCTCCTTTAGGTCTGCTCGGTAGGACACCTTTAGAGTCTGGCACTTATTCTTCCAAGCTTCCTTTTTCTACTGCATCCTAACTAAGGAAAGATGAAGTCCTTCCACATTGTCTAACAAGGGAGGAGTGGTTCTCACAAACATGTCAGACATGGGTGCTTCCCTGGAATATGACATCTTCAATTGGATGGCTCTTGCTTGTACCCACTGCATATAAGGCTCCAAAGAAACAGCCCCTCTCGGTCCCAGGTCCTTCCTAATTTTCCTGTGAATATGACGCCAAGCCTTCGCAATCTCCTCTTTAGATTCCTTATGAACCTCTCCCTATTTAAGAAATAAAACACTCAAATGAAGACTATTTGGCTTATCCCTCATCGGATATCCAAGCTGTCGTCGTGCAAGAACAGGGTTGTAGTTAATTCCTCCCTTTATACTAAGAAGAGGTACATTGGGAAAACTACCACAAATTTCAACAATATCTACATCATGGTAAGCCTCATGGTAATAAACAATATTTGAATGAGTAAGGGCCATAATCTTTGTATCCCAACAAGGTTCCTTCCTGACATCCCAGAAAGCATCAGATCGATGTAAGTGATAAATAAACCACTGATACAATAAAGGCATACAGCAAATGATCATCCCTCCATGATAAGAATCCCGAAGATGAATAGAGTAATAAGCATCACCCAATAATGTAGGGACTGGGTTCCCAATCATAAAGATCCTGATGGAATTGATATCCACAAATTTGTCGATGTTGGGAAATAAGAACAACCCATAAGCAAATAGAGCAAAGATGGCCTCAAAAGCAATTGTACTCTTCATTCTGGAAAAATAGCGAGCTTTCTCCAATAAGAACTGAGCTGGTAATCCTCTAATCCCTCCTTTGTTATTCATGTGTGCTTCAACCTCAGACTTCCCCAAATGGATCAAAGCAGCAATCTCATGGGATTTTGGCTCCCCCTTCTAAACCAGTAAAAGGAACATGATCGGTAATAGGTAAACCCAGAAGATAAGAATACTCTTATAATGTAGGCATCAACTGATAATTAGGGAAAGTAAAGAATCGATACATCGAATCATAGAACTTGACCAAAGTCGAGAGAATGCCCTCCTTCATTATGAGCTTCATAAGAGAAATGATGGACCCATACTTCCTCCAAAAATCTGTAGAATTCTCGATCTCGGGTATCAGAATCATCAACTCATCTATCTTGGGATCTTTGAAACTGTACTTCTTAGTCTTTCTTTTTCCAGAATCCATAGTCAAAAGTACATGAGATATTTGCAAAGAGTAAACTTTTAAGTCCCTTGAAACAAAATGTTTTAAAGGATTCTCATGGGTGCATGAATGCATGCTGCAACGATCACACACAAGATCACAAACATAGGGTTCATTAGTTCAAAGAGGTTCCCAGAGTCTACATCCTTCCTTCGGATATTACCAACTTCCTGATTGACTCAGTATTTATCAATATTCTCAAGAAAAACTCATCCGAGCGTAGTATCGTGTGACAACTATTTCCGAATTAATCCGTCATAGATTTTGCACTACACCTAAAAGGCCAAGATGGGTTAAAGGTTCTACGTTCCTCAGTTTCAGCAGGCTCCCAGGTTTAAATTATCACGTCTTTCCGATTACTCGGTAAATGATACTAAAGTCAAAAGGGCCTCCTCTGAGTGGGGATGGTATAAACTCCTTTTTTGAGATTACTCCCTCAAAGTTAACATGACTATATTTCCCTTCCTATCTTAAGTTTTCCCAAGTCTTGGTATAGGACTTATGAGAAATCACCAAGCACCCTGAAAACCAGGAAAATCCAGACAAACATATATACAACATATAAGATACAACACATAATAACACATATTCATATAAAAACAATGATAGGCTCAACCCACTTAAGAATGGACCACCAAGTGGTCAATGTTTCCCCGGTGAGGTTGCCATTTTTTCCTTTAGCGGTATAAATGTTGAGACTAAGCCATTGGATTGACTTGACTCGCACAGATCAAAATAAAAATCACCACCGTGCTTTGTTGTTTCCAAAGGAACGGGAAAAGAGTGAATAACCCAAAAAGAGGGAGAGAGAATCTAAGTTCGAGGGTTGGTTATGAAAAGGGAAGGTATTATCACCCTAAACATCAACGGTACTCCGTAGGAACCTCTTTGTAAATCTGTGTATTTTGGCTATAAATGTTGTATAAAATAATAGATGGTGGAGATGAGAAAAGAAGTTTTTTGTATAATTTTTGCACCCGTCGCGGTTGAGAACCTTTAGTGCCCACGTACCACCTTCCGTGCAATAGGGGGTCAGGGTACTCGTAGTTCATCTTTTAAAAAATTTAAAACACAAGTGTGTTGGTTAAATTTTAAGAGACGAGACGTCATCATCATTATCTGAGTGGAAAACATACTTACTACTCACAATTATGAGAAAGGAGAATTTGCATCATCTCAAAGTGGAGGATACGGCTTGGATTTTAAAATTAATAAAGCCTCACTTAACACCCAAATGGAAAATATCTCCCTTCACTACATATTGTAGAATTATAGTTGTTTTCATCACTACAAGGATTGACAAGAGTCTAATCTTTTGAGAAAATTTTAAGGTAAAAAGCCAAAATGGAAAAATGGTTTGAATGGGATTGATTGACTTTTAATCTTCTCACAAAAAAAAAGAAGTCCATATATTATTAAATTGATTAAAGTTTGATTAAGAAAATGTTTTGAAAATGCATGGACATAAGTCTAAATTTATTGAAAGTGGTTCAAGTTTTGAAACAAGAAGAGTTTTCAAAATGAGGGAGAAGATTTTTGAAATTAAAGAAGATAGGAGGAGATGAAGGGACTATCCTAAAGCATAAGGTAAAAGCCAGGGAAAAGAACGATCTAACCAACAAGAAGCCAACACTTGACACAATGAGTCAATGTAGAATTCCCATCCTTTGGATTTGAAACTAAACAAGCAACGATAATAAACCTCTTAATAAAACCAAGCTTAAATTGCATTAAGTCTTCACAAAAATTGGACAGAGTAACGGCTGTATACAGATGAATTCTCGATCACAGACAAAGCCTGTAATCACAATAACCTGCACACAAAACAAAAAAACAAACAACCCAATGTCTTAGGGGTAAACCCCAAGAACTCCAGACAAAATACCAGTTTAGGTCACAAGGTCTCAAAGTAGGTCACAACTTCTAATCCTAAGTCCAAGAAGTCCACAATCTCCATAATGCCAAGGATAATAACCAAGTAATCCAAGTAACGTTAAAGTTTTTTATGGTTCAAGTTGATTATTAGGTATCTTCAAAAATAAAATGAAAGCTTAGATGAGAAAAATAAAAATGACATAAAAGTAAATGATCAAATGAGCAAAGATGAAAATAGCATGAAATGTAAATGCCAAAATAAATGTGCTTAAAGTAAAAGCATAAAATAAAAGCATAAAATAAAGTCAATTGTTAATGAGTTAGAAATTATAGGTTAGTTGAATGAACATCTTGAAACTTGCATTTGAAAACTCATTAGAAGATTGATAAAATCAAAGCCTCTCAAAAAGAAGTTTCATTTGCTTTTTGTCAAGTATATCATTCATTTCAAAATCTCAAGGCAACAATAAATGATCAGTATTATTTAAGTGATCCAATTTGACCAAAGTTGATGAACATTTATTAGAGGATTGATAGGATCAAAGCCTCTTATTAATGAATCTCAAGGTTATTGGATAGAAGGGTTCAAATTAACATACTTGGGCTTACAAATATGGGTTTGGGCCACGAATTATCATTTTCTCAAATTGGGACAAAATTTAGCGCTATGTTAAGCAATCGTAAGTGGACTTATATAGAAGTCGCACGGCACCTACTTTGAGGTCCGTCAATAGTAATCTATGCACCATATGTTTTGAGAAATAATATAGAAATCATTCTCCAATAAAATTTAGTAAAATAAGAAGGGGATAAGATGAAGAGGGATGGGGTAAGAATTAAATCATATTTGAACCAAAAATTTAATCAAGCTATTATTAAAATTATTCATCCATTTTTTGTGGAGTTAAACTCAACACCATGTATCCAATGATGTTAATAAAGCTCATGATCAAAATCTCATAGTCCAAGATCAGCCAGAATATATACAAGATAAAATATATTTAAAAAATAAAGAAAAATATTTTAAAAAAAGGTTTAAAAATGGGAATAAAAGTAGAAAATAGAAGCTATATTCAAAACAATCCAAGAAAAATCAAACAACACCATAGAAAATCAAAAATGAGCTCAAATATTTATGTAAAATTTTAGGTACTTTTTTAAAGTCAGAAACTATTTTTAAAATTAAAAGAAATAGGCAAAATAAACCAAAAATTGTGTAAAATAGTAAACTCAGAAATAAAAATAATATGAGGTCACCAATATTTGTCAAAAGATCATGGATCCTTCCATATATTTTTTCAGAATTTAAAAATTAAGAAAAGTATTTTTAAACATTTAAAATAATTCATAAAGTGAAAAATTATAAAAATATCAGAACACAAAATAAAATTGTGAAAAAATAATAATCAGAAAGAGAAAAATCAAAAGTATTTTTCATAATTTTATCAGATTTTTTGAAGTTAAAATGAATTTTCTATGATTTTTTTGAAGTTTAAAACAATTTAAATATAAAAATCAGAAATAAAAATAAAGTCAAAAAAATATGGACCAATAGATGAGAGTCAAAACGCGTTAGTAAGCTAATCCAATGAATCAGACATGTTGTGCATATCATGATCTTTAGTGAATAAAGCATGGAATCAATTATTTAAATCGGATTTGAAAAATGTGTGGCACGCCTTCATTGGTTGATAGATAACATGTTGGTCATCTTCAACCTCCAGCCGACGAATCTACAGGTTCCAGAAACTACAAAATTAGGACACGAGACCGGTACCATTCGCTTCGTCTCTTCAAGACGATTCTAATGGTACCTTCGCGAAAAATTTATATAAATTGTAGCTGAGTCGTTTTTGAAAAGAAGTTCTGAAAAGTGATTTGAAATTTCATGGCCAAAACGTACTTCCAGTTGAAAACAAGTGTTGCAACTAGAATCAGGATGATGAGAGCTTCATAACAGTATCAAAGTTTAAGAGAATTGGTGAAGGAATCTATCTATTGAAGTTAAGTTGTAGAGCTCTGGAGCTGGAATTGGCTAGCACAGTTTAGGAAGTCTTAAAGCTTAATTCTTCTTCTGTTAGCTTCAGTGAGGTTCGAGGAAGGTGACTTAACAAAGAAAAATGATTGAGAAAGGCTGTAAGAGAAAATTCGAAGTTGCAGAAAATTGAGTTCAAGAGGAAGTTTGGCAGGGTGATTGTAGCTCTCTAAGATTGAGAAAATGAATGAGTTATGATCCTCTATTTATAGGAAAGTTTATTAAATGCTCAAGCGTGTGAAATGATGAAGTTTGGAGGGAAATCGTGTGAAGTTGCAAACAAGAAAAATGTGACTTCTAATTTGACCAAAACTCATCCAAACCTTCCGTTTTAATATGCTAATCACTTCTGGAGGTTCACTAAATATGTTTAGAAGCAAAAGCATGCAGAAAAAATGTGTTTAGAAGCTAAATCAAGGATTTCAAATTCTGACTTTTTAAGAAACTTCAGTTTCAAGTTACCAAGATCAAATCAATGGTATTCTCAGCTCAAGGAGTCTTAGGACATGATTCTTGAAGCTTTAGAAAGATGATATCACAAGCTTTACAATTTGAAAAGAATGAAATCAAATGGATGATTGAGATGAAAATTGTGATGACTCGAAGTTGAGAAAAAGAGGTTGACTTTTGTACTTCAAAAAATTCTATGTTTTTTCTTCAAAAATGACTTATAATGTCTTGCATCCAAACATGGACTTCCATTTGAAATTTGCTCTTGACCAAAAAATATGGCATAAATTAGATCTCTTTAATGACATTTTGAGACTTGAACCATTTAAAATCTCCAAAAAATGAGAAAGTTGTGACTTGTTGAAATTGGAAAAAATTCATAAAATGACCTATAATCTTTTGCATCCTTAGGGCATCTTCCATTCATTTTAAAACTTTGAACTTAAAAGAAGGGTTGAATTTAACATCTTTAAGATCAAGGTGGAAAAGGAATGGGCTCAAGGTGATAAAAATTGACCAAGTTATGATCTTTTGGAGTCACATATGGGAATTTGATGGTTTGTTTACAGGACTTGTAATGTTTCTTCATCATTAGGTATCTTCCTCACAAAATTTTCTTGAAACCTTTAAAGTGATTTATTAATATCCCTTTAAAGAAAAGGATGTCTTTTTAATCACCCAAAAATACCAAAATATGAGCAAGTTATACCCCTCTGAAGTTCAAAACCCTAGCTTTTAGAGCAACAAAATGCCTTGGGAAACCTTTGCAATTTGGACAAACTTCCTTGTACAAATACTTATGTCATTTAAATAGAATTTGTTTAGGATGATAAGGAGAAACCATAGCAACCAAAACAACTTCCAAATATTTAGAATTGAGGGAGATATGCACTTGTGATCAATGAAACCAAAGATTTTTCCAACTAGGTCAAACTTCTTTAATCAACCCTTGTACCTTTGAACTATTTTTGACAACTTGAGACATGATGAATCATAATAAACTTTGTCATGATATTATTTCAAAATATCTTCAATAATGAAGCTTGAATCTCAATGAAGCTTTTTTGAATAAGGCATGGAAATAAACTCATGAACATATGGATCAACTTGATGGAATGTATTGTGCTTTCACATATAATACCAATAATTAGAGAAAATATTCATTGTACATATTAGTAAAAAGTTAGTCAATACAAAACATAGATGATCAAAAAATACAAGTCAAGGTGTTTGGTGATTCCCCATAGACAAACCTAAAGATGGGATGAAGAACCAAACCCTAGCGTGTGATCTTGTTGTGATTGAATTGATATGATATGATAGAGGAATCTTAGGGGCAAAATTTGGGGTACAACATATATATACAATTGTTTTCACTTTGAACTCTTTCATTTTATTATGATTTCCTCTTACTAGGGTTTTTGTCTCTTTGTACAAAATCGCCTGTTTATAGGAAAATTATCAACACAAATATACCTTGAAATTCAAACATTTTGTTTTTTCTATTTTGCTTGCAAAAACGTCCAATGACTAAAATTGAATGAGCATATTAATATGAACATGATTTATTGTTAATAAATATACACATAAGAACATGATTAAGTATTTACTCAAAACTCTAAGAGATGGGATGACACTCAAGCTGTCTGTAAATCCCCACAGAATCCCTTTCATAAGGTTACCACCAGTGAAGTTGCTAGAGCCACCTCTATGAGATTATCCCCCACAGAGTAATCCTTACAAATAAGGGTACATTCCCCACAATCTCCCCGAAAAATCAATTTAGCAAATGAAGGAATAAAAATCTTCTTCTCGTTAAATCTCCCCACAGAGTCTCAATCAGTACAATGCATGGAATTTCGCTTCCCCAACTGAGTTTATTCCTCCAAAACTGAAAGAGAAACCTTGCAAAGTCCTTCTCTTTAGAAAATTTTATTTCCCCAAGAGAGTTAGTTTGCTCAGCATAGCACTTCTCCATCAACAAGGGTTTATTTCCCCCAACATGGTTTATTTCCCCAACAAACTACAAATTCCCCAACTCGAGTATATTTCTCAGACTACTACAAATCATTAACAAAATTCTTCTCCCCAGTGAAGTCGTCACTTTCCCCTGAAAGTTAATGAAAAGCCTTGAAATCGAACATATACCAGTTAACTTTATCTTCCTCAAACGATTCGGAAGTTTAACCATCTCTTTTATCCCCAGTCGGGGTATATAGGAAACAAATTCCCCAATAGAGCAACGGAAAAACAATGTTCCTAAACTCTACTCCTCAGACATAAATTAATGCATCCCCTGCAGAGTTTCCTCAAGAAAGCAAACAGGAAACCCTAGCGGAAGTATTCAAGACAAGATTGAAGACACAAATACTCTTCATCCCCAATAATAGTCAGGGATTTATTTTCCCAGACAAAGATACCCCATGGGTTTACAAATACACTTCAACAAGCATCTTACACTTATCATGGCATATGAACATAGCATAATCTCATTTATTTTGAGAACATCATTACACAATTCATTTCATACATAATGACATTGCATACAAGCTAACTCTTTACCCTTTCAGGAAAGATCAATCAACAGACGAATATCATCGACAATTTTCAAGCATATTGAAGATTAACTCCCGAAACAGGACGGGAAAACTATATTTCTTTCTCTTTGGTCAGATAAAGATCAATTCCCGAAACAAGATGGGGCGACTATCTTTATCACCAATAGTATGAACTCCCGAAACAGGACGAGTTTACCAACAACACAAATTGTAGATCAAATCCTGAAACAAGAACGGGAGACTATCTACATGAACAAATTGAGGATTAACTCCCGAAACAGGACGGTGAAACTATCTTTCTTTCTCTTTGGTCAGATAAAGATCAATTCCCGAAACAGGATGGGGCGACTATCTTTATCACCAATGGTATGAACTCCCGAAACAGGACGGGTTTACCAACAACACTGATTGTAGATCAAATCCCGAAACAAGATGGGGCGACTATTTACATGAATAGATTGAATATTAACTCCCAAGACAGGAAGGGGAAACTATATTTCTTTCTCTTTGGTCAGATAAAGATCAATTCCCGAAACAGGACGAAGCGACTATCTTTATCACCAATGGTATGAACTCCCGAAACAGGACATGTTTACCAACAACACTAATTGTAGATCAAATCTCGGAACAAGACGGAGTGACTATCTACATGAATAGATTGAAGATTAACCCCCGAAATAGGATGGTAAAACTATCTTTCTTTCTCTTTTGTCAGATAAAGATCAATTCTCGAAACAGGACGAGGTGAATATCTTTATCACCAATGGTATAAACTCCCTAAACAAGACGGGTTTACCAACAACCTGATTGTAGATCAATTACCGAAACAGGACGGAGCAACTATATATATGATGAGAAACAATTCAAATACCTTTCTCAGAGGTTCACTCTGGAAAACAGTCTTCAGATACAGTCGAGCATAGACTCATCCTGATATTTCTACCAATAGTTACTTTGGATGGCATCTTTAAGCCCACCTCCAATAACTCTCCATCATCTTTCCAAATGGAATTTTTAAGCCCATTCCCGGTATAATCAACAAATAGTTTTACTTCATGCACAAACGATTTCAAATTTCTGGGCACTTAAGTGTCCAATCATCTTCCACCTTCAAGTCACATATGGCGGACAAGCCAATTTGTCTCTTAGGGTTTAAGAAGATTGAATAGGGGAAGTTGTTGTACCCCAAAATTTTTCCTCTCTTTTCTCAAGACATTTCTCAAGGGTTCTCAAGGGTTTTCTCAGACAAGCCCACCACAAATTAGGGTTTTGACTGAAGTTGACTGATAATTAACTTTTTGACTTAATACATAATCTAATGGTTTGAAACATAATATTAAGGACTCAAACACAACATGTTGACCTAATTTCATGACTCAAATCATTTCTCAAAATCAAAATATTGATGATTGAATTTTTGGTCAAATGATGAAAAGTCAACTGATACACAAAAAGTCAAACTTTGACTTTTTAATCAACATTACATTCCAAAGATCAAAATTCATAAATACATTAAAAAATATCAAAATTGATCATCAAGAATCAAAAAAGTCAAGAAAGTCAACAAAAGGTCAAAGTTTTCAATACTTAGAAATTTTCTATGTGTTTTTACACTTGATAATTTCATTACTTCAAGACATTTTTTCGCCAAGATGCAAGATGATTCCAGAAAACTTTCAACATGAAATTTGTAGATCTTGATGAATTCTACAACTTTGTATTAGAGGGTTGATGTCCAAAAATATCTTATATTTAAAGATATAGGCTCATGAAGTCATGACATTTTTGTATAAACACTTAGAGAAATTTTCAAGTTTGGTCAGATTTTTGTACCAACTTCTTGGCCAATTTTCATCAAGTTCCATTTTTATTTAGCGAAAGTGGTCAACATGAAAGTTGTAGACAATTTTTCAAGCTTTCTAAAACATCCAAGAGCATGAATTTATCATACTTGATCTAGGATATTCAAAGGTATGAAGTTGGACATCCATTCTTGAATTACAAGTCATTTTTGTGAAGACCACATAATCCAATCTACATGATATGCTGCATAATCTTGCTTTGCAGGCCTTCTAGCTTGAAAATCTCACCATAATTTAATTTTTACACAAACTTTTAAGCTATGGTCCATTTGATTTAAGCATTGTCCAAATGATTTTTCCATTTTTGGCACAAAGTTAACATTGCCATTCTTGCAAAGTAGCTTTAATCACAAAGTCAGCTCTTCTTGAGCCTCTAACTTGTTCCTTCTACACACACTCAACATACAAAATCAGATAAGCATGCTTAAAGTGTTCAAGAACTCTGTGAAGCAAAGTACAAAGCATTGGAACTATGATCTTCAAGCTTTCTTATAAATAGAGAGATCATTTTCAAGATAAAAAGAGATAACAAGCCCTCAAAACCCCTTTACTCTCAAAAAACCAAAATTGTCCATAAAACCTCCATTTTTGAGCTTTAAAGTCCAAATCTTTGAACCTCTCACACCTTGCATGTTTTCCCCAAACAAACCACCCAAATACTTCACATACATCATATAGAAGTTGTTCAAACACAAGAAAAACTTTTCTAACATCATTATCACCTTTTTCCAAACTAAAAAACAATACCTTGCAACTTGACTTGGTTGGAGTGATTCAACAATTTTCAGCATAAAGAGAGGATGGGCATAGCTTCAAGAAGGTCCAAGGGAGCTCAAATAATCATCGTTTTGCACCTGGAAACATCCATATGTGTTCTAAAGTTTTCACTTCAAGAGGTAAATTTTATAAAACTTTAATATCCTTATACATACATCATTTGCTTTCATTTTCAAAAGGATATAACAGGACAGATCAGAGAGAAAACTCAGTAAAAAGGCAGGACAGAGACTGACACGAGTGCCCGTGTCACACGACACAACCCGTGTCAGTCAGAAACATGCAATGAGACAGGACAAGGACTGACACGTGCGCCCATGTCACACGACACTCCCCGTGTCAATTTTGCTAGAACAAAAAATATGGAAGAGCAGGGGCAGACCCTGACACGGGTGCATGTGTCCACTGACACGACCCATGTCAGCTCAGGCATTAAAATTCCTAATTTTGATATTTTTAGATTACTTTGGACATATTGCATTGCTTGAAGATGGCCTAACACTACACAAAAAAAAAACTTTTTTCTAGATAAAACATTCAAGTTATTTTCTAAACTAATTGAAATCATTAGACTTAGGTTTTATTAATTAACTTCTTTTGTGATTAAATTAACTACAAAACCTTTTCTATCAAAAAACCCTAAAAAGCGATATCTTTTCTTCATCTTTACATATTTGTACAATTTACTATTTCGCGCTACAATTTATGTAATTGTCAAAGCCTTGTAATAATAATTATGGTTTATTTTTACTTGTTATCCCCATTTGTAAATTTGTATCCCCCATTCCCACAAGTATTCTAATAGCGTAGGACATTTAAATTCCACAATTTATCGCTTTCCATATTATTGCTAGTAATTAGGGTTTGTATGGCAAGATCTTAAAATCAATACTAGAGAACCCTAATTCAAGATAAAATATTTGAAAACAATACACTTTGCACACTTGCACCTCTAGGGTAACCCACACTTGTTGCCCCTGATATAAACAGTCATGTCCCTCGAACGTGAGATGTTTTAGCAAAGACCCTCGATTAAAATATCATAGTCCCTCGATGACCCTTCAAATTTTCCTTCGGTAAATGATCTTAGTCCCTCACGACAATTGCTAAAACATCTTACAAGTTGCCTTCTATGACTGTATGATGACCCACGCCCGTCCCTCACATCCAATGATAAGGCTCTCCACCAATCAATGGTAGACAAGTACTATTTAAAGGAGGAGGAGAAAACAGAGACTTTTTGAGTAAGTAGAGTGCTCGTAATTGCTTGCTCACAAACATTTCAAAACCAACAACTTTCAACACACCAACACTTTCTTGAAATATTTTCAAAGTCAACACTTTGTATGCGTTCTTATAGAGAAGAGAATCATTACAAAGTTTTCCCAACAAAGACACTTTTCAAAATATTTTCAAACAAACACATTCACAAAAGCATTTCAAAGTGAGCTAGCAATTAAGAGCCCGTAGATAAATATGGATGAAAAGGGTTTTATCACATTCCCTTTTCATAACCTACCCCCCGAACTCAAGAAAATTCTCAAAAGGTCTTTCCTATTCTTTTCACCCTTTCCTTTATTGGATAAAAGAAAAGTCGGTGGCGACTCTTGCTATCCGCAACATTTGTGATAAAACGGAAAACACTAAGTCAGTTCTCCCACCGTACCACACCATGTAATTAGGTAAATATATTGTATTTGAGCCCTTGAGATCATGCTTTAAGCCATTAGGTCATGAACTAGGCCAAAAGTCAATGATCAGTCATCTTCAATCAAAACCCTAATTTGGCATTTTTTTACCTTTGATGATTTGAGGGGTTTCCTTGAGGAATCACGATAAACCCTTGATCAAATGATGAATATGAAACTCAAAATGTTGATGTTGATAAAAAATATTGAAGATTGACTGTATGTTGACCATCGTTGACTTTTTTACCTAATACAATTGACTTTCAATCTTCTGAGCCATAGACTGAGGAAACATGTGATGCAAGACTTGAAACTTCACATAAGCATTATTGAGGACCTATGATTAACCATGAAAGTCATTTGAGACCCTTGCAACCCAATCTTATTTTAGAAGCACCAAACCCTAGTTGAAGACCCTTGCTTAGGAAGAGGTTCGACCAGTCAACTCTTGAGTGACTTTGAGTATTTGGGACCTTTGTGAACATGTTTTGGAAAAAAAATGGGAGGGGAAATTTTTGGGTACAACATTAAGGTAAAGAAAAATAAATGAAATAAGTTAAAAACCAAAAAAATTAAAAAAAAAACTTCTTGGGTTTGGTGTTGAACCCACACCCTCTAGCCTTCCACACTAGATCGTTTTCCACTGAGCTAAGCGCTCATTAGTGTTAGGAAATAGGCGCTGCACAAAATATATGAAACCTGCACAAATTGGAAAATAACAAAAAAGGTTGCAAAAGGCAGGGATCGAACCCACGCCCTTAGAGACCAAAGTCTTAGCACACGCATTCCTGCCACTGGGGTGGTTGTTACATTCGGTAGTAAAAAATACCAAATAAATATATTATAAACAAAAAAAGATGGACCGGAGAAGCGTCGGAGCCCTAGCTCCGGTCGACTTCTCCGACGAGGTGTTTTCTCCAACCTGCAAAATAAAGCGCTTTAGTGATCAAAGAGGACCCTACCCCCCCCTAAATCAACCCTTGTGAATCGATTGGTGGCCTTAGTTTTGGCTATATCATCCTGTACAGAGAGATATGAACAAGATAACATAAAATGGTTCAAAGATGGTGATGAGTTATTCTGTCGTTATGGGACTCATGCAAGGGATTAAACCTGCATAGTTTTGTCTGAGGAACATGTTAGCATGGTTAGTTTCAATCAAAACAGCATAAAAAAGAAAACACAAAATTCATAAAAATAAGGAAATCGGTGATGCATGTAGTGCACGCTTCAAGCCTCTTTGATCATCAAGAATGATCAAGACTTACTCTGCAATGTCTCATGGACTGATTTGAGTGAGTGGTTTGCTTTAAGAAGGGCTGGAACAATGCTTTCGAGTTTTATCTAGTTTGGAAAAATTTGAGGTTTTGAGAGTGTTCTTTGAGGCAAGTTTTTTCGTGTCCTCCTTGTCTGAATTTGAAGATTATATAGAGGAGAAGAAATTAGGTCAAAGATGGGCTTGGACATCTTCATGAAATTATATATTTTATTTTGTTTGAAAATAACTTGGAATAAGACAAAACCAATAGATTTGTTTCTCTAATAGGTTCACATGGTTGGTGATGAGATCTTGGGCCTCCAAAGTATTTGAAACAAAAGCATTTTATGCCTTATACCTCCACTTAATATTTATTTGATTTAAACTTTGTTGAGGAAATAAACCCTATAGACTGTGCTGAGGAGATAAACTCTGACGGGGATTAACTTGTGGAGAAAGATCTGAGGAAATTGCTTTGTGGTAATTTATAGTTAACTTCAAACGTTATCCCAACTCCTGGAGTCTCTCACAAATGTTAATCCTGTTTTCATGCACATATTTGTAAACGGTAATCATATTCAAATGCATATGTTCATTCAATATAATCATTGGACGTTTTTGCAAACATAACAAAGAAAGTAAAAATAGTTTTTGATTTGAAACTGATTGCATTGACTTGGAAAGTTTGCTTATAAACAGACAGTTTTATACAACGAGACAGAAATCCTAGTAAGAGGAAATCGTCATAAAAGAAAAGGTGTACAAAGAGAAACAAAGAAAAACAGCTATGTGGAAATGATCCCATCGAGTTTCAACTCTGCTATTGCCCATATGTCTTCAAGCATCTCATCCCTTGCTGTCGGAAGAAGTTGATTGAATTGATATGTACCATTTGAACTTTGACATCGATAATCATGATAGTTGTAATTAGATGGGTGATCCAACGAGACTCAGTCGTACGCTTTAATCCCTAACTTTTTCTTGGACCGCCCTTTCGGGTTTTCAGTCCACCAGTGTAATACAGTGGTAGAACTGACTGTTGTACTGGTTTTGCGTTTGTGTTTGCAAAATATTGCGGTAAGCAAGAGTCGCCACCAACTTTTCTTTTATCCAACAAAGGAAAGGGTGAAAAGAACCGAAAAAGACCTTTCAAGAGTTTTCTGAGTAAGGGGGGTAGATTATGGAAAGGGAAGGTGTTAGCACCATTTCCATCCGTAGTTTTCTATGGGCTCTTAGATGCTTAGTTCATTTTGAAATACCTTGTGCTTTGTGTGTTTTTGAAAAGTATTTTGAAATGCCAATAGTAAGGCAGCTTGCTTTATGATAACTCCTGTATCAGTCCTCAAGAGTGTTGATAAAGCATTATGATAACTCTTGCTTTATGATTAATCTTCAATCTTCTCATGTAGATAGTTGTCCTGTCTTGTTTCAGGTATTAATCTACAATCGGTTATTCACAGATAGTTGTCTTGTCTTGTTTCAGGTATTAATTTGGAACTTTCTTTTGTTGGTCATTGAGATAGTTGCCCTAGCTTGTTTCAGGAATTAATCTCTGACCTCAGAGAAAGAAAGATAGTTTCCTTGTCTTGTTTCGGGAGTTAATCTTCAATCTGCTCTTATAGATAGTTGTCCTGTCTTGTTTCATGTATTAATCTACAATCGGTTGTTCATAGATAGTTGTCCTGTCTTATTTCGGGTATTTATCTGGAACTTTCTTTTGTTAGTTGTTGATATATTTTCCCTGGCTTATTTTAGGAATTAATCTCTAACCTTAGAGAAAGAAAGATACCTTCCTCGTCTTGTTTCGGGAGTTAATCTTCAATCTGCTTGTGATACGTTGGGAGAACTGACTTGGGTGTTTTGTGTTTGATTGCAAATGTTGCGGTGAGCAAGAGTCGCCGCCAACTTTTCTTTTATCCAAAAGGAAAGGCTGAAAAGAACAGGAAAGAGCTTTAATATTATTTCTTGAGTTCGGGGGGTAGATTATGAAAATGGAAGGTATTAGCACCCTTTTCATCCATAGTTATATATGGGCTCTTAGTTGTTTGCTAGATCACTTGCTTTTGTTTGAAAATATGCTTTGTTTGAAAATGTGCTTTGTGGTGTGTTTTGAAAGTATTTTTGAAAAGGCTCCTTCGTTTAGGCACACTTTGTAATGGTTCTCGTTTTGTAAGAACGTATACAAAGTGTTGGACTTTTGAAAATATTTCATGTTTTGAAAGTGTTTGGTGTTTATTTTGAAAGTGAGGAAGCAACAACTCAAAAGTATTTTGTTCATTTCTCTCCTTTCTTTTTATATTGCTATCTTACCATTGATTGGTAAGAAGCCTTATCTTCAGATGTAAAAGGGACGGGCATGGGTCGTCGTATAGTCATAGAAGGCAACATTGTAGGATACCTTAGCAATTTGTTGTAAGGGACTAAGATCGTTTATGAAGGCAACATTGAAGGGTCGTCGAGGGACTACGATCTTGTATTTGAGGGTCATTGCTAAAGTACCCCACGTTTGAGGGACATGACTATTTTTTAGGCAACAAATGGAGTTAACCTTAGGGGTGCATGTGTGAATAGTATGTTTGATTTGCATGCATTTAATCTTTGATTAGTATCTACTTGTTGATTTTATCTTCCCATACAAACCCTATTTACTAGCATTTATATGAAAGCGATAAATTGCGGAAAGTAAATATTCTACGCTATTACAATCATTAGGGGGATGGGGTATACAAATTTACAAATGGGGATTTGTAAGAAAATTAAACCGAATTATCTATTACAACCATATTGAATAATGTACAAGAATTGAAAATAATGCACAAATGTAAAATAGAAAAAGAAATGATTTTTGTTTGTTTTTTTTAGGAAAGGGTCTTGGTTTTAACTTAATTAACTAAAAGAAATAATTAATTAAATTAAGAAAATTAAACCTAAATTAATTAAGAAAATAAATTAAATTAGAAATCATTTTTTAGGGTTTTTTAGAAAAGGTTTTAAGTTTAATAAAAATAGTATGGAAATTAATTAATTAAAAGAAAACCTAAATTCTAAGTTAATTTTAATTAAAAAGAGAATAACTAAACCTAAATCTAATTATTAATTTAATCAGAAAAAGAAATTAACTTTATATAAGAAAAAAATATTGTCTTTTGTTTTTAAAGGAATAAAATATATAGAATGCAAATAATAAATAAAAAAAATTGGAATTTATATGAAAATAATAATAATAAAAATATAAAGAAAAATTAAAAATAAAATTTTAAAAAAAAAAGATTAAAATTTTTTTTTATGAGCTGACACGTGAGCTTATGTATTGGCTCATGTATTGGCTCATGTAGGTTTCGTTTTGGCTCATGTGTCGGCTCATGTATTGGCTCATGTATATTATATGCTCCTGGAAGTCAAAACAACTCAGTATAAGTCGATGCATACTAGTTTCGTTTCGACTTATAACCATTTTGTATCGATGCATACGTGTTTTGTCTCGACTCATAACCTTTTTTTGAACATAATATGTGTCGACTCATAGCATTTCGTGTCGATGCATAACTGTAATTTTTTGCTTTTATCACTGTTTTGCTACATGTAAAAGTTAATTCTCAACACATGGTTAGTGAAAATGAAAAGCAAGCATATGGTTAGCTTCAAGGCAATGATATCTACATTTTATCTTCACAAAGGAACCATTTATGATGCTTGTATAAAGAGTTCAAAGTCAAGAAAACTTATCTTGAAACTAAAATTTGTGCTTTGAGTTTGAGTTGTTGTATGGGCTGTTGTTGACCTTGGGAAGTGATGATAATGATGTTACTTAAGTTTTTTTGTGTTTGAACAACTTCTATATGATGTATGTAGAGCTTTTGGATGGTTTGTTTGGAGAAAACTTGCAAGGTATGAGATTCAAAGATTTGGACTTCAAAGCTCAAAAATGGAGGTTTTATGGACAATTATGGTTTTTGACAGAAAAATGATTTTGAGTGTTAGTTTCCCCTTCTTTTTTTCTGGCCTCTTTCTCTTGCAATTGTCCTCTCTATTTATAGATAAGGTTTGATACTTCAAACAACTCAGATTTTGAATCCATGTTATGGCTATCTTACTTGTTTTTGAAGTAAGCATGAAGAACATGTTTCCAATGCTTGTACCAAGCTATCTAATGTGGTTGATCACTTTAAACATGTTTTTTCTGACTTGTAGAAGTTGAGTGTGATTAGAACAACAAGTTATAGGCTCAAGAAGTTGACTTTATGATTAAAGTGAACTTTGCAAGAATGGCAATGGTGCGTTTGTGCCAAAAATGGAAAGATTCAATGGACAATACTTAAATCACTTGGATAATGGTTCAATCAATTGTGTAAACATATGATTATGGATAGGTTTGCAAGTTAAGAGGCCTGCAAAGTGAAGATTATGCAGCATGGCTAAGATTTTGGTTCCTTGTTCATCACAAATCTGCCTTGTAAATCAAGAATGAATGTCCAACTTCAGATCCTTGAATCTCCTAGCTCAAATATGATAAATTCATGCTCTTGGATGTTTTGGAAAGCTTGAAACACCCTCTATAACTTTCATGTTGCCCAGTTTGACAAACTCATCTTATAACTATGTGAAAAAATGCCAAGAAGTTGGGATAAAATCCTGACCAAAACTGCTGAAAATTTCTCTAAGTGTTTATTCAAAAATGCCATGACTTCATGAATTTATAACTTAAAATTCAAGCATTTCTAGAAAAAGTACTTTCCTACAAAGTTTTAGATCTCATTGATATCTACAACTTTCATGTTGGAAGTTTTCCTTGAATCATCTTGCATCATGGTGAAAAGTTGGCATGAAGAAATGAACTTATCATGTATAAAAAACACTTAGAAAATTTTCTAAGTCTTGAAGAGTTTGAATTTTCACATTGACTTTTGACTTTCTTGATTTCTTTATGATCAAGTTTCATATTTTTGAATGTCTTGATGAATTTTGATCTTTGAGACTTAATGTTGACCAAAAAGTCAAAGTTTGACTTTTGGTGCTACAGTTGACTTTTTCATCAATACAACTGATTTTTGGTCTCTTGGTCAATTGACTGAGAAGACTTGAAACTTGACATGAGCACTCTTGAAGTTCCATAATGATCCAAGAACGTCATTTTAAGTATTAGAAGTCTGACTATCCTTATGCAAATTCAAACCCTAATCTTGAGGTATCAGTGTTGAGGAGATGGCTTGACCTAGTCAATACTGGTGCAAGCTTAAGCTTTCGCAGGTCTTTATGAGAAATGTCTTGAGAAATGAGAGGGAAAATTTTGGGGTACAATAACTGCCCATGTTCAATCTTCTTAAACCTGAAGAGTTAGATTGGCGGATCTGCCATTCGTGACTTGAAGGTGGAAGATAATTGAACACTAGAGTACCCAGAAATTTGCAGTCGAAGATGAATTGTGAATGGGCTTATAGATTCCATTTGGAGGAATAATGGAGATTTGCCAGAGATGGGCTTGTAGATGCCATTCAAAGGTGACTGTTGACATAAAATGGACTAAGTCTGAACTTGATTTCAACTGGAAAAGAATCAGAATAAATCTTTGGAGCGATTTATCTGAAACTAGCAGAAGTCTTGTATGTTATTTGACTGGGAAGAATCAGAATCAATCTTGGAGTGATTTATCTGAACCAGAGAAAATTTCTGCGGGAAAGAATCAGAATAAACGGCTGAGAGATTTAAATTGAACGAGCAGGGGGTCTGGATTAACCTTGACTGGAATGGAAATCAAAAGAATCTTAGGATCGATTCAACTGAACCAGACAAAAGTCTTGGGATATCTTCAACTGGAATAGAAATCTGAGAGATCTTAGTGTCAATCTGACTGAACCAGAGAAAAGAGAAAATGTCTACTGGAAAGAATCAGGATAAACCATTGAGAGATTTAAACGGAACCAACAGACGTCTTGGATGAGCATCAGAATAATATTCATAAATGAATTGTATCTGACTCGTATCTAAGAGATGTACTAATGAGCGTCAAAAAGACATCTGTATCTGGATCATATCCAGACTGTATTGGAAAGGTATGTTGAAATAAGTATCAGAATGATATCCATATCTGGATCGTATCTGGACTATATTTGAATGAGTGACAGAATGACATTCGAATCTGGATCGTATTTGGACTGTATTTAGAAGAGAATCTGGAGTAAGTGTCAGAATGTTAGCCATATCTAGATTGCATCTGAACTGTCTCTAGAAGGAATTTGAATAAGTGTCAGAATGTCAGCCGTATCTGAAACACATCTGAACTGTCTCTAGAAGGAATCTGAATAAGTGTCAGAATGTCAGTCGTATCTGGATCGCATATGAACTGTCTCTAGAAGGAATCTGGAATAAGTGTCAGAATGTCAGCCGTATATGAATCGCATCTGAACTGTCTCTAGAAGGGTGTATGGGAAGGAGCTCGTGTAGGATTGCTTCAGCTGGTCGTGTAGATAATTTCCCTGGGTTGTTACAGGTATTAATTTTTGTCCTTTTGGAGATTGTTGATGATAGCCATCTGTTGATTTGATCTTTCCTGAAAAGATAAAGAGTTAGATGCATGCAATGTCATGATGTATGAAATGCATGGTGTAGTGATATTCTCAAAATAAATGAGATAGTGTCGCATGCACTTATCATGTATGTAATATGATGCATGAAGGGTGAAATGTTATTTGAATTTATCTTTGTCTGGGAAAATAAATCCTTCACAAATGTTGGGGAGTCATTAAATCTCTGACTGCTGTTGAAGAGTAGATGAGTCTTCAAATTTGGTTAGAATATTTCCATCAAGGATTCTTGTTTTTTTGTTTGAGGAGAGCTCCACTGGGGAATTTTGAAAACTCTGTAGAGAGTGTTGAGTCCTATTTAGGGAAAAGAGTTCAGGAGTCTCGGTTGTCCGTTACTCTACTGGGGAGTCAACTCTTGATGGACGAAGTTGAACTGATATCTGGTCAGGTCCAGGCTTCACATTAACTTGTTGGGGATTGTAGAGTAGTCTACTGGGGAAGAGGAGTTGTGGTCCTTTGATATATAATAGTCGAAAAGGTAAACTCAAAATGGGGAATATTTACGTATGGTTAGGGAAATAAACCCTGTTGTTGATCTGTTGGAGAGGCGGCGACTTCACTGGCAGAAATCCTCGAGGATTCTTGAGATCGACTCAGTTGAGGAGAAGTTTTCAGAGATTGAAACCCTGGATGGGGGTCACTCTATGAAAAGGAGATTGTGGGGGATTAGTCATTGCCCCTAGTAGCAGGTGATTGTGGCACTTCCAGGAACTAACAGACTGTACATAACCCTTTGTCGGGATTTGCATTCAATGCCCCAAGTGATTTAGATGGAGACCTACCCCTGATTATTCAGCATTTCGTTTGGAATTTTGACTTGGCTACCCCAGGTGTACTAGATAGTGACATGTGCCACCTTATTTATAGGAGATTTGTAGTTGGAAGTTTCTTCCCACTTGAAGTGATTTTGTTCACTGGGAGAGTTTTCGTTCATCGGATATTCGTTGTGTAAATTTCTCTGTTGTCAAACAAATAGCCATGTGCAAACAGCGATATTCAAATAATGCAAAGTTTATGCTTGTCTTAAAAATTTGAAAATGTGTTTTTAGCAAGAAATTTTGTAAGAAAATTCAACTCAGGATTTAGAGTAAAGCCTTACAGGATTCAGGATACCTTTTGTAACAGTGTGCTTTCGAACTAACCCATGCTTCAATTAGGACTTTTGAAGGGTTGTAATGTGGCTTGGTTCACGGTTTAAGAAATAAAGGATAAGGCTCAAAGTGTGTTTGTACCCACTCATTCTTCGTGATGTTCTTCAGTCCTAAACTCAGCTAATTGTGTGTTCGAACTCCAAATGAGTCTGGAATGACGTTTTGGTGATGGTTCAGACAATTTTAGTTTATCGGAAGACACTCATTTTTTGCAACATTTTTCATGTTGTTAAGGATTTGTAGTGGCCTCTTTTTTGGTTATCCCTATTTTTTGCCTGATTGTTCTTGTTTTGAGATTACAGTCAGCGGGATGCCCCAGTTCTTTAAGTCTCCTTCGTAGGTTTTGAATTAATGGGCCTTTCTTTTGAGAGATAATGACTGCCTATTTGATAGGGAATCAATCAACATCTTTTGGTTCAGAAGGAATGTTTTTGATGTCATTCATTGTGTACTGAACGCATGTTTGAACTAACTGAGAGACTACCATGCCCCAGGTTTTGATTAAAGGATTCAATTTATAAAAAAATAATAAAAACTTCTACTTCTTTGGCTCGAATGGGTTGACTAGGGATTATCTTCCTTATAACTTCAGTGTTTAGGATTTGAAAGAAACGCATGTATATCGTCAGCAAGGTCTGTTCAAAATCATACTGTATGAGATTATGGCATTTTTTCGTCATCCTCCATCTAAAGGCTTGTAACTTTTAAAATAAAAGTTGAGTATCATTAACGGAGTTAACAATATAGTTTAAATGTAATGAAAACGATTGGACCAATTCAAGACAAACATATGCAATGCATTAACGAAACAGAGTTTGACATTAATAGATAAGTGTTTGAATAAGAAAAAGAAATTACAATTGAAAATTCAAATGAACAAAAGCCTTTTTGTATGAACTTGTCACTTCAGGTGGTGAGTCTTTGAGGGATGGCAGAAGATATGTGTCTGACCATCTTGTGTGAACTCCAACACTCCTTCATCGATCAAGTTTGGAATCTTATTTTTCAATGCCCAACAACTATTTGTATCATATCCCAGACTATTAGAATGGAATGCACACATTGTATCAAGATGATAGTTAGGAGCGGAGGTATTGGGATTTTTATGAGGATCCCTCGACGTAATCAACTCCAATTTTAACATGTGTTGCAATAATTGGGCCAATGACATGTTGATGTTAGTAAACTGTCTCTCGGGCTTATTTTGCCTTTGCTGATTTTCCTGTTGACGTTGACGAGGTTATTATTAGGCCTGTGATGTGGCGGCAATTCAGAATGGTCTATTTTCCCTTGAACCAGCTTCTTGTCTCATGGGCAGATGAGTAGTGACTTGATCCCTAATCTTGACTGTTTGTTTCATACAGTTGCAACCGTCTTATGAAGTTGGTTGACAAGGTCTCTCAACTCTTCTTGTCCTTGAGCCAAGTTTTGGATAAGAGCCATTAGGCCCACCAGTTGTCCCATCATTTGGTCCTTCATTATGGCTATCTCGGTTTATAGACGCTCCAACCGGTCATCTCTGTCGTCCCTAGAGTTTCCCATGACCATGCCCTTGGTGAGGAGTGCCTTCACCTCTTCTTGTCCCTTAGATAGGTTTAAGAACATATTTTAAAGTTGACCATTTTGAATATGAATGCTCTTGATGGTCTGTTCTAGGGCCATCCTTACTGAAATAAACAGTAAGAAGATAAGGAAACATGTACGGTAAAACTTGTTATGATGGCATGCATGATATGTGGATGCAATGTTTTCAAGGATATTGTGGGGTAAACACAAGAAGATGTTAGAATTTGAACGTTGATCAACAACTTTGATTGGAAAACTTTGTATCGGTGGATGTCCTTCCACGAGAATCAAGCTCACCGTGTCAAGTGGGTCGTAGCCCTTGACTCAAGTTACCGTGCTTTGGTCTTGACGGTGTTTGGTTAGAGGAAAATAAATCCTCTTGCCCCTTGATAGACGTCTGGTTCAACATGACCTGCATCATAGGCCCTCGAGATCCTTGAAATAGTTATTGAAAATGCTATGGTATGATGTTTATGATGTTATGTACAAGTAAGCAAGTTGTTACGTACACACAAAGCAAACAAGTCATTAGGTTTAGGCTTGCATGGAGTCTCATAGGTAAGTACCCTCTTAAAGTTTAGTTGGCTCAAACCTATCCTAGAAATAGTAATCAAGTTCTAAGGGACATCAATATCATTGATCTGTCTTATCGGTCATTATTTCAGCGCAAGCCTCTTTCAGGGCGACCGAAATATCCCAAGAAGTCAGATCTCAATGAGTGTAGTATCGAGTATCAACCAACTTCGAACTGCACCAAAGTCGGTTATCTCACTACGTCCTAATGGCCAAGTTGGTCAAGTAAAGGTTCTAAAAGTCAGTTAGTGCTTCATGACACCACACAGCGGCCCTGTATTCTCCTTGACTACTCAAGGGCTACCGGTACCCACAAATGTTTCACACTAACGTAGTTATTGCTTAGACCATGTCGGTATACCCCGCACAGTTTCCATAACGTATTGCTACTTACCTATAAGGTATCCCAAATCCGGGTAAAGGATTAAAACAAGCCCAAACAAGAAACCAAAATGTAATGCAAATAGTCAAATAATGAAAACAAATAAAGGTGATATATCCCTAAGGTAACCCCACTTTTAAATTTTCCCCAGCAGAGTCGCCAATTCTGGGATACGGTGAGAGAACTGACTTGGGAGTTTTGTGTTTGATCGCAAATATTGCGGTTAGCAAGAGTCACCATCGACTTTTCTTTTATCTAAAAGGAAAGGCTGAAAAGAACAAGAAAGACCTTTGAGATTATTTCTTGAGTTCGGGGGGTAGATTATGAAAAGGGAAGGTATTAGCACCCTTTTCATCAATAGTCATCTATGGGCTCTTAGTTGCTTGCTAGATCACTTGCTTTTGTTTGAAAATATGCTTTGTTTGAAAATGTGCTTTGTGGTGTGTTTTGAAAGTATTTTTGAAAAGGCGTCTTTGTTTAGGAAAACTTTGTAATGGTTCTCGTTTTGTAAGAACGTAGACAAAGTGTTGGACTTTTGAAAATATTTCATGTTTTGAAAGTGTTTGGTGTTTGTTTTGAAAGTCAGCAAGCAACTAAGAACGTTTCTACCTACTCAAAAGTATTTTGTTCATTTCTCTCCTTTCTTTTGATATTGCTATCTTACCATTGATTGGTAAGAAGCCTTATCTTTGGATGTAAAAGGAACGGGCTTGGGTCGTCGTATAGTCATAGAAGGCAACATTGTAGGATACCTTAGCAATTTGTTGTAAGGGACTAAGATCGTTTACGAAGGCAACATTGAAGGGTCATAGAGGGACTACGATCTTGTATTCGAGGATCATTGCTAAAGTATCCCACGTTCAAGGGACATGACTATTTTTTAGGCAACAAATAGAGTTAACCTTAGGGGTGCATGTGTGAATAGTGTGTTTGATTTTTATGCATTTAATCTTTGATTAGGGTTATCTACTTCTTGATTTTATCTTCCCATACAAACCCTATTTACTAGCATTTACATGAAAGCGATAAATTGTGGAAAGTAAATATTCTACGCTATTAAAATCATTAGGGGGATGGGGTATATAAATTTACAAATGGGGATTTGCAAAAAAATTAAACCTAATTATCTATTACAACAATATTGAATAATGTACAAGAATTGAAAATAATGCACAAATGTAAAATAGAAAAAGAAATGATTTTTTTTTTAGGAAAGGGTCTTGATTTTAACCTAATTAATTAAAAGAAATAATTAACTAATTAATAAAATTAAACCTAAATTAATTAAGAAAAGAAATTAAGTTAGAAAGTATTTTTTAGGGTTTTTTAGAAAAGGTTTTAAGTTTAATAAAAATAGTATGGAAATTAATTAATTAAAAGAAAACCTAAATTCTAAGTTAATTTTAATTAAAAAGAGAATAACTAAACCTAAATCTAATTATTAATTTAATAAGAAAAAAAATTAAGTTTTTATAAGAAAAATGGTTTTTGTCTTTTGTTTTTAAAGGAATAAAATATATAGAATGCAAATAATATAAAAAAAATATTTTTTGGAATTTTTTATATGAAAATAATAATAATAAAAATATAAAGAAAAAGTAAAAAAAAAAGATTAAAAAAAAAGTTTTATGAGCTGACACACGAGCTTATGTATTGGCTCATGTATTGGCTCATGCAAGTTTCGTATTGGCTCATGTGTCGGCTCATGTATTGGCTCATGTATATTATATGCACCTGGAAGTCAAAACAACTCAGTATGAGTCGACGCATACTGGTTTCGTGTCGATTCATAACCATTTTGTATTGATGCATACGTGTTTCGTGTCGACTCATAATATTTTTTTGAACATAATATGTGTCGACTCATAGCATTTCGTGTCGATGCATAACTGTTGTTTTTTGCTTTTATCACTGTTTTGCTACATGTAAAAGTTAATTCTCAACACATGGTTAGTGAAAATGAAAAGCAAACATATGGTTAGCTTCAAGGCAATGATATCTACATTTTATCTTCACAAATGAACCATTAATGATGCTTGTATGAAGAGTTCAAAGTGAAGAAAACTTACCTTGAAACTGAAATTTGTGCTTCGAGTTTGAGTTGTTGTATAGACTGTTGTTGAGCTTGGGAAGTGATGATAGTGATGTTACAGAAGTTGTTTTTGTGTTTAAACAACTTCTATATGATATATGTGGAGTGTTTGGATGGTTTGTTTGGAGAAAACTTGCAAAGTATGAGATTCAAAGATTTGGACTTCAAAGCTCAAAAATGGAGGTTTTGTGGACAATTCTGGTTTTTGACAGCAAAAATGATTTTGAGTGTTAGTTTCCCCTTCTTTTTTTCTGACCTCTTTCTCTTGCAATTGGCCTCTCTATTTATAGAAAAGGTTTGAGACTTCAAACAACTCAGATTTTGAATCCATGTTATGGCTATCTTACTTGTTTTTGAAGTAAGCATGAAGAACATGTTTCCAATGCTTGTACCAAGATATCTAAAGTGGTTGATCACTTTAAACATGTTTTTTATGACTTATATAAGTTGAGTGTGATTAGAACAATAAGTTAGAGGCTCAAGAAATTGACTTTATGATTAAAGTGAACTTTGCAAGAATGGCAATGGTGCCTTTATGCCAAAAATGGAAAGATGCAATGGATAATACTTGATCCACTTGGATAATGGTTCAATCAATTATGTAAACATCTAATTATAGATATATTTGCAAGTCAAGAGGCCTGCAAAGTGAAGATTATGCAGCATGGCTAAGATTTTGGTTACTTGTTCATCACAAATCTGCCTTGTAAATCAAGAATGAATGTCCAACTTCAGATCCTTGAATCTCCTAGCTCAAATATGATAAATTCATGCTCTTGGATGTTTTGGAAAGCTTGAAACACCCTCTATAACTTTCATGTTTTCCATTTTGACAAAATCATCTTGTAACTATGTGAAAAAATGCCAAGAAGTTGGGATAAAATCCTGACCAAAACTGCTTAAAATTTCTCTAAGTGTTTATTTAAAAATGCCATGACTTCGTGAATTTATAACTCATAATCCAAGCATTTCTAGAAAAAGTCCTGCCCTACAAAGTTTTAGATCTCATTTAGATCTACAAATTTCATGTTGGAAGTTTTCCTTGAATCATCTTGCATCATGGTGAAAAGTTGGCATGAAGAAATGAAATTATCATGTATAAAAAACACTTAGAAAAATTTCTAAGTCTTGAAGAGTTTGAATTTTCACATTGACTTTTGACTTTATTGATTTCTTGATGATCAAGTTTTATATTTTTGAATGTCTTGATGAATTTTGATCTTTGAGACTTAATGTTGACAAAAAAGTCAAAGTTTGACTTTTGGTGCTACAGTTGACTTTTTCATCAATACAACTGATTTTTGGTCTCTTGGCCAATTGACTGAGAAGACTTGAAACTTGACATGAGCACTCTTGAAGGTCCATAATGATCCAAGAACGTCACTTGAAGTATTATAAGTCCAATTGTCCTTATGCAAATTCAAACCCTAATCTTGAGGTATCAGTGTTGAGGAGATGGCTTGACCTAGTCAATATTGGTGCAAGCTTGAGCTTTCGTGGATCTTTGTGAGAAATGTCTTGAGAAATGAGAGGGAAAATTTTGGGGTACATCACTGCTCATGTAGATAGTTGTCATGTCTTGTTTCAGGTATTAATCTACAATTGGTTGTTCACAGATAGTTGTCCTGTCTTGTTTCATGTATTAATCTGGAACTTTTGGAAATTATTGATGATATTCATCTGTTGATCTTTCCTAAAAAGGAAAAGAATTAGTTGTATGCAATATCATGATGCATGAAGTGCATTGGGTAATGAAGTTCTCGAAATAAATGAGATTGTGATATATGCATTTGTGCTGCATATGCTATGACGCTTGTAAAATGATGTATGAATGCAATGTATGAACGTATCAGTTGTTCTATTGCAGTGTTGTTGAACTGGGGAAAATAAATCACTGATTGTTGCTGGGGATGAAGAATGTAAGTCTTCAAATTTTGTTGAAGTTTAAATGATGGGAGACGAATTTCCGTTGTTAGAAAAATAAACTTTGTTGGGGAAGGGAAACTCCGTACCGCTTGGGGATTTTTGTGGAGCTCTGTTGGGAAACCCAAGAAGCTTGTGAACCGGGCTAGGGAATTCTTTAAGATGATGTGGAGATAATTGGAGATCTTTGCTCTGCAAAGGGTATTGGAACACCTGACATCATTAGGTTGTGTGCTAGAAATGTAGCAATAACTTTGTAGGAGGACGTCTCTGTCTCTGTAACGGCTGGAGAAATTATCTGCTGGGGATTTTATGGATGGTTTGAATGTTATCCCAACTCCAGGAGTCTTGAGTAAATGTTGATCAGGGCGATAATTCTTCAACTGATAGACAAGTGACGAGATGACGGGACATAGTCGTACGCTTTAATCCATAACTTTTTCCTGGACCACCCTTTCGGGTTTTCAGTCCACCGGGATACCCTTTTTTTCCCAAGCCGCCTTTTCAGGTTTTCGACTTGCCGGGTGTACAAATTTTTTCATATGTATATCCCTAATTTTTGCCCGAACCGCTTTTGGTTCGCCGGGATGCCCTTATTTTTGCCTAGGCCAGTTGACCTAGCGGGTCTTTGCTCATGCGCAATATCTTTTAACTATGTTCATGTTCGTTGGGTGCGGAGAATTGTCACTGTCTATTGTAGTAAGTGTTGTTGCACTTCCAGGAAGATGTTTGCTTGGTCACACATGGACCTTTGCTGGAACTCATATTCAATTCCCCAAGTGATTTAGACGGAGGTCTGCCCCTAGCTATTCAGCATTTTTTAGAGATTCATTTAATCTTGACTTGAATGCCCCTAGATTAGTAAGACAACATGTCATGCCCTTTGATTATGAAAGGTCTGTTATTGGAAATGTCATTCCATCTGAGGTGATTTTGTCCATTGAGAGGATTTCCGTTCATTGAATATTCATCGTGCAAATTTCTCTGTTGTTGAACAATTAGTCATATGCAAACAATAATATTAAAAATGCAAAGCTTATGTCTGTCTTGAAGTTTTTAAAATGTATTTTTTTTCATAAAAACATAATTTGCAAGAATGTGATATCAACTCAGGATTTATAGCAAACCTTACAGGAGTCAAGATACCTTTTTGTAACAGTATGCTTTCGACTAACCCATGCTTCAGCTAGGACTTTTGAGGGTTTGTAGTGTGTCCTGGTTCACGGTTTAAGAAACAGAGGATAAAGGCTTGAAATTCATTTGTACCCAACCCGTTCTTCATGATGTTCTTCAGTTCTATACTCAGTTAACTGTGCGTTTAGATCCCAATTGAGTTCTGGAATCTTGGCCCTAATATTACGGTGATGGTTCAGATACTGAAAATTTATTTGAGAAGACAGTCATTTTTGTAACCTTTTCTTTTTGTTGAAGATTTGTAGAAACCTATTTTTGATTTTATTATCCTTACCTTTTGCCTGAACTGTTTGTTTTGTGATTACAATCAGCGGGATGCCCCAGTTTTTTTCTAAGTCTCCTTCATAGGTTTTTACTTAGCAGGCTTTTCTTTTGAGAGATAATGACTACTGGTTTTCACGATTATGCGGAACCATCACCATCTTTTATGTTGGAAGGACGTGTTTGATGCCATTCATTGTGTATGAAGTGGAAGATTGAGACTGAATGCACATCCTAATTAACTGAGAAACTACCTTGCCCCAGGTTATGATTAAGGATTTTAATTTGTGTGAAAAGAAAAACTCCTACTTCTTAGGCTCAAAGGGGTTGACTAGGGATTATCTTCCTTATAACTCCACTGTTTAGGATTTGAAAGAACGCATGTACCTCATCAGTAAGGTCTGTCAAAAGCATACTGTAGAGATTATCATATCGTTTTCGTCACCCTCCCTCTAAAGGCTTACAACTTTCAATCGAGAATCGAATATCTCAAAAAGGAAGTAAAAACATAGCTTAAGTATAGTGAAACGAATGGAGTAATTCAAGACAAACATATGCAATGAATTAATGGAATAACAAAGTCTAACATGAAATAAGTGTTCGAAAAATCAAAAGAAGTTACAATTTGAAAATTCTAATGAACAAAAAGCCTCTTTGTCTGAATTTGTCACTTCAAATGATGTGCCTTTAAGGGATGGCAGAAGAATTCAGTCTGACTATCTTGTGTGAACTCTAGCACTCCTTCATTGATCAAGTCCTGAATCTTGTTTTTCAATGCCCAACAGTCATTTGTATCATGTCCAAGACTATTGGAATTGTATGCACATATTGCATAAGGATGATAGCTAGGAGCAGAAGTATTGGGATTCTGAGGAGGATCCCTCAATGTAATCAACTTCATCTTCATCATGTGTTGCAATACTTAAGCCAAGGACATGTTTATTTTGGTGACTTTCCTTTTGGGAGTATCTTGCTTATGCGGACCACCCTTTCGTGGTTGGTGAAGTCGTTGTTGGACTCTTGGCATATCATCCATTTTGAAAGGGGTTTTCTCAACCAAATCTTCTTGCTTCAACTGAGGCTGATTAAAGACTCGATCCCCAATTCTTGTTGTTTGCTCCATATGATTGCATCCATCTTGATGAAGCTTGTTGATGAGGGCTCTCAGCTCCTCTTGTACCCGGGCTAAGTTTTGGATAAGAGACATTTTTCCCAACATCTGGATTCTCTTTGCTTCCATCTCAACTTGTAGTTGTTCCAACTGGTCATCCTTGTTGTTTTCCAGATTTTTCTTGGTCAAGTTCCCAGCGAGAAGTGCTTTCAATTCTTCTTGCCCCTTGGATAGATTCAGGAACATTTCCTTGAATTGAGCATCTTGAGTTTGGAGATCTTGGACAGTCTGCTCGAGAGCCATTTTCCTTGCTGAAATAAACAACGAGAAAATTAGAAACTTGTACTGGAAGACCTGTTATGTAATGACAAACATGCAATGTTTTCAAGGATCTCGTGGGGTAAACAAGAAAATGTCAGAAGTTGAATTTTGTAGCTTTGATTGAAGAACTTCGTATCATTGAAGGTCCTTCTACGAGAATCAATCTTACCGTGTCGAGTGGGTCATAGCCTCTGACTCAAGTTACCGTGTTTTGGTCTTTTGAAGGCATTGGCTAGAGGAAAATAAATCCCCGTGCCCTTTGCTAGATGTTTGATTCATCATAACCTGCACCACAGGCCCTTGAGATCCTTGTAAGAAAGTCCAGGTTATTGGATAATGACTACAAACCAGTCCTGCAAGGAACTCACATTGTTAGGTAATAAACAAAGCACTCCAAGGAGTTCAAGTTGTTAGACAATGAAAGCAAGAAAGTCACACAAATAGCCTTAGGTTCAGGCTTGCATGGAGTTTGTAGTTAAGTACCCTCTTGAAGTTTCATTTGGCTCAACCTGTCCTATTAATAGTAACCGGGTTATAAGGAGTCTCATATCACTGACCTTTCTTTTAGGCCTTGTTCTAGCTCAAGCACCAAAGTATTGCGGCCAAAATATCCCAAAAGTCCAATCTCAATGAGTGTAGTATCGATTATCAATCAATCTTCGGTCGGAACCAAAGCTGGCCATCTCACTACTTTCTAATGGCTTAGGATGAGTCAATTAAAGGTTCTAAAGGCCAGTTAGCGCTTAATGACACTATAAGGAAGCCTAATGTTATCCTTGATTGACTCAAGGAACATTAGTACAAGCCAGAGTATCATGCTAATGTAGCTATCACTTCATCCATATCGGTCTACTCCGTACAACATCCATGATTTATTGCTACTTACCTAAAAAGGAACCCCAGATCCGGGTGTACGATATTTTAGTAACAACCCAAACAAGACCCTCAAAAGTAAAGCATACAAAACACATCAAGTAAAGCAATTTAAAATGAACTAAACTGTAAGGTAGCCCCACTTTTTATTATGTCCCCAACAGAGTCGCCAGTTCTGTAATATTGTGGTAAAACTGAATGTTGTACTGGTTTTGCATTTGTGTTTGCAAAATATTGCGGTAAGAAAGAGTCGCCACCGACTTTTCTTTAACCAACAAAGGAAAGGGTGAAAATAACAGAAAAAGACCTTTCGAGAGTTTTCTGAGTAAGGGGGTAGATTATGGAAAGGGAAGGTGTTAACACCCTTTCCATCAGTAGTTTTCTACGGGCTCTTAGATGCTTAGCTCATTTTGAAATATCTTGTGCTTTTGTGTTTTTGAAAAGTATTTTGAAATGCCAATAATAAGGCAGCTTGCTTTATGATAACTCTTGTATCAGTCCATAATAGTGTTGATAAAGCATTTTGAAAATGTTTTTGAAAGTTGTTTTATGTAAGTGTGAAAGTTTCTTTGAGCAAGCATCTAACAACTATCTACTTTTACTTGAAAGGATTTTTCTTTTCCACTTTTCCTTTAGACATTTGTATCCTACTATTAGTGAGTAGGTAGCCCTAGTCGTTGGATGTTTGAGGGACATTCGAAGGGACGTTTGTACAGTCACAAAGGCAACTGGGCAAGAAATCTTAGTAACTACCCTAGGGTTTTAATATCATTTTATCGAGGCAATGTCGAGAGGGTAATCGAGGGACTTGTGATCTTTTAAACCGGAGGGTAGCCACTAAAATCTCTCACGTTTCGAGAGTTATGACTATTTTCCGAAGGCAACCGAAGTGGGGGTACCCTAGAGGTGCGCATTTGAAAATGTGTTGTATTCAGTTATTTTTGTCTTGTGTTTAGTTTTCTAGCATTTTGTTTTTAATTCTTGTCATGCACTCCTATTACCATACATATAAACAGTTAATATATGTATAAACAGTTAAATCTGACGCTATTACATGGCTTCGGGGAGGGGGGATTAATTACAAATCCAAACTGGGATATAAAGCAGAAAAAGGTAAAGTCCTAGTTAAATCTATTACACCCCAGTAAGCAGATACAATAATATGAAAAAACGCGAAAGTAAAGGTAAACGCGCGAATTGAAAATACGTCTAAAACACCTAATAAAAATGAAATCTTTTTGTTTGTTTTTTTGTCTGTTTTATGAAAAGGATTGAATTCAAATAAATCCTAAGTCTATTGATTTTAAAATTAAGAAGTTGGTTCAAATAATTATTAATTAATTTACAGAATTAATTTAATTAAGAAAAATGATAACCTAATATTTTTTATGATTTTTTATTATTTTGATGATTAAATAAAAAGACAAAAGAAATAAGCAATATGTTGTACCCCAAAATTTTCCCTCCCATATTTATCAATACATGTCAAGTGAGGTCCTCAAATTGCTAAAGGAAGTCCAAGAATTGACCAGACAAACTCTCTCCTAAG
The DNA here is from genome assembly GCA_948472305.1 of Vicia faba. Classification (NCBI taxonomy): domain Eukaryota; kingdom Viridiplantae; phylum Streptophyta; class Magnoliopsida; order Fabales; family Fabaceae; genus Vicia; species Vicia faba. The sequence goes on along the minus strand of OX451736.1, from coordinate 191,848,647 downwards.
GCAGTCTACCTCAAATTAGGGTTTCATTTTGCATAAAGATACTTGAGTCCAAAAGATCCCAAATGCACACCATTGTCATAATATGTTATCAAGATCATCCATGTCAAGTTTCAAGCCTTGCAGAAGAAGTTTGCTCAGTCAATTGCTCAAAGGCCTGAAAATCGACTGTGTTAGGTCAAAAGTCAATTGTGGCTCACATACAGTCAAACCTCAAGATTTTTTGTCAACATCCTCATTTTAAAGTATCATTAATCATTTGATCAAGGTTTGATCATGATTCATCAAGAATTGCTCACAATTCCTCAAAACCCAAAAGTTGCAAAATTAGGGTTTTGCAAGAAAAGTCAACTCAACTTTTACCAAGAATAACTTTCTCATACTTTATAAAAAATGACCCATCCAAAGCTAATTTTTAAGAGGATGCAATTACCTACAATTCATCTTCATCTCCCAAGTTCAAAATATGCACTCACAAAAAGATGTGAATTTTGACATTATAGGTCATTCTGAAAACTCAACAAAAACACCTTTTGGGTCAAAGCTTCATACATGAACATGGAAGACTCAATTGAGATGAGACAAAAAGGGTTGCTTAGAGGACATCATAAGCTTTCTAAAAAGTCCAAGAACATCTGTCTAGGGTCAAAATTGAGAGAGTTATGCATTGGCCAAGTTGACCTTTTTTGCAAAATTGCCAAAAGTCAAATGTGCTCAAATTTGCATCTTTTGCTAAATGCGCCCAACCTTTTATGCTTGCATCTCATTCCTAACATAGTCCACGATCTATGGGACCCTCCATGATTTATTTATTCATTTATTTAATTTATTTTTATTTTTATTCATTTAAAATTCAAATAAAATCAAATAAATCCTAATAAATCATATATTGCATTTTAGGGATGATCTTTTGCATTGAAAGAGGATATTATATGCTGTCAATTGAAGATCAACTCTTGAAAAGGTCAATTTGGTTGTAAAAGATTGGATTTGAGAAAAATTAGAAAATAATCATATGCCATGAAAGATCAAATCAAATCTCCATGATGAGCAAGATTGAGGTCGTTTTTGTTGACCTAATAGTTTGTATTACATATACAGAAGAAGACCAAGGCATAAGAAGGTTAGAAACAGTCGTGCAGAGGTGAAACAAAATTCAAAAAATTGCAAGAAAAGTGGTGATTCAATTTCCACATTAGAGGCCAATTTATACCATTCTCACGACACCAACGGGTTCTTGGACATCTCCAGAAGGAATTCCAACCATTTGCAAGCTTTCTCACGCTTGGAACTGTAAGATATAGGTATCATGACTTGCTTCCAAATTCAAATTCGGTTTCATTGATTCACTCATCCATTGCATATTTTAATGATATAATCATGTTTGTCATTGAGTTTGCAAACTTTTGGTACCATTTAATTGTATTTCTAACGCCTGTACATGAAGTTGCCATAGCTAGGGTTTTGTGTTCTTGATTATGGCTTTGCAGGATAGGAAAAATTGGGCGTTGATTCTGGTACCATGAGACTCGTGAGGATGAAACAAGTTGATTGGTACCAGCCATGGCCATTTATCTTGAGCGCGCATGATTTTTGAATTACGCAGGGATATACCTACAGTAATTGTCTGTAGGTAAAGGTTTGCCACCTAAAACGACGGTTGGGGAGGAAGACGATGATGCGTGTCACCCCCTGGTTGGGTGATTTGAACTTGGCGCGTTTTGATATCCAGCATTTTTGTTTTATTATATTATAACTTATTTTCATTGTATATACAAATAAAACACTTGGCTCAGTTGGTAGGCGTGCAGGGGGAAAGTGCAAAGGACCTGGGTTCGATTCCCAAGTCCCAACCTTCATTCTTAATATTTTTTAACAGGTAATCGAACGCTTTGCAAGTCAAGATGCTCACTGTGCACCATCAGGATCTGGCCCTCTAATTCATCAATGCACCCAGATCAACACACCACCATTGGAGGACCACCATGCGCCCCAGTCAAGCGTGCACACCGGATCAGGCAAGGTCAAAAGGGCCAGGATCTCTTGGGCTCAGAATTCCACAACACCCCCCCCCCCATTGCTAAAGCAGACCCATTTACTAACTTTTCTTTATTTCTTTTTCTCTACTTTTTTTTACTCTTTATTTTCCATTATTTATTTAATTGGCAAATTAATTAATTTTTCACAAAATACCATAAAATCAATCATTCACAAAATTAGTATTAGTTTGTTCTATTTATCAAATTTAACTTAAATTAGTTTAATTTAGGAAATTATAATTTTTTCAAAAAAAAAAATTCAAATAGAAATTAGGTTAAACTTCTGATTAAATTTAATTTTTCTCTTTTTTTTTCTTAAATAAAAATACAAAAAAAAGGTTTTAGAATAAATTGATTTTTTTTCTTAATTTAAAATTAATTAGAATTAGGATTTTTTTTTTAATTTAATGGTTCCTTTATTTTCTTAAATAAACAAAACAAAGCAAAAAGCATTTTTTTTAAACTAATCGCAATTAGGTTTAGGCAAGGGCCAAAACCCTAGTTGCTCCGCAGTTGATTCATCGCGCGCGTATTATTATTAATACCAATATTTTTGTAACTGTTCATGGTTTGTAATAGTTAATTTAGGGTTTTATTTACTATTTCAATTCCCGGGTTTTTGGCGATGTAAATTAATCCCCCTCCCCAAAGCCTTGTAATAGCGTAGATTTACTTTCTCGCATTTTAATTCTCGCAAATATTTGACTGTTTAGATGTATGCTAATAGGATTGTATGACAATAATGCATGACAAATTAATACAATTAGAAAAACCTAATGTGCAAAGACTAAATAATTGAAAACAGATCACTCGCACATATCACTCTTAGGGTATACTCACACTTCGGTTGCCTTCAGTAAACGGTCATTAAGTATAGGGTGTCTTAGTGGTTGCCCTCATGTCTAAAAGATCAAACGTTGCCTCGGAAATGTTGCCTCGGAAATGTCACCTCGAATATGATCTTAAGACTCTAGGGTTATTACTAAGGTGTCCTAACATTGCTTTAGTGATCGTACGTCCCTTTCGAATTGACCCTTACAACTCCAACGACGGTGCTACCTATTTCTCAATAGTAGGATAGCGCTGTCTAAAGGAAACAAGAATAGAAACGATATTTTTTCGAGTAGGTAGATTCTATTAGGTACTTGCTCAAATCAAAACTCTTCACACTTACACATTTCAAAACAATTTTCAAAACATCTTCGTCACACCTTTGAGGACTGATACAAGGGTTATCACGAAGTCAAACTTTTCAAAACAAAGCACATACACAAACAATTTTAAAAGATGAGCAAGTACCCAAGAGCCCATGGAAAACCATGGATAGAAATGGTGCTAACACCTTCCCTTTCTATAATCTACCCCTCGTACTCAGAATATCTCGAAAAAGGATTTTTTCTATACTTTTTTCCTTTCCAGTTGGATGAAATAAAAGTCGGTGGCGACTCTTGCTTACCGCGACATTTTGCGAGCACAAAACGCAAAATGCAAAGCAGGATTAAACAGTTGGTTCTGCCACCGTATCACAGAACTGGCGACTCTGCTGGGGACTTAATAAGTGGGGTATACCTTAGGATCTAGTTCATCATAATTGCTTCTCTTGATTGTTTTTTTTATTTACTTTTAAGGGTTTTACTTGGGGTTACTATAGATCCTAACCCGGATCTGGAGAACACCTTTTATGTAAGTAGCAATAGACTGTGAGGGAACTGTACGGCGTAGACCGATACGGTTGAAGCAGTGGCTACATTGGTGTTGCACTTTGGTTGGTACCGGTATCCCTTATGGAGAAACGAGGAGAATACGGGTCTGCCGCGTGGTGTCATTAAGCATAAACTGACCTTAGAACCTTTAAATCGTCCAACTTGGCCATTAGAAAGTAGTGAGATAGCCGGCCTCGATCTAAAGCTGAGAACTGGTTGATACTCGATGCTACACTCATTGAGACCATACTCTCGAGATAGTTCCGGCCGCAAGAAAAGATTGTGTGAGCTGAAACCATTACCGATGGAGGATGGTCAGTGATATTGAGATCCCCTAGAACCCGGTTGCTTTTTCTAGGACAGGTTGAAACCAACTTAACTTCAAGAGGGTATTACCTTTGACCTCATGCAAGCCTTAAACCTAAGGGCTTTGTGTGACTTGTTTGTATTTTCCATGCCTATTATCTTCTATACCTGTTGCTTTTTTTCATGACATCGTGCATCATAACATAGCATACATGATTCATTACACTAACCATTTCAAAGACCAAGGGAATTTATCTTTGTTCTGTTTTGCAGATCATGGCTTCCGCACGTAGAAAGACTATCCGAGTCAACTTTGTGGAGATACCATCCCAACTCAAAGAGCTAGTGTCAAAGATTTCTGAAACCTATATGTTCATTAAGAGACATGGTCAACTTCTCAGCTTGGTTACTTCAAAGCCCGATGAACAGATGATGAGTGTACTTTTTCAATTATTTGATCCCGAGCATCACTGCTTCACCTTTCTAGATTATCAGTTGGTACCCACCTTGGAGGAATTCTCTCATCTATTAGGCATATCCAATCTTGAATAGGTACCCTTCACAGGTACAGAAGAAGTTCCTAAGCCAGAAGTCATTGCCTCAGCTTTGCATTTGAAATGGGTTGATATGGTATCCAATTGGGAAACTCGAAGAGGAGTCGAGGGTTTTCTAGCCAAATTTCTGATAGACCAAGCTCAGCTATTCTGGAATGATATATATTTTCAGGCTTTTGAAGATGTTTTGGCTCTTCTTATCTATGGTTTGGTTCTCTTCCCTAATCTGGATTCCTTTATAGATGTGAATGCTATCAAGATTTTCCTTTCTCGCAATCCTGTGCCTACCTTGCTTGGAGATATCTTGCACGCTCTCTATACTCGTACCACAAGGAGAAGAGGAACTCTTATGTGCTGCATGCCATTGTTGTCAAGGTGGTTTATTTCTCACCTCTCTAAGTCTGTGCTGAAGAATGAAGAAGGTTTGGGTTGGTCGCACAGAATAATGTCACTTGCTCATACAAATATTATTTGGTGTTCCCGGGCTATGGAAGACGTTGTTGTTATTGACCGTTGTGGGGGATACTCTAATGTCCCATTACTTGGTATCAAAGGAGGTATAACTTACAATCCTTGTCTAGCTTTACGACAATTTGGTCATGCTCGAAGAGATGGTCCCCATAGGTTACTTCTCGAGGATATTTCATTCGACTATGAAGAGGATGTTAAAGGGCATCTCCGGAGGTTCATACGAGCTTGGGGCATGGTAAATAGATCAGACCCCCATGAGTTGGGACCAAAAACTTCCCTTCATATGCAGCCTTATCTCCAATGGGTCCGAGCTCGTGCGTAGAAGCTTGTGATGCCATATGCAGCAGTGTTACCAGTGATTGTGGAACCCACTACTGAAGATGGCATTCCTTACACGGTTCTCTATCCTTACATGCCTACTGATCTTGGGGAGCTACAAAGGTCTTGTATTCAGCTAAAGAATGAGCGAGATACTTACAGGGAGCAGTTCCATGAGCTAGAGAGGAAGGTTTTGAAGCTCACCGGGCAACTCGAGGAGGAAAGAGTGCTTAATGATTACATCAGCATAAAGAGAAAGCGTCCATGGGACTTTTGATTTTGCTTTTCTAGTTTTAGATTTGTTTTTATTTACTTATTTGTAACGCCTTAAGGGCATTATTTAATATTTCAAAGTTAAGCTAATAAAGTTTGTCTATTTTTGGTTTGTAAATTTAAATTTCCCAAAGTCTTTGAAATCATTACATGTGCATCCTATGATCATGCACATCATCACATGTACCACTACAGGTTTCTTATCTTCTTCGCTGTTGGATTTAGAAAAAATGTCTTCTGATCTAGCCATCAAAGAGCTTCAGGCACAGAACGCCCAGTTCCAACAGATGTTCATAAGTCTGGCTAAGGGGCAAGAGGATCTGAAAACTCTCATTCTAAAAGAAAAGAAGAAGAAAAAGAAGAAGAAGAAGAAGAAGGTAGGGCTTCTGAATATGGGCAGAAGGTTTGGAGAAAGGTTGAAGCATTAAATTGATCTGACCTCTTCGTTTAAAGAAGGGGAGAACCAAGAAGAAGAATAGGGCTCTAGTCCTACGGTCTCTGATAATGATACTGATTTTGATGATGAGCAATATCCTCCTACCGGGGATAGGTACAAGCAACTAGAAGACCGTCTGAGTGATATGGAAGTTCAGAAGGTACCTGGTTTGGATTTCGGAGAACTAGGACTGGTATCTGGAGTGGTCATCCCTCAAAAGTTCAAGGCTCCAGTTTTGGCTAAGTATGATGGAGTGTTTTGCCCAAAACTCCATCTCCGCTCTTATGTCAGGAAAATTCAACCTCACACTGCTGATAGAAATTTGTGGGTGCACTTCTTTCAAGATAGTCTGTTAGGGACTCAGCTTGAATGGTTCTACCAGTTAGAAGGGGCCAATGTTCGAAACTGGGAAGACCTTGTTGCTGCTTTCTACAAGCAGTACCAGTATAATGCCGACCTTGCTCCCACTCGTACTCAACTCCAGAGTATGTCCATGGGTGCAGGTGAAGGTTTCAAGATTACGCCCAAAAATGGAGAGATTTGGCTGGCAGAGTTCAACCCCCTTTGTCTGATAGGGAGTTGGTCGATATGTTCCTGGGGACGCTGTCTGGTCCATTTTTCAACCACTTGATTGGAAGCTCATCGTCTGGTTTCACCGAGTTGATCTTAACTAGATAAAGAGTGGAGGCCGGAATTCGAAGTGGTAAAATACAGAAGGACGCTTCTTCGAATTCGATGAAGAAACCTTTTACTGGTAAGAAGGAAGCCAGTGCAGTATATGGCCCGAGGGGCCAAAACCGACCTGAACATCGTCCAACGATAAACGCTGTAGTGATACCAAGACCCGTTATTGCTCCACAACACAACAATCAACAGAGGATGGAAAGACCACAGCGGAAGTTTACCCGCATTAGCATGACATTGGCTGAAGTGCTACCTCACCTGCTGAAATCCAACTTGACTACATTGAGGGAGGCTCCCAAAAATCCAAATACTACCTCTCCTAGATACAATCCTAACGTGCGGTGCGCCTACCATTCTGAAAGCCCTGGCCATGATACCAATGACTGTTGGGCTTTGAGAAACAAAGTACAAGATTTCTTGGAAGCTAAGGAGATAGAGTTTGATGCTCCAGAAAAGCCGAATGTAATAACTGCTCCAATGCCCAAACATGGTCGTGGGGTTAATGTTGCTGATAATGATTTTTTTGTGACCTTTATTGAAGAAATTTCTACTCCTCTTATGACTGTTAAGAGGAATCTGATGTTGGCCAGTGTATTCCCGGGTTATGGTGAAGGTTGCCACATGTGCTCGATTCTACCTACTGGTTGTCGTTTGTTGAAGTCAGGTGTTCAACGCCTGATGGATAACAAAGAGATTATGTTTGAGAAAACTATGATCCATGTTGTTCCCAATGAAGATGTTGCCATCATAACCATTTTCGCCAATCCTTACAAGGTTTCCTCGAGAAAACCTGTTAGGATTACATCTGTTCCGAGAATTGCTCCGCTAATAATCATCGTTCCCAGTCCCATCCCATACACTTCAGACAAGGTTGTCCCATGGCATTATGGTGCTGATGTGTATTACCATGGTATTAAGCAAGAGTTGAAGAATGAAGAAGTTGATACTGATGTCAGTAATATTGTCGGGGCTAGTAAAGTCACCAGAAGTGGAAGACTCTTTTCTCCCGAGATTTCCCCTCCGACTGTCCATAAACCTATTGTCATTCCGTCTGCTAGTACATCAACTACTGTTCCGGTTCCTACTCCAGTTATCACCCTTGTCGCCGAGCCATCTGCGACTCAGGGCAAAGAAATCATAGGTGAGCCTGCCCAGATGGAGGTGCCTAGGAAAATTGTTGTGGAAGCCTCTAAATAAGAAATTGAGGAAATACTGAAAATTATCAAGAAAAGCGACTACAATGTCGTCGAACAGCTGGGGAAGACCCCGTCAAAGATCTCCATGTTTTCTATGTTATTGTGTTTTGAAGCCCATGCGAAGGCTTTGATTGCATTTCTCAAAACTGCGCATGTGCCACAGGAAACCTCTGCAGATCAGTTCAAAGATTATGTGGCTAGCCTGACTGCCGATAATGGGCTAGGATTTTTAGATGCGAATATGACCGTTAAAGGGAGGAATCATAATGATGTTCTGCACGTCTCGATTGAGTGCAGGGACACCACTATGGCTCATGTGCTGGTTAACATCGGGTCTTCGTTGAATGTTCTTCCAAAGAAAGCATTAGATCGTTTGGACTGTGAGGGTTTGACTTTGAAGCTGAGCAACATTGTGGTAAGGGCTTTTGACGGATCAAAGAGAATGGTACACGGGGAGGTGGACATCCATGTGAAAGTGGGTTCTCAGACCTTTGGGTCCACCTTCTACATAATGGATATTAGGCCATCATATTCTTGCTTGCTGGGTCGTCCTTGGATCCATAGGGATGGGGCAGTTACTTCTACACTCCATCAAATGCTGAAGTACCCGGTGAAGGGGAAGATTGTCACAGTGCGAGGTGAAGAGGAATATATGGTGATTCACCTCAATTCCTTCCGCTATGTAGAGATGGATGGGGAATTCATAGAGACTCCTTGTCAGAACTTAGAGGAGGTCCCTCAGACTTTGGCATCAACTGAAGTTACTACTAACAAACCTCCGCTGAAGATGGCTTTTCTCAAGGATTCCAGGGCTGTTGTTGAAGAAGGTGGGCGCACCAATTGGGGTAGGCTCCCTGATTTCACTCACAAAACTGACAAATTTGGTTTGGGCTTTACTACAGGGGCTCAAAGGGCTGTTAGGCACGCACGGATTGGAAGACCTCCTCTACACATCAGCATTCGGGGAGTTAATGCAATTGAGGACAATGAAGAGGATTCATACATCGACAGCTAGATCTACCCAACAACCAATGGTGGACTGAATAACTGGACGACTAAGGACTTCATACCTATTTCTTTTATTTCACAGTAATTGACTTTTGTTTTAAGATTTGTAATAAACAGTTTGAAACTTTATGGCCCGGTGCCTTGCCCGAGGTACCTTGGCTTCGCTTGTGATGGCTTATTATTATTGGTCATTTCCATATATCATCAATAAAATATTGGACGTTTTCTTGCATTACAAATTTTGCGCTCCTTGTCTTTCTTTTCTGTCTCCCATTTTATCAAAACAGCTATTCTCTTACACATACTCACGTATCATACTACAGATCCATATCCACCTTGGATCCCATTGATAACAGTTCTGCTACTGCCAGTTATGACTTCGAAAATCCGATCAACCAAGCTGAGGACGAAGGTGAGGATGATTGTGAGGTGCTGGGAGAGCTTGCTAGACTACTACAACAGGAAGAAAGGGCCATACAGCCTCATGAAGAGTCAGTCGAGTCATTGAATTTGGGTATAGAGGAAGACAGGAAATAGGTTAAGATAGGTGCGAATCTGGAGCCTAGTGTTAAACAACGGTTAATACAGATGTTGCACGATTATGTTGAGATCTTTTCCTGGTCCTATGAAGATATGCCTGGTTTGGACACTGATATTGTGGTACATCTCCTGCTGACCAAAGAGGACTTCCCTCCGGTAAAGCAGAAGGTCCTCCATATGCACCCTTAAATGTCAGAGAAAATTAAGGCAGAGGTCATGAAACAGTTTGACGCCGAATTCTTGGCTATGACTTCTTATTCGCAGTGGGTTGCCAATGTCGTTCCGGTACCAAAGAAGGATGGTAAGGTACGGATGTGTGTGGATTACCGAGATCTAAATAGGGCAAGCCGCAAAGATGACTTCCCACTTCCTCACATCGATGTTCTAGTCGACAATACCGCGTATCACAATATCTTCTCCTTCATGGATGATTTTTCTGGCTACAACCAAATCAAGATGGCTCCTGAGGATATGGAGAAGACAACCTTCGTTACACAGTGGGGCACCTTCTGTTACAAGGTAATGCCTTTTGGGTTGAAGAATGTTGGGGCAACTTATCAACGGGCCATGGTCGTTTTGTTCCACGACATGATCCACTACGAGATCGAGGTTTATGTTGATGACATGATAGCCAGGTCCCAGACCGAGGAAGAACACCTTGATCATATCCAGAAACTGTTTGACAGGTTGAAGACATACAAGCTGAGAAGGAAGTTAGAGGCTTCTTCGGGGTAACGTCTGGAAAGCTTCTGGGTTTCGTTGTCAATGACAAAGGTATTCAGGTGGATCCTGCAAAAGTAAAAGCCATACAAAAGATGCCAGCTCCCCGCATAGAGAAGGAAGTTAGAGGCTTCTTGGGACGCCTAAATTACACCGTCAGGTTCATTTCATATCTGACTGCTACTTGTGAGCCAATCTTCAAGCTGCTGAAGAAAGATCAAGTGGTAAAGTGGAATGATGAATGCTAGACTGCTTTCGAAAGAATCAAGGAATACCTTAAAGAACCACCAATTTTGATGCCTCTAGTTGAAGGAAGACCTTTGATATTATACTTGACAGTGCTGGACAATTCAATGGGGTGCGTGTTGGGCAGCATGACGAGTCTGACCGAAAAGAGCATGCCATTTATTACCTTAGCAAAAAGTTTACCGACTGTGAGACCCGATACTCAGTGCTCGAGAAAACTTGCTGCACTTTGGCATGGGCTGCTCGCCGGCTGAGACAGTATATGCTGACTCACACCACCTTGTTGATATTAATGATGGATCCGATCAAATATATCTCCGAGAAGCCCGCTCTCTCCAGAAGGATATCAAGATGGCAAATGATCTTGATCGAATACGACATCTAATACATAGCCCAAAAAGCAATCAAGGGGAGTGTATTGGTGAATCATTTGGCGCATCAGGCCGTGGATGACAACCAGTCCATGAAATTCGAGTTCCCGGATGAGAATATCAGGTTAGTGACCGACTGCGAAGAACTTGGACCGGATGAAGGACCTGAAGAGGGATCCCGGTGGTCTATGTATTTTGATGGAGCCTCGAATGCATTGGATAATGGCATTGGCGCTGTAATTTTATCTCCCGAGGGCTGTCATACTCCGTTCACCGCCCGATTATGTTTTAACTGCACCAAAAATATGGCGGAGTATGAAGCATGTACCATGGTTTTTTCGAGCTTCTATTGACCCAAGGATTAAGTTCTTTAGTGTATTCGGAGATTCCGCTCTGGTGATAAGTCAAATCAAAGGCGAGTGGGATATGAAGCACCCGAATCTTATTCCTTACAAAGAGTATGTACTGATGTTGCTCCCACACTTCGAGGAGATAAACTTTGAACATTTCCCCAGGGAAGAGAACCAGTTAGCGGACGCGCTAGCTACCATGTATTTGATGTTCAAAGTGAAGTGGGACAATGAGGCTCCCTAGATTACCATTGAGAGGTTGGACGAACCCACACACTGTTGTGACATTGAGACTGAAGAGGCAGCAGATAAACCCTGGTTTCACGAGGTAAAAAGGTATCTTGAGGCTCAAGAATACCCCGAGTGGGCATCTGTTAATGATAAGAAGTTTCTGAGAAGATTCGCTACGAAGTTCTTCATCAGTAATAATATCCTCTATAAGCATAACCATGATTCAACCTTACTGCGGTGCGTAGACAAGAGCGAGGCAGAAAGGATCATGACAGAGTTACATGAAGGTACCTTCGGAACTCATTCTAGTGGACATACCATGGCAAATAAAATCCTACGGGCGGGGTATTACTGGTCCACCATGGAAGCCGATTGTTATCAGCACTCTCGAACCTATCATAAATGCCAAGTCTATGCTGACAAGGTGCATGTACCTCTGGTTCCCCTTAATGTTTGGACAGCTCCCTGGCCCTTTGCGATGTGGGGCATCGACATTGTAACACCCCGCTTTTTATTAAATGTTAATTCGGTTATTTGAAATAAAAATATTCATAATGATAAAATACTATTTTGAGTAATATTAATTTGGTGTGTAGTAATATTTGGCTTTGTTTGATTAATTGGCATGATTAGGTTTATATAGAATAAATATTATTTAATGTAATATTGTTTAATAGGGTTATATATTATAATTTGAATTAAATAATTGTTGGGGCCAATTTGTAATTTTAGAAAGATAGAGGGAGGAAAGTTAGTAGTAGAAGGGAGTTTTATAAAAGAGAGAAGGAGAGTTAGTAAGAGTAGTAGAAGAAGAAAAGAAAAGAGGAGAAAGAAGAAAGAAAAGAAGAGAAGAGAAGAAAGGGAGCTAGGGTGGAGTTGCAACATCTTCATCATCTTGTTTCAAGAAAACCCACACCAAGGTAAGGGGTTTGATTCTCCATCTCATATTGTTAGGTTTTGTATGATATATTTTGGATTTAGGGGTAAAATTGATAGTTGATTTTTTAGGGTTTTGTTGGTTGATTGTTAGAATGGTTTAGAAAAGTTGGATTAGGAGTATGGTTTATGGGTGTATTAGGTGCTAACTTGTAGAAATTAAGAGTATTGAAATGGGAAAGAAAACCATGGTAGTTGAATGAGAAAAACTCAAAAGAGTGGAGTTTTCACGCAGGCTTCACAACACGGGCCGTGTTGCAGCACACGGGTGCCCGTGTTACTGTTCTGACTTGGCATTTTCTTGGCTCGTTCTGGTGGCCTCTCAACACGGGCCGTGTTGCAGCACACGGGTGCCCGTGTTGATGCGTCTGTAGCCTCCAAAATTCTAATTTTCGCACTTCCTTTAGAACCCGTTTGTGTTCCGATTTCGGTAGATTCGTCGACGGAGCAAGTTGCTCCGAATCCAAAGAAAATTGAAGTGCTAGTGTAATCCGACGTGTATCTTGACGTAGTGAAGTTCGTCTTGCGAAATTTCGACTTTTAAGAATCGACCCGATTTTAGTGCGAATGAAATAAGTTGAGTTTAATCCTGAATCTAACCGTTCGAGTTACATTCCGGTGACTCGATCGCGATGAGAAACATTGAGAATAATGCCGGTTCATTGATAATGACTTTATGTTGAAATATACTTTCCGATTTGGAATTGTTGATAGTTGATGGTTTATGTTTTGGTTGAGTAAGTAATCTTGTTTGTATACATTTTACTTGACGTTGAGATTGATAAATTATATGTATGTATGCATGTACAATAGTTGATGTTCCATTGGTTGGATTTTATGGCATGTGTATGTTAAGATCATTGTGAGTCTTAATTGCATGCATTGGTTATATTGTACATTGCATGGCATGGTGGTCTTGAAACAGAGACGGTGGAACTTTGGGTCCACATTATCTAGACGGTGACCCTATTGTGGGAAAAGACGTAGTGACCTTGATCCGGAAGGGAAACATAGGTGGTGGAACTTTGGGTCCACATTATCTAGACGGTGACCCTATTGTGGGAAAAGACGTAGTGACCTTGATCCGGAAGGGAAACATAGGTGGTGGAACTTTGGGTCCACAATATCTAGACGGTGACCCTATTGTGGGAAAAGACGTAGTGACCTTGATTCGAAAGGGAAACATAGGTGGTGGAACTTTGGGTCCACGAGTCGGTACCGCATTTGCATACGTTGAGTCGTGTTGTGAGTCACATGTATATTTGTGCATGTTATGCATGTGTGTTGATGTGTTTGATTATGTGCCAATATTGTTGTTGTTTGAATTATGGTTATGTGCCAAGGATGTGAGTATTCGGATAATCGGTTTACATGGTTAATGTGTAAGAAATGGATTCCTTGAGTAAGGATATTACAAGTGATAAAATGAACATGATCATTATGTATTGCTTTAATTATTGCCATTTCATTTACTTAAAATTATATGTTATATGATTATTGGAATTCTTACCCTTTTGTTGGCCAATTCTTTTGATGGCATTGTGCAGGTACCGAGGACGGTAGCGCGAGGCGCTAGCTAACGGATGCATTGGATTGCAATCTGTTTTATTTGATTAGAGTCGAGTCGATGCTCTGGTAGTAACACATGGGGAGGGGGGGAATTTATTAGTGTCGAACTCGATTATTTTGTATTTGGATTATGATGTATATAATCCTTATTCGTGTATATGATGTTTTGTATATGTGAGACTTGATAACATATGCTTATGTGAATTATGATGGCTTGATGCCTTGAATTATGTTTTGATTTCTCCATAAATGGAGATGATGTGAAATTATGAAACTCCGTTGCGTTTGCACGAGAGAATGAAGTAAATATTTATAGTATGTTTGTTTTGTGTTGGAATGCTTATACTTTCAAACATACCCTGTCTGTTTTTCCTTAAAAACTTTGGAATGTGATGTGTGTTGTGGCATCCCTTCCGTGCAATTTTATTTCTCTGATTTTAATCTTTACCTTTAATTTGGGTATTTAGAAGGGGTGTTACAATAGTGGTATCAGAGCAGGTCGGTCTATCGGCCAAGTTGTTTATGTGTTTAATCCCTTTTGGTACGCGACATGTGTGTGAAACACTGTCGGTACTTGTTTGTGTCCTTTTCGTTGTCTGCAGAGGTACGTGTGAAATGAGTGGGGGAGAAGTTTCTTCTCTGAAGTTTTGTGCAAGAGGTTGGTTCAGTATACCGCCGATTGTAAGATGTAAGTAGTGCCGAAAAGTTGATGCTTCAAGCATGGTTATGTTTAAGTAGCTTGAGGGGTAAGATTGAAGATGATGTGTGGTTTGGTAATGATGGTTAATGCCACCTCATGATTGTCGACTGTCCATTAACAAATTGAGGGACTGATCATCCTTAATCTCTTGTTGATAGTAGTCGGGAATTGTGTTGTTCAGGATAGACTTGTCTTGCCAACTTATTAGAGTGTGAAGCAGATGAGTTGGCACAAGGCAGTGCATGGTTACTTGAGTTGTGGGCGAATTTGGATTTTGGTGAGAAATAAGATTTTTGGCAAGCGAGCTTCTTGTTGTGATTCTTCCGAAACCTTTTGTGGAAATGTGAGTGAATTACCGCTGTAGTGCGAGGTGAAGTTTTGATGGATTTAGTTTCTGGAACTAGTTGGGATTCGAAGTATCCTTAAGGGATGTTTGTTTCTGAATTAGAGTTGAAGAGTCAACTTGAATATTGGTTTTAGTAGAGTTTGTTTGTTTGAGTGGTTCACCGTGGAGTGCACCGATTGTGTTGTTCGAGAAGAGCAAAGGTTACCTAAGTTGGTGTGTCGTTTGTAGTCAAGGAATGAAGCGGATGTTGAGGACGAGTGTCTGCTTCAGAGGATTGATATTTAAGTGAAGCAGTTATTTGGAGTTTATGTGTTTAGTGAGATCGTTTTGAAGTCTGGCTGCCTATGGGTTAGTGTGAGGGTTGAAGATGTTCAGGTAATGCTTTTCAAGATAGTGTATGGTCCGGGCGAGTATAAGCTGATGTCATTAGTGTGACTAATGCGTCAGGTAAGATTTTGAAATGTTCCAACAGTACTCTCATGAGTAGCTGAAGAGTTGTTTCGTGTTCATGGATATTATTTGGTTTACATCAAGTTAAGGGATTGTGGCAAGCATCCGAGTGTTGCGTTATCAGTAGTGGAGTTAGATTGGAGCATGTTGAGCCCTCTAAAGAAGGATTTTTGGAACTGTTGGACGTGAGTGTCTTAAGTAAGCAACTTAGACGACAATATTTTAGACAGTTCCGCGAAGATTTATTTTGTGTCTTGTCGAAGACTTTAAGGGGCTAATTCATAGTTTAGAAGTTCTTTTGTTTTGGATGGTTAACTTTGTGAGTTCGACGGAAGATATTTTCATGAGTTGGTATTGATCGTGAGTATCTTGACCCGAAATGGTTGAGTCACTAATTGGACTTCGCCATGGGAAGCGAATTTGTTTTGACCGGTGAAAAGTTTAGCGAATGCCTTGATTTTGGTTTTGTTTTGTACTGAAGAACCTGGTGCGACGTGTTGTGATATTTTGTTTTGGACGTAAGATGTATTTCGACATAGAGTTGGAAAAGTGTATTACTACCTTGGAACGATTTGATTTTTCTTATGGAAAATTATCGGATGCGGGAGTTAGAGTTTGATGCAGTTATGCTCATTGGAACCTTATAGGTACAGATGTTAACGACAAGGAGATTGGAATTGTTGAAGACAATTCAAGTTGAGTATGATCTATAAAGAGACTTCGTCTGTTGTTGAGTTTATTAAGTTGATATTGAGGATAACCCAAGAATGTCTTATTTGAGATTTATTATTTTGAAAGAATGTTGCATGTTTGTTTTGAGACGCTTGTTGAGATTAAACTCAGAAGGTTATTAAGGATTCGTTCACTACTACCATATGGATTTCACCGGATACTAATGGTCGCGGTGGATTATTAGATTACGACTAAAATAAGTCTTGGCGGTAAGGAATTTGGTGATGGTTTGGTAACCACAGGTACTTAAAGATGATTGATGTT
Source organism: Vicia faba (assembly GCA_948472305.1). NCBI lineage: Eukaryota > Viridiplantae > Streptophyta > Magnoliopsida > Fabales > Fabaceae > Vicia > Vicia faba. Next base: position 191,832,207 of record OX451736.1, on the reverse strand, counting down.
TTATAGAGGAAGATGTTCTATTTGTGACTGAAGTCGGTCGCGACGGTGTTTATGTTGGATTCCATAGAAATTGATGTTATGGTTCTAAGTCCAAACTATGTTGTAATTTCAGGAGTATGAGACGAAATTGATGAGTAGAGTTCTTGAGGGAGTGTTTTGGTTTGGATTACCACTTTAGAAGATTGAAAAATATGAGAAATGTTTCGAATAAGAAATCAGTGTATTAATCGTTGCAGCGATGCGAGGATGGTGATTACTTAATTAAACTCTAGGAATTGAATTGTTATAAGGGAAGACTTCGTGGAAGTCAAGTGTATACATCGAAGTTTCACAAGTGAAATATTTGGACAGTATTTGAAGAGGTCAAACTATGTCGTATATTTCAGAGGATCAACGGACGTTGATCAATCGAGAATGAAAGAGTGATTCTTCGAGTTGATGAAGCTGATGTTGCGAGGTGTCTTGATGGGTGTACGCTTTGAACGTATCCATTTTGGGTGATTGGGAAGTTGAGGATTAACCAAGTTGTTTTACGGTTGGCATCTTATGCATAAAGTGACACAGCATGGTTTAGGTATCGAGCATTGAGTTTTAGCGAGTATGCGGGATTGTTGGATTTGGGCTAGTGAGTTATAGTCGCAAGTCGTCAATATACGTCCTAGGATGAGTGGTGTGTCACAGTTCAGTTATGTTTGGGTAACTTGGTATTGTTCAAGGGTGGTACGTTGGTAATCTACAAGGACAATGTAACCTTATGATTTTTCTGGAATGAGAACGATAACGGCAAGTGTAATTCTTGAGTTCGTACTTATGCGTGAATGATGGCATCTTTTCGTGTTTGCGTAGCACGCGTGGTTTTATCCTTTCTGATTATTTCAGTTTTGGTTTGTATAACCATTTTGTTGTTTTTGTTTTAGCGATGGTGTCGATGCTGTGTCGTAGGACTTTATGTTCCTACCTTTGATGACTCGTTTCCGAGGCGTCGGTTCGAGTGTATGACTAATTCTATGGTTGAGACGTTAGGATGGTATCGATTTTGTTTGTTTAGTTCTCGAGCTAACCGGTGTGTCTGCGACTTGTTTAGTTGTTGGGTGTTAGTTGATTGTCGAGTGCATTGTATGGGCTTCGCATCTCGGCATGGTTGTTCTTGTCTAAACGTTATGGCTAGGGAGATGCCCTTGTGTTAGGTGTATTTTGTATGTTGTTTAATTAACGCGAGGATTGGGTGGACGAATGCGTAGGCATGTCCCGATTTGTTCGTTTTGGTCAAATTTTCGGGGCCGAAAATCTTTTAAGTGGGGGAGAGTTGTAACACCCCATTTTTGATTAAATGTTAATTCGGTTATTTGAAATAAAAATATTCATAATGATAAAATACTATTTTGAGTAATATTAATTTGGTGTGTAGTAATATTTGGCTTTGTTTGATTAATTGGCATGATTAGGTTTATATAGAATAAATATTATTTAATGTAATATTGTTTAATAGGGTTATATATTATAATTTGAATTAAATAATTGTTGGGGCCAATTTGTAATTTTAGAAAGATAGAGGGAGGAAAGTTAGTAGTAGAAGGGAGTTTTATAAAAGAGAGAAGGAGAGTTAGTAAGAGTAGTAGAAGAAGAAAAGAAAAGAGGAGAAAGAAGAAAGAAAAGAAGAGAAAAGAAGAAAGGGAGCTAGGGTGGAGTTGCAACATCTTCATCATCTTGTTTCAAGAAAACCCACACCAAGGTAAGGGGTTTGATTCTCCATCTCATATTGTTAGGTTTTGTATGATATATTTTGGATTTAGGGGTAAAATTGATAGTTGATTTTTTAGGGTTTTGTTGGTTGATTGTTAGAATGGTTTAGAAAAGTTGGATTAGGAGTATGGTTTGTGGGTGTATTAGGTGCTAACTTGTAGAAATTAAGAGTATTGAAATGGGAAAGAAAACCATGGTAGTTGAATGAGAAAAACTCAAAAGAGTGGAGTTTTCACGCAGGCTTCACAACACGGGCCGTGTTGCAGCACACGGGTGCCCGTGTTGCTGTTCTGACTTGGCATTTTCTTGGCTCGTTCTGGTGGCCTCTCAACACGGGCCGTGTTGCAGCACACGGGTGCCCGTGTTGATGCGTCTGTAGCCTCCAAAATTCTAATTTTCGCACTTCCTTTAGAACACGTTTGTGTTCCGATTTCGGTAGATTCGTCGACGGAGCAAGTTGCTCCGAATCCAAAGAAAATTGAAGTGCTAGTGTAATCCGACGTGTAGCTTGACGTAGTGAAGTTCGTCTTGCGAAATTTCGACTTTTAAGAATCGACCCGATTTTAGTGCGAATGAAATAAGTTGAGTTTAATCCCGAATCTAACCGTTCGAGTTACATTCCGGTGACTCGATCGCGATGAGAAACATTGAGAATAATGCCGGTTCATTGATAATGACTTTATGTTGAAATATACTTTCCGATTTGGAATTGTTGATAGTTGATGGTTTATGTTTTGGTTGAGTAAGTAATCTTGTTTGTATACATTTTACTTGACGTTGAGATTGATAAATTATATGTATGCATGCATGTACAATAGTTGATGTTCCATTGGTTGGATTTGATGGCATGTGTATGTTAAGATCATTGTGAGTCTTAATTGCATGCATTGGTTATATTGTACATTGCATGGCATGGTGGTCTTGAAACAGAGACGGTGGAACTTTGGGTCCACATTATCTAGACGGTGACCCTATTGTGGGAAAAGACGTAGTGACCTTGATCCGGAAGGGAAACATAGGTGGTGGAACTTTGGGTCCACATCATCTAGACGGTGACCCTATTGTGGGAAAAGACGTAGTGACCTTGATCCGGAAGGGAAACATAGGTGGTGGAACTTTGGATCCACAATATCTAGACGGTGACCCTATTGTGGGAAAAGACGTAGTGACCTTGATCCGGAAGGGAAACATAGGTGGTGGAACTTTGGGTCCACGAGTCGGTACCCGCATTTGCATACGTTGAGTCGTGTTGTGAGTCACATGTATATTTGTGCATGTTATGCATGTGTGTTGATGTGTTTGATTATGTGCCAATATTGTTGTTGTTTGAATTATGGTTATGTGCCACGGATGTGAGTATTCGGATAATCGGTTTACATGGTTAATGTGTAAGAAATGGATTCCTTGAGTAAGGATATTACAAGTGATAAAATGAACATGATCATTATGTATTGCTTTAATTATTGCCATTTCATTTACTTAAAATTATATGTTATATGATTATTGGAATTCTTACCCTTTTGTTGGCCAATGCTTTTGATGGCATTGTGCAGGTACCGAGGACGGTAGCGCGAGGCGCTAGCTAACGGATGCATTGGGTTGCAATCTGTTTTATTTTATTATAGTCGAGTCGATGCTCTGGTAGTAACAAATGGGGGGGGGGAATTTATTAGTGTCGAACTCGATTATTTTGTATTTGGATTATGATGTATATAATCCTTATTCGTGTATATGATGTTTTGTATATGTGAGACTTGATAACATATGCTTATGTGAATTATGATGGCTTGATGCCTTGAATTATGTTTTGATTCCTCCATAAATGGAGATGATGTGAAATTATGAAACTCCGTTGCGTTTGCACGAGAGAATGAAGTAAATATTTATAGTATGTTTGTTTTGTGTTGGAATGCTTATACTTTCAAACATACCCTGTCTGTTTTTCCTTAAAAACTTTGGAATGTGATGTGTGTTGTGGCATCCCTTCCGTGCAATTTTATTTCTCTAATTTTAATCTTTACCTTTAATTTGGGTATTTAGAAGGGGTGTTACAGACATGATCGGCGATATCAGGCCCACTGCGTCTAATGGACATCGTTTCATTTTGGTATCCATTGATTACTTTACGAAGTGGGTTGAGGAAGCTTCCTTTGCTACAGTAACCAAGAATGTCGTGGCGCGGTTCATCCGACACAATCTAATATGTCGATACAGTGTCCCAGAGAGGATTATTACTGACAATGGTACAAATCTCAACAACACGATGATCACCAAACTCTGCAAACATTTTAAGATACAGCATCATAACTCTTCTTCCTACCGGCCGAAGATGAATGGAGCCGTTGAAGCAGCTAACAAGAACATCAAGAAGATTGTGCAGAAGATGACGGTGACATACAAAGACTGACAAGAGATGTTACTGTTAGCTCTTCATGGGTACCGTACCTCAGCACGAAAGTCGATAGGGGCAACACCCTACTCTCTGGTATATGGTATGGCGGCAGTCCTACCCATCGAAGTCCAGATACCCTCTCTTAGGATTATGAAGGATGCAGGTTTGAACGAAGAAGACTGGATCCAAACCCGACTTAATCAGCTGAGTCTAATCGATGAAAAGGGACTTACTGCTATCTGTTACGGTCAGACGTATCAAAGGCGGATGATCAAGGCTTTTAACAAGAAAGTCAGACGTCAAGAATATCAAGTCGGGGATCTAGTGATCAAGCGCATCATACTACCGTAAGGTGATCCCAGGTGCAAATGGACCCCCACATACGAAGGGCCATTTGTGGTTAGGAACATTTTCTCGGGAGGAGCTATGATCCTTACCACCATGGATAGTCACGACCTTCCTCACCCCGTCAATGCAGACATAGTGAAAAGATACTACGCCTAATCAAAGACCCGCTAGGTTGACTGGCCTAGGCAAAAATAAGGGTTCCCAGCGAACCAAAAGGGTTCGGGCAAAAGTAAGGGATAAAAAAAACTGTACACCAGGCAATTCGAAAACCTGAAAAAGGCGACTTGGGAAAAAAAGGGTATCCCGGTGGACCAAAAACTCGAAAGGTCGGTCCAGGCAAAAATTAGGGATCAAAGTGTAACACTATGTCTCATTGGATCATCTTGCAACCAGACTTCGGTATCGACTATCAAGCTCAGACGGCGCCAATCAACCTGATCCACCTTCGGCCAAGCAGAGAAGTGATGAGATGCTTGAAGACATAAAGGCAATAGCAGAATTGGAACCCAATGGGATTGCTTCACATAGCTGTTTTTATTTCTTAAACATAAATTGTAATTTCTATCTTTCGGTGGCGTTCTCTTACTAGAGCGTCAACTTCCTTGTACAAAAACGCCTATTACAAGCCAACTTCAAAATCAATACAAGTCATTTTCACAAAGCTTTGATTTATTTTCTTTTTCCTGTTTTGTTTTGCTAGAACGTCCAATGGTTCATTTTTGATATATGCATTTTAAAATAATGATTGCTCATAAATATTTACATGGAAAAAAACAAAAGACGATAACTCATAATTCCAGGAACCAGGAAAACAAGAAGTATCCAAACCCTACAGTTATCCTGCCCATCAGGTACCAAGGTAGAACCAGCTCTAGAACATAGGAAGTGGTACAAACACTCCCCCACAAAGTAAAAAGTATCCAAAGACAGTGGTGTTAGCATTTCCTGAATAAGACATAACTATCCCCAGCTGAGGTTCACAATCGCGAGTGAGTCGGCAAAATTTTCCCCAAGCAGAGTTTGTTTATCACCAGCAACAAAAATTCATCCCCAGTTGAGTTATCTCTCCAAGTCGGCGGATCTATCAACAGAGTATCTCCTCTCCAACAGAGTTATTCCCCACAGAGTTATCCTCAAACAAAGTTTCGTCCGGCAGAATATTTACCAGCCAAGGGGCAAATCCCCAGTAGTCATCTTTGTTCACCATCCCCAAACAGAAGTAGAGGAACTATGGTTTTTATAGCAATCAGGGATTTATTTTCCCAGATTCAGATTGTTATGTCAAGCATTTCGTGTTCATACATCATGACATGTGCATACATTATATATAACATAGTCTCATTTATTTTGAGAACGTCAGCATACAATGCATCTCATGCATCACATATAACTAACCTTGTATTTCTTTCAGGAAAGACAATTATTATCAACAATTTCCAGCAAGTCCATGATCAAAGCTCAAAGCTAAACAGAGTAATCATCGGCAACAAATGCAACCCTATCCAGGTTCTTTCTCACAGCCCTACTACCCAGGCTTTCATATCGAAGTAACCTTACTATCCAGGTTCCTTCTCACAGCCCTACTACCCAGGCTTTCATACCGAAGTAACCCTACTATCCAGGTTCCTTCTCACAGCCCTACTATCCAGGATTTCATACCGAAGTAACCCTAATATCCAGGTTCCTTCTCACAGCCCTACTATCCAGGCTTTCATATCGAAGTAACCCTACTATCTAGGTTCCTTCTCACAACCCTACTATTCAGGCTTTCATATCAAAGTAACCCTACTATCCAGGTTCCTTCTCCTAACCTTACTATTCGGGTTCGACCTCCCTTATCCCCAAACAACAGTCCACAACACTGTAAGATCGGGACCCAATCAAACACAATTGATTTCACATTTCCCCAGTAAGTCGCGGTGCAGCATGTACTCTGGCCAAACACACAGTTTATTTCCGTTTCCCAAACCGGAATTATTCCCTAGTAGAATAAAGGACAAATGAAGCTCCTAAAACTCCATTTCTCCCAAGACAGAGACCAGCATTCCAGCGAAGTCCTCTTCAACAGCGGGTATGCGGGTTCTCGCAAAGGAATCTCTTATGTGATCGACACCTCTTCGGATGGCATCTTTAAGCCCATCTCTGACAATTCTCTAGCAACTTCCAAATGGCATCTGTAATCCCATTCCCGATATCACAAATCAAGTGTCACTTCATGCGAATGCAAATTTATGGGCACTCTAGTGTTCAATCATCTTCCACCTTCAGATCACGAAAGGCGGACGAGTCAATCTACATCCTCAGGTTTAAGAAGATTGAACAGGGGCAGCTGTTGTACCCCAAAATTTTACCTCCCATATTTATCAATACCTGTCAAGTGAGGTCCTCAAATTGCTCAAGGAAGTCCAAGAATTGACCAGACAAACTCTCTCCTAAGGCAGTCTACCTCAAATTAGGGTTTCATTTTGCATCAAGATGCTTGAGTCCAAAATATCCCAAATTCTCACCAAAATATTTAAATAAAATCAAATAAATCCTAATAAATCATATATTGCATTTTAGGGATGATCTTTTGCATTGAAAGAAGATATTATATGCTGTCAATAGAAGATCAACTCGTGCGAAGGTCAATTTGGTTGGAAAAGATTGGATTTGAGTAAAATTGGAAAAGAATCATATGCCATGAAAGATCAAATCAAATCTCCATGATGAGAAAGATTGAGGTTTTTTTTTACCTAATAGTTTTTATTACATATACAGAAGAAGATCAAGGCATAAGGAGGTTAGAAGCAGTCGTGCAGAGGTGAAACAAAACTCAAAAAATTGCAAGAAAAGTGGTGATTCAATTTACACATTTGAGGCAAATTCATACCATTCTCACGACACCAACAAGTTCTTGGACATCTCCAGAAGGAATTACAACCATTTGCATGCTTTCTCACGCCTGGAACTGTAAGATATAGGTATCACGACTTGCTTCCAAATTCAAATTCGGTTGCATTGATTCACTCATCCATTGCATATTTTAATGATATAATCGTGTTTGTCATTGAGTTTGCAAACTTTTAGTACCATTTAATTGTATTTCTAACGCCTGTACATGAAGTTTCCATAGCTAGGGTTTTGTGTTCTTGATTAGCGCTTTGCAGGATAGGCAAAATTGGGCGTTGATTCTGGTACCATGAGACTCGTGAGGATGAAACGAGTTGATTGGTACCAGCCATGGCCATTTATCTTGAGCGCACACGATTTTTGAATTACACAGGGATATACCTACAGTAATTGTCTATAGGTAAAGGTTTTCCATCTAAAACGACAGTTGGGGAGGAAGACGACGATGCGTGTCACCCCCTGGTTGGGTGATTTGAATTTGGCGCGTTTTGATATCCAGCATTTTTGTTTTATTATATTATAACTGATTTCCATTGTATATACAAATAAAACACTTGGCTCAGTTGGTAAGCGTGCAGGGGGAAAGTGCAAAGGGCCTGGGTTCGATTCCTAGGTCCCAACCTTCATTCTTAATATTTTTTAACAGGTAATCCAACGCTTTGCAAGTCAAGATACTCACCGTGCACCATCAGGATCTGGCCCTCTAATTCATCAATTCCCCCAGATCAACACACCGCCATTGGAGGACCACCATGCGCCCAGTCAAGCGTGCACACTAGATCAGTCAAGGTCAAAAGGGCCAGGATCTCTTGGGCTCAGAATTCCACAACACCCCCCCCCCCCCCCCAATTCCTAAAGCAGGCCCATTTACTAACTTTTCTTTATTTCTTTTTCTCTACTTTTTTTTACTCTTTATTTTCCATTATTTATTTAATTGGAAAATTAATTAATTTTTCACAAAATACCATAAAATCAATAATTTACAAAATTAGTATTAGTTAGTTTTATTTATCAAATTTAATTTAAATTAGTTTAATTTAGGAAATTATAATTTGTTTCAAAAAAATAAAATCAAAGAGAAATTAGGTTAAACTTTTGATTAAATTCAATTTTGCTCTCTTTTTTTTCTTAAATAAAAATACAAAAAAAAATAGGTTTTAGAATAAATTGATATATTTTTCTTAATTTAAAATTAATTAGAATTAGGATTTTCTTTTCTTTTTTAATTTAATGGTTCCTTTATTTTCTTAAATAAACAAAACAAAGCAAAAAGCATTTTTTTAAACTAATCGTAATTAGGTTTAGGCAAGGGCCAAAACCCTAGTTGCTCCGCATTTGATTCATTGCGCGCATATTATTATTTATACCAATATTTTTGTAACTGTTCATGGTTTGTAATAGTTAATTTAGGGTTTTATTTACTATTTCAATGCCTTAACCTTCTCTCCTCTAATTCGAAACCCCTGATCTCAAATCTGAGCTTAGTTTGGCTCGAAACAACCTAAACCCAGATATTTGAAGGAAATCTCAGATCATGCCCTAGCAATAGAACGATCTCATTCTTATGCCTTAGCCTGCTTGTAGCATGTTAGACTTGTGTTATCAATAGTCCTGAACATGAATCAAACGGTTAAAAGCATTAAGATGTCACGTGTTGTACCCCAAAATTTGTCCTCTCATATTTTTTCAAAGATTTTTCTCTTACATGGGTGATTACAGACACTTGATAAAAGAAAAAATAAAATTTTGACGATAAAGAAGGAGTCTTCGATTGGCATTGGGACAAGGTTCCTTCGATTGGCATTGGGACAAGGTTCCTTCGATTGGCATTTGGACAGGAGTCTTTGATTGGCCTTGGGACAAGGTCTTTCGATTGGTATTTTAACAAGGTCCTTCGATTGGCATCTGAACAGTATGTCTTTCTCTTAACATCTGGGAAAGGAGTTTCGATTGGGCATCAAAAAACCTTCGATCAAGCTTTGGTCCCCTAACTTCGATTGAGTGTTAGACCCTCTTTGATACAAGCTTGACTCACTAGTCTTCGATTGGGCATTTGGAATTATTCGATACAATCTTGACTCACTAGTCTTCGATTGGCCATTTGGCACTCTTCGATGCAAGCTTGATTCACAAGCTTCGATTGGGCGCTTCCCCCCCCCCCCCCCCCTTTGATCAAGCTTCGACTGGATAGGTTGAAGTCTTTCAATTGGTTTAGTTGGTTAGTGTCAGAGCCAATCGAATGATAAGGCAAATAGGGACTCAATTGAAGGCCACAATGATGAAGCCTGGGGAAATTCTAAAGAATGTGAGAAGGCTCCTACAAAGCCTTCGATTGATAGAGAGCTGGAGCAACCTTCGAACAGTTAGAAAGGGAGAGTTGATATTTCGATTGGTTTGAGTTGAAAGAAAGCCATTCAAAGGAAGTAACAATAGGCCAATCGAAGAGCAACACTGGAGAGCATTCGAAAGTTATTTATGTCCACATTCATTCAAATTTAAAAAAGGGAGAAGAAACCGTGTCTTTGGCAATGTTTCAAAATGGTATTCATGGCCTTAAAATACCAACTTAATGGTTGTTTATTCCTTGGCCATCTTGTCCCCTTCATCCCCTCTATATAAAGAAAACACTAGCAAGCTCCAAAGAGGTTGGACACAACCGGAGAGAGAGTCACACGAAATTAAAAACACATTCTTGGAGGTTTCCTGAAGCTTTTCCAATCATCCCCAACCCTTAAGAAAGTATCCCCATATCCAGAAGTGCCAAATCGAAGCAATCCTTAAACAAGGGCACCCACGCCTAAAACCACAGATTCATACATCACCATTGGTAAGAATGGGTAAAAGATCAAACTTACATTTGCATGACATATTAGCATTTGTAGTTCATTTGATTTGTATTCAAGATTAAGGACCTGGGTTTGACACCCAGGTCTGCATTTTTCTTTGTTTCTAACACTTGCTGCAAATATAGCCTGAATAGACCCAACACGTGCAGGACCGAAGGACCTGGGTTCAATACCCAGGTCCTACATCTTTATTTGGCTAATATTTGTCTTGCAGAATCAAGTCGAAAGGCAACATCCTGTCACTGGATCGAAGGGTAACACCCTTCACAGAATCGAAAGGCAACATCCCTCCTGGATCAAAAATCCCATCTTTCCCTAGATCGAAAGGCAGCTTCCCCTCTGGATCGAAAAAGTCCCCTTTTCTCTCTGGATCGAAGGATACCCCTTTGTATCTTTATTTTTGTTTTCATTATTTCTCTTGTTAAACTAACCATTTAATCAAAATCATTAAAAAAACATTAGGCTAGTGTTTTATTAATTAAATTAAATTTTGTTAATTAACTAATTAATTATTTTAACCTTTTCCTTAATTTAAAATTAAATAGACTTAAGTTTTATTATCTTTTATAAATAAAAAAACAAACAAAAAGATTTCTTTTCCTTAAGATTTAGACGTCCATTTTAATTTGTTTGCGCATTTATTTATTTTCTCATTTTTTTCATCTTATTGTAACTGCTTCCCAGTTTGTAATAGTAACTAGGACTTTACTTTTCACATTTCTATAATGTACCTCTCACAAAGCCTTGTAATAGCGTAGGATTTACATTCCCGCACTTTACATTTCTGCACTTTAAGTTTCTGTATATATATTAACTGCTAGTAACTAGGATTGCATGATAAGACTAATAATAAAACGCTGGCAAACCTAACAAAAAAGATTAAAAAAATAACTAGAACACAACACACATGCACATATGCACCTCTAAGGTACGCCCACTTTGGTTGCCATCGGAAAACGCTCATAATTCTCGAAATGTGAGAAGTTTTAGTGGTTGTCCTCTAGTTTGAAAAGATCACAAGTCCCTCGATGACCCTCTCGATGTTGCCTCAGTTAAAAGTGATCTTAGAACTTTAGGACTATTACTAAAATTTCTTGCCAAGTTTCATTCGTGACCATAACGTCCCTTCGAATGTCCCTCATACATCCAATGATGGGGCTTCTTATCAATCAATTGTAAGATAGCACCGTCTAAAGGAGGAGGAAAAGAAAATTAGACCTTTTGAGTAGGTAGGATGCTCATAGTTGCTCGCTTGCTCACAACAAAAAAATCATTTTCACACATACACTTTCAATTCAAACATTTTCAAAAGTCAAAACCCTTTGTACGCATTCTTATAGAGACGAGAATCATTACAAAGGAACTTTTCAAAATCACTTTTAAAAACATCTTTCGCAAACACTTCTTTGAACTATTTTCAAAACCAACACTTTGTATGCATTCTTATAGAGACGAGAATCATTACAAAGACGTTTTCAAAATATTTTCAAACCCACACCACAAGCATATTTTCAAACAAAATCAAAGTGAACTAGCAAGCAACTAAGAGCCCGTAGATAACTACGAATGGAAAGGGTGCTAACATCTTCCATTTCCATAATCTACCCCCTTACTTAGAAAATTCTCGAAAAGTTCTTTTTCTGTTCCTTTCACCCTTTCCTTAATTTGGATAAAAGAAAAGTCGGTGGCGACTCTTGCTTACCGCGACATTTGTGAATACAAATGCAAAACCAGTATTAAATAGTCGGTTCTGCCAACGTGTCACAGAACTGGTGACTCTGTTGGGGATAAGGTCAAAAAGTGGGGTTACCTTAGAGTTTAGTTCATTCTTTATTGCTTTACATTGTGTGTTTTGTATGCTTTAATTTTGAGGGTGTTGTTTGGGTTGTTACTTAAAAGATCCTACACCCGGGTCTAGGGGCATATTTTTAGGTAAACAACAATAGATCATGGAGATTGTACGATGTAGAACGATATGGTTAAAGCGATAGCTGTGTTGGTGTGACACTTTGGTTGGTACCGGTATCCCTTGTGTTGAATCGAGGAGAATACGGGGCCGCCGCGTGGTGCCGTGAAGCACTAACGGAACTTAGAACCTTAGTTGAACAAACTTGGCCATTAGAAAGTAGTGAGATGGCCGGCCTCACTGTAAAGTTGGGGATTGGTTGATACTCGATGCTACACTCATTGAGATTGGACTTTTGAGATGTTTCGGCCGCAAGAAAAGATTGCTAAGCTGAAATAATGCTCGATAAAGAAAGATCAGTGATATTGAGACTCCTTAGAACCCAGTTACTTTTCTAAGACATGTTGAGCCAACTAAACTTCAAGATGATACTTACCTACAAACCCCATGCAAGCCTAAACCTAAGGCTGCTTGTGTGACTGGTTTGCTTTAAACTTGAACTACTTGCAGGGTTTTTTATTATCTAACAACATGATTTCCTTGCACGATTTGTTTATAGTCATTATCCAATAACATGGATTTCTAGCAAGACATACCCGTCTTCATCACCTTACACTTTTGCTTAATGCATAGCATACACATCATAACATCATAACATCATACCATCATACCATAGCATTTCCTTAACAATTTCAAGGATCTCAAAGGCCTGTGGTGCAGGTTATGACGAACCAGACGTCTAGCAAGGGGCAAGGGGGTTTATTTTCCTCTAGCGAATTCCGTCAAAAGATTAAAACACGACAACTCAAGTCAGAGGATATGACCCACTCGACATGGTGAGTTTGATTCTCGTAGAAGGACCTTTAACGATACAAAGTTCTTCAATCAAAGTTGCAGTCAGATTCGGTTGCTAACATCTTCTTGTGTTTAACCCATGAGATCCTTGAAAACATTGCATACGCATATCATACATGTCATTGCACAAACAGGTATCAGAAAAACAGGTTTCTTATCTTTTTGTTATTTATTTCAGCAAAAATAAATGGCTCTTGAACAAATAATTAAGGAGCTTTAGGCACATAATGCTCAATTCCAAGAAATATTCCTGAATCTTGCTAAGGGACAAGAATATCTGAAGGCTCTTATTCTCAAAGACCAGAAGAAAAAGGCAAAGAAACCAGTTCGTGTTTTGAGTGTGGGAAGAAGAAGACCAGCTAACCCAGCTCTAGATTTCGTAACCCCATCAAAGGAGGGGGATAATCAAGAGGATGGTGAAGAGAAATATGAGGAAGGAGACAACAATCCAGCATCTGAGGAAGATGAAGCTGACTATACTAAAGAGCAGTATCCTCCAGTTGATGACAAATACAAGCAATTGGAGGATCGCCTCAATGCAATGGAAATTCAGAGGGTACCCGGTCTAGATTTTGAAGAATTAGGGTTGGTTCCAGGGGTGGTCATCCCACCTAAGTTCAAGGTCCCTATATTTTCAAAATATGATGGTGTTTCCAGTCCCAAGCTTCATTTGAGGTCTTACATCAGGAAGATCCAACCCCACACTACTAACCGAAAGTTATGGATCCATTTCTTCCAAGAAAGTTTGGTCGAAACTCAACTGGATTGGTTCTATCAGTTGGAAGGAACCAACATCCATACCTGGGAAGACTTGGTTGTTGCTTTCTACAAGCAGTACCAATACAATGTTGACCTCTCTCTAACTCGTACACAACTTCAAAGCATGTCTATGGGTTCTAGCGAAGGCTTCAAGGAATATGCCCAGAAATGGAGGGATCTAGCTAGCAAGTTACAACCTCCTCTGAATGATTGGGAAATGGTAGACATGTTCATGGGCACTCTGACAGGCTCGTTGTGATTGGGAGTTCTTCATCCAGTTTTATAGAGATGGTTCTGACTGGGGAAAGGATCAAAAATTGTATCAAGAGTGGGAAGATTCCAATGGTTGCATCCTCTATTACTGAGAGGAAGCAATTTGGTGGTAAAAAAGAAACTAATGTTTTCTATGGTCAAAGGCGCCATAATACAAATAACCATCATCAGTCTGTGGGAGCAATGTTAACTTCTAATCATACACATGTTCAACATCAACAGGGAAATAGGCGTAGGATAAAGTATCAAGAGAGGAAGTACACTAATATTAATATGCCTTTGTCTCAAGCATTACAACAATTGCTAAAAGCAGAGCTGATTACACTAAACGGTCCTCCTCAAAAACTTGATACCTCTTGTCCTAAGTACAGTCCTAATGTAAAATATACTTACCATTCTGATAGTCCTGGGCACGTCACCGACAGTTGTTGGACTTTGAAGAATAAGATTCAAGATTTGATCGATAGCACGAAGATCTAATTTGACTCTCCTAAGACCCCAGTGTGATCACTTCTCCCATGCCAAATCATGGTCAAAATTGAGAGCGTTTATTTCATTTTAATTATCAGTTGTAATTTTGTTGTTGCTTAAAAAAATTTATCTTTATGTCAAACTTTGGTTATTCATATTAATACATTTCATATGTTTGTCTTGAATTATTTCATTTGTATTCATTATATTCAAACTGTGTTTTCACTTCCTTTTTTATGATATTCAACTCCTGATTAAAAAGCTCTAAGCCTTTAGAGGGAGGATGACGAAAAAGATACCACAATCTCATACAGTGTGCTTTTGAACAGACCCTGCTGACGATGTACATGCGTTGCTTCAAATCCTAAACAGTGAAGTTATAAGGAAGACAATCCCTAGTCAACCCCTTTAAGCCTAAGAAGTAGGAGTTTTTTCTTTTCACAGAAATTAAAACCCTTAATCATAACTTGGGGAAGGGTAGTTTCTTAGTTAAAAGGTGCATTTAGTCACAAGCTATACCTTCATATGCAATAAATAATGTAGAAGATGCTCTCCAAAAGATGGTGATTATTGCACATAATCGTCAAGACAGATAGTCATTGTCTCTCAAAAGAAAAGTCCATTAAGTCAAAACCTATGAAGGAGACTCAAGAAGAAAAAAACGGGGGCATCCCGCTGACTGTAATTGTAAAAGAAACAATTCAGGCAAAAGTAGGGATAACAAAATCAAAAAAAGAGGTCCTACAAATCCTCAACAAAAAAAGAGAGGTTACCAAAATGATTGCCTTCTCAATTAAACATTCAATTTCCGAACCATCACCAAGTATCAGAGCAAAGATTCCAGACTCAATTGGGATCTAAACGCCCAATTAACTGAGCATAAGACTGAAGAACATCACGAAGAGCGAGTTGGGTAACAAAAATTTTGAGCCTTTATCCTTTGTTTCTTAAACCGTGAACCAGGCCACGCTACAACCCTTAAAAGTCCTAGTTGAAGCGTGGGTTAGTTTGAAAGCATATTGTTACAAAAGGTATCCTAACTCCTATAAGGTTTGCTATAAATCCTAAGTTGATATCACACTCTTACAAAATTTGTTTGTTTTACTAAAAATGAATTTTCAAACTTCAAGACAGACATAAGCTTTGCATTCTTAAAATACCATTGTTTGCATATGACTATTTGTTCAACAACAGAGAAATTCGCACGACAGATATTCAAATGAACGGAAATCTTATTAGTGGACAGAATCACCTCAGATGGAAAGATATTCCAGTGATAGGCCTTTCATAGTCAAGGAGCATAGCATGGTGTCCAGCTGATTTAGTGCAGTCAAGTCAAGGTTCAAGGAATCTCTCAAAAAAATGTCAAATAGCCAGGGGAAGATCTCCATCTAAATCACTTGGGGAATTGGATATGAAATCCAGTAGCGAATCACATGCGATCACATAAACATTTTTTGGCATTTCTACAACACTTGTTGTCATAGACGGTGACAACTCTCCACATCCTATGAACATGGACATAGTCAGAAAATACTACGCATGAAAAAGAACCGCTAGGTTGACAGGCCTAGGAAAAATTATAGGCATCCCAGCGAACCAAAGGAGTTCGGGAAAAACTAGGATATATAAATAAAATTGTACACCTGGCAAGTCGAAAACCTGAAGAGACGGCTTGCAGAAAAAAGAGTATCCTGATGGACTGAAAATCTGAAAGGAAAGTCCAGGAAAAAGTTAGGGATTAAAGCGTACGACTATGTCCCGTCATCTCGTCACTTGTCTATCAGTAGAAGGTTTATCACCCTGATCTGCAGGACTCTAAGAGTTGGGATAACAGTCAAACCATCTACAAAATCCCCGAAAGATATTTTCTCCAACAGGTACAGAGGCAGGGGCATTATACTACAAGGTCACTGCCATATTCTCAGCATGCAGCCTAATGATGTCAGGTGTTCTCATATCCCCGGCGAAGCGAGAATCTCCAACTACTGCTCCAACATTTAAGAATTCCCCAGTAAAGTCGCTAAGCTTCTCAAGATTCCCCAACGCATTTCTTCTCAAAACAACAAAACAGGAATCCCCAGCGGAAACATTCTGAATATAGCAGATTCTCATCTAGAAACGGCACAGGTACGACCCAAAGACGAATGTCATCCTGACACTTACTCCATATTCTCATCTAGAAACGGTTCAGGTACGATCCAGATACAGATGTCATCCTGACACTTACTCCAGATTCTCATCTAGAAACGGTTCAGGTATGATCCAAAGATGAATGTCATTCTGATACTTATTCCAGACTATCTTCTAGCAACAGTTCAGTTCACGGAGTTTACCTTCCTCAACAGAGTTTATTCATCTAACAATGGAAATTCTCCTCCCAATATTTCAACTTCAAAATTGAAGACCTACATTCTTCAGCAACAATTAGGGATTTATTTTCCCTAATTCAGCAACACAGCAATAGAGCAGCTGATACATTCATACATTGCATTCATACATCATTTCTACAAACATCATAGCATATGCAGCACAAATGCATATATCACAATCTCATTTATTTTGAGAGTATCATGCAATTCATACATCATGACATCGCATGAAACTGATTTTACCTTTTTAGGTTAAATTAGATGACAGACAAACACTGTCAACATATACAGCAGGTCAAAGATTAATGCCCGAAACCAGACGGGGAAACTATCTATACGACCAAGTGGTATGAAATCCCGAAAGAAGACGGGTTTACCAACAAATACAGCAAGCCATGGATTAATGCTCGAAACCAGACGGGGAACTATCTGTGTGACAAATGTTTCCGAGTTCCAGATTAATACCTGTGACAAGCCAGGAAAACTATTTATGGACAACCGATTATGGATTAATACCTGTAACGAGCCAGGAAAACTATCTACATGAGGAGATTAAAGATTAATACCTGTAACAAACCAAGAAAATTATCTTTCTTTCTCAGGTCAGAGATTAATACCTGTAACAAGCCAGGAGAACAATCTCAACGACCAGCAATTTTCAAGTCCCATATTAGTACATGTAACAAGCTAGGAGAACTATCTGTGGATGACTGTTGTAGATTAATAGCTGTAACAAGCTAGGAAAACTATCTACATAAGGAGATTGAAGATTAATACCTGTAACAAGCCAGGAAAACTATTTTTCTTTCTCAGATCAGAGGTTAATAACTGTAACAAGTCAGGAGAACAATCTCAACGACCAACAAAAACAAGTTCCGGATTAATACATGTAACAAGCCATGAGAGCTATATGTGGACGACCGACTGTGGATTAATACCTGTAACAAGCCAAGAGAATTATCCACATGAAGAGATTTAAGATTAACACCTGTAACAAGCCAGGAAAACTATCTTTCTTTCTCAGGTCAGAGATTAATACCTATAACGAGCCAGGAGAACTATCTCAACAACCAGCAATTTTCAAGTTCTAGATTAATACCTGAAATCATACAGGACAACTATCTACGAACAGATGACTTGTAGATCAATACCTGAAACCAGATAGGAAAACTATCTACACGACCAGGTGAAACAGACCTACACAGGTTTCTTCTAATACATTTCAACATAGTAGTTAATTCCATTTTCCCCAGCAAGTTACTGTGAAGTCTGGATTTCAACCAGAAAATAGCAAACTTTCATCTCTCTAGAGATAACTCTTCAGCAGAGCCTTGGACAACTGAAGCTCCTAGACTCTATTCCCTGTAGAGTTTTCCTCAAGCAGGATAACACTAGAAACCCATATTCACCAGTGGACTCCTCCTCATACAATAGAAACAGGAACCCCCAAAGGGACCATGTGTGAAATCAGCATCTACTTTGGATGGCATCTTTAAGCTCATCTCTGACGACTCTCAGTCATCTTATCCAAATTGCATCTATAAGCCCATTCCTTCCATCATCAATAATTAGTGTTACCTCATGCGAGTGCAAATTTCTGGCCAATCTAGTGTCCAATCATCTTCCCCCTTCAGATCACAAAAGGAAAACAAGCCAATTTAAATCCTCAGGTTTAAGAAGATTGAACAGGGACAGCTGTTGTACCCCTAAATTTTCCCTCTCATATTTTTTCCAATATTTTTCTCTTACATGGGTGATTACAGACACTTGATTAAATAAAAAAATAAAATTTTGAAGATAAAGAAGGAGTCTTTGATTGCCATTGGGACAAGGTGCCTTCGATTGTCATTTGGACAGGAGTCTTCGATAGGCCTTGGGACAAGGTCTTTCGATTGGCATTTAACAAGGTCCTTTGATTTCCATCTGAACAGGATGTCTTTCGATTGACGTCTGGACAAATAGTTTTGATTGGGCATCTAAAAAACCTTCGATCAATATTTGGTCCCCCAACTTCGATTGAGCGTTGGACCCTCTTCGATATAAGCTTGAATCACTAGTCTTCGATTGGGAATTTGGCACTCTTCGATACAAGCTTGACTCATTAGTCTTTGATTGGGAATTTGGCACTCTTCGATGCAAGCTTTATTCACAATCTTCGATTGGGCGCTGCCCCCCCCCCCCCCTTTTGATCAAGCTTCGACTGGCCAGGTTGAAGTCTTTCGATTGGTTTAGTTGGTTAGTGTCAGAGCCAATCGAAGAAAAAGGAAAATAGGGACTCAATTGAAAGCCACAATGATGAGGCCTGGGGAAATTCGAAAGAAAGTGAGAAGGCTCCTACAAAGCCTTCGATTGATATAGATCTGAAGCAACCTTCGACCAGTTAGAAAGGGAGAGTTGATGTTTCTATTGGTTTGAGTTGAAATAAATCCATTCTAAGGAAGTAATAATAGGCCAATCGAAGAGCAACACTGGAGAGCATTCGAAAGTTATTTGTGTCCACATTCATTCAAATTTAAAAAGGGAAAAGAAACTGTGTCTTTGGCAAAGTTTCAAAATGGTATTTATGGCCTTAAAGCACCAACTTAATGGTTGTTTATTCCTTTGCCCTCTTGTCCCCTCCATCCCCTCTATATAAAGAAAACACTAGCAAGCTCCAAGGAGGCTGGACACAACCGAAGAGAGAGTCACACTAAATTAAAAACACATTCTTGGAGGTTTCCTGAAGCTTTTCCAATCATCCCCAGCCCTTAAGCAAGTATCCCCATATCCAAAAGTGTCAAATCGAAGCAATCCTTAAACAATGGTACCCACGCCTAAAACCACAGATTCATACATCATCATTGGTAAGAATGGGTAAAAATTTCAAACTTACATTTGCATGACATATTAGCATTTATAGTTCATTTGATCTATATTAAATATTAACGACCTGGGTTTGACACCCAGGTCTGCATTTTGCTTTGTTTCTAACACTTGTTGCAGATATAGCCTGAATAGACCCAACGCGTGCAGGATCGAAGGACCTGGGTTCGATACCCGGGTCCTGCATCTTTATTTGGCTAATATTTGTCTTGAAGAATCAAATCGAAAGGCAACATCCTGTCATTGGATCAAAGGGTACCACCCTTCACAAAATCGAAAGGCAACATCCCTCCTGGATCGAAAATCCCATCTTTCCCTAGATCGAAAGGCAGCTTCCCCTCTGGATCGAAAAAGTCCCCTTTTCTCTCTAGATCGAAGGATGCCTCCTTTGTATATTTATTTTTGTTTTCATTATTCTCTTGTTTAACTAATCATTAAATCAAAATCACAAAAAAAAAATATTACACTAGTGTTTATTAATCAAATTAAATTTTGTTAATTAACTAATTAATTATTTTAACCTTTTTCTTAATTTAAAATTAAATAGACGTAAGTTTTATTTTCTTTTATAAATAAAAAAAAAACAAACGACAAAATTTATTTTCCTTAGGATTTAGACGTCCATTTTAATTTGTTTGCGCATTTATTTATTTTTGCATTTTTTTCATCTTATTGTAACTGTTTCCCAGTTTGTAATAGTAACTAGGATTTTACTTTTCGCATTTCTATAATGTACCTCTCAGAAAGCCATGTAATAGCGTAGGAGTTATATTCCCTCACTTTATATTTCTGCACTTTAAATTCTTGTATATATATATTAACTGCTAGTAACAAGGATTGGATAATAAGACTAATAACAAAACGCTAGCAAACCTAACAAAAAAGACAAAAAATAACTGAAACATAACAGATATACAGATATGCAAATCTAAGGTATGCCCACTTTAATTTCCTTCAGAAAACGGTCATAATTCTTGAAACGCGAGAAGTTTTAGTGGTTGACCTCTAGTTTGAAAAGATCACAAGTCCCTCGATGACCCTCTCGATGTTGCCTCGGTTAAAAGTGATCTTAGAACTTTAGGACAGTTACTAAAATTTCTTGCCAAGTTGCCTTCGTGACCATAACGTCCCTACAAATGTCCCTCATACATCCAACGATGGGGCTTCTTATCAATAAATGGTAAAATAGCAACATCTAAAGGAGGAGGAAAATAATATTAGACCTTTTGAGTAGGTAGGATGCTCATAGTTGCTCGCTTGATCACAACAACAAAATCATTTTTATACATACACTTTCAATTGAAACATTTTCAAAAGTCATAACCCTATATACGCATTCTTATAGAGACGAGAATCATTAAAAAGGCACTTTTCAAAATCACTTTCAAAAACATCTTCCACAAACACTTCTTTGAACTATTTTCAAAACCAACACTTTGTACGCATTCTTATAGAGACGAGAATCATTACAAAGACGTTTTCAAAATATTTTCAAACCCACACCACAAGCATATTTTCAAACAAAAGTAATGTGAACTAGAAAGTAACTAAGAGCCTGTAGATAACTATGGATGGAAAGGGTGCTAACACCTTCCCTTTCCATAATCTACCCCCCTTACTCAGAAAATTCTCGAAAAGATATTTTTCTGTTCTTTTCACCCTTTCCTTAATTTGGATAAAAGAAAAGTCGGTGGCGAATCTTGCTTACTGTGACATTTGCTAACATAGACGCAAAACCAGTATTAAACAGTCAGTTCTGCCACTGTACATCATGAAAATCTAGTTTTGGTTTTGTAAATCCTTACCAATCAAAGATGTGTGGATTTGTGGCTTTGGGCGTGGAGATGCTTGCTTAAGGGCCTAAATGCCTTCTTGGGAATCTCAGGAGTGAGATAGGATGTTTGGTTTTGAGTGAGGAGGCTTGCAAAGATTGTTTCAATTTTGCCAACTTTGTGAAGGTTTGGAAGATTTTGTGTTGTTTTCTGGGGAAGCTTCTTATGTATAGGTAATCCGTGTGTATAGGCAATGTGTCTTTTGCTTGCGCTTTAGCTCTGTATTTATAGAGGTGCAGTAGTGAACAAAAATGGCAAGTATCATCCATTAATCATGGCTTTGAAGGCAGAATCGAAAGTCTTTAAAAAGTTGCCATTTTTGATGATTTTATACCATTTTGGGTTTTGAGTGAACCTGGACAACTTTCACTCCCATATCTTGACCTTTCGAATGCTCCTAAGTTTTGTCCTTCGATGGTTTTGAGTTCCAATTCGAATGGTCCAAGGCCTCATCATTGTGGCTTCTTCGAATTAGCCACTATCTGCTTTAGTTGCTTGATCTGAAAACTATCCAGTCAGCCCAACCAAACACAACTATTGTCCCTTTCGAATCTCTTTTCCTTCAATCAGACCAATCGAAGCATCACCTTTTCATCCTAGTCTGTCAAAGCTTCATTTTGCTCCTTTAAAACTCCACTCAATTTGAACACCACTTCATC
The DNA here is from genome assembly GCA_948472305.1 of Vicia faba. Lineage (NCBI taxonomy): Eukaryota > Viridiplantae > Streptophyta > Magnoliopsida > Fabales > Fabaceae > Vicia > Vicia faba. The sequence continues at coordinate 191,809,997 of OX451736.1, read as the reverse complement.
TTAGCTTGTCGAAGCTTCATTTTTAATCCTTTCGACCATAGTAGTGTAGGTGGTCCTTCGATTCCAACTCCCATCCTTTGCTTTTTCTTACAAGAAAATCTTTCTTCCTTACTAGTTACCTTTGATTGGTGAATATGGCTTGTATGCACCAATTGAAAGGTAACCTATGAGCATCAAGATTTTACTTTCGATCACCCAACTCCTTCCTTGTATGTTCAGGCACATGCCTCAAACACATTACTCTCAAGACTCTAAGTTGACTCATATTTGGCTGCTTTGTCTCTAACTATCCTTCGATCATGCCCTGTCTAAAAATTGCATGCTCTTCGAACTATTAGGCTTCCACATGCTTCTTTGGATAAGATAAAAGCTTTCGAATTCATAATATTCTTCTATTTGAAGCGCCCCTTCAAACAACATGGCAATCGAAAGGTCTCTCCTTCTAATGCTTCGAATGGCCTGTATTTCAATGTTCAAAAATGAACCCTTCGAAGCTCCTTACTAGCTCTTCTAATCGAAGACTTCATAAAAGTCCCTTCACATTTTCCTTCAAACTGTTCTTTCTTATTTTTGAAGTGCCCATTCAAACAACATTTCAATCGAAAGGCACCTTCCTTGTAGCGCTTCAAATGGCTTACATCTCCATGTTCGAAAACAAACCTTTCGATGGCACTCTTTACCAACTCTTCCAATCGAAGGCTTCATAAAAGCCTTCTCATGCTTTCTTTCGAACTAGCCCTCCTTCAATCCTATTGTTTCATTTGGCATTAAATGTTGTTGTCGAAGCTGCTTCGACCCAAAAGCCCTTAGGCGTATTTTTCAGCCTTCGACCTAAACCTTGTCATGTACACTTCTTTTCTTTCTTTCAACTGTGCCATTATGCTGAAGCGCATAGGGTGCCATGAAAATCATTTGAAGTTTCTTGAGGAATTGATTACCTCAATGAGCATGCCTTGAATAAAATGGGAGGGCAAATTTTAGGGTACAACAACCGTGATATCCTTTTTTCCCAAGTCGCCTTTTGAGGTTTTCGACTTGTTGGATATATTTTTTTATATGTATCCCTAATTTTTTTCCGAACCCTTTTGGTTCGTCGGGATGCCCTTATTTTTTCCTAGGCCGGTCAACCTAGCAGGTCTCTTTTATGCGTAGTATTTTTTAATTATGTCTGCGTTCACAGGGTGTAGAAAATATTCACCGTCCATAGTGGTAAGCATCATGGCACCGCCAGAAAATATCTTCTTGATCACAAATGGCCCTTCGTACATGGGAGTCCATTTGCCCTTGGGATCACCTTGTGGTAAGATGATGTGATGTATTACCAAATCACCAGCCTGGTACACCTGATGTTTGAATTTCTAATTGAAGGCATTGATCATGCACTTTTGATACATCTGACCATGACAAAAAGTTGCAAGCATTTTGTCATCAATTAAATTCATCTGGTCAAGTCTAGTATGAATTCGCCCGTCTTCGTCCAAACCTGCGTCTTTCATAATCCTTAGGGAAGGAATCTGGACTTAGACAAGTAAGATAACCTCCATATCATAGATGAGAGAGAACGGGGTTGCCCCAATTGATGTACATGCTGAAGTGTGATACCCATGAAGAGTGAATGGTAACATCTCATGTCAATCTTTGTACGTCATTGTCATCTTCTACAAAATCTTCTTAATATTCTTGTTGGCGGCTTCCACTGCACCATTTATCTTGGGTCGATACGGAGAAGAATTATGGTGTTTAATCTTGAATTGTATGCAGAGTTCTATGATCATAGTATTGTTGAGATTGGAACCATTATCCGTGATGATCCTATCAGGTATGCAATACTGACAGATAAGGTTATGCTTAATGAACCGGGCCATGACATTCTTGGTAAAGGAGGCAAACGAGGATGCTTCTACCCACTTCGTGAAGTAATCAATAGCGACCAAGATGAAACGATGCCCATTTTAGGCGGTAGGCTTAATCTCTCCAATCATATCAGTGCCCCACATTGCAAACGACCAAGAAGAAATTAAGACATTCAAGGGAACCGGAGGCACGTGTACTTTGTTAGCATAAATCTGGAATTTGTGACAAGTTCTGGAATGTGATGGCAATCAGTTTCCATGGTCAACCAATAATAACCCACTCTCAGAATTTTCTTAGCCATCGTATGCCCGCTAGAGTGAGTACCAAAGACTCCTTCGTGCATATCTTCCATAATTTTCTCAGCTTCCTTCCTGTTTACGCAACAAAGCAGAGTCGAATTGTGATTGAGCTTGTATAAGATTTCGTTACTCATAAAGAACTTGGCAGAGAACCTCCGTAGGAATTTCTTATCATTAATAGATGCTCCCTCAGGATACTCTTGAGTCTCGAGGTATCTTTTTACTTCGTGGTACCAAGGCTTTTCATCTACTCCACCGGTATCAACTTCGTAGCAATGTGCTGGTTCGTCTAGTCTCTCAATAGTAATTTGAGTAGCTTCATTATCCCACCTGACTTTGAACATAGATGACATGCTAGCTAATGCGTCTGCCAATTGATTCTCTTATCGTGGAATATGTTCAAAAGTGATTTCCTCGAAGTACGAAATTAATGTCAACACATGTTCTTGATAAGGGATGAGATTCGGATAATTCATATCCCATTCTCACTTAATTTGAATGATTACTAGGGCTTAGTATCCATATACATTTAGGAATTTGATTCTCATATCCATGGAAGCCTTGATACCCATGATGCACGCTTCGTATTCTGCCATATTATTGGTACAGTCAAAGCATAATCTGGCGATGAAGGGTATACAGAAACCCGCGGGAGAGACAATTACAACACCAAATCCATTACCAAATTAGTTGGAAGCTCCATCGAACACCATAGTCCATCGGGATCCTGTCTCAGGTCCTTCATACGGTCCAGGCGTTTCATAATCAGTAACTAGCATAATATTCTCATCTGGGAACTCAAAATTCATATATTTATAGTCATCTAAAGCCTGGTGAGCCAAATCATCTTCCAGTACACTTCCTTTGATTGCCTTCTGAGTAGTATACTAAATGTCGTATTCGGTCAAGACCATTTTCCATCTTGGTATTCTTCCCGAGAGAGTGGATTTCTCGAATATATATTTTATTGGATCCATCTTAGAGATCAATAAGGTAGTATGAGTCAACATACACTGTCTTAGTCGACGAGAACCCCATTCCAAAGCGCAATAAGTTATCTCGAGCAGTGCGTATGTTGTTTCACAGTCAGTAAACTTTTTTCTAAGGTAGTATATTGCATGCTCTTTTCGACCAGACTCGTCATGTTGCCCCAATACACATCGTCATTGAGTTTTCTAACACTGTTAGGTACATGATCAGAGCTCTTCCTTTAATCAATGGAATCATAATTAGAGGTTCCTGGAGATATTCTTTGATTTTTGTCGAAGGCTATCTGACAATTATCGTTCCACTTCACTACTTGGTCTTTCTTTAGTAACTTGAAGATTGGCTCACAAGTAGCGGTCATATGGGAATTAAATTTTGCAATATAGTTCAATTGTCCCAGGAAACCTCTGACTTCCTTTTCAGTACATGGAGATGGAATTTCTTGAATGGCTTTAACCTTGGCGGTATCAACTTAAATACCTTTACCACTGACGACAAAACCAAGGAGTTTACCGAATCTTACCCCAAAGGTTCACTTGTTCAGATTCAACCTTAATTTGTACTTCTTCAATCTCTCAAACAACTTGTGTCGATGGTCGAGATGTTCTTCTTCACTCTGGGACCTGGCTATCATGTCATCAACGTAAACCTCTATCTCGTGATGGATCATATCATGGAACAAAGCTACCATAGCGCGCTGATATGTTGCACTAGCATTCTTCAAACCAAAAGGCATAACTTTGTAATAGAAAGTGCCCCGCTGTGTAACAAAAGTAGTCTTCTCCATATCTTCAGGTGCCATCTTGATTTGATTATACCTGGAGAAACCATCCATGAAGGAAAATACCTTGTGCTGAGCGGTATTGTCAACCAGAACATCAATATGTGGAAGCCGAAAGTCATCTTTGGGGCTTGATCTATTCAAATCCTTGTAGTCTATACACATACGCACCTTACCGTCTTTCTTGGGTACTGGAACCACATTTTCAACCCACTGCGGATAGGACGTAACAACTAAGAAAAATGCATTGAACTGCTTCATAACCTTAGCCTTGATTTTTTTTCTGACATCTCAGGACGCATACGACGAACCTTCTACTTTATAGGATGACAACCTTCCTTCATCGGTAGATGGTGAACCATAATGTTAGTATCCAGCCCTGGCATATCTTCGTACGACCAAGCAAAGATCTCAACATAGTCACGCAACATCTGGATTAATCTCTTTTTGATATTGTCTTCTAGGTTGGCACCTATCTTAATTTCTTTCTTGTCCTCTTCAGTATCTAAGTTCACAACCTCGACTGGCTCTTCATGCGTTTGTATGGCTCTTTCTTCTTGCATTAACAGCCTAGCAAGCTCTCTAGGTATTTCACAATCTTCTTCACTTTCGTCCTCGGCTTGGTAGATCAGAATTTTGAAGTCATAATTGGAAATAGCAGAATTGTTATCAATGGGATCCAGAGTGGATATGGATCTGCAATTTGTTGTGTGCGTGTGTGTAAGAATACATAACTATTTTGAAAGTAAATAAGTTAAAAGAAAAGAAAAACAAAGAGCATAAAATTTGAATGCAAACGTCCAATGATTTATTAAATGAAAATATGCTGATGGATAATGACAACCCTAACAAATGGACCATTGTGCCCCGGGTAAGGCACGAGGCTTAAAGTTCATTGTTAAATTACATAACCAAAAAAACTTAAAAGTAAGAAAACAGAAAATAGCATTTACTCCTGACTAATAGAGATTGGTATAAAGTCTTTAGCCTTCCAATTTTTTAGCCCACTGTCGGTAGTAGGGAATATCCAATTGTCTATGTCACAATCACTATCAGCGTCTTCCACAGCATTGACATGAATATTGTGAATTCCATTGTTGTTAAATAAGAATGGTGGTCTCCTAGAATTGGAATGAGCACGACGGACAGCCCTCTGAGCTTGTGAGGTGAAACCCAAACCAAATTTGTCAAATTTATAAGAAATATCGGGGAGCTGACCCCAAATAGTGCAACCACCTTCTTCAACCACAGCCCTAGATTCTTTTAGAGAAGCCATTTTTGATGGAGCCTTAGGAACAACAGAAGTAGCTTTATAACTCGAGGTTGTATGAGAAACTACTTCTAAGGCCTGGCAAGGAGTATCGACGAATTTACCATCCACCTCGACATACTTTAAAGAATTCAAATGGCTTACCATATATTCTTCTTCGCCTCAAACTGTAACGATCTTTCCCTTCATGGGATACTTCAACTTCTGGTGTAAGGTAGAAGAAACAACACCTGCCCCATGAATCCAAGGGCGTCCCAGCAAATAAGAATAGGCTGGACGAATATCCATCACATAGAAAGTAGATTCGAAGACCTGGGAACTCACTTTGATTGGAAGATAAACCTCTCCATGCATCATTCTCTTTGAACCATCAAAAGCTCTCACCACAATATCACTGGGTTTTAGAATAATCCCTTCACAATCAAGTTTGTCTAAAGCAGCTTTTGGCAATACATTCAATAAGGAACCTATATCTACCAACACATAAGATAAGGTAGTTCCCCTGCACTCAATGGAGAAATGCAGGGCCTTATTATGATTCCTTCATGCGGGAGTTAAGTCTGCGTCAGAAAAGCCTAGCCCATTATCAATCGTCAGGCTAGCAATATGATTTTTTAACTGATCAACATATATTTCTTGTGGTACATGAGAAGATTTTAGAAATTTCACTAAAGCCTTAGCATGGACTTCAGAGCATAAAAACAAGGATAGCATAGATATTTTGGAGGGTGTCTTCCCCAACTGTTCAACAATCTTGTAGTCGCTCTTTCAGATAATATTTAATATTTCCTCCATCTCTTGCTTGGAGGGGTCTTCAACAGTAACTTCTTTAGGTGCCTTAGTCTGGGCAGGCTCAGTCATCTGTTCTTCGCCTCGAGTTTCAATAGTTGATTTAGTAGCAGTGATACGAACAGGTGCAATAACAACCATCAGAGAGATCTCTGGAGAGAAAACCCTTCTACTACTTGTAATCTTACTAGTCCCATCAATATTACCAACATCGAGACCAGTAAATTCAGCGTTTTCAATCAACGATTCTTTCTTGACGCCATGGTAGTAGACATCATCTTCGTAATTCCAAGGGATAGCCTTATCAGAGAAATATGGAATTGGCCCAGGTGCAGTAATGATCAGAGGAGCGACTCTAGGTTCGGCGGTAATCTTCACATAACCCTTAGAAGTGATCCTTATAGGAGTACCTGAAATGGTAGACACATCTTCAAGATTCAGGTCTTCGGATGTACTCTCCACAAGAGGAGTCTTCTCAAATAGAATCACATGGAAATCCATCAAACACTAAATACCTTCTTTAAATAATGCACAAACATTGGATTGGGATGTACAGTAGTAGAAGTCTTCAGCATAACCCGGAAATAAATTGGCTTGCAGCGGCTTCTCCTCAACAATCATCAGAGGAGTAGTCAAATAATTCATAGTAGAAACATAAGAAACATCTTCAATAGCATTAACGCCATTGTCATGATTGTACATAGGCACACTAATCACATTAAGAGTCTCAAAAGGATCAAATTAAATCTCCTTAGTGTTAATCATGTCTTGGATATTATTCTTCATAGCCCAATAGTTGCTAGTGCCGTGCCCGAGGATGTCAGAGTGATATGCACACCTGGCATTGGGATTGTAGCACGGAGAGGAAGCGTTGGAATTCTGAGCAGGTTCTCTCAATGTAACCATCCCTGCCTTTAACATGTGTTTTAATGCTTGAGCCAAAGACATGTTGATCTTTGTGAACTGTCTCTTAGGTGCTTCCTGCCTATGCTGATTATTATGATGTTGTTGCATTAGCACAGGATTGGAGATCAATATTTCCCCCACAGATTGGTTGTGGTCACTTTTACTATGACCCTTCTAGTTGTACACAGCATTGGATTCCCTTTTACCATTATAAGGCTTCTTCAGAGTATTGGAAGATGTAGACACTTGGATTTTTCCTCTTTTGATTCCATTTTCCACATGTTCCCCTGTCAAAATCAGTTCAGCGAAACCATCTGAAGAACTTCCTAGCAGATGATTATAAAAAGGACCTGTCAGTGTGCTCATGAGCATGTCAACTAATTCCCTATCAGCCAAAGGAGGTTGAACTCTTCCCGCAAGATCTCTCCATAGGCATACTCTTTAAAGCCTTCATTAGAGCCCATGGTCATACTCTGTAGTTGCATACGGGTTGGTGCCAAATCAGAATTATATTGATATTGTTTGTATAAGGTTGTATCCAAATCTTCCCACGTGTGAATATTGGAACCTTCAAGTTGATAGTACCATTCCAGTTATGTCCCAGACAGACTCTTGAAAGAAATGCAGTCATAACTTCTTGTCAGTAGTATATGGTTGGATTTTCCGAACATAAGACCTCTAATACAGCTTTGGACAGGAAATTCCATCATACTTGGCAAAGGTATGAGTCTTGAACATAGGAAGAATGATAACTATTGAAACCTGACCCAAATCGTCAAAGTTCAATCCAGGAACTTTCTAGATCTCCATAGCCCTCAGACGCCCTTCCAGCAGCTTATACTTTTCATCAGCAGGGGGATACTTCTCATCCAAGTAATCATATTCCTCTTTATCAGGACATTTGTTAGAACCAGGATTGCGTCTTTTAGTCATCACACTCTTACCATCGTCATCCTGCTTGTCATCTTCATCATATGGGATGTTAAGATCTCGAGCTTGCTTGACAGTACCTCTGAACCTTCTTCCCATGTTATGAAACCCAATTGGTTTCTTTGTTTTCTTCTTTTTCTCACTGGTGACAATTACTTTCAATTCTTCCTGCCCCTTGTCTAAGTTCAGGAACATTTGTAGGAATTGGGCATTCTGAGCTTGGAGATCTTTGACTGTTTGTTTAAGAACCATGTTTCTGCTGAAATAAACAGCAAGATGAGATGTCTTGAGAATACATGTTATGATATGCATGACATGCAATGTTTTCAAGGATCTTATGGGATAAAAATACTGGAAAAAGAATCTAGTTGCAGCTTTGTCTTAAAGAACTTTGAGTTTTCATCTTTAAACGTCCTTCTATCAGAATCAAGCTCACCATATCAAGTGGGTCCTAGCCTCTGAATCAAGAGAATGTGCTTTGATTTGGACGGCATTTGGCTAGAGTAAAATAGATCCTCTTTCCCCTTGCTAGCAATTTGGCTCATGATAATCCTGCACCAAAGATCCCTAAGATCCTTGAAATGGTTAGTAAAAATGCTATGTTATGATGATATGATGATATGATGCCATGTTCATGTTACATAGGTAGCAAACACAAACAAGTCACACAAGAGTCTTAGGTTTAAAGGCTTTCATGTAGTCCATAGGTAAGTACCCTTCTCTATTGAAGTTAAGTTGGCTCAACCTGTCCTAAAATAGTAAACGGGTTCTAGAAATATCATACCACAGATCTTTCTCGAAGATTTTATTTTAGTACAGCAACTGATTTGCCACCAAAACATCATGTGAGTCGTATCTCAATGAGTGTAGCATCGAGTATCAATCAACCTTGGACTGCACCAAAGTTGGCCATCTCACTACTTTATAATGGCCAAGATGGGTCAATTAAGGTTCTAAAAGTCAGGTAGTGCTAACAACACCACGCGGAAGCCTAATGTTATCCTTGACTGACTTAAGGAACATTAGTACAATCCAAAGTGTCGCACTAACCGTAGCCATCACTTCAACCATATCGTTCTATGCTGTACAATTTTTATGATCTATTGCTACTTACCTAAGGCATCTCTAGATCCGGGTGTAGGATCTTACAAGAAAATAAACCCAAGCAACCCTTAATTTTAAAGCAAATAAAGTAAACAAAGAAAGCAAGTAAAGTTATCTAACCCTAAGGTAACCCCTCTTTTTTTTAAGTAATCCTCAACAGAGTCGCCAGTTCTGTAATACGGTGGGAGAATTGACTTTTTGGTTTTATCCAAAATATGTGGATAGCTAGAGTCGCCACCGACTTTTCTTTTACCCAATAAGGGAAGGGTGAAAAGAATAGGAAATACCTTTATAGATTTTGAGTTCTGGGGGTAAGTTATGAAAAAGGAAGGTTTTAGAACCCTTTTCATCCGTAGTTATCTATGGGCTCTTATTTCTTAACTCACTTTTGAAAATCTTGCTTTGTGTGCGTGATTTGTTTGAAAATATTTTGAAAATCCAAAGTACGGCCAAATTTGTAGTGATTATTGTATCAGTCCTCAAGAATGCGTATAAAGTGTTTTGAAAATATTTGTTTGAAAGTGATGTGTGAAAAATGTTTGTGAGAAAAATTGTGAGAAAGCAATTAGGAGTTTCTTACCCACTAAAGTCTTTCTTATTCTCTTCCTTATCCTTTAGAGATAGTACTATCCATACCATTAGTTTGTAGGTAGCCCTATCTATTGGATGTGAAGGGACAAGCGTAGGGTTGTCGTATGGTCATCGAAAGCAACATGTAAGGATACTTTAGCAATTATATCAAAGGGACTATCATCATTTACTCGTAGGGACTAGATCATTTTATAGGCAACTTCGAAGGGTTATCAAGGGACTATGATCTTTATTCGAAAGGGACATGATGATTTGATCGAGGGTCTTTCGCTAAAGTATCCCCACTTTCTAGGGACATGACCATGTTTCAGAAGGAAACAAAGAGAGGTTACCCTAGTGGTGTGAAGTGTGAATAGTGTGTTCAGTTCAATTATTTATCTTGTATCAGGGGGTTTGCTAACGGTTATTTTTAGATCTTGCCATATATACCTAATTACTAGCAGTATAATATGCATACAGAAAATTAAAGGTGCGGAAAGTAAATCCTAAGCTATTACAGGGCTTTAGAGCAGTTACATAAAAAAGATGTGGAAAATAAAATGTGGAATTAAACCCTAAACTATTACATCATGTAAGTAGTTACATGATAGAAAAATGCGGAAAGATAAATCTAAACTATTACAAGAAAAAAGTGGTGCGACCTATACAATTCCTCTAAGAATTTAAATGCAAAATAAATAATAAAAAAATGTTTGAATGTGATTTTTTATGAAATTAATTTGATGTTAATTAAATAGTTAAAACCCTAAGTCTAATTAATTTAATTAATAAAAATCCTAAAGTCTAATTAATTTTAATTTTAAGAAAATATTAATTAACCTAATTAACTAGTAAATAAAAAATGTCAAAATTAATTATTGATTAAAAACTTAAATATAATTTATTAGGATTTTTTAAAAAAGGTTAAAATTGATTAATTATTAATTAAAAAATAATTAGGGTTAAGGAAAAGAAAAATCAATGAAATGAGCTAAAAACCAAAAAAAGAAGAAAAAACTGCCTGGGGTGGGTGTTGAACCCGCGCCCTCTAGCCTTCCACACTGCATCGCTTGCCACTGAACTAAGCGCTCATTGGTGTTAGGAAACAGGCGTTGCACAAAAATATATGAAACTTGCACAAATTAGAAAATAACAAAAAAGGTTGCAAAAGGCAGTGATCGAACTCACGTCCTTAGAGACCAAACCCTTAGCACGAGCATTCTTGCCACTGGGGTGGCTGTTACATTCGGTAGTAAAAAAACAAAATAAATATATTATAAACAAAAACAGATGGACCAGAGAAGGGTTGGAGCTCTAGCTCCGGTCGTCTTCTCTAGGGAGATGTTTTCTCCAACTTGCAAAATAAAGCATTTTAGTGATCAAAGAGGACCCTACCCCCATAAATCAACCCTTGCAAATCCATTGGTGGCCTTAGTTTTGGTTGAATCGTCCTATACAGAGATATATGAACAAGATAACACAAAATGGTTAAAACATGGTGATGGGTTATTCTGGCGTTATAGGACTCATGCAAGGGATCAAAACCGCATAGTTTTGTCTCAGGAACATGTTACCATGGTTAGTTTCAATCAAAATAGCATAAAAAGAAAACGTGGAATTCATAAAAATAACGAAACCGCTGATGCATATAGTGCACGTTTCAAGCCTCGTTGATCATCAAGAATGATCAAGACTTACTCTGCAATGTCTCAGGGATTGATTTGAGTGGGTGGTTTGCTTTGAGAAGGGCTAGAACAATGCTTTCGAGTTTGCCCTAGTTTGGACAAAATTTGAGGTTTTGAGAGTGTTCTTTGAGGCATGTTTTTGTGTCCTCCTTGTCTGAATTTGAAGAATATATATATAGGAGAAGAAATTAGGTCAAAGATGGTCTTGGACATCTTCATGAAATTATATCTTTTATTTATTTTTTTGAAAATAACTTGGAATAAGACCAAACTAATATATTTGTTTCTCTAATAGGTTCACACGGTTGGTGATGAGATCTTGGGCCTCCGAAGTATTTGAAACAAAAGCCTTTTATGCCTTATACCTCCACTTGATATTTATTTGATTTAATTTGCATTTAAATGAATAAAAAAATCAAATAAAAGAAATAAAAATCATAAAAAATACGTGAATGGTTTTGGGGGTCCCCTAACATGTCATGAACACGTTTGAACTTCAAAAGATAGGCCCGTTAGTCCAAAAGCCCAAAATTGTTCAAGTGAGGTTTCATGCAATTTCATAAAATTACCCAACTTGTGTAACTCATAACTTGCTCAATTTTTGTCATATGAAGGTGATATTGGACTTTTTGGAAATCTTAAGATGTCTCCTGCAACTCTCATGTTGGTCATTCTTTCATTTGAAGATTTTATCTTGATGTAAATTGCTTTGGAAAAAAGTGTTTTTTGTTGACTTTTAAAATGACCTGACATGTTTTGGCCCATATCTCCCAAATGAAGCATTTTTAGGCCTTGAGCTTAGAGAGACAAAGTTATAAAGAATTGAATATCAATTAAAATGGGATTTGGTTGAGAATTTTATGATGAAGCATGTGAAAGTTATGCTTGGTCAAAGTTCAGTTGACTTCTCCTAAAGAAAACCCTAATTTAGCAACTTTTGACTTTTTATATATCTTGAGTTTTCTTGATAAGTTATGATCAACCCTTGATCAAATGATTAATGTGACCTAAAAATCTTGATGTTGACAAAAATATTGAAGTTTGACCGTATGTTGACCACAAATGACTTTTTGTCCAATATAGTTGATTTTCACTTATTTGAGCAATTGATTGAGCAAATTTATGATGTAAGGCTTGAAACTTGACATGAGGATTCTTTGAAGCATATGAGGAACCATGAAACTCACTTGAGGCATTAGAAGTCCAATTTTCCTTGAGAATACCAAAACCCTAATTTTAGGCTACTGCTTAGGAGGAGAGTTTGTTTGGTCAACCTTTGAGTAGTCTTGAGTACTTGAGGACCTTAGGAGCATAAGGAGATCTTTTGAAATCGAAGGGAAACTTTTTGGGTACAACATAGGTGTATGCATGCACAAGACCTGTTTAGTCGTTTTAAGCAAGCCCAAAAAGTTATTATTTGTCTGAATGTTACATCAAAATAAGTAAACATGGCCTATAACCCAAAATGATATAACAGGAGCCATGGTTGTGAGTTTCATGCCCGTGACTTTCATGCCTACTTGCTAAGACCATAACTTGTTGAATTCTTGACCATAAGACTCAAACTTGAGATCATTGGAAAGATAAAGAGAAAATCTACAAGTTTCATGTTGGCAAGAAATTGAGAGAGGGCCTGAAAGATAGTAAAAATGTACAAAGAACAAAGTACCATGCAAACTAATTCAGGGCTTAGAAGATTTTCTAAGTATGATTCAATTTACAAGTTTGATGTCTTATTTTCAATACATGATATCTTGATCATTAGGGAACCAAATGATGACATTTTTGAATCATTGGAAAGAGGGAACTCTGATATACAACTTTGATGCATATTGAAAAATCAAATAAAGCTCACACCATATGGAAAAATCGGCTTGTAAGTCATAAAGATGAAGTCGGCCAAAATATTTTAGAATCTCTCTAAGTGTCAAGGTTCAAATCTGAATGAACATCCAATTTCTTGCTCAAATAACTTGAAATCCAAGTACTTTTTGGGCATGGTATCTCAAGAACAAAACTGAAGTATGAAACTTACCCTTTCCATTGATAAACAATTTGGGAATTTCTGATTAAAAATGAGGAAATATGCCCTTTTGAAAAGTGGTGGATGAACACAAAAATCTCAAAAACTTCGAAAAAATTTGAAGTATCGAAAGGTTAATCTTTGGTAAATCTCTTAATTTTCTTGATTTTGTAAATTCCACTTAGACAAATCTTAATCATTGATCACATGTGACTTATAGACCATGATGTTGACCTCAAAAAGTCCAGAGTTGACTTTTAACATGAATAATTAACTTTTCCACCAAATCAATTGATTTGAAAATATCTGAGCAATTGAAATCCTTCTGATCAAAATTGATGAACAAAATTCCACACATAGGCTTTGTTGGACATGTAGAATGCCATCAAATCAAACCTTACTCAATGAATCAGAAATAAACTGATTTTAACATAAACCCTGATTTTCAGTCACAATGATATAAGGTGATGTCTCAGCTTCAAAACACTAATTTCTCTAGTCATGGCGGAGAAACTCTTGATCAAATATGTCTCATATTGTGATAAGATGATGATGCATCAATAATCTTTCTCACACAAAGTACCACATGCCCTAATTGATCAAAACCCTAATTATAAGAGATGGATAAGAGAAGTATGATTCACTTTAAATCCTTGGCAAATTTAAACATCTGATGATATGATGGGCATATTGGGATGCCTTGATGCATGAGTAGCCCTACCATCTTCTATTGCTTGAAGAAGATCATAAGACAAGAACACTTTGATCCTATCTTAAATGAATGTAATGCAAATGTATGTATGATAATGAAGTATAAGCTCTAAAATAATAGAATGGTAAGAGGGAAAAATTTTGGAGTGCAACACTGGTATACAAAATAAATGTTAAAAAATGACTACCGAAACTCTTTTCCAAAGTCTTCCAGTTCACAAAATTAAAGTTAAAAAATGTATAAAAAAACGAATTGACTACCGGGACTCTTTTGCAAAGTCTTCCAGTACACAAAATAAATATTGAAAAATGTTTTAAAAAAAATAAAATGGTAAATTAGTTTAAAACGCATAAGGGTAAAGTTGGCATTTTTAATGAAATATAGGGGTGTGCAAATAAATACAGGGGTATGAAGCAAAATTTTCTTTCTCATTGCATCCTTATACCTTCTCCTAGACTCTATACAAAGTTTTTAAAATTTCTCCTATTTTCGGAGATATATATCCAGATGCACCAATTCTTCATTTTAACCACATGTTAATTTGGAGACATATATGCAAAGAGATTTTAGGGTATGTTCGCATATACATCTCTGGATTAAACTTTTTTTAAATTAAAAATATATATATATTTAGGAGATGCATCTCTGAACTAGGTGAACATATTTAATGCTCGCGTCAAACTCTCCTTCTTCTCCTTCTTCATTTTTCATAAAAAAACTTTTTCTCTCCTTCCCTCTACCCATTTTCATTTTACACTCAATCTCAAGTTTTGAAGCAACGTCAGATTGTTTTCTATTATCTTGCCATTCGCAACTCCCTTTAACTAATACATTCAACACTTTACACTCTCGTCAACATACTTTTGAGTAAGTTTCTCATTTAGCTTATTTTGAGTTTTGATTAATGTATTATCTCAAGTAGGTTAGTTTTAATACATCACATAACATTATTATTTGAAATAGATTATGTGTATGTATTGTTTCTATGATTTGGGTGATTTGGATGAGTTTTGGATGATTAGGGCAATGGCGGAAATGTTTCTGCCATGGAAATTAAAAAATGAAGCTTTTTTGGAGATGTATCTCTGAAGTGTGTTCTTTCTGGTATTTAGAGATACATCTCTGAACTCTTTCCTTCTTGATGCACTAATCGCGTCAACAGAATGAGACACGACTGTGAAACCCTAATCGCGTCTGCTCATCGTAAGAGGGCTCTTCTGCATGAGTCGACTATCACAGGGGTCGACATCCCATAGTCGTGCACACCATGAGGAGGATGCCCCAGGTGCACAACAGGCCCTAGTTGCTAAAGAGGCCCCACTTGCAAACCCTTTTCCATGAGGGGCCATAGACACTTCATTACTGATAAACTTTGTAGATCATATGGCTCCGCATATCTGGAACATAGAGGTATATTTCTTAACAATTCTATTTTTTATATTTTAACCAAATTCTACTCAATTGGGACTATTTTATTTTCAACAGGAACGTGAGTGTCTAAAATATGTGAATCATGCTAGAAAGATTCACAATCTTTTTCAGCCTCAGGATGAGTGGTTCCAAAGTGCACTATGGAACTTTGGTTTTGTAGGTCTTCGTGCTACTGGGTACAACACCATCAACCATGGCATACATGGTGCATTTGCTGAGAGATGGTGTCATACTTGCTTGCTTTGGTTCTACAGTCAAATTATTTTTAAACTAGGTTTTTACAAAAAAAATTGGTTTATTTACACTAACATTTAGTTCTTTCTTTACATATATATTAATTTATTCTTAAAATTATATTAGAAGTATTTAGTTTAGTTTTAAATAAAAAGTAATTTATCATTTTTATTTTTAAGTACTAATTTATTTTTATATTGTTCGTAACATTTTCATTTTTTAGTTATTAAATAAAATATTAATTTAAATAAATAGTTAATGGGTTTATTATTTACTTTTTAATAAAATTACCTATAATATATTATATAGATTTATATTATTCTTTATTTTATCTTAATTTACATTTTTTAAATATTATGCATTCATTTTATTAGTTGACTAAAAAACAACTATAAAATAGTTGGAATCTTTATTTGATTTTATTATTATAAATATAATTATCATTTAATTATTTGTTTTTTTAGTACGGTTGACCCGTGGTCAATGTTCTCATACTTATTCATTTTATTTATTTATTATTTTGTTATTTGTTTTAATTTTAAATTATTTGAGGAAGTTGACCAAAGGTCAACTAGGGTTTCTGAAACCCTAAGTCCCAGGAGGCGCCATCATCTTCATCCCTTTCCCCAATATGCCCCTAAGCCTAAATCCAGTTGTTTCAGATCAAATCAGAAGTGAATTGAAGATTGAAAAATCAATTTCATTAATAAAAAATGTATTTACATACAAATTTCGTCCTAGTACATTACCCAGATTCAAACCCTAATTCTAAATATTACACATAATCAATATAAATCAAATTTGATTTCAATTAAGATCAATTTACAACAATCAAATTAAACTAATTTCCTAAATCAATCTAATTCCTAGCCAGTATAAACCTAAACCAGAGAAAAAGAAAAAGGGGGAGAGAAATTTGAAGATAAGGAATTAAAGAAGAATTGGAGAAGAGGAAGCAATCTGAGATGAGGTGATCTTGAAAGCCTTCAAGTTTCAAAACCCTAGTCGTACCTGAAAAAGAAAAACAGAGAGATCAGATAAAGAAGAGAAGCAGAATAAAAAAATGAAGCAAGTATTACGAGAAGGTTCGTTGCGGATTAGGTTGGTAAAAGCACTTAGCTTTCTAATAGCGATGATATGATTTATGTATGTTGTTAAAAATTTGGGTTTAATCTGGGTTTAATTTGTTGAAATTTGAAAATTTTGGGGTTAGGGTTCCTCGTTCATCTAGGTTTGATGAATGAGGGTTAGGGTTTATGTGTTTGCTAGGTTGTGTATAAAGTTTACGGTGGGTTTTTTTGGGTATCAAGGAAGCCTTCACGATTGCGTACGGTGGGGTTCCAGTGAGAACCCAGGGTTAAGTCTATGGTTCAAGTGTTTCTGGGTTTGGATGAAGATTCGAGCTGAGACTTGAATGAAATCTAGAGAACACAAAGGCTCTCCTGCTGGTGTGAGGTGATCAGTCGTGGAAGACGATTTTCGACGAGCTTTACATGAGAGAGAGACAGAGCCAGAGAATAGGAAGAGAGAGAGAGAGAAAATGAGAAAAATGAAACAATTCTGAAGAGATTCGCTTAAATACTCCCTATGTATCTTCCCTGATGTGCAATGTGTAACACCCCAAAAATAATTAGAGTATTTATTTAATTATTTGATTAATTATGATGAGTAATTGTGATGTATTTGTGATGTTTAATGAATATGAAATATGATGTGATGTATTTGTGATGTTTTATGAATATGAAGTATGATGTGATGTTATGTGTTGTATAGTAGGAGTTAAGTGGTATTAGATATTTTCATTATATTTTAGATAATTAGAGTAATTATTTAGGATTATTTTAATTAGTAAAAAAAGAATAAAATGAGGTGTAGAAATAATAAGGGGAAGGTAGTAATAGTATGAAGTAGGTGAGGACGAGATAGGAAGATCATAGAAAGTGTCCAAGGGTTAAACAAGGAATTAAGGAAAAAGTGTGTCATTTTGTGCGATCGTGAAAAGAGTTGGAAGAACTCAGCAAAGCTAGGGCAGGAAGAAAGCAAAGGGATTTTTGTTAGAACCCAAAGAAAAAGATCAAAACGATTATCTAAGGTAAGATGAGTTTATCGTTGTTATTATAATTGATTTAAGGTTTAGATAATTATAGGTTTGTGTTTGGGTTTTGGGATGATGACCTAAATAGGATGATGTGATGAAAATTGATGAATTTGTGAGATTGTTTTCCAATAAATTGAGGTATATGATGCATGATAACTTGAGTTGGTATTTTATGATGAAACTATGTGAAACCATGATGAATTGAGACCTGTAATGTGAAGAAATCATGTAAAAATTGGACTGGTGCAATGCAGAGATCGCAACATGGAATTCCTGTTTGTGCTGCCTCGACGAGCAAACATGATGCATCTTCAGGCGAAGGAAGTTCACCACTAATGCACTTGGAAAGCGTGAGGAAAAGGTAAGGTGTGAAAAATAGATCCCCTGGACTTTTGTATGAGAGAAGAGGACTCGCTCCAGCTTCGCGGGGCGAAGCAGAGGCGAGCTAAGCTCTCCAGGTGAGCGAACAACCTTGTCGGGTGAAGGAGACAGGAGGGAAATGTATGCTTTTGGATTTTTGTATGGGGGAAATTAATTCTCCCCTTCCTCACTTGGCGAGCCTCAAGCGAGCAACCGGCTTCGTCAGGTGAGCCTTAGGCGAGGGGTGTCTAACATATCTTTAACAGACCGTAACTTGAGTTCCAGGACTCTATTTGAGGCGTCATTCAAAGTGTTAGAAAGCTAACATTATGAATTATACTTTGGTGGAGTAAAATGAGTCATAAGATATGTGTTATAGTGTCTATGTTTTGATGAATAATATGATTTGGTGATTGTCCTATTATGATTTATGTGTAGATGATGAATTATCGTTGATATGGTGATGATGTATGTAATATGGAATATGTGATGATATTATGATGATTATATGAATGATGATGTGTTTTGACTAGTAGTGGTTATATTGTTATTGAGATGTTTCGCATCATGCATTCATGGCATATGATTAGGACTTCGGTCCAGTGATGTTGTTAGGACTTCAGTCCAGTGAAGTTTATAGTACGAATAGTCCAATGATGGCTTCAATCCTATAGTGTGGATTTGAGTGCAATTTTGTGATGTGCTTTGGTTCCAAGCGGTAATCGATCCTATTGGTGAGGATCTTTGGAGAAACGATGACTGAGTCATCAGTGAAGTTTTGGTACCACATGCTTGAGTCACTGATGTTACATTGCATTATATGTGACATTGCATAATGATTGATTAAGTGATGCTTTGTGAATATCTGAACTAATGATATCTTTATGATGATTGTTGACTAGTGATATGATGATTCTATGAATAAATAATGAACTGAAGGTGTGGGTATAACATGAAGTTTTGATGGTGTGTGGTGTCTTGATATTGTGCTATAACTACTATATTTATTCCTTATGTCTTTTATAATGATTATGATTACTCACCCGTTCTACTTGGAAATGTTTCCTCTATACGTAGGTAACTTGCAGTTGATCAGGTTAGTGCATTAAAGTTTAGAGGATTAACTTTGGAGTGCATCATTTATTTTTGTTGAATAAGAGGGTCTTTCTCTAATATGTAACATCGGGGTTGAGAATGTTTATTGTGAAATTATTATGTTTTCTTGTTTATTTTGAGACGACGAGTTACCTTTCATTGTATTTAGTTGTTTTATTTATGAATCATGAACTATGAATTGTGAGGAAGACTTTGTGAAGTATTTTCAATAAAGATGTTTTAAGACTATGATTTCGCTGCAATAATCTGAATTTTTTATATTTGATGATATTAAAGAATTATTTTTTTAAAATATTTTAAAAGCTTGTGTTACGAAGTAAGATATGTTTTATATGATGTATTTGTGAAGATTTGACACCCTTGTTGGTGATTTTATTTGATTTAATTTCGCAAAATATATGTGGGTTTAGAAGGGTGTTACACGACACGTGGCTATCTATTGGCCACACGATGAGAATACTTTAAGGTAATCCAATGCCAACTCGTCCACTCTACACCTAGTCAACCCCCAACCTCAGCCATTTGTTTGCCATACTTTTCATCAATGTTTCAGGATCAACTTCTGGTAACCTTGTGATCAAAATTAAACACCCTCAAGATCTCACCACACCATTAGCCCTCTGAGTTCCCCACACAGTGTCTAACAGATTCAAAACCATTCTTGGGCCTAGCCTACTGCTATTTTGGCCCCCTGATTTTTCTAGGTTAATTGAAAACACACTCCTCCTTTAATTTTAATTTCTTTAATTAATCTATTAATTTTTCTCTTGTAAATATTTGCTTTCTTATACAAATTGTTATAAATATTTTTTATATAATAATTTAAACATAATTTTGTTTATTATAAATATCTTCCATAATTATATTACTAAACCTAATTTTTCTCAATTATAACAATAAAAATCTTTTTCTAAACAATCTGTATTTATTAACTAAAATACTACACTTGTCTTTCTTTCTAAATTTTAATCACTTAACCCTAATTTTAACTAATATTTTGATAACTCTAATTTTAGGTATTTAATTTATTAATTAATAATTTTTACTTTACTAAACATAATATTTTCAAACCCTAGTTTATTTATTTTATCATTATTTACTTATTTTCACTTCTAATTTTCAAAACAAAACTTAATCTAAGACAACTAATCAACTGGAAACTTTTTCTATTAACATTATCAAACTCGACACGTTTTTCAATAAAGGATTGTTCAGTCGTTTTTCATTCGAGTATAAAACTTTGTCTACCATCACTCAATTTCCAAACTCAGACATAAGTTAAAGTTTTTCGAAAGAGACTTAACACAGTCCTATAAAAAATACTAACCAAACAAATGCGAACTACAAATGAACTTTGATTTCTAAAATCAATTGGTGTGGATACGTAGGCACGCGGTTGAAAAACCAAGACGAGTCCATTAACTTAAAAACTTACTTTCCCTTTTATTTTTTATTATAAATGATAGTGTTTTGAAATATGTGATGGAGTAAATAAAAAATAATGTAAAGAATTATTTCATATAAGTCCTAACTCTAAGAAGGATCCCGTTAGGTAAAATGGACATAAGAGGTGCATAACACCCTTCCCTTATCTAATAAACAACCAAATCCATCAGTCTCTAAACAATTAGGGTTTTTCCGTTCCTTTCCCGTCCTTAGGAAAAATAGGTAGTGGTGGCGACTTTTTAATTTTTCGTTGGTTATGACAACTGGAAACCCTGCTAGGGACAACCCTTAGGATAGAGTTTATCCTAACTTTAGCTCAAGGACTCCTTGGGTTTTAAATTTATTTTTTTACTTTTGTTTTTATTTATTGTTTCTTTCATTTATGTCTTTTATTTCTCTTCATTTTTATTATATTATCATATGTTTGATGGTGGGATGTATTTATGTGGGAAGTTCTACACCCTAATTTTCAAGTATAACCTTAGTAATAAGGGGTTGTCTATTGGCCAAGGGGGTTTAACATAGAATATGAAAGTCTTGGTCTACATAGAGGCCTCACTTGAGGGAGGCCCTTGTTCCTTTGCCCTTATGTGTTATCCATGATACCTTAAGAAAACACCCCACCCTTATCTTGCATGACCATGCACATTCACATTCAAAATATTCATTTTTTTTGCATTTTTTTATATCTTATTCATAAGGAATTCTTGAAAAAAAATAAAAGAAAAAGAAATGTTTTTATGAGCATCCTAAAGATGAATACTGATAAGAAACCAACCCTCCATATTAGCGCCATGATGTCTAACCTTAAGAAATTGAAGCTCCTCAGAGGGAAACTACCCAACAATGCTATGAAAAGTTTCATTTGTCACTATGGCAATATCACTGATCTTCTAAAGATGAATGTGAAGGAAAATTGCGATCAAAAGCGCAGCGGAATTTAAAATTTTCCTTAGCGATCCTTACGAATGAGCATGGTCAGTGATAGAAATATTTACCTCTTGTGGCGATTCAGACCTTTGATGTCATGATCACGAGCGTTGATGAAGAACAACGCCTCTACTCAGTCCACACGAACAGATCGCTTCTGGTCACAGTGCTAGCTGATCACGAACGGAAACTTTGAGTGAGAGAGAGAATCAAAAACCAAATTGCATCAAGTGAAATTGCTTCATCACAAGGGATCTATTTATAGAATCACTCGTGTGGGCTACAAGCTAAAAGCCCAATTAAGGCTATAAGCTAAAAGCCCATTTAAGCTTATGGACATCATACCTTATGATATACCATATATCACTTATCCACGTGGTACCTTACCACTTTCCGTATTACACTTAAGTTCACCGTACCTTACGGTGTTCCTTATTTATTATATCTCTCATCAACATGTCCTTATGTGTGTGACCCTGTAGGTTTTCGCGACGTTGGCAATTATATTAAATCACACATTTAATATAATAAACAGTGAGCAGTATCTAGCAACACATCACTGTTACCCAAGTCACGAAAATGTCATGTGATCTGACCAAACCTTTTCCGTGATAATATTTGTGTTGTACAATTACCCTTTTGTCCTCATGTCTATATTGAACAGAAGGCATACACTGTGTCACCCTTGTCCAGTTCAATATTGGGCCCTTAGACATTTATCTTGTTATGCAGGATGAGCAAATTCCATCTAGGTCACTCATGTCCCTTAGCATGCTTTGTGAAGTACCCATCAACCGTCTTTATAGTCATCCAGTTACGGATGACGTTTGATCAGCAATGAAGTACTTGACTCTACATATAGGGTCCATAGTGGTTTCAGGTCGAAGGGTGGTATACACCATTATCATCATGAGAATAACTTATGACACTTTGCATAACATTCTATGTAGTATTCTCATAACGGGTCAATCCAGTATAAATATTACTCCTAATATTCATACCTATGTCAAGACTTGATAACTCCTTATCTATGATCCATGAGATGTGATCATCAATCTATCTTCATAATAATATTAATGCTTTAATGTTATCCCACTTCACATTAAAGCTTGACTACGGATACTTTAAGAATAGTGTGTTATGTTTAATGGGATCTCATGATTAAGTCACACTTAACATTTCATTAAACCAATAAACCATTCTAGGGACTTTATTATTTTGGAAAGCAAACATAATAAAGAAATGCCTTTTATTATTAATAAATAATTCGATACAAGTACCAAAAGTGTTGGCCTCTAGGGCTTACACCAACAATCTCCCACTAGCACTAGAGCCAATAAGGCATACCCCTAATAC
Organism: Vicia faba; assembly: GCA_948472305.1. Taxonomy (NCBI): domain Eukaryota; kingdom Viridiplantae; phylum Streptophyta; class Magnoliopsida; order Fabales; family Fabaceae; genus Vicia; species Vicia faba. Next base: position 191,787,116 of record OX451736.1, on the reverse strand, counting down.
CCATAGATCTAGTATGTCCATCATGCTTCAGCTGCGCAAGAGGCTTTGTTAATGGGTCAGCAACATTGTCAAGTGTAGGTACTCTGCATATTTTCACATCTCCCTGATCGATTATCTCTCGAATGAGATGATAACACCTAAGTATGTGTTTGGATCGTTGGTGAGATCTAGGCTCCTTAGCTTGTGCGATAGCACCATTGTTATCACAATAGAGATCAATGGGATCCACAATGCTATGGACTATGCCAAGTTCACTAATGAACTTCTTGATCCAAACAGCTTCCTTTGCTGCAGTTGAGGCAGCAATATACTTAGCCTCGGTTGTAGAATCAGCAACTGTATCTTGCTTTGAACTTTTCCAGCTCACAGCGCCACCATTTAAACAAAACACATAACCAGATTGCGATCTAAAGTCATCCTTATCTGTCTGGAAGGTAGCATCGGTGTATCCAATTACATCAAGATCTTCCTGACCTCCATATATCAAGAATGAGTCCTTAGTCCTTCTCAAGTACTTAAGGATATTCTTGACAGCTACCCAATGAGCATCACCGGGATTAGACTGGTACCTACTCGTCGCACTTAAAGAATACGAGACATCTGGTCGAGTACATAGCATGGCATACATGATAGATCCTATTGCAGATGAATATGGAATCTTATTCATGCGATCTCTTTCTTCCTTACTTGAAGGGGATTGTGTTTTTGACAGACACATGCCATGTTGCATAGGTATGAATCCTTTCTTGCAATCATGCATATTAAAGCGTCTCAACACTTTTTCTATGTATGTACTCTGACTTAGGCCAAGCAGTTTTTATGACCTATCTCTATAGATCCTGATTCCTAATATATAGGCTGCTTCACCTAGGTCCTTCATTGAAAAGCATTTCCCTAACCAAGTTGTTGTACCCCAAAATTTGCCCTCCCATATTCTCCAATAAACTGCCAAGCCAAGCTACAAAATTCCCCAAGAGTTGCACAATGCAAAGGCCTCCATACAGCCAAAACTAGGGTTTGTGTGTTGATCAAGAAAAGGAAGTGTTCAAAGGTCCAATCAAGTCTCATATGCTTACAAAGATGGTCAAGCATCCTCATATCAAGTTTCAAGGCATTCAGCTCAAGATTGCACAGTCAAAACCCTAAATTGCACTACAGTCAACTGTAGGGGCAAAATGGTCATTTGACAGTCAAAAGTTCAAATTTTTGGTCAACATATCATTTTGAAGCCACAAACATCATTTGATCAATGCTTGATCATGATTCTCAAAGTTTGGCTCAGAAATCATCAAAGATGCAAAAGTTGCTATATTTGGACAGCTGAAAAAGTCAACTGAAATTGACCAGGGCATAACTTTCACATGGATTATCAGAAAAATTCCATCCAAAGCTCATTTTGAAGAGAAAGACATTTCCTACAACTCATCTTCATACTTCAAGTCCAAGAAATGCTCTCACAAAAAGTCATCAATTTCAACATTATAGGTCATTTTCAAAAGTCAACAAAAAGGGACTTTAAGTCAAAGGCCATAACTTGAGATTGGTAAATCAAAATGACATGGGACCAAAGGCATTGGTTAAAGGACTCAAAGACCTTTACAAAATGTCCAAGAACATGTGAAAAGCTTAAAAATTGAGCAAGTTGTGCCTTGTAGAAGTTGGGAAATTTTTGTGAAATGGCAAAAGTCAACTATCCTTGAAAATCCAATTTTTGACAAAAGGGCCCCATTTTTTCCACTTGGTTCATCCTTGTCATGCCACACACGTGTCCCATGGTTAATTTCAAGACCAAATATTGATTTTTTTATTTTATTTAATTTTTGATGATTTAATTTATTTTAATTCTTTGAAAATTCAAATAAAATTTAAAAACCAATGGAATAGTGTCAAATGAACTTGGACAATTTCTATGTATCATGAACCAACTCAAGAAATCAGGTTAGGGTTCATTTGCACACTAGGTCTAGGTTTTGGCTAAAAAGTAGGAAAATGGTTAATGGAAGAAACCCTAAGACCAATTCTTTCCCAAGCATGGATTAAGGTCAAATAGCAAGCCTATTCCATTCCATGATGATCACTGAGTCCAACCCTAACTAGAACATAGCAAAAGGTTCGCTCAAAAGCCATTGGACAATTTGAAATTTTGGCCATATAATGCAAAACTGAAATCACTACTAGGGGACTTTTTCAAGCCTTGATTCATATACCAATAGCTTCCTGAGACAATTCTGAACACATTCCAATTCATAACATCAATCAAAACTCCTTGAACTGGTATCCACAACTCAAACTGTACAGCAAAATATTTGAAATCGCATTCTCCATTTTAAGCATCCTCATTGCATTTCAATAGGATATTCTTGTTCCATGTGAAGTTTCCAAACTATTCATGGTATTTAATTTCATTTTTGCTAATCATACGCTAATCCACCATTTTCGAATCCTAGGGTTACAGCTTTCTTAAATTAGGGTTTTTTCGTAGAGGAAAAATTAAGGTTCCTGAAGACCATGGTTGAACTCAGCATTTAGAGACGAAGAAGAAGATATGCTCGCGACAAATTTATGAGCTACAGGGACCTAATCGCTATTTTCTGCTAGCCCCCCTAACACTACGTTTCAAAACCGTTGCCTTATTTGTTTGTGTTTCAGGAAATTGGAAGGGATGATGGCGTGGCACAAGCAGATTGGAAGAATTTGAATTGCGCGCGTTTTGATGACTATGCATTGGTTTTGTTTTTTATTGTTTATTAACTATTATATATTAATTGAAACATGAGTGGCTCAGTGGTAACGCGTTAGGCACATGATATCAAAGACCTGGGTTCAAGTCCCAGGTCTTGCAAAATTCAATATTATTTTTCATTTCCAGTTTCCATGCAACGCTGACATTAAAGCTCACCATGCACACTCCTCATCTATTGCACACGTGTCCTAGGAGGCTTATCAAAGGGTCCAGAACAAAGGCACATGGTGGACGCCAGTCAACATGCCACACCTGAGTGGAAAAGTCAACAAATTGCCAGCAAATGGGCCAGGCTTTTCAAATCCACACCCCCCTGGTTTGCTTTATCATTTTTATTTTTATTCTTTCTTTAATTTTTTTCCTTTTATTTCTTTTTGCTATTTATTTAATTCATTATTTTTTTTAACAAAATACAAAAACATTCAAAAATCAGAAAAAGACCAAAAATGATAATTTTTATATTATAATTATTTTCATAAAAAATACATGTAAATATTTAGATTTAATTAGGTATTCAATTTTAATCCTTTTTAATAAAAATCAAAAAAAAACTAGAATTTAGGTTTAATAACTTTTTATTTTCTTTTTAATTTTCCTTTTTTTTTCAGAATAATAATATTATTTATTTATTTTCATAAACTAAAAATTGTGCATAAATTAATTTAGAATTAAATTAGGTTAGAAATTAAATCTCTTTCTTAAAAAACTTAAAAAACATTAGAACTAGGGTTTAGCATTTTAATTTTAAATAATTTTTTTTCCTTTTTTCTTTTAAATCTAAAAAATACAAAAATACTATTTTTCATTTAATTTTAATTTTAGATTCCTTGATTAATTTTAATTGTTTGTAAAAGGGTCCAACGCCCTAATTTTGTTTAATCTCTTTATTTCGCGCATTTATTTTGTATTGTTTAAATAATTCTGTATATGCCCCAAAGCCATGTAATTAAAATTCTCGCACTTTTATTTATTCGCTTTATTTATTTTCAGTCAAATCGGGTTCGGTTTTTTTGGCGATGTGGACCCGCGCCGGTTGTAATAATTTAGGTTTATTTTCTTGCAAATATATAACTGTTAATAAATATGCATGAAAGAATGTATGGACCCAAAAATAAAATCAAGCGTAGATCACAACAAACATGACAAGACAAATAATTGAAACATGACACACAATTCGCACACACCACCCCTAGGGTACGCCTCACTGTTGCCTTTCGAAAGGTGGTCGTCGAGTATAGGACGTTTTAGTAAGTCCTTATGTCCATGACATGATCCAGTTGCCTCGAAACGGTTGCCTCGGAAAATAAAGGATCAATGGCATAAGGGTAGCTTCTAAGGTGTCCTACTGTTGCTCTGGTGACCGCCACGTCCCTAAAACTCGAATTGACCCGAACACCTCCAACGGTGGTGCTACCTACCTCTCAATGGTGGGATGGCACTACTTTAAAGGACATTTACACAGACGAATTCCTTAGGGTAGGTAGACGACTCATGGATACTTGCTCTCTTCAAAAACAAATCAAAATCTTTTCACACCAACACATTTTCAAAAACTTTCAAAACAAACTTTTCAAAACACTCTGACGTACGAGTTAAACTGAAACTTTTCAAAGAATATTTTTTAAACTCACATTGAAAAGCAAGCAAACATTTTGAAAACACATTGAGCAAGTACCTAAGAGCCCATGGATAACCATGGATAGAAAGGGTGCTAACACCTTCCCTTTCTATAATCTACCTCCCGAACCAAGAGCAATCTCTTTAAGGAATTTTTCTGTGCTTTTGTCCTTTCCACTTGGAGAAAATAAAAGACGGTGGCGACTCTTGCTTCCGCGACATTTCGCGAACCAGCGTTAAACAGTCAGTTCCAGATCCACCGATCACACAAGTCTTCACTTGTTGCAAGGTAGGGACATCGTTTCCAATGAGTAAAATGTCATCTACATATAATACCAGGAATACAATCATGCTCCCACTAACCTTCTTGTAGACACAAGGCTCGTCTTCATTCTTGATGAATCCATATTGTTTTACTGTTTCATCAAAACGAAGATTCCAGCTTCTGGAAGCTTGCTTCAATCCATAAATTGATCGCTGTAACTTACTTATCTTTTGGGCTTCCTCTGGTATGTCAAATCCTTCAGGTTGTGTCATGTACACATCCTCAAGAAGATTCCCATTAAGGAAAGCAGTTTTGACATCCATCTGCCATATTTCATAATCATGATATGCAGCGATAGCAAGTAAAATCCGAACAGATTTAAGCATTGCAACTGGTGAAAAGGTTTCATCATAGTCCACCCCATGAATTTGTTTATAGCCTTTTGCAACCAGTCTTGCCTTATAGGTATGTACTTTACCATCCATGTCAGTCCTCTTTTTTAAGACCCACTTGCATCCTATAGGGTTAACTCCTATAGGAGGCTCTACCAAGGTCCAAACCTGGTTTGTGTACATGGAATCCATTTCAGATTTCATGGCTTCTAGCCACTTCTCGGACTCAGGACCAGTTATGGCCTCTTGGTAGGTCACAGGCTCATCTTGATCCATGAGTAATACATCACCCTGATCACTTATGAGATATCCATATCTCTCAGGTTGTTGACGTATCCTGCTTGACCTACGCTGGTCTTGTTCTACTTGAGCAGGTTGCTCTTCCACAACTACTTGTGTTTCCTGCTCTAATTCCTCCATAGGTGTATCAATGTTTTGTGGTTCTTGAATTTCTTCAAGCTCTATTTTCCTCCCACTGATTCTTTTGGAAATAAAATCCTTTTCCAGAAAAACTCCAGTTCGAGCGACAAACACTTTGCCCTCAGAAGGATTGTAGAAGTAATACCCTCTTGTTTCTTTAGGATACCCCACAAATAAGCATTTGTTAGATTTGGGCTCAAGCTTAGTTGAAATTTATCGTTTCACATAAACTTCGCAACCCCAAATCTTCATGTAAGACATATGTGGTTTCTTACCACTCCATATCTCATATGGTGTCTTCTCAACCTTTTTGGATGGAACCCGGTTAAGTGTGTAAGCTGCAGTCAATAGTGCATGTCCCCAAAAGGAGTTCGGAAGATCGGCGTGACTCATCATGGATTGGACCATGTCTAACAAGGTTCGATTTTTTCTCTCAGATACACCATTCCATTATGGTGTTCCGGGAGGAGTAAGTTGGGATAAAATCCCACATTCCTTTAGATGGTCATCAAACTCTAGGCTTAAATATTCACCGCCTCGATCTGATCGAAGAACTTTAATATTCTTACCTAGTTGGTTTTGTACTTCATTCTTGAATTCCTTGAATTTTTCAAAGGTTTCAGATTTGTGTTTCATTAAATACACATAACCATATCTACTGAAATCATCAGTAAATGTGATAAAGTATTGAAAACCTCCTCTGGTTGGTATGTTCAGTGGTCCACATACATCAGTATGTATGAGGGCCAAAAGATCATTAGCCCTTTCACCTTTTCCTGTGAATGGGGACTTTGTCATCTTTCCAATTAAACAAGATCTGCATGTCTCATATGATTCATAATCAAAAGAGTCCAAGAGTCCATCTTTATGGAGTTTGGAAACGCGTTTCTCATTTATGTGGCCTAAGCGACAGTGCCAAAGGTAGCTTGGATTTAACTCATTAGGTTTAATCCGTTTAGTATTAATGTTATAAATTGGCATTTCAAGATCATGGACATATAGTCCATTGTTCATTTGTGCAGAAGCATAGAATATATCATTCAAATAAATAGAGCAACAATTGTTCTTTATTATAAATGAAAAACCAAACTTGTCCAAACAAGAATCGGAAATAATATTCCTACTAATTGCAGGTACATAATAACAGTTCTCTAACTGAATTATTAAACCACTAGGTAAAGTCAAAACATAAGTTCCTACGGCTAAAGCAGCAACCTTTGCTCCATTTCCAACTCGTAGGTCAACTTCACCTTTTGCCAAATCTCTACTCCTTTTTAGCCCCTGCACATTAGTACAAATGTGAGAACCGCATCCAGTATCTAATACCCATGATGCAGAAGTAGATAAATTAATTTCAATAACAAAAATACCTGAATTTGAAGTCCCTACTCCATTGTTCTTATCTTCCAGGTACTTTGGGCAGTTTCTCTTCCAATGTCCGGTCTTACCGCAATGGAAGCAAGTGCCCTACTTTGCTATGCCTCCACTAGGCTTTAAAGCAGGAACAGTAGGTTTAGGCTTGGCAACTTCCTTGCCTTTCCCTTTACCAACCTGCTTGGTAGGCCTCTTGTTCAGCTTCTTTCCATTACTGACCATCAGAATGGACTTCCCTTTTGTCTTCATATTCTGCTCAGCAGTTTTCAACATGCTTAGCAATTCTGGAAGACTCTTATCCATGTCATTCATGTTGAAATTCATGACAAACTGATTAAAGCTATCTGGCAACGATTGCAAGATAAAATCAGTTGCAAGTTCCTTTCCAAGCCGAAACCCTATCCTTTCAAGGTTCTCCATATACCCAATCATTTTGAGTACATGGGGACCTACAGGGTTTCCCTCAGATAACTTGTTGTTAAAAAGGGCCTTTGAAACCTGAAACCTCTCATTTCTTGCCTGCTCTTGATAGAGCATTTTCAAATGTCCAATCATATCGAACGCTGACATGTTCTCGTGTTGCTTTTGCAACTCCGAGTGCATAGTAGCTAGCATGAGACAAGCGGCTTCGTTAGCATCATCAAGATTCTTCTTATAAGCATCTCTTTCTACCTTAGGTGCCGAACTAGGCGGTTCCTCTTCAGGAACAGGTGTCTCCAAGACATACAGCTTCTTATCGTGCTTGAGGACAATCCTCAGATTTCGGTGCCAATCCAGGAAATTTGTCCCAGACAATTTTTCCTTATCTAGGATTGATCGCAAAATATGGTTGTTTGTTGTCATGGTAATCTACAAAAAAAATGAAAATATAAGTATCACTAAAACAACATATTTAATTAGGCCTTTAATCAAATATGCTCCCACTATTTTACTCAAACCAAATGACCCTCTTCATTTGATTCGGAAAATCCCGTTGGAAGACTTTCTAGTGGGTAGAGATCCATATTTCACTTCGTTCTAAGTCAGCGTTAGGCTGATTACACAAAACTAGGTTATTTAGGTAGGAACTCTTTCCAATTGTATCTCATACAACTCTCGAATATTTTCAGTTGGGTGAATAACTCCTTATTCTAATTCATCATATGAATCATTCCCAACTCTTGCTTCTAAACATGTATAATCTTATTATAATGTGTTTAGTTAAGTTTGACCCATTGTTTTAGCAATTGGATATTACAATTATCCCATCGCACCTTACTAATATAGAACATGCACCTCGCGTAGGCGAAACCTACATTGTTCGATACTAGTCTTGATGAGTGCTAAAACTTGGAAAGCATGAACTTAAAATTTAACTTGAGGGATTTTGTTATTAGTTTGATCTCACCGGCTTAACATGCAATTCGTCTCTCTCATGCATCAACATACAAACACATGCATCAATATACATAAAAGGATACAGTTATGGCCCCTAGCGCAATTGTTCTCCCAAGCCAATGAGAGAACCTAAGCTAACCTAATAACGATCTAAACTTCTCCAAGCAAGATCTCCAAGGTTATCCTCCTTTGATATTGTATTCTTCTCTTTCTTCATAACATTACATTACATAAAAGAAACTCGTTTTACATACAAGGGAGTGAGATGAGAAAAGAAGTTACATCAAGAATTTTAGAGAGAGGCACGACACGCAGGCCGTATTTTACAATCCCAAAACAAAATAAAGGAAAAACCTAAGGCCATAACTGATCACCACAAGACAATAATAATAAACACACTTTTATTATTATTTTAAATTTTGTTAATTAAAAAAAAAAGGCAAATTAAATTTCGACGATTGATCACACTACGCAGAGTTAGCCGGGGAGATCTTGTGCATTCACAACCCTAATCGCATAACTCTACAACAACACAACCCTTGTGCCGTCATGAACCCTAATGCAACCGTTTCATGTTGTCAAACACATCTCGATTGATAATTCAGTATGATTAATCACATGCCATTGCTTCACCATACTAATGTCGGATTCCGAAGCATATGAACAGTGATCGGTCAAAGGAATAACAATCATCAAGTGTTTGAATGAACGAAACAAAAACAGTATATCACATATACCATCGTTGCATCAGATTTACTTATATCATATATAAAAGTGATCGATCTAATTTGTGTAACCTATGGACGATCAATGTATCGCTGCTTCACCATACTAATGTCGGATTCCGAAGCATAGTCAACATCAATCATCCAAATCATACACAACAGATGCCAAATTTAATTAATCGTTTATTATTCAATTCATTCTGGTTTTAATCGAATCAAAACAGAAAATATAGAACATAAACAACTATCAGATCCATGGTTTCGTAAGTGGCTCTGATACCACTGAAGGAAAATTGCGATCAAAAGCGCAGCGGAATTTAAAATTTTCCTTAGCGATCCTTACGAATGAGCATGGTCAGTGATAGAAATATTTACCTCTTGTGGCAATTCAGACCTTTGATGTCGTGATCACGAGCGTTGATGAAGAACAACGCCTCTACTCAGTCCACACGAACAGATCGCTTTCGGTCACAGTGCTAGCTGATCACGAACGGAAACTTTGAGTGAGAGAGAGAATCAAAAACGAAATTGCATCAAGTGAAATTGCTTCATCACAAGGTATCTATTTATAGAATCACACGTGTGGGCAACAAGCTAAAAGCCCAATTAAGGCTATAAGCTAAAAGCCCATTTAAACTTATGGACATCATACCTTATGATGTACCATATATCACTTATCCACGTGGTACCTTACCACTTTCCGTATTACACTTAAGTGCACCGTACCTTACGGTGTTCCTTATTTATTATATCTCTCATCAACCTGTCCTTATGTGTGTGTGACCCTGTAGGTTTTCGCGATGTTGGCAATTATATTAAATCACACATTTAATATAATAAACAGTGAGCGGTATCTAGCAACACATCACTGCTACCCAAGTCACGAAAATGTCATGTGTTTTCGTGATAATATTTGTGTTGTACAATTACACTTTTGTCCTCATGTCTATATTGAACACAAGGCATACACTGTGTCACCCTTGTCCAGTTCAATATTGGGCCCTTATACATTTATCCTGTTATGCAGGATGAGCAAATTCCATCTAGGTCACTCATGTCCCTTAGCATGCTTTATGAAGTACCCATCAACCGTCTTTATAGTCATCCAGTTACGGATGACGTTTGATCAGCAATGAAGTACTTGACTCTACATCTAGGGTCCATAGTGGTTTCAGGTCGAAGGGTGGTATACACCATTATCATCATGAGAATAACTTATGACACTTTGCATAACATTCTATGTAGTATTCTCATAGCGGGTCAATCCAGTATAAATATTACTCCTAATATTCATACCTATGTCAAGACTTGATAACTCCTTATCTATGATCCATGAGATGTGACCATCAATCTATCTTCATAATAATCTTAATGCTTTAATGTTATCCCACTTCACATTAAAGCTTGACTACGGATACTTTAAGAATAGTGTCTTATGTTTAATGGGATCTCATGATTAAGTCACACTTAACATTTCATTAAACCAATAAACCATTCTAGGGACTTTATTATTTTGGAAAGCAAACATAATAAAGAATGCCTTTTATTATTAATAAATAATTCGATACAAGTACCAAAAGTATTGGCCTCTAGGGCTTACACCAACAGAGTGTGCAATTAGAAGCTATCACTTCCCTTGCTCAGTTTTATGACCCTCCACTAAGGTTTTTTACCTTCCAAACATTCCAATTGGCACATACCTTGGAGGAATTTGAGAGAATTTTGGGATTCTCCAGGATCAAAGAAGGGGCCTATATAGGAATTGAGCAAACTATCAAAGTCAAAGACCTAGCTAAGGAATTTGGGATACCACTTGCTGAACTTATACTTAATTATAAGACAGGTGGTGAAATTCAAGGAATTAAGGGTACCTACCTAGAATCTAAGGCCCTCTCTTTTACAAACCATAAGGAGTGGGAAGCTTGTGGAGATATGCTAGCACTATTAATTTTTGGTTTAGTTATATTTCCGAATACGGTTGACTTCATAGACTATTTACATTAATGTATTTTAGGCTGTAAAGGTTTTGAATTCAGATCTTACTTCTACTTTACTTGCTGACATATACTACACTCTTCATGTACGACATGAGAAAGGAAGAGGAGTACTACACTGTTGTATCCCTCTTTTGTATTCATGGATTTTGTCTCATCTTTATAAGGAAATCTATATGGTCAAATACTTAACAAGAAATGAATGGTCACAGAAATTAAGGACTCTCAGCATTGATTCCATTTTATGATATTCTAGGAAGCTTGAAATAGAAGAGATTATCTTTAATTGTGGAGACTTGCCTAATGTTCCTTTAATTGGGACCAGAGGTTGTATTAACTACAATCTCACTTTGGCTTTGCGTCAACTTGGGTATCCTGTGGAAGGTAAGCCCTCCGATGAATAACTCAAGTAATTGATCCTACATGATATTGGAAAAGGTAATCCTGATATACTCAGGAAACTCATCCAAGATTGGGGGAATATCTATAAGAAGGGGCCGAATTTGTAAGAAAGAATGCTATAGAAAGAGAACCCTACACTCAGTTGGTCCTTGATATGTTTCGAATCATCAAACTCCATTTTGCTATTGATCATTTGTATCAGCCAGACATACCAAATCGTGTTCCAGTATCAATGGAGGAAGTTGATAACCTTAAGGCCACCCTTGAGAAAGACCAAAGGGAGAATGAGGAATTAGAGCATAACCTCTATCAAGTTACTTATGAGAAAAATCAGTTGCAGCATGACCTTAATTTGAAGGATCGACAAATTCAAAATAATCATGAATTAGCCAAAAAAAAGAAAGTAATAAAGGAAGCGTTTGACTGAGGACCTACTAAGTTATACCTTTAACCTTAATACTCATAATCAAAGATTTAATTACGTAGCTAGAGAGATTGGAAGGTTAAAGGCTTGGTATAATCAAGCACTTCAAGACAAGAAGACACGAAAGAAGCCTTGAGAGCTCGGGTCCATGAATTAGAAGGAAAAACTAAAAGTCAAGAAATGCAAATTCAGAACCTTGTCACGAGTCTCCAAGAAGGTAAGAACCTAGTGACAAGATAATGCCTTAGAAAAATGGAAGTTGAAGAAATCCTCTTCTAGCGCGCATATGAGTATGAAGAAATCTATCAAGTGCTAGAAGATCTCCGAGAGAACTTCCTCCCACAAAGGCATACTTATAAGGAGATAAGGGAAGAAAAGGAATGTGATATGGTGGCAGAACCGAATGTTAATACTGGTTTGCGTTTTGTGTTTTTTGTTTGAAAAATGACGCGGTAAGCAAGAGTCGCCACCGACTTTTATTTTATCCAACTAAGGAAAAGGAAAAAGAACAGAAAAAACCTTTTTCAAGAATATTTGTTTGAAAAATGACGCGGTAAGCAAGAGTCGCCACCGACTTTTATTTTATCCAACTAAGGAAAAGGAAAAAGAACAGAAAAAACCTTTTTCAAGAATATTTCTGAGTACGGGGGGTAGATTATAGAAAGGGGAGGTGTTAGCACCCTTTCTATCCATGGTTTTCCATGGGCTCTTAGGTACTTGCTCATTTTAAAAATTGCTTGTGTGTGTGCTTGTTTTGAAAAGAGTTTACTTCGTGATAACCCTTGTATCAGTCCTCAAGGATGTGACGAAGTTGTTTTGAAAACTATTTTTGAAAAGTGTTTGGTGTGAAAAAGTTTGTTTGTTTGAGCAAGTACCTAGGAACTAATTTACCTACTCGAAAAAGGTCTATTCGTTTTCCTTTTAGACAATGTTATCCCATTATTGAGAAATAGGTAGCATCATCATTGGTGATTTATGGGACGTTCGAAGGGACATATACGATTGTGATATGGTGGCAGAACCGGACTATTTTAGGAAAATGTTGGTTTGCATTTTGCGTTTGTGTTCGCAAAATGTTGCGGTAAGCAAGAGTCTCCACTGACTTTTATTTTATCCAACTGGAAAGGAAAAAAGCACAGAAAAATTCCTTTTTTGAGATTTTGAGTACGGGGGGTAGATTATAGAAAGGGAATGTATTAGCACCCTTTCTATCCGTGGTTTTCCACGGGCTCTTAGGTACTTGCTCATCATTTTGAAAATTGCTTGTGTGTGTTTTGAAAAGTTTTTGTTTTACTTCGTTTTAACCCTTGATTCTGTCTTCAAGAGTGTTACGAATTGTTTTTGAAAACTTTGTTTGAAAAGTGTAAGTGTGAAGAGTTTGATCTTTTGAGCAAGTACCTACTAGCATCTACCTACTCGAAAAAGAAAATATTTATGTTCCAATTTCCTTTAGACAGCGCTATCCCACTATTAGTGAGTAGGTAGCACCGTCGTTGGAGTTGTAAGGGTCAATTCGAAATGGACGTACAATCACTAAAGCAATGTTAGGACGTCTTAGTGATAACCCTAATGTCTTAAGATCGTATTCGAGGCAACATTTCCGAGGTAACCTTTCTGGGGCAACATTTCCCAGACAACATTTTTGAACGGGACATTTGATCTTTGTTTAGACAAGAGGGCAACCGCTAAGACACCTTATACTTAATGATCGTTTAGCGAAGGCAACCGAAATGAGAGTATACCCTAGGAGTGCGCATGTGCGAGTGATTTGATTTCAAGTTATTATCTTTGCACATTTAGGGTTTGCTAACCATTTTAAAATTAACATACAGTCTTGTCAAGCAATCCTATTATCATACATCTAACAGTAAATATTTTGCGAGAAGAAAAATGCGAAAAAATAAAACTACACTATTACAAGGCTTCGGGGAGGGGGATTAATTACATAGCCAAAAAACCTGTAAAAACGATAAATAAAAGAAAAATCCTAATTAAACTATTACATACCATGAGCAGTAACATTAATATCATAAAAATAATAAATGTGTGCGATGAATTAAGAACGAGAGAAAATTAGGGTTTTGACCCCGTCTAAACCTAATTGAAAGAAAAATCATTTTTTGTTGTTTTTGATTATTTTGAGAAAATAAGGCTTTAATTGAGTAAATACAAACCTAATTACTAATTAATTTAATTTGAGAAAAATGATTAATTTGACCTATTTTTGCATTTTTGTTATCTTAAGAAAAGAAAATAAAAATTAAATCAAACAAACACTAATTTTCTAATTTATTTTAAATTATTTACAAAAAGGTTAAAATTACCCTACAATTAAATTAATACTAATATTAAATTAATTTTGACAAAATAAATAAAAAAACCTAAATTCTAATTTGATGAAATTGATTTTATGATTTTTGTAAAAAATAGTTAATTTGTGTTTAAATAATAAATTAAATGAATAAATTAAATAAAATGGAAAGAAAAATAAAGGAAAGAAGAAAATGGGCCTGGTTATGCTAGCAAACAGGAGGTGTCAATAGAAGCTTCTGGGCCCAATAAACCTTGGTCCGTTTTGACTTTTCATGATCATGTGCATTGGCTTGACTCACGCCCATGATAGGCCCTCATGTGAGAAGCCTTGGATTTGGTTTGCTATGGATCCAATGGTTGACAGCTGATGACTCATAGTGGTCTCCTTGTATGTACATGTGCCTGATAATGTAAGAAAAAACATTATGAAATAATGCGGGGACCTGGGGATCGAACCCAGGCCCTTTGGCTTTTCCAAGCGCCTGATGACCAACTGAGCTAGCGTGCTTATTTGTACAAAGGATAACAAACAAATATTATATTTTAAAAAAACAAATTAATATATGCCAAACACGCGAATTTTTGAATGGGAGAATCACTGCATGCCATGCAACCCTTCTTCTTCCTCCCTTTGTTGGCAAAAGTCCAACACTTTTACCTACAGTTTTCTGAGCATAGGTACAGCCATGTGATCCTCCAAAATCCTATGCACGCATGATAAATCAATTCTAGTGGTACCAATCAACTTGTTGCAACCTCACGAGCATCATGGTACCACTTTCCATGGCTAATTGTTCCTGCAAACAAAATCCCTAAAAATGAAACCTAAACCCTAATCATGGCAACTTTCTGTATGGTTAACCAAAATGAAATTAATTATTATCATTAGCTTGCAAATGTTTCAAGGATTCAAAATATATAAACAAATCATGCTAAGAGTGCCAGGATTATGATATGCGATTTCAAGAAAACATGGAGGTCGTGTATTACATACAGCGCGTATCTGGGCACGAAAATGCCTGCTAATGATTGGGATAGAGTCCTTAGATGCCCAGCAAACGAATGATGTGCTTGGAATGGCTTGAAAAAGCCTGGAACTATGAAATTAGATTGCCACTTTTCTATGAAATTTTGAGACTTTTTCTTCTCTTCTCACGCCTCCAATCCTCTTGTTTTTGGTCTGCACATGCTCTATATGTACCCTAGAATGGATTAGGTTACAAACTTGCTTCAAATCTTTTTCAATTAAGGTGAATGAATCATGATTTGATCCTTATGCCAATCTTTCCAAATCAAGTCAAATCCAATAGTTTTGTGTCCAAATGAAGCTTGCACGATTTGATTCTCCTCCCAGCTGTATAAGAGACCTAAACATGCACAAAATCTCAAGCTTTGATTAGTTTTGATATTTTCATGATTTTATTTTGATTTAATTTGATTTAATTGAAATAAAAATCAAAATAAATGACAAAAATAAAATAAAGACAAGTGGGAAGGATCATGGGTCGTGGATCATGTTACAAACTCAATACAAGCACAAAAAGTTGGGCCCATTTGACAAAAATTGCAATTTTGGCCACTTTTGACTTTTGGCAATTTTGCAAAAAGGGTCAACTTCACCAATGCATAACTCCTTCAATTTTGACCCTAGAGATGTGTTCTTGGACTTTTTAGAAACTCAGGATGTCCTCTAAGCAACCCTTTTGGTCTCATCTCAATTTCGTCTTCCATGTTCATGTATGAAGCTTTGACAAAAAAGGTGTTTTGTTGACTTTTCAAAATGACCTATAATGCCCAAATTCATATCTTCTTG
Source organism: Vicia faba (assembly GCA_948472305.1). NCBI lineage: Eukaryota > Viridiplantae > Streptophyta > Magnoliopsida > Fabales > Fabaceae > Vicia > Vicia faba. The sequence goes on along the minus strand of OX451736.1, from coordinate 191,771,257 downwards.
TGAGTGCATATTTTGAACTTGAGAGCTGAAGATGGATTGTAGGGAATTCCATCCTCTTCAAAATGAGTTTCGTATGGGTCATTTTTGATAAAGTATGAGAAAGTTATGCTTGGTCAAAGTTGAGTAGACTTTTCCTACAAAACCCTAATTTAGCAACTTTTGGGTTTTGATGAATTGTGAGAAATCCTTGAGGAATCATGATAAACCCTTGATCAAATGGTGAATAATACTTCAAAATTATAATTTTAACCAAAAATCTTGAAGTTTGACTGTATGTGGGCCACAGTTGACTTTTGCCCTAGCACAGTCGATTTTCAGGCCTTTGAGCAATTGACTGAGCAAACTTCCTCTGCAAGGCTTGAAACTTGACATGGATGATCTTGAGAACATATTAGGACAATGGTGAGAATTTGGTATCCCTTGGACTCAAGTACCTTGATGCAAACTGAAACCCTAACTTGAGGTAGACTGCCTTAGATGAGAGTTTGTCTTGTCAACCCTTGGACTTCCTTGAGCAATTTGAGGATCTCACTTGAAATGTATTGCGAAATATGGGAGGTAAAATTTTGGGGTACAACAGCTTCCCCTGTTCAATCTTCTTAAACCTGAGGATGTAGATTTGCTTGCTTGTCTTTCGTGATCCGAAGGTGGAAGATGATTGAACACTAGAGTGCCCAGAAATTTGCACTCGCATGAAGTGGTACTTGTCTTGTGATGTCGGGAATGGGCTTATAGATGCCATTTGGAGATTAATGACGGAGGATGGGCTTAAAGATTCCATCTGAAGGAGTGTCGGTCGCATAAGAGATTACTTTGCGAGAGCTTGTATACCTGTTATTGAGGAGGACTTCACTGGGGAATGTTGGTCTCTGTCTTAGTAAAAGTAGAATTTTAGGAGCTTCAGTCGTCCGTTATTCTACTGGGGAATCATCTCTTAGTCGAAGAGGTGAAAATGAACTACTATCTGGTCGTGATCTAGGCTTCATAGTGATAAGACCGACTGCTATCTGTCCATGCTCCAGGCTTTACAGTGACTTACTGGGGAGATAAGATTAAACTTGCTATTCGGTCGTTATCCAGGCTTTGCAATTTCTCACTTCTTATCTGGTCGTACTCCAGGCTTCAGAAGGAATTAAGTTGTTATTCGGTCGCATCTGGGCTTCAACTTGAATTTAAGGCATACTAATATCTGGTCGATTCCGGGCTTCTTAGTAATTGTCCAGGTGAACTATTATTCAGTCGAATTCCGAGCTTCGCAGTACCTTATACTGTTATTTGGTCGTATCTCAGGCTTCAGTATTCTTTGCAACTATCTGGTCGTAACCCAGGCTTTACGGTGTCCTATACCATTATCTAGTCGAGTCCAGGCTTCACGGTATTTGGAGAAATCAAGATATTATCCGGTCGAATCCGGGCTTCATAACTTGCATTAAAGATATACCACTATCTGGTCGATTCTAGGTTTCGTAGTATTCTTTGCTGTTATCTGGTCGTAATTTAGGCTTCACAACATCTTATACCATTATCTGGTCGAGTCCAGGCTTCATGGTATCTTGTATTGCTATCTGGTCGATTTCCAGGCTTCACAATAACTTGCTGAGGGTTAAGCTGTTATCCGGTCGGTTTCCGGGCTTCACATCTTGTGTTTATGACATACCACTATCTGGTCGATTCCAGGCTTTATGGTGTCTTGTACTGCTATCTGGTCGATTTCCAGGCTTCACAGTAACTTGCATTGCTATCTGGTCGTTCTCCAGGCTTCACAATAACTTGTTGGGGATTCAACTATTTTCCGGTAGATTTTCGGGCTTCATAGCTTGAATTTAAAATAAACCACTATCTGGTCGATTCCAGGCTTCACAGTATTTTGGTACTGTTATCCGGTCGTTCTCTGGGCTTCACGGTATGATGTAGAAATCAAGATATTATTCGGTCGGATCCGGGCTTCATAGCTTAAATTGGAATAGAAATCTCAACATCGGTTTGACTGAACCAGGGAAACTTGTGAGAATTTGATTGTATCTTTCCCTGAAAGGTAATGAGTTAATCGTATGTAATGTCATGATGTATGACATGTATCGAGTAATGATGCTATCAAAATAAATGAGATTGTGTTGTATGATGCGTATGCACATGCCATGATGTATGGATATGCAATGTTCTCGTGATGTTTTCTAGCTGGGGAGAATAATTCCTGAACTGCTGTTGGAGAACATAAAGAGTTGAGTTCTTTGTTCTCACTGGGGATAACGACTGAAGATGATTTGAGAATAAATTGGTGAGAGAATAACTCGGCTGGAGAATAAACTGGCGAGAAAATGACTCGGTGGGGAAGAGAGATACTCTGCTAGAAGATCTGCTGATTTGGAGAAATAACCTCGGCTGGGGATGAATTACTGTTACTAGCGATAATGAACCCAGTAGGGGATTGAGTTTCTGCTTGTGGAAGAAATAAACTCTACTTGGGAAAATCTTCTAGTGCTAGTGATAGATAAACTCTGCTTGGGGAGAATTAACACCATTGTTTTTGGGTATTTCTTACTCTGCGGGGAGTGTATGCACTTTTAGTCATATTCTCCAGCTAGGTTTATCCCTGTACCTGGTGAATAGAGCAACTGTAAGGTTTGGACATTTCTTGTTTACCCCTGTTCCTGGAATTACGAGTAATTTTCTTTTGTTTCGTATGTAAATATTTATGAGCAACAATTATGTTCAAATGAATTGTATTGATTCTTGAAGTTAGCCTGTAATAGGCGTTTTGTACAAGAGGATGGCGTCCTAATAAGAGAACGCCGCTGAAAGAACGGAATTTATACAATTTATGTAAAAGAAAAAAATAACTATGTGAAACAATCCCACTGGGTTCCAACTCTGCTATTGCCTTTATATCTTCGAGCGTCTCATCACTTTGCTACTTGGTTGAAGGTAAATCAGATTGATTGGTGCCGTCCGAGCTTGATAGTCGATACCGAAGTGTGGTTGCAAGATGATCCAATGAGACATAGTCTTACGCTTTGATCCCTAATTTTTGCCTGGACCGTCCTTTCAGGTTTTCAGTCCACCGGGATACCCTTTTTTGCCTAAGCCGCCTTTTCAGGTTTTCGACTTGCCGGGTGTACAGATTTTTTCATTTTCATCCCTTACTTTTGCCCGAACCCTTTTGGTTCGCCGGGAAGCCCTTATTTTTTCCTAGGTCAGTCAACCTAGCGGGTCTTTGATTATGTGTAGTATTTTTTCACTATGTCTGCATTGACGGGGTGAGGAAGGTCGTCACCATCCATGGTGGTTAGAATCATAGCTCCTCCCGAGAAAATGTTCTTAACCACAAATGGCCCTTCGTACGTAGGGGTCCATTTTCCCCTGGGATCACCTTGTGGCAGTATGATGCGTTTGATCACCAGATCCCCGACTTGATACTCTTGTCGTCTGACTTTCTTGTTAAATTCCTTGATCATTCGCTTTTGGTACGTCTGACCATGACAAATAGCAGTAAGTCTTTTCTCGTCCATTAGATTCACCTGATCAAGCCGGGTCTGGACCCAATCGTCCTCGCTCAAACCTGCATCTTTCATAATCTGAAGAGAGGATATTGTTGTACCCCAAAATTTGCCCTCCCATAAATTCCTCAAGACTATAGGAGTTCCAAGGGGCAGGTAAAAGTCAAGAAGAAATTCAAAATCAAATCTCTTCAACAATGTGCAAGAATTAGGGTTTGAGTTTTCTTCAAGAACATGGTTTCTCCAAGACCTCAAATGAGCTCCATATGGTCTTATACATCCAAGACAACTCATTTTCAAGTTCATAAGGTGCTCAGCAATACAAGAGCATCACAAGACTCTTCAGGTCAACCATCTCCTAACCAGTAGACAGCTGAAATTAGGGTTTTGGTTCTTTCAAGGAATTTGGGGTTTTCAATGGTTCAATCAAGTCTCATAGGCCTATATATATTCTCAAGCACCTACATGCCAAGTTTCAAGACTCACCGTGCCAGTTTGCACAGTCAAAAGCTCCATTTGATCTACAGTCAACTACAAGGGCAAAATGGTCATTTTACAGTCAAAAGTCAGAATTCTTGGTCAACATCTTATTTTTGAGTCCACAATCATCATTTGATCAAGTCTTGATCATGATCCAACAAGAATAGCTCAAAAATCATCAAAATGCAAAAGTTACTATTTTTGGGCAACCGAAAAGTCAATTGTACTTTGACCAGGGCATAACTCTTTCATGGTTTATCAGAAAAATTCCATCTGATGCTCAAAATGAAGAGAATTGCATCCTCCACAATTGCATAGCTTGGGATTTTTATCATCATGCACCATTTGGAAGTTATGAATTTTTACATTATAGGTCAATTTCAAAAGTCAACAAAAGTACACTTTGAGTCAAAGGCCATAACATGAGATTGGTAAATCCAAATGACATGGGACCAAAATCATTGATTAGAGGACTTCAAGGGCTTTCCAAAATGTCCAAGAACATGGTCATATGATCAAAATTGAGCAAGTTATGCATTGGAGAAGTTGAGCAATTTTCATGAATTTGCAAAAGTCAACTTTACTCAAAACACCTTCTTTTTGCTAATGGGCCTCAAATCTCTTTTTGAAACTTCACCCATGACCTATGCACGACCCACCAAGTTAAATTGGATTTATTTTCTTAAATTTATTTATTAAATGGATTTTTAATACATATTAATTCATTTAATTAATTTAAATTATAAGAAAATAAAATATTTGATTCTTAAATCTATTTTTGAACCAAATGTGATCCAAATATGCTGACCAAGCAATACCAATTCGTGCACAAGCTAAAAGATACAAAAATATCCAATTTTGGCAACTTGTTCAATCATGAAAAATCAAGAATATTTGATTTGTCAATCATCATCAATATTCAATATTCAAAGTTAAAAGACCATTCAAGAGTATATATACTACATACACAAGTCAGGCAAAACCTAATTCACGACTGAAGGACTGCAGAAACGGCCTTACCAATTTCAAGAAACCTCAAGAAAAATCAAAACTTGTTCTTGCAATCTAGGCCGATTCAAGGTGCCTTGTCCATCCAAACACATTGCAGGAGGTAACAGGAGTGATTTGCAATCAAATTCAAGCACCAAAGCTCAAGGAATCACGAAATACCATCTCACGGTTTGCACTTCTAATTCAAAATCGTATCTCTTAATTCATATGCATTTGACATGTTTTTGTGATTGATTTGCGTTGCTAGAGATTATACAAAGCTAATGGAATGAATTAATTGAACTATAGTGCCCTAAATCGAGAGATGCCATGATCAAGTTTCTAGGGTTTTCAAGCTTTTAAATAGGGCTTTCCGAACCATGAAAAATTGGAACCAATGGGATGCATGGTTGAATTCGTGAGGCCAAGACGATTCCAACACATACCTCGCGAAATATTTCTTTTTGCTCTGTGTCTATTCGCTATTTTTCGTGCAGGAGATAGAAGAGGTTAAAAACCCCTGCTATCTGGTTCTATTTTGTGCAGAACCAAGGTTGAAGATGATGACGTGTTATCATCTGGTTCGCGTGTTTGAATCTTGGCGCCTTTTTTTTTTATAATTCCAGCATATTTATTTGTTTGCTAATATATTCATTATTATCTGATCCAATTACAAAAGAGGCATGGTGGTGTAGTGGCAGGGGCGAACGTCCAATGAGCGATGGGACCTGGGTTCGAATCCCAGGTCCCCCAAAACATTTATTCAATTTTTCTTCAGGTGATTCTATGTGACATTCAAAGGGGGATCCACCATACGCTTGCAAATATCAACACGCCAGATGGCCTTCAGGCCAGATCTGGTGGCCAGGAATGAGGGGACCATCATGTTCCCTAGTCAAAGGCGCCCACTGGATTGAAAAGGTCAACGAGGCTGAAGCATAATGGGCCTGGAAAATTGCTGAGCCAACCCCCTTTCTGGGCCCAGACCCCTTTTTTGGTTTGCTTTTTTTTTTCTATATTTCTTTTACTTGATTTATTCTATTATTTTTATTTAACCAATTAACTAATTAACTTCTTTTCTTTCATAATAAAAAAATCATAAAACAAAAAAATATAATATTTTTATTTATTAAAATTAATTTCATTAGTTTATTTTGTAAATAAATATTAACATAATTTGTTTAGTTTTAATTAGGCATAACATTAATATTTTTGTAATAAATTAAAATCAATGTAGAATTAGGTTTTTTAATATATTTAATCATCTTATTTTTATTTCCTTAAACATTCAAAAACCCAAAAAAATATCTTTTTTTTTATTTTATTAATTAATTAACTTAGGTTTAATTTCATTTAGTTCAAAATAATATAAAAATCTCTTTCTTTCCTAAAAAGGGGTCAAAACCCTAAAACTCTCCGATTCAATTTTTCTCACGCGTATTACTTTTTGATCCATATAATTGTATTTGCTCCGAGGATGTAATAGTTTTGGACTTAGGACTTTTTATCGCTTTTATTTATTTTTCGTAATTTACTTTTCAAGGGTTTGTTTTTGGCGATGTAAATACCTGACGCCTTGTAATAGCTTAGTTTTATTTTTCGCAACCATTAATTGCTAGATGTATGAATAATAGGCTATGCATGACAAGATCTATCCTAACTTAAAATCAACCGTAGCTCACCATAACATGTACAAAGATAACATAACTGAAAATTGACACATTTGCACATGCCACTCCTAGGGTACGCCTCACTTGGTTGCCTCGAACGTGGTCATTGAGTATAGGGAGTTTTAGAGGTCGCCCTCTTATCCAAAGATCATAAGTTGCCTCAAAACGGTTTCCTCGGATAAAATGATCTAGGACATTAGGATTACCGCTAAGGCGTCCTAACATTGCTTTAATGTCCACATGTCCCTTAATCGAATTGACCCGAAAACTCCAACGACGGTGCTACCTACTCCTCAATAGTGGGATGGCACTGTCTAAAGGACATTTACATAGTTTAATTCCTTTTGAGTAGGTAGAGGTTCTTAGGTACTTGCTCCTTCAAAACAAAACAAATTTTTCGCACTTACACTTTTTAAACAAGGTTTTCAAAACACTTTATACACTCTTGAGGACAGAAACAAGAGTTAAATCGAAGTTAAAAACAAAACTCTTTTCAAAACCCACAAATACAAGAAAAGCAAAAACTTTTTGAAAACACAGTGAGCAAGTACCTAAGAGCCCGTGGATAACCACGGATAGAAAGGGTGCTAACACCTTCCCTTTCTATAATCTACCTCCCGAACCCGAGAAACATCTCGAAAAGGAATTTTTCTGTGCTTTTGTCCTTTCCTTGTTGGATAAAATAAAAGACGGTGGCGACTCTTGCTCACCGCGACATTTTGCAAAAACAAACGCAAAACACGAACCAGCATTCCAAAACAGTCAGTTCTATTCCCACCGATTACAGAACTGGCGACTCTGCTGGGGATATCTTATAAGTGAGGTATACCTTAGGATTAGATCACTTATCTTTTCAATTGTATGCTTTGTATGCTTTAAATTTTGTAGGCTTGTATCGGAGTTCTATAGATCCTAACCCGGATCTGGGGGTACCCTTTTTTAGGTAAGTAGCAATAAACTGTGAGGGATCTGTCCGGCGTAGACCGACACGGATGAAGCAATAGCTACGTTGGTATGACACCTTGGTCTGTACCGATATCCCTTGTGTTGGAACGAGGAGAATATTGGTCTTCTGAGGAGTCGTTAAGAACCAACTGACCTTAGAACCTTAAATTGACCAACTTGGCCATAGAACAGTAGCAGTATGCTACACTCATTGAGACTAAACTCCTGCGATGATTCCGGCCGCAAGAAAAGGTTGCCAAACTGGAATTATGATCGATTGAGGGTAGTCAGTGATATTGAGATCCTCTAGAACCCGGTTACTATTTTTAGGACAGGTCTTAACCAACTGAAATTGAAAGAGGGTAGTACCTAAGCTTCATGCCAGCCTGAAATCTAAGGGCTCTTTTGTGTGACTTGTGTGCCTTCAAACTTGAACTACTTGCACATTCTTGTTATCTGACAGCATGAGTTCCTTGCAGGTTTTGTTTACAGTCCTTATCCAACAATTTGGATTTATTGCAGGGCTTACTTACATCACCTCACGCTTTCGCTTAAACGCATAGCATACACATCATAACATCATACCATAGCATTTCCTTAACCATTTCAAGGATCTCAAGGGTTTGTGATGCAGGTCAGGATGAACCAAATGTCTAGCAAGGGGCAAAGGGGATTTATTTTCCTCTAGCCAAGGTTGTTTGGAGATCAAAACATGATAACTGGAGTCAGGGGCTATGACCCACTCGATATGGTGAGCCTGACTCTTGAAGAAGGACTCTCAGCAACATGAAGTTCCTTCAATCAAGCTGCAAAATTCAAATTCTAACAAGTTTCTTTGTTTACCCCACGAGATCCTTGAAAACATTGCATACATATATCATACATATCATTGCATTATAGGTACCATTACAGGTCTCTTATCTTCTTCGCTGTTTATTTCAGCAATCATCATGTCTACCGAACCTTCCACTGAGCAAGCTATCAAGGCCCTCCAGGCCCAGAATGCCCAATTTCAAGAGTTGGTCATGAGCCTAGCTAAGGGTCGGCAGGACCTGAATACCCTGATTCTGAAAGAGAGGAAGAAGAAGAAGAAGAGGATTGTCCTGTTCAACACCAGACGCAGGTTTGGAAACGGGCTGCAAAATGAAGTTGATCTAACCACCTCATCTGGAGGGAAGGATAGCCCACAAGAAAGGAGGGTTCCTAGCCCTATAGTCTCCGACAACGAGACGGACTGTGATGAAGAACAGTATCCTCCTGCTGAGGATAAGTACAAACAGCTGGAAGACCGCTTGAGCGCTATGGAGATACAGAACGTGCTCGGGCTGGACTTTGGAGACCTAGGTCTATCCTCTGGGGTGGTGATTCCCCATAAGTTTAAGGCACCTGCCTTTGCCAAGTATGACGGAGCTTCCTGTCCAAAGTTGCACCTCCGGTCATATGTGAGGAGGATCCAACCTTACACCGCTGATAAGAATTTATGGATCCATTTCTTTCAAGACAGTCTTTCAGGGACTCAGCTTGAGTGGTTCTATCAGCTGGATGGAGCCAGTATCCGTAACTGGGAAGATTTGGCTACTGCATTCTATAAGTAGTATCAGTATAATTCCGACCTCGCTCCTACGCGTACCCAACTCCAGGGTATGTCAATAGGGGCGGGTGAAGGATTTAAAGAGTATGCTCAAAAATGGAGAGACCTTGCCGGAAGGGTGCAGCCACCTTTAACTGATCGTGAATTGGTCGATATGTTTCTGGGGACCCTATCTGGTCCATTCTTTAACCATTTAATTGGAAACTCTTCAGTCGGGTTTACAGACCTTATCTTGACTGGTGAGAGGATTGAAGCTGGTATCAAGGATGGGAAAATTCAAGAAGCTACACCTTCTGATGCTCAGAAAAAGCCTTACAGTGGGAAGAAAGAGTCCAATGCTGTGTACAGTCAAAAGAGCTGTCGTGACCAACACGTAGGGGCAGTCTTGATCTCTGGTTCTGCGTCACACCGACAACAGCAAAAGGGAAATCAACGAAGGTCGGACGAGCCTAAAAGACAGTTCACCAACATCGACATGCCATTGTCACAAGCATTGCAGCACATGTTGAAGATGAATCTGATTACGGTGATAAACCCTCCTCTAAATCCTAAGACTTCTTCTCCTAACTACAACCCAGATGCAAGGTGCACATATCATTCCAGTAGTCCGGGGCACGATACTGACGATTGTTGGGCGCTGAAATACAAGATTCAGAATATGATTGACGCTAAGGAGATCGAATTCGAGCCTCCTGAGACTCCCAATGTGATCACTGCTCCCTTGCCAAAACATGGCTAGGATTGAAAACACTTTTGTCATTTGAATTCTGAAGTTGTATTTTTCTTTGCTTATTCAAACAATTATCATGTCAAACTCTTTTATTTCATTAATGCATTACACGTGTCTGTTTTGAATTAATTGTTTTCACTATGCTTAAAATTGCTTCATATTTCCTTTTTGTGATGTTCAAACTATCGATTAATAAATTCTAAGCCTTTTGAGGGAGGATGACGAAAACGATACCACGATCTTTACAGTAAGCTTTTGAACAGACCCCGCTGACGAGGTACAGGCATTGTTTCAAATCCTAAACAGTGGAGTTATAAGGAAGATAATCCCTAGTCAACCCCTTTGAGCCAAAGAAGTTGGAGTTTTTCTTTTCACAAATTAAAACCCTTAATTATAACCTGGGGCAGGGTAGTTTTCTCAGTTGATCCGGGTGCGCAATGAATGGCATCAGAGGAGTCCTTCCAAAACAAAAGACAGTGATGGTTCCCTATAATCGTCAAGACAGGAAGTCGTTATCTTTCAAAAACAAAAGCCCAATAAGTCAAAACCTATGAAGGAGACTTACAAAACTGGGGCATCCCGCTGACTGTAAACACAAAAGAAACAGTTCAGGCAAAAAGACAGGGATAACGAAATCAAAGAGGGAAGGAATCCTGCAAACCCTCAACAACAACAAAATGACTGCCTGTTCAAAATAAATTGTCAGTATCCGAACCATCACTGGTATATCAGAGCAAAGACTCAAACAAGATCTAATGCACGATTAGCTGAGTTTAGGATCGAAGAACATCACGAAGAGCGGGTGGGTACAAATAAAATTTGAGCCTTTATCCTTTGTTTCTTAAACCGTGAACCAGGCCACGTTATAACCCTTAAAAGTCCTAGCTGAAGCATGGGTTAGTTCGAAAGCATACTGTTACAAAAGGTATCCTGACTCCTGTAGGGCTTGCTGTAAAATCCTGAGTTGACATCACATTTTACAAAAAATTCACTTGTTTTACTGAAAATGCATTTTCAAAAAACTTCAAGACAGACATAAGCTTTGCATTCTTAAAATAACATTGTTTGCATATGGCTATTTGTTCAAACAGCAGAGAAATTCGCACGACGAATATCTAGTGAACAAAAACCTTCTCAACAAAAAGAGTCACCTCAAGTGGAAAAAAAACACTTCCAATCAAGGGGCAGACATGATAATTTTCCATCATCTGGGGCAGTCAAGTCAAGATTCAAGGAATCTCTCAAGATGCCAAATAGCCAGGGGCAAATCTCCACCCGAGTCACTTGGGGCATTGGACATGAATTCCAGCAACGAATCTTGCATGATCAAACATCTTCTGGTGGTATGGCAACACAATACTACCGACAGTAACAACTCCCTGCACTCTGAGAACGTGGACATAGTCAAAAAATACTACACATAATCAAAGACCCGGTAGGTCGACTGGCCTAGGCAAAAATAAGGGCTTCCCGGCGAACCAAAAGGGTTCGGGAAAAAATAAGGGATGAAAATAAAAAAATCTGTACACCCGGCAAGTTGAAAACCTGAAAAGGCGGCTTGGGCAAAAAAGGGTATCCTGATGGACTGAAAACCCGAAAGGGTGGTCCAGGCAAAAGTTAGGGATCAAAAGCATACAACTATGTCCCGTCATCTCGTCACTTGCCTACCAGAAGAAGATTTGTCAATCGGCAGTTATCAAGCACCTCCACAGGCACCTTCTCCCACAGAAACAGGGGCAATAAGAATTGTCCGAACTGTACAAGCTGCTCTGTCCTCCAGGTACAAGGTAGATTCAGTTGAAGAGTATGACCAAGATACCTTCACTCCCCGCAGAGTAAGACAATAATGGTAGCTCTCCCCACTGAGACCTGCAATCATGGACGAATCAGCAATACTCTCCCCCAAGCAGAGTTGGCCTATCATCAACCCTAAAAAGGCTTGGTATTCCCAGAAGGTCTTAATATTCCCCAGTGGAGTATAAAGATATTCCCCAACGGAGTATAAGGATATTCCCCAGCAAGCATAGAGAGCATCCCCGACAGTTTTAATATTCCTCGACAGAGTATAAGAATGTTCCCGGGCGGAATACAAGATACCCTAGTGGAGCCATTTCCCAGCGCAGTCTAAAAAAGCTTCCCCGCTAGAGTTGAATCATCTTCCCCAATAGATTCTGGAAGCTTGTCCCCTGCAGAGTGCAAATGTATCTCCCCAGCCATATTCAGAAGGTTATCCCCACAAGAGTCTAACTGGGTTATCCTTAGCAAGTTGCAACTGAAAGATCATCCCCAACGAAGTTCTTTCTATCCCCAACGGAGTTCATCATCAAAATCCCCAACAGAGCTTATCAACGGAATCCCCAGCAGAGTTATCGTTAAAATCTCAGCAGAACATCTCTCCCCCATAGAGTATTTCCCCTCGGAGTAATCTCTTCATCAAGGTTATTCCCCAACGGAGTTCTTTTCTCTTGCAGGTTTATTCTCATCATCATCTTCGTTCTATCCCCAGCAAAAACGAAGAACTCAACTCTATTCTCCAGCAACTCCGGGATTTATTTTCCCCAGCTAAAACATCACATTTTCATACATCATGATACATGCATATACACATCATATCATACAATCTCATTTATGTTGAGAACACCATTGCTCGATCCATATCATGCATTGCATATGACTGACCTTTACCTTTCAGGAAAGATGTAGTTTTACCCGGACTCATCATCAGTCAACCCTACACAGGTTCCTTCCTTCCAAGATGTAGTTTTACCCGGATTGATCATCAGTCAACCCTACACAGGTTCCTTCCTTCCAAGATGCAGTTTTACCTGGACTCATCATCAGTCAACCCTACACAGCTTCCTTCCTTCCAAGATGCAGTTTTACCCTGACTCATCATCAGTCAACCCTACACAGGTTTCCTTCCTTCCAAGATGCAGTTTCACACTGACTCATCATCAGGCAACCCTACACAGGTTCCTTCTTTCAATTTACAAAATTACAATTCAACAACCACCATTGGATGGCATCTTTAAGCCCATCTCCAACAGCTTCCTATCACATCTCCAAATGGCATCTGTAAGCCCATTCCCGACATCACAATGTTGATACTACACCATCCGAGTGCAAATTTCTGGGCACTCTAGTGTTCAATTATCTTCCACCTTCTTATCACGAAAGGCTCGAAAGCCAACCCATATCCTAAAGTTTAAGAAAATTGAACAGGGGCAACTGTTGTACCCCAAAATTTTCCCTCCCATAAATTCCTCAATACTATAGGAGTTCCAAGGGGCAGGTAAAAATCAAGAAGAAATTCAAAATCAAATCTCTTCAACAATGTGCAAGAATTAGGGTTTGAGTTTTCTTCAAGAACATGGTTTCTCCAAGACCTCAAATGAGCTCCATATGGTCTTATACATCCAAGACAACTCATTTTCAAGTTCATAAGGTGCTCAGCAATACAAGAGCATCACAAGACTCTTCAGGTCAACCATCTCCTAAGTAGTAGACAGCTGAAATTAGGGTTTTGGTTCTTTCAAGGAATTTAGGGTTTTCAATGTTTCAATCAAGTCTCATAGGCCTATATATATTCTCAAGCACCTACATGCCAAGTTTCAAGACTCACAGTGCCAGTTTGCATAGTCAAAAGCTCCATTTGATCTACAGCCAACTGCAAGGGCAAAATGGTCATTTTGCAGTCAAAAGTCAGAATTCTTGGTTAACATCTTATTTTTGAGTTCACAATCATCATTTGATCAAGTCTTGATCATGATCCCACAAGAATAGCTCAAAAATCATCAAAATGCAAAAGTTACTATTTTTGGGCAGTAGAAAAGTCAACTATACTTTGACCAGGGCATAACTCTTTCATGGTTTATCAGAAAAATTCCATCCAATGCTCAAAATGAAGATAATTGCATCCTCCACAATTGCATAGCTTGGGATTTTTATCATTATTCACCATTTGGAAGTTATGAATTTTTACATTATAGGTCAATTTCAAAAGTAAACAAAAGTACACTTTGAGTCAAAGGCCATAACTTGAGATTGGTAAATCCAAATGACATGGGACCAAAAGCATTGATTAGAGGACTTCAAGGGCTTTCCAAAATGTCCAAGAACATGGTCATATGATCAAAATTGAGCAAGTTATGCATTGGAGAAGTTGGGCAATTTTCATGAATTTGCAAAAGTCAACTTTACTCAAAACACCTTCTTTTTGCTAATGGGCCTCAAATCTCTTTTTGAAACTTCACCCATGACCTATGCACGACCCACCAAGTTAAATTGGATTTATTTTCTTAAATTTATTGATTAAATGGATTTTTAATACATATTAATTCATTTAATTAATTTAAATTATAAGAAAATAAAAGATTTGATTCTTAAATCTATTTTTGAACCAAATGTGATCCAAATATGCTGACCAAGCAATACCAATTCGTGCACAAGCTAAAAGATACAAAAATATCCAATTTTGGCAACTTGTTCAATCATGAAAAATCAAGAATATTTGATTTGTCAATCATCATCAATATTCAATATTCAAAGTTAAAAGACCATTCAAGAGTATATATACTACATACACAAGCCAGGCAAAACCTAATTCACGACTGAAGGACTGCAGAAACGGCCTTACCAATTTCAAAAAACCTCAAGAAAAATCAAAACTTGTTCTTGCAATCTAGGCCAATTCAAGGTGCCTTGTCCATCCAAACACATTGCAGGAGGTACCAGGAGTGATTTGCAATCAAATTCAAGCACCAAAGCTCAAGGAATCACGAAATACCATCTCACGGTTTGCACTTCTAATTCAAAATCGTATCTCTTAATTCATATGCATTTGACATGTTTTTGTGATTGATTTGCGTTGCTAGAGATTATACAAAGCTAATGGAATGAATTAATTGAACCATAGTGCCCTAAATCGAGAGATGCCATGATCAAGTTTTTAGGGTTTTCAAGCTTTTAAATAGGGCTTTCCGAACCATGAAAAATTGGAACCAATGGGATGCATGGTTGAATTCGTGAGGCCAAGACGATTCCAACACATACCTCGCGAAATATTTCTTTTTGCTCTGTGTCTATTCGCTATTTTTTGTGCAGGAGATAGAAGAGGTTAAAAACCCCCGCTATCTGGTTCTATATTGTGCAGAACCAAGGTTGAAGATGATGACGTGTTGTCATCTGGTTCGCGTGTTTGAATCTTGGCGCCTTTTTTTTTATAATTCCAGCATATTTATTTGTTTGCTAATATATTCATTATTATCTGATCCAATTACAAAAGAGGCATGGTGGTGTAGTGGCAGGGGCGAACGTCCAATGAGCGATGGGACCTGGGTTCGAATCCCAGGTTCCCAAAAACATTTATTCAATTTTTCTTCAGGTGATTCTATGTGACATTCAAAGGGGGATCCACCATACGCTTGCAAATATCAACACGCCAGATGGCCTTCAGGCCAGATCTGGTGGCCAGGAATGAAGGGACCATCATGTTCCCTAGTCAAAGGCGCCCACTAGATTGAAAAGGTCAACGAGGCTGAAGCATAATGGGCCTGGAAAATTGCTGAGCCAACCCCCTTTCTGGGCCCAGACCCCTTTTTTGGTTTGCTTTTTTTTTTCTATATTTCTTTTACTTGATTTATTCTATTATTTTTATTTAACCAATTAACTAATTAACTTCTTTTCTTTCATAATAAAAAAATCATAAAACAAAAAAATATAATATTTTTATTTATTAAAATTAATTTCATTAGTTTATTTTGTAAATAAATATTAACATAATTTGTTTAGTTTTAATTAGGCATAACATTAATATTTTTGTAATAAATTAAAATCAATGTAGAATTAGGTTTTTTAATATATTTAATCATCTTATTTTTATTTCCTTAAACATTCAAAAACCCAAAAAAATATCTTTTTTTTATTTTATTAATTAATTAACTTAGGTTTAATTTCATTTAGTTCAAAATAATATAAAAATCTCTTTCTTTCCTAAAAAGGGGTCAAAACCCTAAAACTCTCTGATTCAATTTTTCTCACGCGTATTACTTTTTGATCCATATAATTGTATTTGCTCCGAGGATGTAATAGTTTTGGACTTAGGACTTTTTATCTCTTTTATTTATTTTTCGCAATTTACTTTTCAAGGGTTTGTTTTTGGCGATGTAAATACCCGACGCCTTGTAATAGCTTAGTTTTATTTTCCGCAACCATTAAATGCTAGATGTATGAATAATAGGCTATGCATGACAAGATCTATCCTAACTTAAAATCAACCGTAGCTCACCATAACATGTACAAAGATAACATAACTAAAAATTGACACATTTGCACATGCCACTCCTAGGGTACGCCTCACTTGGTGGCCTCGAACGTGGTCATTGAGTATAGGGAGTTTTAGAGGTCGCCCTCTTGTCGAAAGATCATAAGTTGCCTCGAAATGGTTGCCTCGGATAAAATGATCTAGGACATTAGGGTTACCGCTAAGGCGTCCTAACATTGCTTTAATGACCACATGTCCTTTAATCGAATTGACCCGAAAACTCCAACGACAGTGCTACCTACTCCTCAATAGTGGGATGGCACTGTCTAAAGGATATTTACACAGTTTAATTCCTTTTGAGTAGGTAGAGGTTCTTAGGTACTTGCTCCTTCAAAACAAAACAAATTTTTCGCACTTACACTTTTTAAACAAAGTTTTCAAAACACTTCATACACTCTTGAGGACAGAAACAAGAGTTAAATCGAAGTTAAAAACAAAACTCTTTTCAAAACCCACAAATACAAGAAAAGCAAAAACATTTTGAAAACACAGTGAGCAAGTACCTAAGAGCCCGTGGATAACCACGGATAGAAAGGGTGCTAACACCTTCCCTTTCTATAATCTACCTCCCGAACCCGAGAAACATCTCGAAAAGGAATTTTGTTGTGCTTTTGTCCTTTCCTTGTTGGATAAAATAAAAGACGGTGGCAACTCTTGCTCACCGCGACATTTTGTGAAAACAAACGCAAAACGCGAACCAGCATTCCAAAACAGTCAGTATTATTCCCACCGATTACAGGTATCTAGACCTCAATTGGTAGGACTGCTTCCATCCCATACACTAGAGAGTAGGGTGTTGCCCCTGTTGATGTCCGTGCTGAGGTACGGTACCCATGAAGAGCGAATGGTAACATCTCGTGCCAGTCTTTGTATGTCATTGTCATCTTCTGCACAATCTTCTTGATATTCTTATTTGTCGCTTCAACAGCCCCATTCATCTTTGGCTGGTAAGGAGAAGAGTTGTGATGCTGCAGCTTGAACTGTTTGCAAAGCTCGGTGATCATTTTATTGTTGAGATTTGTACCGTTGTCAGTGATGATCCTCTCTAGTGCACCATATCGACATATCAAATTGTGTCGGATGAACCGCACCACGACGTTCTTGGTTACTGTAGCAAAGGAAGCTGCCTCAACCCACTTTATAAAGTAATCAATAGCTACCAGAATGAAACGATGCCCGTTGGATGAAGTACGTATGATCTCGCCAATCATGTCGATGCCCCACATTGCAAAAGGCCAAGGTGCCGTTAAAACATTCAGAGGAACCGGAGGTACATGCACCTTATCAGCATAGACTTGGCACTTATGACAGGTTCGAGAATGTTGATAATAATCGGCTTCTATAGTAGACCAATAATATCCCGCCCGTAGGATTTTCTTCACCATGGTATGTCCATTGGAATGAGTTCCAAAAGTACCTTCATGTAAGTCTGCCATAATCCTTTTTGCCTCGTTCTTATCCACACATCGCAGTAAGGTTAAATAATGATTACGTTTATAAAGAATTCCATTACTGATGAAGAACTTCGCAACAAATTTCCTCAGAAACTTCTTATCATTAAAAGATGCACCCTCGGGGTACTCTTGAGTCTCAAGATACCTCTTTATCTCGTGAAACCAGGGTTTATCTGCTACCTCTTCCGTCTCAATGTCACAGAAATGTGCGGGTTCGTCCAACCTCTCGATGGTAATCTGGGGAGCTTCATTGTCCCACCTGACTTTAAACATAGAAGACATGGTAGCTAGCGCGTCCGCTAACTTATTCTCCTCTCTCGGGAAGTGTTCAAACGTTATCTCCTCGAAGTGTGGGAGCAATGTCAGTACGTATTCTTTGTAAGGAATAAGGTTTGGGTTCTTCGCATCCCACTCGCCTTTGATCTGACTGATCACTAGAGCGGAATCTCTGAATACACTTAAGAACTTAATCCTTAGGTCAATAGCTGCTCGCAGGCCCATGATGCATGCTTCATACTCCGCCATATTGTTAGTGCAGTTAAAACATAATCGGGCGGTGAATGGAGTATGACAGCCCTCAGGAGATATAATCACAGCACCGATTCCATTACCCAACGCGTTAGAGGCTCCATCAAAATACATAAACCATCGGGATCCTTCCTTAGGTCCTTCATTCGGTCCAGGTTCTTCACAGTCAGTCACCAACATGATGTTCTCATCCGGAAACTCGAAATTCATGGATTGGTAGTCATCCACGGCCTGATGCGCCAAATGATTCTCCAGTACACTCCCCTTGATTGCTTTTTGAGTTGTGTATTGGATGTCATACTCAGTTAAGATCATCTGCCATCTTGCTATTCTTCCGGACAAGGCGGGCTTTTCGAAGATATACTTGATTGGGTCCATCTTTGATATCAATAAAGTGGTGTGAGTCAGCATATACTGTCTCAGCCGGCGAGCAGCCCATGCCAAAGCGCAGCAAGTTTTCTCGAGCAGTGAGTATCGGGTCTCACAGTCGGTAAACTTTTTGCTAAGGTAGTAAATAGCATGCTCTTTTCGGCCAAACTCGTCATGCTTCCCAAGCACGCACCCCATTGAAGTATCCAATACTGTTAAGTATAAGATCAAAGGTCTCCCTTCAACTGGAGGCATTAGAATTGGTGGCTCTTGGAGGTATTCTTTGATTCATTCGAAAGCGGTCTGACATTCATCATTCCATTTTACCACTCGATCTTTCTTCAGAAGCTTGAAGATTGGCTCACAAGTAGCTGTCAAATGTGAAATGAATTGGGCGATGTAGTTCAGACGTCCCAAAAAGCCTCTAACTTCTTTTTCTATGTGGGGTGCTGGCATCTCTTGTATAGCTTTCACCTTTGCAGGATCCACCTGAATACCTTTATCACTGACGATGAAACCTAGCAGCTTACCAGACCTTACCCCGAAAGTACACTTGTTCGGGTTTAACCTCAGCTTGTACGTCTTCAACCTGTCGAACAGTTTCTGGAGGTGGTCAAGGTGTTCTTCCTCATTCTGGGACCTTGAAATCATGTCATCAACGTAAACCTAAATCTCATGGTGAATCATGTCGTGGAACAAAGCGACCATGGCGCGCTGATAAGTTACCCCAACATTCTTCAACCTGAAAGGCATTACCTTGTAACAGAAGGTGTCCCACTGTGTAACGAAAGTTGTCTTCTCCATGTCCACGGGAGCCATCTTAATCTGATTGTAACCAGAAAAACCATCCATAAAGGAGAAGATCTTATGTTGCACGGTGTTGTCGACCAGAACATTGATGAGGGGAAGTGGGAAGTCATCTTTGGGGCTTTCCCTGTTCAGATATCTATAGTCTACACACATCCATACCTTACCATCCTTTATGGGCACTGGAACAACATTGGAGACCCACTGCGGGTAAGAAGTGACAGCTAGAAATCCCGCATCGAACTGTTTCATGACTTCAGCTTTAATTTTCTCATACATCTCGGGGCGCATACGGAGAACCTTCTGCTTTACCGGAGGATATTCTTCTTTAGTTGGAAAGCGGTGAAGCACAATGTCGGTGTCCAAACCAGGCATGTCTTCATAGGACCAGGCGAAGATCTCCACATAGTCACATAGCATATGTATCAACCGTTGCTTAACACTAGACTCCAGGTTTGCACCTATCTTGACCTCTTTCTTGTCTTCCTCTGTATCCAAATTCACTGATTCCACTGGCTTTTCATGAGGTTGTATGGCCCTCTCTTCCTGTAATAACAGTCTAGCAAGTTCCCCAGGCACTTCACAATCATCCTCACCTTCGTCCTCGGCTTGGTTGATCGGATTCTCGAAGTCATAACTGGCAGTAGCAGAGTTATTATCAATGGGATCAAAAGTGGATGTGGATATGCATTATGATATGTGAGTGTGTGTAAGACAATAGCTGTTTTGATAAAGTGCGAGATAGAAAAGAAAAACAAGGAGCGTAAAATTTGTAATGCAAGAAAACGTCCAATTTTTTATTGATGATATATGAAAATGACAAATAATAAGCCCTCACAAACAAATCCAAGGTGCCTCGGGCAAGGCACCAGGCCGTAAAGTTTTAAACTGTTTATTACAAATCTCAAAATAAAAGTCTATTACTGTGTAATAAAAGAAACGGGCATGAAGTCCTTCGCCGTCCAGTTGTTCAATCCACCATTGGTAGTCGGGTAGATCCAGCTGTCGATATCTGACTCTTCTTCATCATCCTCAATTGCATTCACTCCCTGATTACTGATGTGCAGAGGAGGTCTTTCAATCTGCACGCGCCGAATAACCCTTTGATCCTTTACAGTAAAGCCTAAACCAAACTTGTCAATTTTGTGTGTGAAATCAGGGAGCTGGCCCCAATTTGCACACCCACATTTTTCAATTGCAGCCCTGGCATCCTTGAGGGAAGTCATCTTCATCAGAGGTTTGTCAATAGCAACTTCAGTCGACGCTAGAGTCTGGGGAACCTCTTCAAAGTTCTGACACTGGGTTTCGATGAACTTCTCATCCATCTCCACATAGCGAAAGGAATTAAGATGACTCACCATATACTCCTCTTTACCTCGTACCGTGACGATCTTCCCCTTCACTAGATATTTCAACATCTGATGGAGCGTAGAAGTCACTGCCCCAGCCTTATGAATCCAAGGGAGACCCAGAAAGCAAGAATATGATAGTCGGATATCCATCACATAGAAAGTAGATGCAAAAGTCTGAGAGCCAACTTTAACAGGGACGTCCACCTCCCCGTGCACCATCCTTTTTTACTCGTCGAAAGCCCTGACCACAATATTACTCGGCTTCAGAATCAAACCTTCACAGTCCAGACGGTCTAATGCTTTATTTGGAAAAACATTCAAAGACGACCCGATATCCACCAATACATGGGCCATAGTAGTGCCCCTGCACTCGATCGAGACGTGCATAGCATCATTGTGATTTCTCCCCTTAGCAGGTCAGATCTGCGTATGAGAAACCCAACCCATTATCGGCAGTCAAGCTAGCTACGCAATCTTTGAATTGATCAGCTAGAGTTTCTTGTGGCACATGCGCAGTTTTGAGGAAAGCAATTAAAGCCTTTGCATGGGCTTCAGAACACAATAATAAGGACAACATGGAGATTTTTGATGGGGTCTACCCCAGTTGCTCGACCACGTTGTAGTCACTATTTTTGATAATCTTCAGAATCTCCTCTATCTCCTGCTTAGAGGTTTCTACAATGATCTTCTTAGGTGCCTTCGTCCGGGCAGGCTCACCTGTTATTTCTTTGCCCCGAGTGCCAGATGGCTCGGTGACAGGGGTGATAACTGGGATAGGAACTGGGACAGTAGCTGATGTACTACTAGATGGAATAACAACAGGTTTGTGAACAGTCGGAGGGGAAATCTTAGGAGAGAAGAGTCTTCCACTTCTGGTGACCTTGCTAGCCCCGACAATATTTCTAATATCAGTATCAACTTCCTCATTCTTCAAGTCTTGTTTAATTCCATGGTAATACACATCTGCACCATAGTGCCAAGGGACAGCCTTATCCGAAGTGTATGGGATAGGACCAGGGACAGTAATTATTAACGGAGCAACTCTTGGGGCGGATGTAATCCTAACAGGCTTTCTCGAGGAAGCCTTGGAAGGATTGGCGGATATGGTTATGATGGCAACTTCTTCAACTGGAACTAACGGAATCATAGTCTTCTCGAACAAGATTTCTTTGTTATCCATCAGGGGTTGAACACCTGATTTCAATAAGTGGCAACCAGCAGGCAAAATTAAACACAAGTGGCAACCTTCGCCACAGCCCGGAAATAAACTGGCCAACAAGAGATTCTTATTAACTGTCATCAAAGGAGTAGAAATTTCTTCCACGGAGGTCACAAATAAATCATCGTCCACAGCATTCACTCCATGACCATGTTTGGGCATGGGAGCAGTTATGACATTGGGCTTCTCTGGAGCGTCAAATTCAATCTCTTTGGCTTTGATCAAGTCTTGCACTTTTTTCTTCAAAGACCAACAGTTATTTGTATCATGACCTGGGCTATCGGAGTGATAGGCACAGCGGGCGTTCGGGTTATATAGCGGAGATGTGGTGCTGGGATTCTTCGGGGCTTCCCTCAGAGTTACCAGGTTAGTCTTCAATAACTATGGTAGAATTTGAGACAAGGTCATATTAAGCCGATTGTATTGTCTCTGTGGTCTCTCCATCCTTTGTTGATTGTTGCATTATGGAGCAACTGTAGGTCTTGATATTACCACCGCATTTACTGCTTGACGGTGTTCAGGTCTGCTTTAGCCCCTCGGGCCGTAGATTGCAATAGCTTCTTTCTTACCGGTGAAAGGCTTCTTTTCTGCACTTGATGAAGTACCTTTTTGTATCTTACCACTTCGGATACCAGCTTATATTCTATCCCCAGTCAAAATCAATTCAGTAAACCCAGATGACGAACTGCCAATCAGATGATTGAAAAACATACCAGATAGCGTCCCCAGAAACATGTCTACCAACTCCCTATCAGACAAAGGGGGTTGGACTCTTCCAGCCAAATCTCTCCACTTCTGAGCATAGTCCTTAAAACCTTCACTTGCACCCATGGACATACCCTGAAGCTGAGTACGAGTGGGAGCAAGGTCGGCGTTATACTGATACTACCTGTAGAAAGTAACAGCAAGGTCCTCCCAATTTCGGACATTAGCTCCTTCCAATTGATAAAACCATTCAAGTTGAGTCCCTGACATACTATCCTGAAAGAAGTGCACCCAAAAATTTCTATCAGCAGTGTAAGATTGGATTTTTCTGACGTACGAGCGGAGATGGAGTTTCGGATAGGATGCTCCATCGTACTTGGAAAAAACTGGAGCTTTGAACTTATGAGGGATCACAACCCCAGATGCCAGTCCCAGTTCTTCAAAATCCAAACCAGGGATCTTTTGATACTCTATAGCACTCAGACGGTCTTCAAGTTGCTTGTACATATCCTCAACAGGAGGATATTGTTCCTCATCATAATCTGTATCATTATCAGAAACTGCAGGATTGGGGCCCTTTTCTTCTTCTTGGTCCTCCCCTCCTTTGGATGAAAAGGATAGATCAGCTTGCTGTTTCAGACTATCCCCAAACCTTTTGCCCATACTCAGAGGAACTACCTTCTTCTTCTTCTTCTTCTTCTTCTCTTTCTCTTTCAGGATGAGAGCTTTCAAGTCCTCTTGCCCTTTAGCCAAGCTTAAGAACATCTCTTGGAACTGGGAATTTTGTGCCTGAAGATCTTTGATAGCTTGATCAGAATACATAACTGCTGAAATAAACAGCAAAGAAAATGAGAAACCTGTGATGGTAGTTGTAATGGCGTGCATGATAATGGGATGTGTATGTAATGATTTCAAAGACTTTGGGAGATTTAAATTTTCAAAACAAAAATAAAACAAACTTTATTAGATTAACTTGTAAAAATGTTTAATAATGCCTTTGAGGCGTTACAAAGAAATAAGCGGAAAATAAATCTAAACTAGAAAAAAAAGAAAAATCAGAAATCCCATGGACGCTTCCCCTTCGTGCTGACGTAGTCATTGATCGTTCTTTCATTCTCGAGTTGCCTGGTGAGCTTCAAGATCTTCCTTTCTTGCTCATGGTACTTCTCCTGGTAGGTATCCCTCTCCTCTTTCAACTGAATCCAGGATCTCTTCAATGCCCCAAGATCAGTGGGCATGTAGGGATAAAGGAACGCCCTCTTTATTGGTCGGCTCCACAATTACTAGCAACACAGCTTCATAAGGCATCCCAAGCTTCTGAGCACGAGCTCGGACCCACTGGAGATAAGGTTGCATAGGGAGAGAAGTCCTTGGTCCTAGCTCTTGAGGGTCAGATCTGTTCACCATTCCCTAAGCTCGTATAGACCTTTGGCGATGCTCGTCAACGTCTTCCTTGTAGTCAAAGGCAATATCTGTAAGAAGTAGCTCATGAGGACCGTCTCTCCGAGCCCGACCGAATTATCACAAAGCCAAACAGGGACTGTAGGTTATACCCTCTTTGATTCCGAGCAATGGGACATTATCCTGTAAGACCATCCTACACCTTCCTCATTCTTCAACACGGACTTGGGGAGGTGCGAAATGAACCACCTCGCCAGCAGCGGCATGCAACACATGAGAGTCCCTTTTCTTCGCACAGTACGAGTATAGAGGGCGTGCAAGATATCACCTAGAAGAGTAGGCACAGGATTGCGAGACAGGAAGATCTTAACCGCATTCACATCTATGAAGGAATATGGATTCAGGAAAAGAACCAAACCGTAGATAAGGAGAGCCAAGATATCTTCGAAAGCCTGAAAGTCCAAATTGTCCCAGAATAACTGAGCTTTATCCATCAGAAACTTGGCTAAGAAACCTTCAACCCTGCTTCACGTCTCCTAATTAGATACTACATCATCCCGTTTCAGATGCAGAGCTGAAGCAATTTCTTCTTCTCTAGGATTCTCTTCCAAACCTGTGAAGGGCATCTGCTCAAGGATGGATATGCCTAATAAGTGAGAAAACTCTTCCAAAGTGGGAACTAGCTGATAATCTGGGAAAGTGAAGCAATGATGCACAGGATCGAAGAATTGGAAAAGCACACTCATCATCTGCTCATCAAACTTTGAGGTAACCAAGCTAAGAAGTTAACCATGTCTCTTAATGAATGAAGAAGTATTAGAAACTCTCGAGGCTAAATCATTGAGTTGAGCAGGTATTTGCACAAAGTTAACTCGAATGGTGTTTCTGTGCACAGAAGCCATAATCTGCAAAACAGAACAAAGATAAATCCCTTTGGTCTTTGAAATGGTTAGTATAATGAAGTATGCATGCTATGTTATGATGCATGATTTCATGATAAAACACACAACAGGTATAGCAGGTAACAGACATGGTAAAGGCAAACAAGTCACACAAGATCCCTTAAGTTTCAGGCTTGCATGGGGTCTAGGTACTACCCTCTTGAAGTTCAGTTGGTTTCAACTTGTCCTAGCAATAGTAACCGGGTTCTAGAGGTTCTCAATATCACTGGCCATCCTCCATCAGTCATGGTTTCAGCTCACGCAATCTTTTCTTGCAGCCGGAACTATTTCGAGAGTATGGTCTCAATGAGTGTAGTATCGAGTATCAACCAGTTCCCAGCTTTACACCGAGATCGGCTATCTCGCTACTTCCTACTGGCCAAGTTAGTCGATTATGGGTTCTAAGGTCAGTTGATGCTTAACGACACACATAGCAGCCCCGTATTCTCCTCGTTCCTCCATAAGGGATACCGGTACTAACCAATGTGCCACATAAATGTAGCTACTGCTTCAACCGTATCGGTCTACGTCATACAGTTCCCTCACAGTTTATTGCTACTTACCTAAAAGGTGTCCCCAGATCCGGGTTAGGATCTATAGTAACTCTCGATACAAGACCCTTAAAAGTAAATCAACCAAAACAAACAAGAGAAGCAATTCATGATGAACCAATCCTAAGGTATACCACACTTATTTAATTCCCCAGCAGAGTCTCCAGTTTTGTGATACGGTGGCAGAACCGGACTGTTTTAGGAAAATGTTGGTTTGCGTTTTGAGTTTATGTTCGCAAAATGTCGCGGTAAGCAAGAGTCGCCACCGACTTTTATTTTATCCAACTGGAAAGGAAAAAAGCACATAAAAATTCCTTTTTTGAGATTTTGAGTACGGGGGGTAGATTATAGAAAGGGAAGGTATTAGCATTCATTCTATCCGTGGTTTTCCATGGGCTCTTAGGTACTTGCTCATCATTTTGAAAATTGCTTGTGAAAAGTTTTTGTTTTACTTCATTTTAACCCTTTCTTCTGTCTTCAAGAGTGTTACGAAGTGTTTTTGAAAACTTTGTTTGAAAAGTGTAAGTGTGAAGAGTTTGATCTTTTGAGAAAGTACCTACTAGCATCTACTTACTCGAAAAAGAAAATGTTTCTGTTCCTATTTCCTTTAGACAGCGCTATCCCACTATTAGTGAGTAGGTAGCACCGTCGTTGGAGTTGTAAGGGTCAATTCGAAAGGGACGTACAATCACTAAAGCAATGTTAGGACGTCTTAGTGATAACCCTAATGTCTTAAAATCGTATTTGAGGAAACATTTCCGAGGCAACATTTCTGAGGCAACATTTCCGAGGCGGACGACCCCTGCGGTCCCTTGTCACAAGCTATCATGGAGGCGCCCATTCCCCCGGGCATGGAGAATCCTCCCCACTTAAAAGAATATGACAGCGTCGTTGACCCTGCCGACCATATAGACGGGTTCGAGGCCATGCTGCACTACCACAACATCGGGGGACCAATAAAATGTCGGTTGTTCCCCACAACCCTGAGGAAAGCAACTATGGACTGGTACAGGGGTCTCGCCCCGGGGTCAATTACCTCGTGGCGAAACTTGAAGAACCAATTCATCAGCTCGTTCACTGCGTCGCAACGACATCCGAAGACCGAAGCGGCACTCGAGGCCATCGTCTAGAAGCACGATGAGACCTTGAGGGAATTCATCAACCGCTTCAACCGGGAAGCCATCCAGGTCCCTTGCACGGACCATATGAAGAGATACCTGTTGGAGAGGGGGCTCCTCCCCGACACCGAATTCAAAAAAGCCGTAGGCATCGAACCACCCCGAACGTTTGACGCCCTCCTTGAGAAGGCCAGAGCCTATATGGACTACGAGGAGAGAGAAGCGGCCAACAGAGCCCGAGACCCTAGGAATCGCGGATCCAGCAGCAATCCACGATAAGATACCGCCCCTCCTCGATGAACCGGGGAAAAAAGAAAGGACGATAAACCCCGGGACGCCCGGGAGTAGAGGGGGCCCTCGAGACGGTTCACAGAATACACTCCGCTCACGGATTCCCGCGAGCGTATCTTAGCGGAGTGCGCAAGCACATACTTTAAAGATGGCAGCGTCAAGCGTCCCCGACCAGCTCCTGCCAAACTCATGGTGGACCGGAGCAAATACTGTCAGTATCACCGGAGCCACGGGCATCTGACCGAAGACTGCGTCCACCTCAAGGACACCATCGAGACCCTCATAAAAGAGTGGAGGCTCGCGCAGTACCAGCGAAATGACGCTCCTCGTTGTTATGCCCGTGAGACGAGGGAAGCAGAAGAGGATGCCCGGCCATCTGACGAGTCGATTCCCATCCAAACTGCGTTCTCCGTCACAAGACCCGAGGACTTCTACATCCCCGATCACATGTAAGAACCACTGTCAACGCACAGTAGGTGGGAACACTTCCCCTCCACCATGGTCATCAATGGTGGAGGGTTCAACGATCTGACCATAAATTCAGCTAAGAGGAAGCTGGACGAATTGGTCGACACAACCCCCCCTCAAACGGTGACCTTTGAAAAAGTGAGGGGCAGGTCGGAGCCAATAACTTTCTATCTCGAGGAGCTCCTGGGTGGGTCCCCCAATTCGGTCATCCCTCTGCTGATAAGAGCGAGAATGGCCAACTTTGACGTACATCGTGTCCTTGTCGATGAAGGAAGTTTCATCGACGTGATGTACAGCCAATTGTTCTGAACCCTGCAGCTCGACGACTCTCACCTCTCGCCTTACATGGAGTTGGACCTGCAGGGCTTCAATGGCTCAACTTCCAAGCCTTGGGGATACGTCGAGCTCATGGTCACATTGGCAAGGATACGACAACGAGACAAATCAAGGTGCGCTTCCTCGTCATTGATTGTCATTCCCTCTACAACTGCATTCTGGGAAGGCCGACAATGGCGGAGCTGACCGCAGTACCCTCCATCGTTCATCTAAAAATGAAGTTTTACACCAAGAGGGCACATGTCGCCACCATCCAAGGGGACCTAGCAGCTGCCCGAAGGTGTTTTAACGCGGTATCTAAGGGACGTGAATGGTCGACACTAGCACAAGGCCCGCCAAAAGAGCTGCAACAACACGACCAGAACCTGAGAGATCAGAGCCCGTCAAAGAGGAATAGCAGAGAGCCCCTCCAGAGATCGACTCAATATCCTTGGGCACCCATTTTGACCAGGATGAGCCTCCCAGTGGCGAGCAAGTCCCCCTTCAACCAATTTCGGACGGGGACTTCGAACTCGTTCCCCTCGGCCAAGACCCAAGCAGAGGAGTGAAGATTGGCACAGGACTCCCTGACTTGGCGAGGAAGCAAATCAAAGCTTGCTTGCGCGAGAACGCATGCCTATTCGCGTGGAGCACTGCGGAGATGCCTGGACTCAACCCTGAGGTCGCATGTCACCAACTCGCCACCAATCCAACCGCTAGGGTAATAATACAACATAGACGTAGGCAGTCTCCGGAGAAAACGGAGGCTGCTGAAAAAACAGTAAAAGACCTCCTAGAGACAAATTTTATTTCTGAAGCCCGGTATTCAACCTGGCTGTCAAATGTTGTACTTGTCAAGAAAAATAATGGAAAATGGCGAATGTGCGTTGATTATACCGATCTCAACCGGGCATGCCCGAAAGATGCATTTTTCCCTTACCTAATATTGATATGTTAGTCGAGAACTCAGTCGGTTATAAAATACTATCGTTTATGGATGCCTATTCGGGCTATAACCAAATCCCAATGGCAATAAGCGACAAGTATTGCACCGCTTTCATGACCAGCTCGGGCAACTATTACTACAACGTAATACCCTTTGGTCTGAAAAATGCAGGAGCAACGTATCAACGGATGATGAACAAAGTTTTCTGCAACCAAATCAGGGATATGCTCGAGGTATACATGGATGACATGATCGTCAAGTCCCGAGCAGACACCGACCACGCCGCTCATCTCAGGGAAGTCTTTGCTCAAGAGAGGCAATGCAAAATGAGATTTAACCCCGAGAAGTGCATGTTCGGGGTCAAGGCGGGCAAATTCCTCGGCTTCTACTTGACAGAACGAGGAATCGAAGCCAACCCCGACAAATGTCAGGCTTTCTCCGACCTCCCCACACCTACATCGAAGAAATCCATACAAGTCCTGAATGGCATGCTCACCTTGTTATCCCGTTTCGTTGCAAAATCCGCTCAACACGCCCTCCCTTTCTTCAAGCTTCTTCGCAAGGAAGCGGCCTTCGAATGGACCAAAGAATGCGAGCAGGCGCTGCTCCATCTTAAACAAAGTTTATCTCAACTACCCGTGTTATCATGACCAGACGAAGGGGAACCTTTGTTCCTGTACCTGGCTGTCTCGGTCGAAGCCATTAGTGCAACCCTCATTCGCGAGACGCCCGACGGGCAAAAACCTGTCTATTTCATGAGCAAAGCGCTTCAAGGGCCTGAGGTTAGATACCAACAGATAGAGAAGGTAGCTCTGGCCCTCGTCAATGCAACGAGAAGGCTCAGACACTATTTCCTCGCGCATATGATCATAGTACGAACATATCAGCCTGTGAAACAGCTTCTGGGTCGCCCAGACATGGCGGGTCAAATGCTGAAGTGGTCCTTGGAACTCTATGAGTTCGACATCCAGTACGAGAGCAGGAAATCCCTAAAGGCACAAGCTTTGGCCGATTTCATCACGGAGATGACCGCTCACAACCCCCCCCCCCCCCCCCCTCCGCAGGAAAAGAGCACAAATGGACCATCTTCGTCGACGGAGCATCCAGCTCATCCGGGAGCGATGTCGGGATCCT
Source organism: Vicia faba (assembly GCA_948472305.1). Taxonomy (NCBI): domain Eukaryota; kingdom Viridiplantae; phylum Streptophyta; class Magnoliopsida; order Fabales; family Fabaceae; genus Vicia; species Vicia faba. The sequence continues at coordinate 191,741,433 of OX451736.1, read as the reverse complement.
CCTAGAGAACGAGGAAGGTGTGGTGGTCGAGCATTTGCTTACCCTCTCTTCTCCGACATCGAACAACCAAGCGGAATACAAGGCCCTGCTCACGGGACTAAGACTAGCCGAGGACCTAGGCGCCCGTGAGGTACAAATCTTCACCGACTCTCAACTCGTCGCGTCCCAAGTCCAAGGAGGATACCAGGCTAAAAACAACAGCCTCATCGAATACCTGAACTTAGTCAAAGAGTACATGAAAAAGTTCGACCGAGCAGAAATTTCGCACGTACCGCGTGAGCAAAACACAAGGGCCGATATACTTTCGAAGACCGTAAGCACGAGGAAGAAAGGCAGAAACAAATACGTCATACAAGAATCCCTATCTCGCCCGAGCATTGAAGAAACCTTGACTCCACCCGAGGTAAATGCTATCGGAGACAGCTCGTGTTGGATGACCCCTGTTGTACCCAAAAATTTCCCCTCTCATTTCATCAACACTTTCTCATAACAAGACTCTTGGAATTCAGGATCAAGCTAGGGTTTGCTCTGCTCAAGACCCCTCCTTGCATTGTTAACCCAAATTAGGGTTTGAGTTTGCACAAGGATTTTTTGACCTACAATACCCAAATTGACTTTCATGCTTCATGTTGGGTTCACAAGTTTGCCCATATCAAGTTTCAAGCCTTGATTCAAATCTTTGCCCAGTCAATTGGACAGTTGACCTAGAAATCAGCTGTATTAGGAAAAAATTCAACTGTGGCCAATTGACAGTCAAACCTCATGAAATTTGACCCACATCAACATTATGAACTCATATGAACCATTTGATCAAGTTTGGATCACAATTCCACAAGAAATTTGATCAGATCACCAAAAGGGGCAAAACATAAGCAATATCTGATATTTGTGAACAAAAGCTTACAAGGACTTTGTGAACAAATTCCATACTTCCCAACAAGCCTAAAACACGACCCTTTCATTACTCATACCTCCTGATACTCATAACCACTGTTTTTCTGCAAAATAGGGCAGGTTCTGCATTTTGCAAGCCGCAACAAATTTCCATCGTGCGTTTTGTCCCAAGATAGTTCCAACACCTTCCAATCAACTCACCTAAACTATCCCAAGCCCCCATTGCAAGCTGTAACACCTTTAACACACTTTGCCATTTTCATTTCAAAGCTTTGCAGGTTGAGTTCTACAGCACGATTCAAGGTGTTTCAAAGCAAGCCAAGTATTGGAGAAGCTTCCTTGGACCTCAGGCAAGCTCAACAGAAGCCCAAACACCATTGAAGGTTGCTACATTGTCCAACTCGAAGTCAACTGAAACAGGTATTTCATGGACTTCTATCTCCCTATCCAGGAATGGTTAGGCTTAGGTTTGTGAATGAAATATGTTGTACTCATAACCCTGAAGCCATACATATGCTCAGTTTTCATTTACATTAATCGTGCTGAGAGAATTTCACTCATGAACTTTCTGAAAAAACTAGGTTAAAAATTAGGGCCAGAGAAATTCTCTATGGTCTTTGAGAGTTAATCCAAGTTTTTTATATGGTTAGATTCGTTATTTGATGCTCTAAAAGTTTTATGTTTTGAGTTTTGTCAAAAGATCAAAGAATCAGGAGATACAGGTTGAGTTAGCTAGCGCGCATTTTTTTTTTCAAATTCTGTTGGACAGAGGAAGAAGATGAAGTAGCTGGGCTGGGCCTGGCTACTTCCTACTTTTGGCACCCCCCCATTTTCAGTTTCACACCCCCTGGCCCATTTTCTTATATTTTAATATTTTTGCATTTTTATTTTCTTTTATGACTTTGATATTTTATTTTCAAATACAAAAAATGATCCAAAAATATTTTTATAATTTTTTTTCATTTATTTGGTATTTATTTTATTTATTTCTACTATAAAAATGTTTAAATACTTTATGTTATTTTGTTTAAATCTAAAAAATAATGCAAAAAAAAATATGTTTATTTTCATTTTTATTTTTATACACATTTGAAAATATTTTCTTGAAACATACACATTTTTGTAAATAATTTATTTCAATTTTTTACACATTTAATATATTTGATGTATAAATATACTTATATATTTTATCTTATTAAATAATTAGGTCAAAAAATACAAAAATGTTACATTTTCATTTTTATTATTATTTTGGACCAAAAATGTCATTTTTACAATATACTTTTATTTTTTTATAAATTAGTATATTATTGCACATAATTAATAAATAATTTTACTTATTAAGAATTCGGGTTTCTTGCCCTAACTAGGAAAAATAATTAAAATTGATCTTCTTTATTTTACTTTTCACATTGAAAAATTACTTTTTACATACTAAAAACATTTTGGCATAATACATTTTATTTACATTTATTTATTGTATTTATTTCAATTATTGTACATTTAAATATTGTATCTTGTACATTCGATATGGTTGTAATAACTTAGAATTTATTTTCTTGTCAAATACTCCCAATTCAAAGTTGTACCCCCCTCCCTATATCATGTTGTAATAGTGTAGCATTTAAATTCCCGTACATTTAAAAGCTTTCAATTATGCCATGCTTAGACCTAGGGTTTGTATGCAAATAAAATCAACAATTAGTTTGACTTAATCCAAGATAACATGCATGAAAAACAAACACAATACACACTTGCACCCCTAGGGTTACAATCCATTTGTTGCCTTTAAAAAATGGGCCATGGTTGCATGTTGAGTACTTTGGCAAAACAAAAACAAACAAAAAGATCATAGTCTCTCGATGACGCTATCTGAGTTGCCTAAACAAAATGATCAAGTCCCTCAAGAAAAATTGCCAAAAATACTTGACACTATTGCTATCATGGTCTATACAATGACCCGCGCATGTCCCGTTAAATATCCTAACACAAGGTTGTTCACCAAATACAATGGTGAAACAACATTGTTAAAAGGGTTAAAAACATAAGAAAGATCTTTGAGCAAAATAGGGTAGACAACTCTTAGTTACTTGATCAAAGTTTGCAAAAAGCATCCTTGCTATCTTCAAAACACACTTCACAACACAATTTCAAAACCCTACTTTCAAACATTATAAACTTTTAAAAGACAAAAACACCTTTGTATACACTCAAACAAGAATCATTACAAAGGTTGCCACAACGATGGCCTCTTTTCAAAACATCTTTCAAAATCACATACAAAGCACCATTTCAAACAATTGAAAAGCACCATTTCAAACAATTGAAAAGCAATGCAAGTGATCTAAGCAAGTAACTAAGAGCCCATGGATAACCATGGATAGAAAGGGTGCTAATACTTTCCCTTTCTATAATGTACTCCCTGAACCCAAGAAAACATCTCAAAGGTCTTTCCTGTGCTTTTTGACCTTTCCTTAGGATAAAATAAAAAGTCGGTGGCGACTCTTGCTAAACCGAAACATTTACGAACACAAACACAAAATCCCAAGTCAGTTCTCCCACCGTATCACAGAACTGGCGACTCTGCTGGGGAAAATTTCAAAGTGGGGTTACCTTAGGGTTTTAGATCACCTTTACATGCTTACTTTGATTGCTTTGATTTCTTTACTTTTTGGGTTCCTTGTTTGGGTTTGTTTTAAATCCTACACCCGGATTTGGGGGCACCTTTTTAGGTAAGTAGCAATAAACTGTGAGGGAACTGTGGGGGTATACCGACATGGTTGAAACAGTAGCTATGTTGATGTAGCACTTTGGTTGGTACCGGTAACCCTTGAGTTGAATCAAGGAGAGTACGGGCCCGTCGCATGGTGTCATGAAGCATCAATGGACTTTAGAACCTTACTTGACCATCTTGGCCTTTTTAGGGGTAGTGAGGTGACCGACTTTGGTGCAGTCCGAAGTTGGTAGATACTCGATACTACACTCATTGAGGATTGTTTTCTTGGAATATTTTGGTCGCCAGTTAAATGGCTAAACTAAAACAATGAACACAGAAAATAATCCAGTGATATTGAGCTCCTTAGAACCCGGTTTCTATTTTAGGACAGGTTTGAGCCAACTAACTTCAAGAGGGTACTTACCTACAAACCCCATGCAAGCCTAAACCTAAGGACTTGTCTGCTTTGTGTGAATATGATTACCTGTATATACACTTGCTTACTTTTGCATACATGTACATAACATCATAACATCATAACATCATACCATAGCATTTTCAATAACCATTTCAAGGATCTCGAGGGTCTTTTGATGCAGGGTCACGTTGAACCAGACGTCTACCAAAGGGTAAGAGGTTTCATTTTCCTCTAAACAAACACCACCAAAGATCAAGTGCAACAACTTGAATCAGGGGCTATGACCCACTTGACATGGTGAGCTTGATTCTTGTGGAAAGACATCCACCGATACAAAGTTCTACAATCAAAGATGTTGATCAAAGTTTAAACATTTTCTTGTGTTTACCCCCGAGAGATCCTTGAAAACATGCATCCACATATCATGCATTGTATCATAACAGGTTTTCCTTTTCAGGTTTCCTTATTCTCCTACTGTTTATTTCAGTAGAGATGGCTCTAGAGAGGACTGTCAAAGATATCCAAGATCAAAATGCTCAACTTCAAGAAATGTTCTTGAACCTGTCCCAGGGGTAAGAAGAAGTGAAAGCTCTCCTCACAAGGGGCATGGTCCTAGGGAATTCAAGCAGTGTCAGGAATGATCAGTTGGAAGAGCTGCAGATTGAGCTGGCAACAATGAAGATCCAGATGATGGGACAACTGGTGGGCCAGATGGCTCTCATCCAAGACTTAGCTCAAAGACAAGAAGAGCTCAGGGTTCTCGTCAACAAACTGCTTCGGGACAACCAAGTGGGGAAACATCTAAGGTTGAAGATTAAGTCATCATTCAACCTCCTTTGAGACAAGAATACAAGGGAAAGGCTCCCCAACTTGCTTCAGGGTCACAAGCCCAGCAACAACCTCGTCAGCATCAACAGGGTAATCGGCGTAAGAAAAATACGTCTGGAAGGCATTTCTCTGAGACTGACATACCATCATCCATAATACTGAAACTCCTGTGGGAGGTCAATCTGCTTGCTTTAAGGGATCCTATTCGGAAGCCCAATACCTCTACTCCTAGCTATCACCCCGACGCGTTTTGTGTATACCACTCCCATAGTCCTGGACATGACACCGATGACTGTTGGGCTTTGAAAAATAAGATCCAAGACTTGATTGACGAAGGAGTGCTGGAATTCATGCCAGATGGCGAGATGAAAATCTTCCGCTAAGGGTTCTCCAACTGAAATGACAAAGTTCGAACTAAGAGACTTTTGTTCCATTTGAATTTTCAAGTTGTAATTTCTGTTGTTATTCAAACAATTATCTGTTGATGTCAAACTCTGTTTCGTTAATGCATTGCATATGTTTGTCTTGAATTCATCCATTCGTTTTCACTATTCTTAAACTATGCTTTCTTACTTTATTTATGATATTTAACTCTTGATAAAAAGCTACAAGCCTTTAGAGGGAGGATGACGAAACAATACCGTAATCTCATACAGTATGCCTTTGAACAGACTTTGCTGACGATGTACATGCGTTTCTTTCAAATCCTAAACACTGGAGTTATAAGGAAGATAATCCCTAGTCAACCCCTTCGAGCCAAAGAAGTAGGAGTTTTCTGTTTTAAACACAAATTGAAACCTTTGATTTAAACCTGGGGCAGGGTAGTCTCTCAGTTAATTCAAAAGATTGTGCATTGAAAGTCGCAAACTCTCAGCTCGTAATACAACGAATGACATCAAAAACATTTCCTTTGGAACCAAAAGACAGTGATGGTTCTTTATCTCATAGGCAGTCAATCTCTCAAAAGAGAAAATCCCACTGAGCCAAAACCTATGAAGAAGGCTTAAGAAAGCTGGGGCATCCCGCTGACTGTAATCTAAAAAACAGGAACAGTCAGGCAAAAATTAGGGATAACGAATCAAAAGAAAAAGGTCATTATAAATCCTCAATAACATGAAAAATGTTGCAAAAATGATGATTGCCGTCCCAATAAATTCAACTTGTGTGAACCATTACCAAAATGTCATTCCAAGCTCGAATAGAGTTCGACGCACAATTAACTGAGTTTAGGATTGAAGGACATCACGAAGAGCAGGTGGGTACAAATATACTTTGAGCCTTTATCCTTTGTTTCTTAAACCGTGAACCAAGCCACGTTACAACCCTTCGAAAGTCCTAATTGAAGCATGGGTTAGTTTGAAAGCATACTGTTACAAAAGGTATCCTGACTCCTGTAAGGCTTTGCCTTAAATCTTGTGTTGAATTTGTCTTATAAAAAGTTTTCTGCTAAAAAATGCATTTTTTTCAAAACTTCGAAACAAGCATAAACTTTGCATTATATGAATATCATTGTTTGCACATGTTTATTTGTTTGACAGCAAAGGAATTCACAACAGTGAATGTTCGGAGGAACGAAAACTCTCTTGATGAATAAAATCACTTCAAGTGGGATGACACTCCCGTTACAAAAATCTCCTATCAACGAAAAGGGGATTTGATATGGTATTGTCCAGTTAACCTGGGGCAGTCCAGTCAAGATTTCAACAAATCTTTCAAAGTTAACCTGGGGAAATCCAGTCAAGATTTCAACAAATCTTTCAAAGACCGTTAAACCTGGGGCAGTCCAGTCAAGATTTCAAGAAATCTCTCAAATACAGGTTAACCTGGGGAAAATCTTTGTCATCGTCACTTGGGGCATTTAAACGTCAATCTCATCAAAGGGTTACGTACAGTCCAAGTTTCCTGGCAGTACCACAAGCATTTGATACTAGGGGCAGTGACAAATCTCTCCGAAATCTTTCTAAAAAGAAGTTCAGGCGTCCTCGAGAAGGTTATCACCTCTCTAGCAGACTAGCAGTCATGGGTTTATTTCCCCAACGTTTATCAAGGATCTATTCTCCATAACAAAATTACATTTCAAATTGATCGGTCGTTCAAAAATTCCTTCATCACCTGCTGGAAATTACGGTCGTCATAAAAAATTTCCTTCATCACCTGTTGGAAGTTACAGCCACCAACAGAATAACAGACAACTGAAGCTCTTAAAAATTTGTTTCCCTCAAGGATGAAGATTCTCATCCTTGAAACCTCAGAAGATTGGTATACTCCCAACTTCCTGATCCTTAACAGAATGAAGATTCTCATCCTTAAAACCTCAGAAGATTGGTATACTCCCAACCTCCTGATCCTTAACAGAATGAAGATTCTCATCCTTAAAACCTCAGAAGATTGGTATACTCCCAACCTCCTGATCCTTAACAGAATGAAGATTCTCATCCTTAAAACCTCAGAAGATTGGTATACTGCCAACCTCCTGACCCTTAACAGAATGAAGATTCTCATCCTTAAAACCTCAGAAGATTGGTATACTCCCAACTTCCTGATCCTTAACAGAATGAAGATTCTCATCCTTAAAACCTCAGAAGATTGGTATACTCCCAACCTTCTGATCCTTAACAGAATGAAGATTCCCATCCTTAAAACCTCAGAAGATTGGTATACTCCCAACCTCCTGACCCTTAACAGAATGAAGATTCTCATCCTTGAAACCTCAGAAGATTGGTATACTCCCAACTTCCTGATCCTTAACAGAATGAAGATTCTCATCCTTAAAACCTCATAAGATTGGTATACTCCCAACTTCCTGATCCTTAACAGAATGAAGATTCTCATCCTTAAAAACTCAAAAGATTGGTATACTCCCAACCTCCCGACCCTTAACAGAATGAAGATTCTCATCCTTGAAACCTCAAGAGATTGGTATACTCCCAACCTCCTGACCCTTAACAGAATGAAGATTCTCATCCTTGAAACCTCAGAAGATTGGTATACTCCCAACCACCTGACCCTTAACAGAATGAAGATTCTCATCCTTGAAACCTCAGAAGATTGGTATACTCCCAACCTCCTGACCCTTAACAGAATGAAGATTATAATCCTTAAAACCTCAAGAGATTGGCATACACCTAATCTTATGACCCAAGACCTGAATGAAGATTCTCATTTTGGCTTCCCCAGTAGATTGGCATACACCCGGCCTCCTGATTATTCCCGACAAAATGAAGATTCTCATTTCTCAAAGTGGTATAACATCTGAATTTCTGGTATTCCCGACAGAGTGAAGATTATCATTCTTAAAGTGGCATACAACCTAGACCTAAACTTCTTCCAGACAGGAATAAGCTTTTTCCAGAATCCCGAGTTTTACTCTCCGACAGGATAACTACTTTTCAACAGTGTGGCTATTCCCCACAGAATTCTTATTCCCCAAGCAGAACGAAGACTCTCATTCTCAGTACCTCACAAAGTATTCAGATATTCCCCAGTGAAGATCTCCTCAAGACAGGGATCCCCAGTAGATTGGCATACAACCCAAACTCCTGATTCCCCAACAGTGGTCCCAGGACTTCTCATTTTTAACGATCAAAGGATTTTCAATACCCTGCAGCAGTCAAGGATTTAATTCCCCCGGCAGCAGTCAAAGATTTCACTATCCAGGATTCATCTTCCTCAGAAAGATAGCTACCCAGCTTACATGTGCATCCATTACATTCATATCATAAAAATTGATGAAGTACAATTCATTGCATCATACATATCATGCAACATGACTTTATGTTTTAGCTAACATTTTACCCTTTTTCAGGATAAGATTAAAAGGATATTGTTAACAATTATCCAGATACAGTAAAGATACATCCCAGACACAGCGGTCATTCTACTACTCATCCAGACTTCAACAATCCGATACAGACTAGATACGCTCCAGACGCGGCGGCCATTCTATCTCTCATTCAGATTCAATTATCAACTTCAAAGATCAGATATGCCCCAGACACGGATGCCATTATGACCCTTACACCAGCGGTTTGATTCCCTCAGTGCAGTCGCCACGGAAGTCATTCTACTATTCATACAGATCTCAACTTCAGATACAGTCCAGATACGCTCCAGACGCGGTTTCCATTCTGTCACTCACTTAGAGTTTATCCCCAGCACACAGTTGCTCCATACACAAATATTTCTCTGTTACCCAGATACAATACAGATACACTACAGACATGACAGTCATTCTGATATTCATTCAACATTCAAACACAGTTACAGCTCAGATACGCCCCACACACGGACGCCATTCTTTTGCTCATACAAACTCAGTCTCCAGATACAGTTCAAGTGCATTCCAGACACAGATACCATTTTGATACTCATTCTTTTGGCCTACAACATTGCAATTCAACGAAGGTTCTTGGATGGCATCTTTAAGCCCATCTCCAGCAAGATTCTTCCATCTCCAAATGGCATCTTTAAGCCCATTCCCGCACCGATGTTTGGACGAGTGCAAATTTAATGGCACTCTAGTGTCCAATCCTCTTTTACCTTCAAGTCACGAAAGGCAAACTTACCAATCTAACTCTTCAGGTTCAAGAAGATTGAACAGGGGCAATTGTTGTACCCCAAAATTTGCCCTCTCATTTCATCAACACTTTCTCATCACAAGACTCTTAGAATTCAGGATCAAGCTAGGGTTTGCTCTGCTCAAGACCCCTCCTTGCACTGTTAACCCAAATTAGGGTTTGAGTTTGCACAAGGATTTTTTGACCTACAATACCCAAATTGACTTTCATGCTTCATGTTGGGTTCACAAGTTTGCCCATATCAAGTTTCAAGCCTTGATTCAAATCTTTGCCCAGTCAATTGGACAGTTGACCTAGAAACCAGCTGTATTAGGAAAAAAGTCAACTGTGGCCAATTGACAGTCAAACCTCATGAAATTTGACCCACATCAACATTATGAACTCATATGAACTATTTGATCAAGTTTGGATCACAATTCCACAAGAAATTTGACCAGATCACCAAAAGGGGCAAAACATATGCAATATCTGATATCTGTGAATAGAAGCTTACAAGGACTTTGTGAACAAATTCCATACTTCCCAACAAGCCTAAAACACGACCCTTTCATCACTCATACCTCCTGATACTCAGAACCATTGTTTTTCTGCAAAATAGGGCAGGTTCTGCATTTTGCAAGCCGCAACAAATTTCCATCGTGCGTTTTGTCCCAAGATAGTTCCAACACATTCCAATCAACTCACCTGAACTATCCCAAGCCCCCATTGCAAGCTGTAACACATCTAACACACTTTTCCATTTTCATTTCAAAGCTCTGCAGGTTGAGTTCTACAGCACGATTCAAGGTGTTTCAAAGCAAGCCAAGTATTGGAGAAGCTTCCTTGGACCTCAGGCAAGCTCAACAGAAGCCCAAACACCATTGAAGGTTGCTACATTGTCCAACTCGAAGTCAACTGAAACAGGTATTTCATGGACTTCTATCTCCCTATCTAGGAATGGTTAGGCTTAGGTTTGTGAATGAAATATGTTGTACTCATAACCCTGAAGCCATACATATGCTCAGTTTTTATTTACAATAATCGTGCTGAGAGAATTTCACTCATGAACTTTCTGAAAAAACTAGGTTAAAAATTAGGGCCAGAGAAATTCTCTATGGTCTTTGAGAGTTAATCCAAGTTTTTTATATGGTTAGATTCGTTATTTGATGCTCTACAAGTTTTATGTTTTAAGTTTTGTCAAAAGATCAAAGAATCAGGAGATACAGGTTGGGGTAGCTAGCGCGCGTTTTTTTTTCAAATTCTGTTGGACAGAGGAAGAAGATGAAGTAGCTGGGTTGGTCCTGGCTACTTCCTACTTTTGGCACCCCCCATTTTCAGTTTCACACCCCCTGGCCCATTTTCTTATATTTTAATATTTTTGCATTTTTATTTTCTTTTCTGACTTTGATATTTTATTTTCAAATATAAAAAATGATCCAAAAATGTTTTTATAATTTTTTTGCATTTATTTGGTATTTATTTTATTTATTTCCACTATAAAAATGTTTAAATACTTTATGTTATTTTGTTTAAATCTAAAAAATAATGCAAAAAAAATGTTTATTTTCATTTTTATTTTTATACACATTTGAAAATATTTTCTTGAAACATATACATTTTTGTAAATAATTTATTTCAATTTTTTACACATTTAATATATTTGATGTATAAATATACTTATATATTTTATCTTATTAAATAATTAGGTCAAAAAATACAAAAATGTTACATTTTCATTTTTATTATTATTTTGGACCAAAAATGTCATTTTTACAATATACTTTTATTTTTTTATAAATTAGTATATTATTGCACATAATTAATAAATAATTTTACTTATTAAGAATTAGGGTTTCTTGCCCTAACTAGGAAAAATAATTAAAATTGATCTTATTTATTTTACTTTTCACATTGAAAAATTACTTTTTACATACTAAAAACATTTTGGCATAATACATTTTATTTACATTTATTTATTGTATTTATTTCAATTATTGTACATTTAAATATTGTATCTTTTACATTCGATATGGTTGTAATAACTTAGAATTTATTTTCTTGTCAAATACTCCCAATTCAAAGTTGTACCTCCCTCCCTATATCATGTTGTAATAGTGTAGCATTTAAATTCCCGTACATTTAAAAGCTTTCAATTATGCCATGCTTAGACCTAGGGTTTGTATGCAAATAAAATCAACAATTAGTTTGACCTAATCCAAGATAACATGCATGAAAAACAAACACAATACACACTTGCACCCCTAGGGTTACAATTCATTTGTTGCCTTCAAAAAATGGGCCATGGTTGCATGTTGAGTACTTTGGCAAAACAAAAACAAACAAAAAGATCATAGTCCCTCGATGACGCTATCTGAGTTGCCTAAATAAAATGATCAAGTCCCTCAAGAAAAATTGCCAAAAATACTTGACACTATTGCTATCATGGTCTATACGATGACCCGCGCCTGTCCCGTTAAACATCCTAACACAAGGTTGTTCACCAAATACAATGGTGAAACAACATTGTTAAAAGGGTTAACAACATAAGAAAGATTTTTGAGCAAAATAGGGTAGACAACTCTTAGTTACTTGATCAAAGTTTGCAAAAAACATCCTTGCTATCTTCAAAACACACTTCACAACACAATTTCAAAACCCTACTTTCAAACATTATAAACTTTTAAAAGACAAAAACACCTTTGTATACATTCAAACAAGAATCATTACAAAGGTTGCCACAACGATGTCCTCTTTTCAAAACATCTTTCAAAATCACACACAAAGCACCATTTCAAACAATTAAAAAACACCATTTCAAACAATTGAAAAGCAAAGCAAGTGATCTAAGCAAGTAACTAAGATCCCGTGGATAACCATGGATAGAAAGGGTGCTAATACCTTCCCTTTCTATAATCTACTCCCCGAACCCAAGAAAACATCTCAAAGGTCTTTCCTGGGCTTTTTGACCTTTCCTTAGGATAAAATAAAAAGTCGATGACGACTCTTGCTAAACCGAAACATTTGCGAACACAAACGCAAAATCCTAAGTTAGTTCTCCCACTGTATCACAACCCCGGTGTGATCGGTGGAAATAGAACTGACTGTTTTGGAATGCTGGTTCGCGAAATGTCGCAGTAAGCAAGAGTCGCCACCGTCTTTTATTTTCTCCAACAAGGAAAGGACAAAAGCACAGCAAAATTCCTTTTCGAGATGTTTCTCGGTTCGGGAGGTAGATTATAGAAAGGGAAGGTGTTAGCACCCTTTCTATCTGTGGTTATCCACGGGCTCTTAGGTACTCGCTCACTATGTTTTCAAAATGTTTTTGCTTTTCTTGTGTTTGTGGGTTTGAAAAAGTTTGTTTTGAAAACTTCGATTTAACTCTTGTATCTGTCCTCAAGAGTGTATGAAGTGTTGTTTGAAAACTTTTGTTTGAAAAGTGTAAGTGCGAAAAGTGTTTTTGTTTTGAAAGAGCAAGTACCTGAGAACCTCTACCTACTCAAAAGAAATTAAGTTGTGTAAATGTCCTTTAGACAGTACCATCCCACTATTGAGAAGTAGGTAGCACCGTCGTTAAAGTTATTCGGGTCAATTCGATTATCGGGACATGTGTGGTCACCAAAGCAATAGTAGGACGCCTTAGCGGTAACCCTAATGTCCTAGATCCTTTTTTTTATCCGAGGCAACTGTTTCGAGGCATCTGGATCTTTAGACAGGAGGGCGACCTCTAAAACACCTTATACTTGACGACCACGTTCGAGGCAACCAGTGAGGCGTACCCTAGGAGTGGCATGTGCATGTGTGTTGTTTCATGTTAATTGTCTTTGCACATTTATATGGTGAGCTACGAGTTGATTTTATTTTTCATACAAGTCTTGCAGGCATAATTAACAGTTTAATAATTGCGGAAAGTAAATTGCGGAAAAGGTAAATCTAAACTATTACAAGGCGTCGGGTATTTACATCGCCAAAAACAAAACCCTTTTAAAATAAATGCGGGAAAATAAAAAAAAGCGATAAAAGTCCTAATTAAAGTTATTACATTCCGGAAGCAAGTACAATAATATGGAAAAATGGATCGCGTGCGGGAAATTAAATTGGATGCGAGTTTTTTTTGGGTTTTGACCCTTTTTTGAAAGAAAGTGATTTTTTTGGTTATTTTTGAATTAAATGGAATTAAATTAAATGAACAATTAAATTAAATTAAATAATGAACATATTTTTGGATTTTTGAGTTTTTAAAGAAATAAAATAAATTGAATTAATGCTAATAAAAACCTAATATTCTAAATTGATTTTAAATATTACAAAAAATATTAAAAGTTAAATCTAATTAAAGCTAAATTGATTAAATTAATTTATTTACAAAAATAAAAGTGATGAAGTTAATTTTAATAAATAAAATATTTTTTGTGTTTTTGATTTTATTAGGAAAAAATGTTAATTGGTTAGTGATTAATAAAAATAATAACGATTAATTAATTAAAGGAACATAATACAAATAGAGAGAAAGTTTAGGAGTATACGAGTCTGATTGGAGGGGTGAAACAGCTATTGGCGTCATGTGTAAACTGTTTTGTTTTGGCTATTTATGTTTTGGCTTTTGGCCATTTGTGTTTTGGCCTCAACGTTCCTTAATGAACCTGCATGGGATCTTGTCTAAATCTGCAGTGTTGAATCTCTTATGAACACATTAAATAAATTACTATATATCATAAAATACAAATAAAGCCAATATATGAAGAAATTTAATGTTTAGGTCAATATGGCATGTATGAATGATTATACCCTTTTGATCATGGAGATCAAATCAACCTTACCCTTACTGGAAAAGTAGTGACATGAATGCTTTTATGCCCTTTTGGTCATGGAGATCAAGTCAGCCTTACCCTTACTGAAGAAGTAGTGAGATGTTGGTTTGTAACTGAGATGGCTTGTTTGTAGTGAGAGAGGGATTTGTAATAAGGATTTCAAGGTTTTAGGGTTCTTGAAAGAATTTGATATTCTGACAGTGTTGTGGCAAGGTTTTTTTTCCTTTTTTTTCCTCTCCTCTGGTTTGTGTGAAAAGAATGTGATTATATAATGGAAATTAGGGTAAAGAAAATGGGCTTTGAATGTGCAATTGGGACTCTAATGTTCACTTGAGTTCGTCACTTTCCAGGCTAAATCGTAGGGACTTAAGTGCAATTTTTGAAATTGAAATGTGAAAACAAAATGTAGCCGACATCGAGAACTAACTCCTGTCTGAAACTCGGCTCAATCGGATAAACAGTGAATTAGTTATGAATTTTTGAAGTTTCAGCTCAGACAAACTTATTTTGGGCTCCAGTGTCGACTCTGACACGTTCTTCAATAAAAAACTGGTATTGATCGGTGCATAATTAGGTCTCGACTTTTGAAGCAAAGTTGTAGATCTATGAGTCAGTGACCTTGTGTAAAAGTATGAGCCCGATCCGATAAAAATTGACTGAGTTATGAATTTTCGAAGTTTCGGCCCAGATGAAATAGTATTCAGCATTCAGGATTTTCGGCGTGTCGTGCACTCTGAGCAAAAAGCGAAGGCCTTTTGAATACTGTTTGAACTCAATACCTTCTGTGAAAATATAGCCAACTCAATTTGTGAAATTTTGGCGCCAGAACCAGCTCGATACGATGAAAATCGACCAAGTTATGATTTTCTGAACATGACGCAAATAAACTTCTGTCACAAATTTTCTGTACGGAAATACTTGATAAATCCACATTTTTGAAGACTTTCTGATCAAAATTGGCTTCTAGCTGTGAGAGATGAAAATGTAGATAATGTCAAGACGGAATTTTGGCCACCGGAACAGGTTCAAAACGAGTCACGATCTTCAAGTTATGAAATTTTTAGCGCGTAAAAACTGCACTTTCAGCACACTTTTTTCACCATATTTCTTCGAGAAAACTCACACAGTCGGATACCTTCTTTAAAGATATGACTCTTGAGCCGAACCTGAATTTGAGAATACGTTATCAGAGATATCTTGGCGAAAGAACACCTGAATATGACGCGCCGGGTTGGACTTGTGAATTTTTCTTGAAATGTTTTGAGAAATATGGGAGGGCAAATTTTGGGGTACAACACCCGGTATTCAATTTCCTAACGAGGGGGGAACTCCCCTCGGACCAAACAGAAGCAGCCGAGACCAAACGGCGAGCATGCTCCTACGTGGTGATCGAGCACAAACTATATCGCAGGGGATTTTCCATCCCACTCTTGAAGTGTGTCGACGAATCCACTGTCCCCGAGATATTACGGGAAATACACGAAGGTATTAACGCCCAACACATGGGCGGAAAATCCCTAGCAAGGAAGGCTCTACGAGCGGGGTACTACTGGCCGACAATGCAACAAGACGCCAAAGACCACATCAAGAGATGCGAAAAATGCCAAAGGCACGCTGACATGCATCTCTTCCCTCCACACGAGCTGAATATATTGTCATCCCCGTGGCCATTTTCCTGGTGGGGGATGGACATCCTCGGACCGTTCGTGCAAGGAACATACCAAAACAAGTTCCTCATCGTGGCCGTGGATTAATTTACAAAGTGGATAGAGGCCGGGGCCCTTGCGAAAATCACCTCCCATAACATCCTCCACTTTTACAAACGAAACGTCCTCGCCCGGTTTAGAATCCCGCAGGCGCTAATCACAGATAACGGCACCTAATTCACCGACCAAGGCTTCCGAAGCTTCGTCTCCAAACTCGGCACCAAACAACATTTTACCTTAGTCGAGCATCCCCAAACCAATGGGCAAGCCGAGGCCGCCAACAGGGTCATCCTACGAGGACTCAAGCGTAGATTGGGCGAAGCAAAAAGGGGGTGGGTCTAAGAACTACATAGCATTCTGTGAGCTTACCGCACCACACCCCATTCGACGACAGGTGAGACTCCATTCCGACTAACCTATGGCACCGAGGCGGTCATCCCCGTAGAGATCATGGAGCCATCTAGGCGAACGGAGATGCCTCTTGATGAGGAAATGAACGACGAGGCCCTGAGGGATGAACTCGACCTGGTCGAGGAAATCCGGTCGGGAGCAGCCCTGCGCGAAGCCACTTTGAAACAACGAGTAGCCCTGCGCCACAATGACAAGGTCATCATACGCGAATTCTAGGTCGGCAGTCTAGTCTTGCGAAGGAACCAGAAAGATTCCCGCGAAGGAAAATTGGCCGCAAATTGGGAGGGACCTTATCGCGTCCAAGGCGCGACTGGCACCGAAGCATATTATCTCGAGCAATTAAACGGAGAACCATTACCACAACCCTGGAATTCTCTAAAGCTGAAACAATACTATAGTTAAAGCCCTCACCAACTATGGACTTTCACCGTCGAACATTTACCTTTAGTCGACAAAGGGAAAAATCTCGACCACGTAGGCGAGTCGAGGTACGGACCCGACCTACCAACCAATAAGGGCATACTGCCGCTCATTCCGATGAACCGAACGTACATGCCCGACAGGGACACCTCGATCGAGCTCCACTGTCTAAGTACCCCACATGACAGAACACCCAGCTCGCGATGGGAAATTCACGCCACGGGCATAGGACCCCAATCGCGGTCATACGCCCGACACGCGGATTTCACTCCGCGCATTTGACACATTTCGAAGTGCGTCGAACCGTCACAGGGGTCGAACGAATATCTCCACTAAAATACAAACTTCGCCAAGAATTCATTATCAAGATAACAGTCGAGCATATACCTAAAATACTATCAG
Organism: Vicia faba; assembly: GCA_948472305.1. NCBI lineage: Eukaryota > Viridiplantae > Streptophyta > Magnoliopsida > Fabales > Fabaceae > Vicia > Vicia faba. Next base: position 191,724,274 of record OX451736.1, on the reverse strand, counting down.
GTAATTGCAAACAAAGTATTCGTCGAACAAGCAATCCTAAACAAGGATTAATAAAATACCGACCACAAGGGCCGACGATATCCGAAATCACAGTCTAGGAAGGACGGCCAAAAAACTAAGAATAATACGGGCACGTAGGCCCCAAAAACAAATACGGGCACGCAGGCCCCAAAAAACAATAAATGGGCGCGCAGACCCAAACACCAACAAAGTATCAATCAGTTCCCGGAGTGCTGACATCGCCTTCAGGAGAGTCGGGGAGAGGCACAACCCGGCCATCGATGATCTGGGATAGAACTCCAGCCCCATCGGTGTTCAAACCCGGATTTAGCACGGACAAGTAACTCACTGAAGCCTCAAACCCATCGGCCAAAGCGCCAACGCAGTCCGACTCTAGGAGTTGAATGCGAGCAATAAAATCAGAGCGCGTATGAAAATCAGCCATCCTCTCTGGCTCATCCTCAGCGGGCAGCATAACGGCCTTCAGGCCCTCGAACTCTCTCGACAGTCACTGGTTGTCGCTCTCCAACCGTTCCTTGTCAAGATGAAGGCAATCCCTTTCCTCGAGAGCCCTGTCGGCCCTTTCCTTCTCCCCCGACAACACATCAGACTGCTCGCGAAACATTTCCTTGGAGCGTTCGAGGGCAGCCTTCAATTTGTGGGACTTGGCCGCAAGATCCTCCTTCTCCGCCTCCAGCTCTCTGACCCGGTCCATAGAGTATGATCCTTCCCCTGTGAGGACAACCGCCATCTCGACCATTTTTACCACCCCGACCATACTAGCAGCGAGGTGCTTCCTCTGACCTTTCTTATCAAGCCTCCTGATGATGTCGGCCTCGTTGTCAGATACGGACCAGGGAAACCCCTCGAAGAAATCCTTCTCCACGAAGTAGGGTGGCAGGCCGAAGGCCCGGGCACCCGCACCCCCATCAGTCACTTCGACCCCATCATCTGGTCGAATCCGCTTCTTGCTTATCAGAGCAAATTGGCGCTTGGCGTTCAGGGATCCCGGAGACCCACTAGATCCTTCCCTGTCCGAGTTAAGAGTCAGGCCCATCCGCGTGGCTTGTTGCGGCCTCACCAATCTCTTGTTGATTTTCTTGTCTTAAGTTATCTTCAGCAACCTCTCGCGACGTTCCACCATGTGACCTGCAAAGAAAGCGTACTTGGGTTAGCTACATACATTAAAGAAAACAAATAAAAAGGAATGTCAATAAGAGCAAAGCAAGAAACCTAAAAGGTCTACGGCTTTCCTGTAAGATTGGAACTCGACGAGCGCCTTAGTATTGATCGGGCGCGCCTCGAATGTCAGATAGCCATCCTCATCGAGAACGTCATCACCTTCCCGCGTAACCCACCGAGCAAGAAAGAAGCCGTCGATAAACTTGTTTAGGACGCCATAAGCTTCCTCATCCTCAACACTCATACTTCCAACAGGAGTGTGGTAGTATCCAGGACCATGGTTGTAATGGCCCGAACACCAGTGAATGGGGAACCTAGAGACTCTCCCAATCTCGGGGTTACCCTCAGCATCCAAACATGGCTCCCCATCCTCATCAACCACAACGGTCGGTTCGAACATGGAATCTATGGCTGTCGGGGTGGACGGTTGCAAAATATACCACTTGTCCTTAAAATCTCGCACATAATCCATATACATCCTAAACAGTCTCTTCGACTTCTTAAGGGACACCCAGCTGTGCTTCCCTCCTCAGAATTCCCATTGTAAGTGAAAAACCCTGAAGAACAGGGGGATCGTCGCCCCAATCCTCAGGAAGCGACAAGTGAGTTCGAATGCCCGAAGAAAGGCAATCACAATGGGATGAATTTGGGAGGGGGCCAGGTTCAGATGGTTGAACACTCCGACCTGGAAGTCATTGAAGGGCAATCGGAGCCCGAGATCTCTGAATACGATCTCGTACATGGGAAATGCATCCTATGTTAACTTCGAACAGATACGGGCATCCCTCGTCGACCTCATAATCTTGAAGTTCCTTCGAAATCCCTCTTGACCGCCGCCATACTCAACGACAGTGTAAGCTTGTCTATTGGAAAGACTGTAGATCAAAGTTATTCCCCGGGGCTCAGCACCAACCCAATCCAGAGTGGGGTCATCGACGATGTCGACCAGGGTGATAGTTTCCTCCGTTGTGCTTGGCTCCTCGACATCGTTACGCCCCGAGAACTCAGGAATGTCGGCCATTTACGTGTAAAGCACAAGAAACCGGTGAATTTGACAGCAAATCCGCTTGTCTGCCACAAAGACGGGGAGAAGTAAGCAACACTCAGACCGAGTCTACGACCATTCACACGAAAAATGGGAAACAAATGGACTTTGACCAAAACACCGACCTCAGCGGTGGACGTGTATCAATCATGAACGACGCGAGCATAACATGAATATCACAAGCAAAGGATGAATCCCGCGACCAAGCTCATAATGTTTCTGGCCCGGTACAAGAATACTACGGGGAAAACTAGCCTACATACTAATGAGAGGATGAATCTCCCGACCAGGTTCATAAATCTACTAGCCAAACGCATGAGTATCGCGGGCACGGTCGTAAACCGTATGCCTAAACTTATGAATATATCAGGGACAACCATGAATCATGCGCCCAGCGCGCTTAAATTTATCGGACACTATCCCCAGACACGAGATTCTACCACTAAATGCCATCAAATCCATCTACAAAACGAGATACCAAAAGGAGAAAACACTTACTTAAGAGAAGAATGAAGAACGACGGTGGTGGAGATGATCAGACGGCTAACGGAGCGGCGGTCTCAGCGACGCTAGGAAAATTCACGAGATTGAAAACAGAGAAAATATGAGAAGCGGGAAGAAGTGAGAACAAACTATGGGCCATGGAACCCTATTTATAGAGACGACGTGGAATATGAAACGTCGCGCCGCGGAGCCACGAACCGCCCCCATCCTCGATGTCTACTCGCATAGACAATGATGGCCTTAGTCCCTAGGTCGGCATTGTGGTTTCCAAGAGCCGCACCACGTGTCTAACTGACGCATCACCACCTCCCCACAAAAGTTCCTCGAACACTCCTCGATCGCTGCACGGGGAAAATCACAAACCGGGCGATGTCTTTTCTCCCCGGTTGAAAGCCCCTGCGTCGCACAAGCGAGTCTCGCGAAAGAGCGAACTTGAGTCAAGTCATAACTCCCGTACCAGGAGCAACGACTTGGGGGGCTCCTGTTCTGGACTGGGCCTGCCCGTGGCCCAATCACCAGTGAGGCCCAATCCAAGCGTTACAACGTACCATGTTGAGCATTAGATTCCCTGGCACACCCCGACCATGGGTGACTGGTCGAATACGACTGCGCTCGTCGGTGCCCACGAAGAGCGTCCCCGACGAGGGACGTCCCAGACGAGGAACATTCCAATCCGAGCCCTACTCGAGCACCCTCCTCGTAGGGCAGACTCTCAATCTCTCCGGATATCTCAGAGTCCTCAAGGCCCCGGGAAGATCGCGTCTTCACCCTCTCTATTCTGCAGAGAGCATCATCTAGGTAGGGGACCACGTGTAGGCCTCCACTACACACCTAGAACCTGGCAGTCCCTTTGTTGGGTCTGTTTGGTCAATCCAATAAAGGGACATTGACCCAACACTGAGGGCTATAAATACCCTCTATTTCGATAGGGTCAGGTATTCATTTCGTACACACCAATATACTTGCTTGCCTGCTCATTCCGTCTTTCACTTTGTCATCGGAGTGTCTTGCAGGTACCCTCTATTTCCTTCAAATCCAATTCGAAGCCAACCGTGACGGTCTAATTCTAGTCAGGTACGATCACCTATTTATTTTTAAAGTAGTGAAATTTTTCTTAAAAATATCATGTTTATTATCATCTCACGTTTTTATTATTTTTCTCATTTAAATAACTGAAACTTACACGGTCTTCTAACTTTATATTTAATTCATGATCGTGTATTATAAACGAATAAGAATCCAAATTTATGTGCACGTCCATTACCTATGTAATATGAATGAACATTACATTTCCTTATTTTTGTGTTTCAATTTTCAATTTCTTTTATACACACTGAATTGAATAAAATAATTTTTTCTCTATTAGAATCAAAATCAAATCTGTTGATAAAACTTTATCACGAGTCCAATCCAACAAATCATTTTGTAAAGTAAATTTCTTTGATTTTCACATATCTATTTAATAGTTAAAAAAATTAAATTGGTTACATACATAACTACCAAAAAATAAACTTTTGAAAAAAAATGTGTCTTGAAACATCCTTCCAAAAAAATTTAAAATTGAAAAATTATGAGATCTCTAAACATGCTGGAGGGTGGATTGAAAATTTTCCCTAAATTTAATATGGACTCTAAAATTAGTGTCTAAGCCCAACCTTTTTTAGGTTACATTCCTTTTTGAACCGGCCCATATATTTTATTTATGATAAAAATTAATCAAAATTATTATTCTAGATAAGATATACTTAAAATAGTTTTATCAAAATAAAAAGTGTTAAAAAATACATAATATTCTATCATTTGACTTTTTCAATAAACTGAAATTATATTAAAATGAAAATAAACTTAAATTACTATTCAATTTTCATATAATTTATTTCATTGTCTAATTTTCATCGAATTTATTTAATTGTTTAAGAGGTGTCAACTAAAAGATAATAATTTGACTTTATAATTTTAAAAGGCATAGATTAAATTTTACCTGAAATAACAAAATGGTCATTAGTATCATTGTTATTAATAACACCTTTCAATTCCTCAATTTAGTTTAATTTTATAACTAAATGTCTATTATTTAATTACTTTTAAAATAAAGATTAATAATAATTTTATGTCTATTTTTTTTATTCCACTCTTATAAAATAAAGATTATATTTGTAGTACCCATGTATCATTGTTTGGTTGACTGAGCGTGTTCTATTTTGTTGATTAAACATGAGAATAAAGTTCGAACCAAAGACCTTAACAATAAACCAACACCACTTACCATTTGAATGATTACATTTTATTGAACAATGATTACATCAAATTATATATAATGAAACTTTAGTAAATATTAACTGATTTATAACCATACTAAAATAACGATATCTTCGTAACTAGTTATATAATTAGTTTATATTTAAATTTTCTAAATATTTTTTCATAAAATTATTATTCTCTAAAAAATTAAAAAAAAACATATTTTTAATTTTTCAAAAAAAAAAACGTTTTCTTAAAAATAAAAAATAACGTATTTTAAAAAAAATAATAATTGATATGCACTGACGATGTAAAGCAGTTTTACACTGTCAGTGAATCATGGACGTTAAATATTTATTGAAAATCGATTTTTATTTTAGTTATTTATAATGTAATTTTTGTGAATGGTTATGATGCACTGACTGTATAAAGAATTTTACACTGATGTATTATATGTTTTTCTAAATGATGTATGACTTAAATATATTAAAATATAGAGAATAATTTTTATAAACTATTAGGGTAAATTTTTTTACACAATCAACCTATAGAAAATTTACAATTTACCATGTCATTAAAAATATTAAAATAAAAGTAAGATATAATTGAATAAATAGTTTTGATTGGCTGACAGTGTAAAACTATTTTACATTGTCAGTGCATCATTTTTTTTCTTAAAATATATTAGTAATAATTAAATAATAATTTTCGTTTATTATATGTTTTGATGCAATAACAACATTACCAACAACATAAATGTTTTGACGCAATAGAAATGTTACCAATAAAAAAAAATATTATATGTTTTGATATAATTATTGTTCAACAAAATGCAACCAGTCAAGTGATAAGTGGTGTTGATTTTATTGTTAAGGTCTCTGGTTTGAACCTTTCTGGGACCAAATCAAAAATTTTGATTTTTAAACAAAAACAATCCAACTCAGCAAGATTCTCAATCCAACTCAACAAGATTCTCACGCCCAGTCAACCAACAACAAAATATAGCACGTCCAATCAGCCAAACATTGACATAGGGGTATTGCAAACATAATCTTTATTTTATAAATCCAACTCAATAAGATTCTCATGCCCAGTCAGTCAAACAACGAAATAGAGCACGCCTAATCAGTCAAAGAATGACATGGGAGTATTGCAAACAAAATCTTTATTTTATAAGGGTGGAATCATAAAAAAAATATTTAAGGAGGGAAAAAACAAAACTCGCCCTATTGATAGGAGACAACGTATATTTAACCTTTTAAATAATGCTGAGTATATGCTTGTATACTTTTTATTTATGATTTTATATATATATATATATATATATATATATATATATATATATATATATATATATATATATATATATATATATATATATATATATATATATATATATATATATATATATATATATATATATATATATATATATATATATATATATATATATATATATATATATATATATATATATATATATATATATATATATATATATATATATATATATATATATATATATATATATTTATTTCTGGACTGGGCCTGTTCTTGGTCCAACTCCACGTGAGGCCCAACCCAATTATGTCAGTCAAAGCATACTGGCCAGTTCTGCCCTTGACTATGTCGGGCAGCAACTTCGACTCCCGCAAGGAGGCAACCTCATAACACGGAAATAAACCCGGTTAGTCTTAGGAAGATCATCGCCGGTCAGGAGGACCTCGGGGTCATCTTCCGATCCTCTTCGTGGCCAAGACTGATCCCCTCACACGACCTCGCGTCTGGCGGGAAGCATCCACGACGAGCAGAAGCACCTCGCGAGCATCTCCTCGTAGGGCTGACTATCAATATCTCTGAATATCGTGGAGTCTTCGTGGTCTCGAAAAGACCGCATCCATATCCTCCTGATCTTGCGAAGAAGTCATTCAAGTGGAGGACCATGTGCGGGTCCCCACTACTCACGTAGGACCTGCCAATCTCCACTATGGGCATGCTTGACCAGCCCAATAAGGAGACATTGGCCCAACGCTGAGGGATATAAATACCCTCTATTTCGAGAGGGTCGGTGTGATCGGTGGGAATGAGAACTGACTGTTTTTAAGCTGGTTTCGCGAAATGTCGCGGTAAGCAAGAGTCACCACCGTCTTTTATGTTCTCCAATATGGAAAGGACAAAAGCACAGCAAAATTCCTTCTTTGAGAATGTTTCTCGGTTCGGGAGGTAGATTTATAGAAAGGGAAGGTGTTAGCACCCTTTCTATCCATGGTTATCCATGGGCTCTTAGGTACTTGCTCTTATGTTTTCAAAATGATTTGTTTGCTTTTCAAATGTGAGTGGGTTTGAAAAAAAGTTTCTTTGAAAGATTTCTGAATAACTCTTATATCTGTCCTCAAGAGTGTTTGAAAAATTTGTTTTGAAAGCTTTTGAAAGTGTAAGGTGTGAAAAGTAATTTGTTTATTTTTGAAAAGAGCAAGCACCCATGAGTCATCTACCTACCCTAAGGAATTAAGCTGTGTAAGTGTCCTTTAGGTAGTGCCATCCCACCATTGAGAGGTAGGTAGCACCACCGTTGGAGGTGTTCGGGTCAATTCGATTTTAGGGACAGTGTGGTCACCGAAGCAACAGTTAGGACACTTTAGAAGTAACCCTAATGTCCTAGATCTTTTTTTAATCTGAGGCAACCGTTTCGAGGCAACTGTTTCGAGGCAACTGGATCTTTAGACTAAGGGTGACCTCTAAAACGTCATATACTTGATGACCACGTTTCGAAGGCAACAAGTGAAGCGTACCCTAGAAGTGGTGTGTGTTTTGTGTGTTGTTTTCATGTTATGTTTGTCTTTGTTATTTGTGAGCTACGAGTTATTTTTATTTACATACATTCTTTCATGCAAGTTTAACAATTAAGGGGTGCGGAAAGTAAATTGCGGAAACATAAATCCTACGCTATTACAAGGCGCGGGTCTATACATCACCAAAAAATACAAAGACCCGTTTCTTAGTAAATAAGTACGGAAAGTAAAATAAAGCAGTAAACCTAATTAACTATTACATGTCTTGGAAGCAATTACATAATAATCAAACTGTGCGCGAATAAAAATTAAATCGGAATGTTCTAAGGGTGTTGACCCTTTTAAGAAAAGAAATTGATTTTTTTGGTCTTTTTGTAATTAAAATGAAATTAAAACTAACTAATGACTAATTAATTAATTTAATTAAAAGAAAATATTTTTGTGTTTTTATTTTTTTTATGAAATAAAAGAAAAGAATTAAAATTCTAAGTTAACCTAATTCTAATTTATTTTAATTGTTAAAAGAAAAGTCAAAATTGCCTAATTATACTATTTCAATTAATGTTTATTTACAAAATAAAATAAAAATGAAATTAATAATGTTAATAAATGTTAATTCTATTTTTTTGATTTTTTATATGAAAATGTTAGTTAGTTAATTGTTAATAATAAATAAATAAAATAAAGCAAGTAAAAAAAAGAAAATGTCAAAACAAAATAAAAAGAAGAGTAAAACCCAAGGGGTGTGGGCTGAAATGGAGGGTGTGATTGGAATTCTGGCCCATTTGAGCAAGCCACGTTTGACTTCCCTTGGTTTCCTGCAGCATGCCTGACTCCAGAGTATGGTGTTCTACACTTTTTGTCCTTTGGATCTGCACTGATGACACATGGTCTGTTGGATGTGTGAGGTGCATGGTGTTCAGCGCTTTGGAAACTGTACAGGAAAGCATTAAGAAAAAGAATATGGAAATTATAGGGGGACCTGGGAATCGAACCCAGGTCCCAGAGATTACCAAGCAAACCTTCCACCACTGCATCACTTAGGCGCGTTTGTAAGAATAATGGAAAAGAAATATAATATAAAAAAAACGCGTTTATATGCTAAAAAAACAAAAAGGCGCGCGCAGGATTTGAATGTACCAATGCCTTGCTGCCACGCAGTCATCTTCTTCGTTCTGAAACAAAAATCACAAGCAAATAGCGGGGGTTTTAAACCCCCACAAAACATCAATGTCAAAAATAGCGATTAGCTATATGGTGAATATAAAAAAGGCGCGACATGTCCTCCTTGTTCGTCTTGAGCTTCTGAGTTTGATTGTGCCTGTTTGGAGTTCTAATTTTACAGCATGACAAAATCCCCAATATGGGAGTTCTGAAACCCTAAAATGTATCAATGGCAAATCATGATTCAGAGCCCTAAAATGCAATTAAACCATGTCATTAGCTTCAGAAGGTTCCTGTGAATACAAAACAACCAACAATATGTATCAAATGCGCATGAATTATGATATGAAGTCCTGGAAAATAATGCAAACCGTAGGGCTTGGTGGGGATGATTCTGATGGTGTTAAGCCTTGTTCTTGATTGCAATGGCTTCTTGGAAGGGTCAGGAGTGTGTTTTGATCAAAGGAGAGGCTTGAATTGTATTGGAAGATGGTTTTCAGTTTATGATTTTTCTCTTGAAAATTTTGAAAATGGCTTCTGCTGTATGGGGCTCTCTAGGTCGTGTAATGTATATGGGAAGCTTGCCTATATGCTTTTGAATGAGTATCAATCAGAATTATGGTCATTGAAGCCTTGCAATTATGTTCTTGATTTTGCCATAAACTCCATTGAAACAACTTGCCATTTTTGTGTCAAATTTGAATTTTGTGCTCATAATAGGATGTACACGAATTTGGAAGGTGAATGATGGTGTATCAAAGCAATTCAACACAAAATATATCCCTTAATTAATTTTCTTGATTTTCATTTGAATTTTAAAGATTTAAAATGCATTAAATCAAATAAAATTAAATAAAAATGGGAAAATTAATTTTTAATCTTGAAATAAATTGTGGGACACGTGGGAGGCATGGCCAAGCTGAAACAAGTGGAAAAAGTGGGCCCCTTTTGTCAAAAATGAAGTTTCAAGGATAATTGACTTTGGCCATTTTACAAAAATTTCCCAACTTCTCCAATGCATATCTTGCTCAATTTTGAAGCTATGAACATGTTCTTGGACATTTTGGAAAGGTCTTCAAGTCCTCTAACCAATGTCTTTGGTCCCATGTCATTTTGATTTACCAATCTCAAGTTATGGTCTTTGACTTAAAGTTCCTTTTTGTTGACTTTTGAAAATGACCTATAATGTTGAAATTGATAACTTTTTGTGAGAGCATTTCTTGGACTTGGAATGTGAAGATGAATTGTAGGAAATGTCCTCCCCTTCAAAATGAGAATTGGATGGGATTTTTCTGATAAACCATGAGGAAGTTATGCCTTGGTCAATTTGCAGTTGACTTTTCAACTGTCCAAAAATAGAAACTTTTGCATCTTGAGACTTTTTGAGCCATGCTTGTGGAATCATGATCAAGAATTGATCAAATGATGATTGTGGCTTCAAAATAAGATGTTGACCAAAAATTTTGACTTTTGACTGTCAAATGACCATTTTGCCCCTGCAGTTGACTGTGAAGCATTTAGGGTTTTTGACTGTGCAATTTGATGTTGTGAGTCTTGAACCTTGGCATATGGATGCTTGACAATGTGTATAGGCATATGGGACTTGATTGGACCCTTGAAAACCTCAATTTCTTTTCCAGAACCAAAACCCTAATTTTGACTGTGTTAGGAGGCAATTGGACTGTGCAACTCTTGAGAGATTTTGAAGCTTGATCTTGCCAAATCTTGAAGAATATGGGAGGGCAAATTTTGGGGTACAACAGTTGCCCCTGTTCAATCTTCTTAGACCTGAGGATTTAGATTGGCTTGCGTGCCTTTCGTGATCTGAAGGTGGAAGATGATTGAACACTAGATTGCCCAGAAATTTGCACTCACATAGTAGAATATCAGCATTTTGATGTCGGGAATGGGCTTACAGATGCCATTTGGAGAGATGATGGATAGTAGGATGGGCTTATCGATGCCATCTGGAGGTGTGACAGAACCTTGTCGGGAATGGGCTTATAGATGCCATTTGGAGACTGTAATAGTGGTTGTGGAGATGGGCTTATAGATGCCATCGGGGGATTGTCGATCGCGTAAGAGATTCCTTAGCGAGAACTTGCACATCTGAGAAAGAAAATAATTACCTGGCCTGTTACATGGGTTGATCTTCAAACTCTTTATGTGGATGTGCCCTGGCTGGATACATGTATCGAATCTGGAAAACAGTCGTCAACAGATACGCCCTGGCTGGATACAGGAATCGGATCTTCAAACTCTTCATACGTGCCCTGGCAGGATACAGGTATCGAGTCTGGAAAATAGTCGTCAACAGATACACCCTGGCAGGATACAGGAATCGAATCTTCAAACTCTTCAGACATGCCCTGGCAGGATACAGGAATCGAGTCTGGAATTAGTCGTCAACAGATACACCCTGGCAAGATAAAGGAATCGGATCTTCAAACTCTTCAGACGTACCCTGGCAGGATACAAGAATCGAGTCTGGAAATAGTCGTCAACAGATACACCCTGGCAAGATACAGGAATCGGATCTTCAAACTCTTCAGACGTGCCCTGGCAGGATACAGGAATCGAGTCTGGAATTAGTCGTCAACAGATACACCCTGGCAAGATACAGGAATCGGATCTTCAAACTCTTCAGACGTGCCCTGGAAGGATACAGGAATCGAGTCTGGAATTAGTCGTCAACAGATACACCCTGGCAAGATACAGGAATCGGATCTTCAAACTCTTCAAACGTGCCCTGGCAGGATACAGGAATCGAGTTTGGAATTAGTCGTCAATAGATACACCCTGGCAAGATACAGGAATTGGATCTTCAAACTCTTCAGACGTACCCTGGAGGATACAAGAATCGAGTCTGGAATTAGTCGTCAACAGATACACCCTGGCAAGATACAGGAATCAGATCTTCAAACTCTTCAGACGTGCCCTGGCAGGATACAGGAATCGAGTCTGGAAATAGTCGTCAACAGATACACCCTGGCAAGATACAGGAATCGGATCTTCAAACTCTTCAGACGTGCCCTGGCAGGATACAGGAATCGAGTCTGGAATTAGTCGTCAACAGATACACCCTGGCAAGATACAGGAATCAAATCTTCAAACTCTTCAGACGTGCCCTGGCAGGATACAGGAATCGAGTCTGGAATTAGTCATCAACAGATACACCCTGGCAAGATACAAGAATCAGATCTTCAAACTCTTCAGACGTGCCCTGGCAGGATACAGGAATCGAGTCTGGAATTAGTCGTCAACAGATACACCCTGGCAAGATACATGAATCGGATCTTCAAACTCTTCAGACGTGCCCTGGCAGGATACAGGAATCGAGTCTGGAATTAGTCGTCAACAGATACACCCTGGCAAGATACAGGAATCGGATCTTCAAACTCTTCAGACGTGCCCTGGCAGGATACAGGAATCGAGTCTGGAATTAGTCGTCAACAGATACACCCTGGCAAGATACAAGAATTGGATCTTCAAACTCTTCAGACGTGCCCTGGCAGGATACAGGAATCGGGTCTGGAATTAGTCGTCAACAGATACACCCTGGAAAGATACAGGAATCAGATCTTCAAACTCTTCATACGTACCCTGGCAGGATACAGGAATCGAGTCTAGAATTAGTCGTCAACAGATACACCCTGGAAAGATACAGGAATCAGATCTTCAAACTCTTCAGACGTGCCCTGGCAGGATACAGGAATCGAGTCTGGAAATAGTCATCAACAGATACACCATGGCAAGATACAGGAATCGGATCTTCAAACACTTCAGACGTGCCCTGGAAGGATACAGGAATCGAGTCTGGAATTAGTCGTCAACAGATACACCCTGGCAAGATACAGGAATCGGATCTTCAAACTCTTCAGACGTGCCCTGGTAGGATACAGGAATCGAGTCTGGAATTAGTCGTCAACATGCAAGATACAGGAATCGGATCTTCAAACTCTCCAGATGTGCCCTGGCAGGATACAGGAATCGAGTCTGGAATTAGTCGTCAACAGATACACCCTGGCAAGATACAGGAATCGGATCTTCAAACTCTTCAGACGTGCCCTGGCAGGATACAGGAATCGAGTCTGGAATTAGTCGTCAACAGATACACCCTGGAAAGATACAGGAATCGGATCTTCAAACTCTTAAGACGTGCCCTGGCAGGATACAGGAATCGAGTCTGGAATTAGTCGTCAACAGATACACCTTGGCAAGATACAGGAATCAGATCTTCAAACTCTTCAGACGTGCCCTGGCAGGATACAGGAATCGAGTCTGGAATTAGTCGTCAACAGATACACCCTGGCAAGATACAGGAATCGGATCTTCAAACTCTTCAGATGTGCCCTGGCAGGATACAGGAATCGAGTCTGGAATTAGTCGTCAACAGATACACCCTGGCAAGATACAGGAATCAGATCTTCAAACTCTTCAGACGTGCCCTGGCAGGATACAGGAATCGAGTCTGGAATTAGTCGTCAACAGATACACCCTGGCAAGATACAGGAATCAGATCTTCAAACTCTTCAGACGTGCCCTGGCAGGATACAGGAATCGAGTCTGGAATTAGTCGTCAACAGATACACCCTGGCAAGATACAGGAATCGGATCTTCAAACTCTTCAGACGTGCCCTGGCAGGATACAGGAATCGAGTCTGGAATTAGTCGTCAACAGATACACCCTGGCAAGATACAGGAATCAGATCTTTAAACTCTTCAGACGTGCCCTGGCAGGATACATGAATCGAGTCTTGAATTAGTCGTCAACAGATACACACTGGCAAGATACAGGAATCGGATCTTCAAACTCTTCAGCCGTGCCCTGGCAGGATACAGGAATCGAGTCTGGAAAATAGTCGCTCATAGACATGCCCTGGCTAGATACAGGTATCGAATCTGGAATTGCGACAGTTGATAGTAATTATCCTTGCATTGACCTTTGTCCTGAAAAGACAAAACATTAGTTGCATGTGATATTATGATGTATGAAATGCGTGATGTTCTCAAAATATATGAGATTGTATGTTCATGGTGCGTATATGCATGCTATAATGTATGAGGATGTGATGTTCATGAATGTATTTTTGTCTAGGAAAGTAAATCGTTGACGGGTGCCGGGAAGTTAACTCTTGGGTTGATGTCGAGAGTAGAGTTTCTCACTTCCGCTGGGGATGATGGTTGCAAGAATAAACCTGTAGGAGAAGATGACTCCGTTGGGGAATAAACTTGGTGAAGACATTACTCTGCAGGGAATGCTCTGTGGGAAGAGAGGCACTTTGCTGAGATGTTGATGATAACTCCGCTGGGGATACCATTGTTGAGCTCCGTTGGAAGATTTGATGAACTCTGCTGGGGATAGGAAGACTTCACCGGGGACGATATTTCCGTGGCACTTGGCTGAGGATAACCCAGTTATATCCTGGTGGGGAAATAATCTTTGAATAAAGCCGGGGGAGCGTTCGCATTCTGCAGGTGATAAGCTTCCAGAATGTACTGGGGATAAGCTTCCTGAATCTGTTGGGGAGATTGATTGAGTTCTCCTGGGGAAACTTTTCAGATTGGACTGGGGAATGGCTCCACTAGATGTCCGGTATACCGCTGGGGAACAATCTTAGATCAAGATTGAAATTCTGGTGTATGCCAGTCTTCAGATGTTATACTCAATGTCTAGACATCTAATATGACATAATAAATACACTGCAAGGTAGATACCCAATTTTTCATGATTCAGTACTGAAGGGTAACAGAAGCACAGTTTAACCAAGCTGTGCCAGATCTACTTTGAAGGTGCAGAGGATAGAACACCGATGTGCCTCGTTCTGTTCATCTGTTGCACATGATCAGCAGAGAGCAAACAGTCTTTGCAGTTCTGTTTCTTCTGCACAGATATCAGCATGATGTCTTAACATGTTCTGAGACATCATCTGTTACAACATTACAGTTTTACCTTGATATATAACAGACAGAATTATAAAGTGTTGAAGGTAAAAACACAAATCAGTTGTTGACCCAGTTCGGTGAAACACACCTACTCTGGGGGCATACCAAGCCAGGAAGAAGATCCACTATCAGCAATATTAATTCAGGACTAAACTTCACAAGTTCCCATCCTTCACTTAATCATCTACCCAGTGCAACCTATACCTAGGAACTCCTAGATAGAAACCTACCAGTTTCCATTCCTATTGTCGCAACAACAGAAGTCTTACTCCTACTCAAGAAGCAGTGCCCTCCCACTTGGTTTCCTACATTACAATGAATATGAAGTAATGCAAAAATTACTTAGACTTGCTTCACAGCTTCATCCAAGAACACTCAAACTCTTACCTACAGGTTTCGAGTTACATACATGGTAACCTTGCCACAGACTGACAGGTTTACCTAACAAAACACCCCCAATGTTACATTATGTGAGCTACTCTAAACCCTAGGTTACAATCTGCTATTTATAACCTAATACACAACTGGATTTGGGCCTTCAAAATCGCAGCAAGCTTTTCTCCTTGCTGTTACAACTCAGCAGCAAACTTCTCCTATAATCAAGGTCTTCAATCTTCTAGTTCCTAAAATATCTCCATATTTAGAAACAATATTTTCTTCAAATATTCTGATTGATTCTTGATTGATCTTCAGATTCTCCATAAGAAACGCCACATATATTCTCAGAGTATTTAAGTACCAGAACTGTAACTGAATTATCAATTCTGTTGACGTGATGTCAAGTCAGATGTCATGACATTACATCTAACATGTTTTCCTAGATGTTGAACTTTTTCAACACAACAAATAACCTCTTTCATAATTTAGATCACTTAGAATAGTTAGGTTACAAGTCACAGCTGTTACAAACATTCAACATATAACATAGTTACTTAATCAGTACTCAATTTCAGGCGCGATGTCATATGCTGATGTTGTGACATCTTACATAACATGTTGGTCCAGATGTTGAACTTCTTCAACACCACATATTAAAACAACAGAGGGAATCTGGGTAAACTTGCTTTCTTATTTGTTTTACAAATGAAGCCAACTCTCCAGCCAGGGCACTTACAATCTCCCCCTTTGGCAAATTTTGGCTAAAACAAATAAGTGCAAGTTGTATTTTGGGACCAGGCCACAACACAGTTGAGATGTTACAACATCTTGTCCAACATCTTCTTTGTAGAGGCTGATGTCCTTTGAGCAAACAACAAACCTCTATCCCTCAACTGTGAGCAACTCCAAACCATCGATGCCCCAAGAGGATTTCTTTTCTCAAGATTACTGTTGATAATCTTGATACTTATTACTTGTGATCATGTAACTCAGATCACAAGTCACAACTATCCTCTTAACTCAGAACACAAGACACAAACAAGGTCACTTACTTAGGGATCATGTTGCTTTCACCTGAGTCTCGCTGGACATTGCCGTGTGTTGCTTTCACCTGAGTCTCGCCTGAGACTGGGTCCCTATCTTTCTCCCCCTTTTTGGCCAGAATTTGACAAAGACTGCCCATACAGATCCATACCCATGCACAATTTTCCCAGATGCTAACAAACTTCATATTGCTGAAACCCTCTGATGAAGAGAAAGAATAGAGAGAGTCTTCATAAATAATGCAATTTTGGCATAGATAGTAACAATCTTGGTACTTTACTCTGACAGTTTCAGTACCCTAGGACTGGTTTTAATGCAGGTACCTACCCTTGGGTTTGACCCTTTGACCATTGTCAGACATTTGTCTTTTAGAACCGACTACTCCTTTTAAGTACTCTGCCTCAGTTATATAATACCTTTATTAGATGACAAGTTATCATCTAAACATTCCAGCTCACTAAACAGCTCCATAATGAGACACAACCGCCCTGTTTTCTTAGCAGATGAAAACATGCTCAAATCCTATGTCGTCATACATTCAGCTAATTTGAAACCATTCCATTTTCACAAAGAGGATGGTTACTCCCTCTGAGTCATATAGCTGTACACACATGGAAATAATAATCCACACTTCATCCAATTTTCCTCCTGTCTGTAGTTTTAGAGGAAATTAGGAACAATGTCATTACCAAAGTGATGACATTCGGTCAGACATAGTCTTTTTCAGTTTTGAACACATCATTCCAATAGTTAATAAGGTGCCACACTTTATATCCTACGAGTTTGACGAAGACCTTTTATACAAACCAATACTCCCCCTGTTAGGGACAATCACTTCTCCTCATGGAAACAAGTAGGACACATTCAATACTCAGTTGGACCTTCAAGGCAGCTTCTGATTCAAAGTAAATAAGGCCCCTTGATGAATGGAAAACATAAGACGCATCTTCATGTCTTCAAGAGCGCACCCTCTGTTCAACAATATTGATTGAACGCATTCATACTGTGAATCAAACTTTCTCGATAATAATCAGCTGTCATATGTTGATTATCTTGATTCTCAGAGTCCACTGCTGAGATGAATCCTAAAAAAAGTCAAATGCCACCTTTTGACTTCTCCATGTTTATCAGACTTCTCCCAAAGATATTCTGATCTTCGATTGAAATTTGAACTTCAAGCTACAAGTTATCACAAAAGGCTTAGACACACTGAGACAGGAACATGTAACAACTCCAAAGAGCTGCAAAGAGACGATCTTTTTGAAGGATCTAATCTTCAACTTCGTAGATCATCCTATCTTAAGTTGATGTGCCACTTTACCAACCAAGAATCTGATGTTGAACCAAATGTCACAGCATTATGTTATAACATCTAGTTGTTGAATTCAGCTCCAGACTGATCCAAGTGACCATCATCAAGATTATGATGTCTTCTTCTTCGTGTGGCTTTAAGTCTGAACATGTTTCCAGGAAACCTTTTCAAGGATCAAATGATTTTGCTGTCACCAAGGAGATAGCTCTAAGGTATCACTCTTCCTGTGGTTCTTCACAGGGTCTAGAAGAAGGAATGTTCTTGAACTCCAAGGATAATCAATTAAATACTTGTACTTGTCACAAATAGCAATTGATCATAAATCCTTCCCATTATCTAGTAAGGTACTTTCACCATTTGAATACTTTGACATACTCTTCGTGTGTTAATATCTTCTTCTTGCAAGCTCTTTCTTTGAGAGACCAAAGAGTTGAGATATCTAGGTTGCCACCCTTGACTCAAGTAAATAGAATTTTCTCTGAACAAACTCTACTTACTTCAACTGATTTGAGACTCCTACCAGATCAGATTCATTCTTAGGAATGAGAGAGATGAATCCTTCCTTGCAAATATGTCACATAACACCCAGAACCCATGTGACATAGGTCAACAGCCAGCTAAACACCAGGCTGAACTAATGTGAGGAGGTTAACCAACTCTCCCCCTCAAACTATCAGTCATGGAAGCTCCACACAAAATATCCATGCATTGTGCACAAATGACATCCCTACCAGATTTACGTAACTCCAAGAGCTATACCTTAACCAAACTCTGAGTCTTCATATTCTTGAAAGATCTTCCACCTCTAATCACGATGTTTAAATGACAAGACTCATGATCCCAATCTACTTCTATGAAGAAGCAATAATGCTGAACCATCATTGGCTTTTATTAACCAATGAGCTTGTCTTTCTTCACACCATAGTACTCCAGGGAACAACTGCTCAGCCCTGATTAATGTCATATCTCAACCAGCTTTACTTCTAGAGTTCTGACTCCTAAAGTAACCTTCGGGAGTACACAGACATAGTTGACTTTACCATTGTCAACTTTGCACACACAGATGTCTCCTCTTCCAGGTCAGGAGTAGGTTCCAAACAAAGGTATCCCTTTGTTTGACACCCAAAACATATGCTCTTCAACTAGTAGCTGCATCCTTGTTCCACCATCACATAGAACATCAGTTCCATCACCTTGGAACAAGGCCCTCCTTGAAATTCTTCAAGGTCTTCATATAACACTAATCCGTGATTATGTGATTCTTACCATCCTGAACGAAGAACGTCTTCATGAGTGGACTTGAGAGGACTCAAGTATCTGTGACATCTTCAATAGTTTATGTTGAATTCTTGAATACAATAGCCTTCAATCCACAAGAGGGGAAACACATCAGAGCTTGAGTTTTGCCAGGTATTACACAGCGGAAGAACATAATACAACCCCATCTTTGCACACACACTCCACCAGACTAGCCTTCAAAAATAGACCAAGTTTGACTATGGTTCAAACCTAGCATGACTACTACACACAACTTCAGGCGTACACACATCCTAGGTTTGAAAATAAATCAAACCTATAGCAGCTACCACACAACCAGGCCAAATGCCAATCACCAAAGACAGGTACATACAATTCCTGTCAAGAATAGTCCATCCTCCCACTTCAAGGGACCATTCAGGAAAATAGCAAACCATTCCAGGTTACAATCTTCAGTACTAAAATTGACCTTGCAGATACCAGAAAGTATCACCCATGGATCTCATCCAGAAACAGAACAGGATGCCTGCTCTGATACCAATTGAAATTCTGGTGTATGCCAGTCTTCAGATGTTATACTCAATGTCTAGACATCTGATATGACATAATAAATACACTGCAAGGTAGATACCCAATTTTTCATGATTCAGTACTGAAGGGTAACAGAAGCACAGTTTAACCAAGCTGTGCCAGATCTACTTTGAAGGTGCAGAGGATAGAACACCGATGTGCCTCGTTCTGTTCATCTGTTGCACATGATCAGCAGAGAGCAAACAGTCTTTGCAGTTCTGTTTCTTCTGCACAGATATCAGCATGATGTCTTAACATGTTCTGAGACATCATCTGTTACAACATTACAGTTTTACCTTGATATATAACAGACAGAATTATAAAGTGTTGAAGGTAAAAACACAAATCAGTTGTTGACCCAGTTCGGTGACACACACCTACTCTGGGGGAATACCAAGCCAGGAAGAAGATCCACTATCAACAATATTAATTCAGGACTAAACTTCACAAGTTCCCATCCTTCACTTAATCATCTACCCAGTGCAACCTATACCTAGGAACTCCTAGATAGAAACCTACCAGTTTCCATTCCTATTGTCGCAACAACAGAAGTCTTACTCCTACTCAAGAAGCAGTGCCCTCCCACTTGGTTTCCTACATTACAATGAATATGAAGTAATGCAAAAATTACTTAGACTTGCTTCACAGCTTCATCCAAGAACACTCAAACTCTTACCTACAGGTTTCGAGTTACATACATGGTAACCTTGCCACAGACCGACAGGTTTACCTAACAAAACACCCCCAATGTTACATTATGTGAGCTACTCTAAACCCTAGGTTACAATCTGCTATTTATAACCTAATACCCAACTGGATTTGGGCCTTCAAAATCGCAGCAAGCTTTTCTCCTTGCTGTTACAACTCAGCAGCAAACTTCTCCTATAATCAAGGTCTTCAATCTTCTAGTTCCTAAAATATCTCCATATTTAGAAACAGTATTTTCTTCAAATATTCTGATTGATTCTTGATTGATCTTCAGATTCTCCATAAGAAACGCCACATATATTCTCAGAGTATTTAAGTACCAGAACTGTAACTGAATTATCAATTCTGTTGACGTGATGTCAAGTCAGATGTCATGACATTACATCTAACATGTTTTCCTAGATGTTGAACTTTTTCAACACAACAAATAACCTCTTTCATAATTTAGATCACTTAGAATAGTTAGGTTATAAGTCACAGCTGTTACAAACATTCAACATATAACATAGTTACTTAATCAGTACTCAATTTCAGGCGCGATGTCATATGCTGATGTTGTGACATCTTACATAACATGTTGGTCCAGATGTTGAACTTCTTCAACACCACATATTAAAACAACAGAGGGAATCTGGGTAAACTTGCTTTCTTATTTGTTTTACAAATGAATCCAACTCTCCAGCCAGGGCACTTACAAAGATTGCCGGGGATGCTTGTTTAGGAACATATGTATACTCTGCTGGGGAATGTTGAGATTTTCTGGGGATGCCCAACTTCCTTAAGGCTGACAGTAGGCTAACTCTGCTTGGGGAGAGTGTTGCTGACTTGCTGGAGATACTGTGCCTTGTTAGGGCTGACGAGAGACCAACTTTGCTTGGGGAGAGTATTGTTGATTCTTGTCTTACTCTACGGGGAGTGGAGGTATCTTGGTCATACTCTTCAACTGAATCTACCTTGGTACCTCGGCGGACATAGCGACTAGATCGCTTAGACAACTCTTATTGCCCTAGTTTCTGTGGGAGAAGGTACCTGTGGAGGTGCTTGATGATTGCCGATTGACAAATCTTCTTCTGGTAGGCAAGTGACGAGATGTCGGGACATAGTCGTACGCTCTTGATCCCTAACTTTTGCCTGGACCGCCCTTTCGGGTTTTCAGTCCACCGGGATACCCATTTTTGCCCAAGCCGCCTTTTCAGGTTTTCGACTTGCCGGGTGTACAGATTTTCATTTTCATCCCTTATTTTTACCCGAACCCTTTTGGTTCGCCGGGAAGCCCTTATTTTTGCCTGGGTGTGTCAACCTAGCGGGTCTTTGATTATGCGTAGTATTTTTTCGACTATGTCCACGCTCTCGGAATGTAGGGAGTTGCCCCTGTCAGTAGCGTTGTGTCTCCATACTACCAGAAGATGTTTGTTTGATCGTGCAAGATTCGTTGCGGGAATCCATGTCTAATGCCCCAAGTGATTCAGGCGGAGATTTGCCCCTGGTATTTGGCATTTGAGGGATTCTCTGAATCTTGACTGGACTGCCCCAGATGATGGACAATGATCACGTCTGCCCCTTGGTTGGAAGTACTTTCGTTCACTTAGATATTCGTCGTGCGAATTTCTCTGCTGTTCGAACAAAAAGTCATATACAAACAAAGTTACATTAAAAATGCAAAGCTTATGTCTGTCTTGAAGTTTTTTTTGAAAATGCAATTTTTTTAATAAAACAGGTGAATTTTTGTAAAACGTGATGTCAACTCAGTATTTCACAGCAAGCCTTAAGGAGTCAGGATACCCTTCGTAACAGTATGCTTTCGAACTAACCCATGCTTCAGCTAGGACTTTTGAGGGTTATAACGTGGCCTGGTTCACGGTTTAAGAAATAAAGGATAAAGGCTCAAATTTTATTTGTACCCACCTGTTCTCCGTGATGTTCTTCAAACCTAAACTCAGCTGGTCGTGCGTTAGACCTTGTTTGAGTTTTTGTCCTGATATGCCAGCGATAGTTCGGATGTTGACAATTTATTTTGAATAGGCAGTCATTTTTTGTCGAGGGTTTGTAAGACCTCTTTCTCTTTTCTTTTTGATTTTGTTATCCCTGTTTTGTGCTTGAACTATTTCTTTTGTGATTACAGTCAGCGGGATGCCCCAGTTTTGTAAGTCTCCTTCATTGGTTTTGACTTAATGGGCTTTTATTTTGAGAAGTAATGACTGCCTGCCTTTAATTATTCGGAACCATCACTGTCTTTTTTTTGTTTTGTAAGGATCTCTCTGGTGCCATTTGTTATGCACTTGGATCAACTGAGAGAACTACCCTGCCCCAGGTTATGATTAAGGGTTTTAATTTTCGAAAAGAAAAACTCCTACTTCTTTGGCTCAGAGGGGTTGACGAGGGATTATCTTCCTTATAACTCCAGTGTTTAGGGATTGAAACAATGCCTGTACCTCATCAGCGGGGTTTGTCCAAAAGCATACTGTAAATCGTGGTATCATTTTCGTCATCCTCCCTCAAGAGGCTTAGAATTATTAATCGAGCATTGAACATCACCAAAAATGAAAGCAATTTTAGATATAGCGAATGCGAATATATTGATTCAAACAGACATATGCGATGCATTGATAAAGTAATAAAGTTTGCTATGACAATAATTGTTTGTATAAGCAAAGAAAATACAACTTGAACATTCGAATGAACAAAAAGTCTTCTAGTCTCAGGACTTGTCACTTCAACTGGTGAATCCTGTAGGGATGGTAGAAGAACTCAGTCTGACCCTCTTGGGTGAAATCCACTACTCCTTCATTAATCAGGTCCTGGACCTTGTTCTTCAGAGCCCAGCAGTCGGTAGTGTCATGTCCAGGACTATCAGAGTAGTATGCACATCTTTTGTTGGGATGATAGTTAGGAGTAGAGATGTTGGGGTTCCGGGGAGGAGCCCTTAGTGTAATCAAATTCAATCTCAACAGGTGTTGTAAAGCTTGGAACAACGACACGTTGAGCTGGGTGAATTTCCTCCTGGGCTTGTTTGGCTTACTCTGATCAACCTGTTGCTCTGGGCGAGGTTGTGGTTGGACCTGTGAAGTGGTAGAAATTTGGAGAGGTCTATTCTCTACCATACCATACTTTTGTCCTCTTGGAAGCTGATCAATGACCTGGTCCCTGACTTGGACTGCTTGCCTCATGTCTTGATGAAGCTGACTGATTATGGTCCTCAACTCTTCTTGCTCCCGAGCCAAGCCTTGGATAAGAGCCATTTGCCCCAACATATGGGTTCTCATAGTATCTACCTCAGCTTGCAGACATTTCAGCCGTTCTTCCTTGTCATCTTCAGGACTCTTCTTGGCCAAATTCCCCATGAGGAGTGTCCTCAACTCTTCCTGCCCCTTGGATAGGCTTATGAAGATCTCCCTGAACTGAGTCTCTTGAGCGTGAAGACCCTGGTTATCTTGCTGGGAAGCCATTGCTGAAATAAACAGCGAAGAAGGTAAGTGACCTGTCAAAAGGGTACCTGTAATGCAATGATATGTATGATATGCATGCAATATTTTCAAGGATCTCGCGGGGTAAACAAGAAAATTGGTTAGAATCTGAATTTTGTAGCTTGATTGAAGGCACTGCATATTGTTGAGAGTCCTTCTTCAAGAGTCAAGGCTCACCATATCCAGTGGGTCATAGCCCCTGACTCAAGTCATCAACCTGGCTAGAGGAAAATAAATCCCCTTTGCCCCTTGCTAGACATTTGATTCATCATGACCTGCATCACAAACCCTTGAGATCCTTGAAACGGATTAGTCCTTATGCAGGATGTATGCAATGGTATGATGTTATGCTATGCATGGAGTGATATGAGTAGACCCTGTTATGAGCCCAGATTAAGGACTGTAAACAAAACCTGCAAGAAACTTGTGTGTCAGATAACAAGTATACAAGTAGTCAAGTTTGAAGGCACACAAGTCACACAAGAGAGCCCTTAGAGTTTAGGCCAGCATGAAGTTTGGGGTACTACCCTCTTGAAGTTGGTGGGCTCAAAACCTGTCCTATCAAAAGTAACCGGGTTCTAAGGATCTCAATATCATTGGATTGTTTTCTGTGTTCATCGTTTCGATTTAGCCACTGAACTGGCGATCAAAATATTCCAAGAAAACAACCCTCAATGAGTGTAGTATCGAGTATCAACCAACTTCAGACAGCACCAAAGTCAGTTATCTCACTACCCTAAATAGGCCAGGATGGTCAAGTAAGGTTCCTAAGGTCAATTGATGCTTCACGACACCACGCGGCGGCCCCGTACTCTCCTTGACTTGACTCAAGGGTTACCGGTACTCACCAAAGTGCCACATCAACGTAGCAGACTGCTTCAACCGTGTCGGTATACCCCGCACAGTTCCCTCACAGTCTTGTTGCTACTTTCTAAGAGGTATCCCCCAGATCTGGGTTAGAATCTATAGAACTCCCAAGACAGGCCCAATAATTTTAAAGCACACAAATCAGGAAATTGAAAACATAAGTATGATCTATCCTAAGGTACACTTCACTTTAAAGTTTCCCCAGCAGAGTCGCCAGTTCTGTGATCGGTGGGAATGAGAACTGACTGTTTTTAAGCTGGTTTCGCGAAATGTCGCGGTAAGCAAGAGTCGCCACCGTCTTTTATGTTCTCCAATATGGAAAGGACAAAAGCACAGCAAAATTCCTTCTTTGAGAATGTTTCTCGGTTCGGGAGGTAGATTTATAGAAAGGGAAGGTGTTAGCACCCTTTCTATCCATGGTTATCCATGGGCTCTTAGGTACTTGCTCTTATGTTTTCAAAATGATTTGTTTGCTTTTCAAATGTGAGTGGGTTTGAAAAAAAGTTTCTTTGAAAGATTTCTGAATAACTCTTGTATCTGTCCTCAAGAGTGTTTGAAAAATTTGTTTTGAAAGCTTTTGAAAGTGTAAGGTGTGAAAAGTAATTTGTTTATTTTTGAAAAGAGCAAGCACCCATGAGTCATCTACCTACCCAAAGGAATTAAGCTGTGTAAGTGTCCTTTAGGTAGTGTCATCCCACCATTGAGAGGTAGGTAGCACCACCGTTGGAGGTGTTCGGGTCAATTCGATTTTAGGGACAGTGTGGTCACCGAAGCAACAGTTAGGACACTTTAGAAGTAACCCTAATGTCCTAGATCCTTTTTTAATCTGAGGCAACCGTTTCGAGGCAACTGTTTCGAGGCAACTGGATCTTTACACTAAGGGTGACCTCTAAAACGTCCTATACTTGATGACCACGTTTCGAAGGCAACGAGTGAAGCGTACCCTAGAAGTGGTGTGTGTTTTGTGTGTTGTTTTCATGTTATGTTTGTCTTTGTTATTTGTGAGCTACGAGTTGTTTTTATTTACATACATTCTTTCATGCAAGTTTAGCAGTTAAGGGGTGCGGAAAGTAAATTGCGGAAACATAAATCCTACGCTATTACAAGGCGCAGGTCTATACATCGCCAAAAAATACAAAGACCCGTTTCTTAGTAAATAAGTACGGAAAGTAAAATAAAGCAGTAAACCTAATTAACTATTACATGTCTTGGAAGCAATTACATAATAATCAAACTGTGCGCGAATAAAAATTAAATCGGAATGTTCTAAGGGTGTTGACCCTTTTAAGAAAAGAAATTGATTTTTTTGGTCTTTTTGTAATTAAAATGAAATTAAAACTAACTAATGACTAATTAATTAATTTAATTAAAAGAAAATATTTTTGTGTTTTTATGTTTTTTATGAAATAAAAGAAAATAATTAAAATTCTAAGTTAACCTAATTCTAATTTGTTTTAATTGTTAAAAGAAAAGTCAAAATTGCCTAATTAAACTATTTCAATTAATGTTTATTTACAAAATAAAATAAAAATGAAATTAATAATGTTAATAAATGTTAATTCTATTTTTTTGATTTTTTTAATGAAAATTTTAGTTAGTTAATTGTTAATAATAAATAAATAAAATAAAGCAAGTAAAAAAAAGAAAATGTCAAAACAAAATAAAAAGAAGAGTAAAACCCAAGGGGGTGTGGGCTGAAATGGAGGGTGTGATTGGAATTCTGGCCCATTTGAGCTAGCCACGTTTGACTTCCCTTGGTTTCCTGCAGCATGCCTGACTCCAGAGTATGGTGTTCTACACTTTTTGTCCTTTGGATCTGCACTGATGACACATGGTCTGTTGGATGTGTGAGGTGCATGGTGTTCAGCGCTTTGGAAACTGCACAGGAAAGCATTAAGAAAAAGAATATGGAAATTATAGGGGGACCTGGGAATCGAACCCAGGTCTCAGAGATTACCAAGCAAACCTTCCACCACTGCATCACTTAGGCGCGTTTGTAAGAATAATGGAAAAGAAATATAATATAAAAAAAACGCGTTTATATGCTAAAAAAACAAAAAGGCGCGCGCAGGATTTGAATGTACCAATGCCTTGCTGCCACACAGTCATCTTCTTCGTTCTGAAACAAAAATCACAAGCAAATAGCGGGGGTTTTAAACCCCCACAAAACATCAATGTCAAAAATAGCGATTAGCTATATGGTGAATATAAAAAAGGCGCGACATGTCCTTCTTGTTCGTCTTGAGCTTCTGAGTTTGACTGTGCCTGTTTGGAGTTCTAATTTTACAGCATGACAAAACCCCCAATATGGGAGTTCTGAAACCCTAAAATGTATCAATGGCAAATCATGATTCAGAGCCCTAAAATGCAATTAAACCATGTCATTAGCTTCAGAAGGTTCCTGTGAATACAAAACAACCAACAATATGTATCAAATGCGCATGAATTATGATATGAAGTCCTGGAAAATAATGCAAACCGTAGGGCTTGGTGGGGATGATTCTGATGGTGTTAAGCCTCGTTCTTGATTGCAATGGCTTCCTGGAAGGGTCAGGAGTGTGTTTTGATCAAAGGAGAGGCTTGAATTGTATTGGAAGATGGTTTTCAGTTTATGATTTTTCTCTTGAAAATTTTGAAAATGGCTTCTGCTGTATGGGGCTCTCTAGGTCGTGTAATGTATATGGGAAGCTTGCCTATATGCTTTTGAATGAGTATCAATCAGAATTATGGTCATTGAAGCCTTGCAATTATGTTCTTGATTTTGCCATAAACTCCATTGAAACAACTTGCCATTTTTGTGTCAAATTTGAATTTTGTGCTCATAATAGGATGTACACGAATTTGGAAGGTGAATGATGGTGTATCAAAGCAATTCAACACAAAATATATCCCTTAATTAATTTTCTTGATTTTCATATGAATTTTAAAGATTTAAAATGCATTAAATCAAATAAAATTAAATAAAAATGGGAAAATTAATTTTTAATCTTGAAATAAATTGTGGGACACGTGGGAGGCATGGCCAAGCTGAAACAAGTGGAAAAAGTGGGCCCCTTTTGTCAAAAATGAAGTTTCAAGGATAATTGACTTTGGCCATTTTACAAAAATTTCCCAACTTCTCCAATGCATATATTGCTCAATTTTGAAGCTATGAACATGTTCTTGGACATTTTGGAAAGGTCTTGAAGTCCTCTAACCAATGTCTTTGGTCCCATGTCATTTTGATTTACCAATCTCAAGTTATGGTCTTTGACTTAAAGTGCCTTTTTGTTGACTTTTGAAAATGACCTATAATGTTGAAATTGATAACTTTTTGTGAGAGAATTTCTTGGACTTGGAATGTGAAGATGAATTGTAGGAAATGTCCTCCCCTTCAAAATGAGCATTGGATGGGATTTTTCTGATAAACCATGAGGAAGTTATGCCTTGGTCAATTTGCAGTTGACTTTTCAACTGTCCAAAAATAGAAACTTTTGCATCTTGAGACTTTTTGAGCCATGCTTGTGGAATCATGATCAAGAATTGATCAAATGATGATTGTGGCTTCAAAATAAGATGTTGACCAAAATTTTTGACTTTTGACTGTCAAATGACCATTTTGCCCCTGCAGTTGACTGTGAAGCATTTAGGGTTTTTGACTGTGCAATTTGATGCTGTGAGTCTTGAACCTTGGCATATGGATGCTTGACAATGTGTATAGGCATATGGGACTTGATTGGACCCTTGAAAACCTCAATTTCTTTGCCAGAACCAAAACCCTAATTTTGACTGTGTTAGGAGGCAATTGGACTGTGCAACTCTTGAGAGATTTTGAAGCTTGATCTTGCCAAATCTTGAAGAATATAGGAGGGCAAATTTTGGGGTACAATAGTCGGGTATTGAACATTTCTTACTCTCTTGATTGCTTGCTCATTCTGAATCTCACTTTGGCATCAGAGTGTCTTGCAGGTATCCCCCACCTCACTCTCAAGTTATGCTCGACGTAAGTTGTGACAGTCTATTCTGGTGAGGTACGATCAGCAGCGCCGTCTGTGGTAATCACAGCTTCCCCGTCTTTCATTCATCCAAAACAAAAGCTAATCTAACTCCTTTTTGACAGTCATGGCTGATCTCACGGCAGAAAACAACCTGAATGTCCATTCTGCCGACATCAACAACAACGTCACCGACCACAACATCAACATCAACAACACTGGTCTTGATGACCTCAACGCCGGTAACAATAATAATACTGGAAACAATAACAATGGCCATGTTGTTGACATGCCCGACCCCTCAGAGTATAGAGATGGGATGAATGCCTCTTCGTCCTCATTGTCCCGACGAATCAAAGACGATCGTCGTTCTATTCAGAACTATCAGCCGCCCGCATACCAGGAAGTCCCCGTTCCTGCGGGTGCCGATGCCACGACCAGGGCACTGTTCGTGACAATAAATCAAACAAACTACTTAGTATTTTCGCAAGGGGAGAGATTAAGGGTGCTCGAAGATTCTCGGAGAGCCCCTAGAAGACATAGGAGGCCTGATTCTCCTCCTCCCCGTCAGATAGAGGACCGTCCCCAATATCCTCCACGGAGATGCAGATGGGATGCCTCTTGAAGCCCCTCTCACCGACGTATCAGGCGATGCCCCCCGGTTGAGAGGGATCATCTCGTAGATACGGGGAGACGTGATTACGTCCCCCCGTGTCAAGAGCAAAGACCCCCCTGGAAACAAGAACATGGGATATGACGAACGACCATACTTCCCGAGGAATCCTCCGTGCGACCAGGGCCGCCATCACGATCGCCATTACAACAGGTCGCCTTCTCGATCTCCAGACATAAGCGGCAAAGACAACCCCTACAGTCCCCTATCCCAGGCTATTATGGAGGCACCCATTCCCCTGGGTATGGAGAAACCTCCCCATCTGAAGGAGTACGACGACATTGTCGATCCGGCCAACCATATCGATGGGTTCGAGGCAATGCTGCATTATCATAATATCAGGGGACCGATAAAATGCTAGTTGTTCCCCACAACTTTGAGAAAGACTGTGATGGACTGGTATAAGAGCCTCGCCCCGGGGTCAATTACATCCTAGAGAAATTTAAAAAACCAGTTCATCAGTTCATTCACTGCCTCACATCGACATCTGAAGACTGATGCAACCCTCGAGGCCATAGTTCAAAGAAACGATAAGACCCTTAAGGAGTTTATTGATTGGTTCAACCGTGAGGCTATTTAGGTCCCCTGCACCGATCATATGAAGAGATACCTGCTCGAGAGGAGACTCCTCCTGAGCACGGAGTTCAGAAAAGTCGTTGGCATCGAACCACCACGGACATTCGATTCTCTCCTCGAGAAGGTTAGGGCCTACATGGACTACGAGGAGAGGGAAGCGTCCAATAGAGGCCGCGACCCAAGGAATCGTGGATCAACCAGCAATCCGTGACAATAAGATTCGGGCCCTCCTCAAAGAACGGGTGAGAAGAGGAGGGGTGACAAACCACGGGATCCTCGCGAGCAAAGAGGGCCCGCAGGGCGATTTACTGAGTACACTCCGCTGACAGCTTCCCACGAGCGTATATTGGAAGAGTGTGCTAATACTGATTTCAAGGACGACAGCGTCATACGTCCTCTCTCTGCTACTGATAAGCTTGGGGCTGATCGGAGAAAATACTCCCAGTATCATCAAAGTCATGGACACCTGACTAAAGACGGTGTCCATCTCAAAGATGCTATAAAGACCCTCATTAAAGGGGGAAGACTCGGGAAATATCGGTGCAGCGACGCTCCTTGTCGAGATGCCCACAACACAAAGAAGACTGAGGAGGATGCCCGACCATTAGAGGAGACGGTCCCCATCCAGACATCATTCTTCGTTACGAGACCGGAGGACTTCTACGTCCCCGACGATATCGAAGAACCTCTGTCTATGCACAGTAGGTGGGAAATATTTCCCTCTGCCATGGTCATAAATGGAGGGGGGTTCAACGACATAACTATAAACTCCGCAAAGAGGAAACTGGACGAACTGGTCGATGCAGCCCCCCCATAAACGGTGACATTCGAGAGGGTCAAGGGCAGATCGGAGCTGATCACATTCTACCTCGAAGAATTTCCCAGAGGGGCCCCTAACTCGAGCATCTCTCTTCTGGTTAGGGAGAGGATGGATAATTTTAACGTTCATCGCGTCTTGGTCGACGAAGGGAGTTCCGTCGACGTAATGATAGCCAACTATTTCGAACCCTACATCTCGATGACACCCACCTTTCACCATACATGGGGTCCGATCTGCAGGGCTTCAACGGCTCGACCTCCAAACCGTGGGGGGTACGTGGAGCTCGTAGTCACCTTCGGTGAGGAGACCGCCACCAGGTAAGTCAAGGTGCAGTTTCTGGTCATCGACTTCCCATATCTCTACAACTATATTCTAGGGAGACCAACACTGGTGGAATTGACCGTTGTTCCCTCCACCGTCCATCTGAAGATGAAATTATACACGAAGAGAGGACGCGTCGCCACTATCCAAGACGACCTCGCAACTTCCCGAAGATGCTTCAATGCAACATCAAAGGGACGGAGTACGGTTGAAACTAGAGCACGACCTTCCAAGAGAGCCGATATTGCATGACCAGAGCCACAACCCGTCAAAACGGAGGAACAAAGAGCTCCTCCAAAGGTCGACGCCATTTCACTGGACACCCACTTCGACAAGGATGAAGCCCCCAACGGTGAGCAGAGACTCCTCCGATCAATCCCGGATGGAGACTTTGAGCTCGTCCCCCTTGACAAAGACCCTTACAAAGGCATAAAGATCGGTACCGGACTCCCCGACCTGGAAAGGAAGCAGATCAAAGCTTGCTTGAGGGAGAATGTGGACCTGTTCACGTGGAGTGCTATGGAGATGTCCGATCTCGACCCCGAGGTCGCTTGCCACCAACTGGCCATTAATTCAGCCGCTAGGGAAATAGTACAACATAGACGTAGGCAGTCTCCCGAGAAATCAGAGGCTGCTGAAAACGATGTAAAAGACCTCCTAGAGGTAAATTTTATTTCTGATGCCAGGTATTTAACCTGGCTGTCAAATATTGTACTATTAAAAGAATAATGGAAAATGTCATATGTGTGTTGACTATACCGATCTAAACAGGGCATGCCCCAAAGATGCATTCCCCTTGCCCAATATTGAGATGCTGGTCAACAACTCGACCGACTATAAAATTCTATCTTTTATGGACGCCTACTCGGGCTACAACCAAATTCCAATGGCGATGAGCACTAAACTTCACTGCACCGCTTTCATGACCAACTCGGGCAATTATTACTATAATGTAATGTCCTTCAGTCTAAAAAACGCAGGGGCGACATACCAGCGAATGATGAATAAAGTCTTCCGCAACGAGATTGGAGATATGCTCGAGGCATACATGGACAACATGATTGTTAAATCTCGAGAAGACACCGACCATGCCACCCATCTCAGAAAGGTCTTTGCCCAAGCAAGACAGTGTAGAATGAGGTTCAACTCCGAGAAATGCACTTTCGGGGTTAAGGCGGGAAAGTTCCTCGGTTTCTATCTAACATAACAGGGAATTGAAGCCAACCCCGATAAATGTAGGGCGTTCTCCGACCTTCCTACACCTAATTCGAAAAAATATATACAAGTCCTGAACTACATGCTCACCTCGCTCTCCTGTTTCATGGCGAAGTCCGCTCAACACGCCCTTCCATTTTTCAAACTTTTGCGCAAAGAGGCAGCTTTTGAATGGAGGGAAGAATGCGAGCAAGCCTTCCTCCACCTTAAGAAAATCCTCTCGCAACCTCCCATATTATCATGACCATTATACGGGGAGACCTTGTTCCTGTATATAGTCATCTCCGTCGAGGCCACGAGTGCGGCACTCATTCACGAGATCCCTGACGAACAAAAGCCGATGTATTTTACGAGAAAAGCACTTTAGAGACCCGAGGTCAGGTACCAACAAATCGAGAAGGTGGCATTGGCCCTCGTCATCACATAGAGAAGGCTTCGATACTACTTCCTAGCGCACACGATCATCGTATGGACATACCAACTCGTGAGACAACTCCTAGGTCAATCAGACATGGCAGGTCGAATGTTAAAATGGTCCTTGGAGCTTTCAGAGTTCGACATCAAGTAAGAAAGCAGGAAGGCCCTCAAGGCCCAAGGTCTGGCCGACTTTGTCGCAGATATGAGCACTCACAACCCCCCCGCAGGGAAGGAGCACAAGTGGACCATCTTTATGTACGGAGCCTTCAGCTCGACAGGAAATGGAGCAGGGATCCTCCTCGAAAACGAGGAAGGTGTCGTGATCGAACACTCTCTCACTCTTTCCTTTCCGAGAGATACAAATTTTCACTGGTTCCCAACTTGTCACATCTCAAGTTCAAGGGGGATACCAGGCTAAGAACAACAGCATCATTGAATATTTGAACTTGGTTAGAGAACATATGAAAAAGTTTGACCGGGCAGAAATCACACACGTGCCAAGCGAACAGAACACGCAGGATGACATACTTTCAAAGCTCACGCGCACGAAGAAGAAAGGCGGGAATAAATCAGTTATACAAGAATCCCTATCTCGTCCGAGCATTGAAAGGTCCACGGTTCCGCCCAAAGTGAATGCCATCGGGGACAACTCATGCTGGATGACCCCGATATTCAACTTTCTGACAAAAGGGGAGCTTCCTATGGACCAAAGAGAGGCGACCGCAACCAAACGAAGAGCCTTATCCTATGTTGTACTCAAACACAAACTTTACTGTTGGGGATTCTCCATCCCACTCCTAAAATGTGTCGAAGATTTCTGAATCCCAGAGATACTGCGGGAAATCCACGAGGGAATCAATGCCCAACATATGGGCGGGAGGTCCCTGGCAAGGAAGGCCCTGCGAGCGGGCTATTATTGGCCGACCATGCAGTAAGACGCGAAGGACCACATCAAGAAATGTGACAAGTTCCAAAAACACGCGGACTTGCACCTCGCACCTCCACACGAGCTCACAATTCTATCCTCCCCATGGCCTCCACATGGTGGGGAATGGACATCCTCAGACCTTTCGTGCAAGGGACATACCAGAACAAATTCCTCATCATGGTCGTAGACTATTTCTCCAAATGGATTGAGGCCGAAGCCCTAGCGAAAATCACTTTACAAAACATCCTCCATTTCTACAACGAAACATACTTGCTCAATTTGGGATACCACAAGCGCTCGTCACGGACAATGACATCCAGTTCACTGATCAAAGTTTCCAAAGCTTCATCGCCAAACTTGGTACCAAACAACATTTCACCTTGGTCGAACACCCCCAAACCAACGGGCAAGTCGAAGCCACAAATAGGGTCATCTTGCGAGGACTCAAAAGCAGGCTGGGTGAAGCCAAGAGGGGTTAGGTCTAAGAACTACAGTGTCCCGTGGGCTTATCGAATAATTCCTCATTCAACGATTGGTGAGACACCATTCAGACTAACCTACGACACCGAGGCCATCATCCTGGTGGAAATCATGGAGCCATCCAAGCGAACCAAAATGCCCCTTGATGAGGAGATGAACAACGAGGCTGTCAAAGACGAGCTCGACCTAGTCGAAGAAGTTCGTTCGGGAGAAGATCTTCGTGAGGCCACACTAAAACAACAGGTAGCCCCACGTAATGACGACAAATTCATAACGCGCAAATTTCGGGTCGGAAACCTAGTCTTGCAAAGAAACCAGAAGGATTCCCGCAAAGGGAAGATGGCTGCAAACTGGGAGGGGCCTTACTGCATCCAAGGAGCTACAGGCACCAGAGCATATTACCTTGAACAATTAAATGGAGAACCACTACCTCGACCCGAGAATGTTGTGAAGCTAAAACAATACTATAGCTAAGTCCTTCACCCGCTAAGGGCATTAGCAGTTGACCAATCCTCTCTAACCGATGAGGGGACGCGCTCGGCAATGTAGGAGTGTCTAGGTACGGACATGGCCTCCAAACATCAGCAAAAGGCGAGATTTGTTCAGTTCACGAGCAAGATCTTAGCCCGACAGAGACACCTCAATCGAGATCTGATGTTGAAGTACCCAACATGGCAGAACACCCAACTCGCGATGGGAAGTTCACGCCACGTGTTTAAGATCCCGACCACGATCTTACTCTCATTTCGCGGATCCTTACTCCGCCTCCTCGACACATCCCAACATATTTCGAACAATATGAGGGTTGAGCATACATCTCTGCACACGAAAAAACGAACTTGTGTCAACCACAACAAAGGTCGAGCATACATCTCCATGTGGAATATACAAATATTCATGGAATAAATAAGTCAAAAACAACGACGAGCAAAAAATAAGCAAGCATCAACAAAAATATAAAGGCATTGAAGCAAAGTAAAGCATTTATAAATGTCGACCACTAGAGCCAACAATGTCTGAATGTTACAAAAAATTACGAGCACGCAAGCCCAAATACAAATAGCTAAGTTATCCAAAAAATGCTAATCCTCGGAGTGCCCACTTCGACCTCGGGAGAGTCAGGAGGAGGAACCACCCAATCGTCAATCACCTGGGAAAGAACCCCGGTTCCTTCTGTGTTGAGACCCGGGTTCAACACGGACAGCTGGTTCACGGTAGCCTCGAAGCCGTCGGTCAAAGCATCGATGTAGTTTGACTCGAGGATTTGAATCTGAGAAACAAAATCGGCGCGAGTGTGCAAATCGTTTACCCCCTCGGGTTCTCCCTCCACGGGCATCATGGAAGCCTTCAAGTCAGCGACTTCCCTCTCCAGTCGTTCCCTTTCATTCTCTCACAGTTCTTTGTTGAGTAGGAGATAATCCTTTTCCTCGAGGGCTTTTTCAGATCTCTCTTTATCCCCCTCTAGGGTATCGGCCTACTCCTGAAACATCTCCTCGCTTTGTTCGAGGGAAGTCTTCAACTTCTGTGTCTTGGCCTGAAGAGTCGCTTTCTCTGACTCTAGTTCCTTGACCCGACCAGAGGATCTAGCCCCTTCGCCCGCAAGGACCACGACCATTTCCGCCACCTTCATCATCCCGAACATACTGGAAGCCAAATGTTTCCTTCGACCCTCTTTGTTGAGTTGCCTGATGATGTCAGACTCATTATCGGACATAGTAAGAGGAAAGCCCTCAAAGAAATCCTTCTCCACGAAGCAGGGCGGTAGGTTGAAGGCTCGGGCAGTCGTCCCTCCCTCAGTCACATTGGCGAGCCCACCTTCTGGGCGACTCCTTTTCTTGCTCAAAATAACAGCTTGCTGATCAGCATCTCAGATGCCCGACGATCCACTTGATCCTTCCTTGACCGATTCAGAGACTGAACCCATGCGTGTAGCCTGGTGCGGATTCACGAACCTCTTATGACTCTTTTTCTCTTGGGTCAGTTTCAACAATCTCTCACGGCGCTCCACTATGTTACCTGCAAAAACAAAAACGGTATCCTCGGGTCAGCCTCAACGGGAAAACAAAAGAAGTCAAGTGAAGAAGTAAAATTATAATAAAATCAAGCGAGCATAAACCTGAGAGATTCACGGCTTTCCCGTAAGAACAAAACTCAATAAGCTCCTTGGTGTTGATCGGGTGTGCTTCGAATATCGGCTCACCATCTTCATCGAGGATGTCATTTCCTTCCCTCGTGACCCATCTAATGGGGAAGAACCCGTCGATGAACCGATTAAGGACACCATAGGCCTCTTCATCCTCAAAGCTCATGTCGCCGGCAGGAGTATGGTAATGCCTGGGACCATGATCGTAATGGCCCGAACACCAATGGATGGGAAACTTCGATATTCTCCCTATCTCCTGCTCACCATTCACATCATAGCACGACTCACTATCTTCATCCACGACGGGATCCGGGTCAAACACGTCTTCCACGACAGCCTGAGAAGTAGGTCGCACGACATACCATCTGTCTTTAAAGTCGCGGACGGAGTCCATGTACATCCTGAACAACCTCTTCGACTGTTTGAGGGAAACCCAACTGTGTTTCCCACCCCGAGATTTCCATTGAAGATGAAAAACCCTGAAGAACAGGGGAATGGTCACCCTGATCCTCAGGAACCGAAAAGTAATATCAAATGCCCAGATGAAGGCAATGGCGTTGGGGTGAAGCTGAGAGGGCGCTGATTTCAAGTGATTGAGCACCCCCATCTGGAAATAATTGAAGGGAAGGCGAAGCCCCAAGTCTCTGAAAATGACCTCATACATGGGGAAGCAGTCTTCCTCGAACTCCGAGCATATTCGAGCATTGGGTGTCGGTCGCATGATCGCAAAGTTCCTTTGGAAACCTTTCTAATTGCCGCCATGCTCGACAATAGTATAAGCCTGCCTCCTGCTATAACTATATATCGAGGCTATTCCTCGAGGCTCTGCCTCGACCCCAGCCAATGTTGGATCATCGACCGTGTCAACCAAGTTGACACCCTCCTCGGCTATGTTGTTCTCTTCGACGTCTATGTGTTTGGAAGATTCAGGAGTGCCATCCATTTTACCTGTAAAGCAGAGGAAACCGGTGAATTTTACAGCAAATCCAAATCCATCCTTCCATGATATAGGTGAAAGGGTTATGCGGCGCCCAAACCAAGTCGACAGTCACACGTGCAGAAGGGGTAATACTTGGCCCTTGATCATGGAACAAAAATCATGCCAGTATTATAAGACCACACAGCGGTTATAACAACGAACACTCATTTTCATGAATACCCCGAGCACAGGAAGAATACAGCGAGCAAAGTACGAATTTGACGGCCAAGCTCATGAATTTTCTGGGGTCATAAATTTCTTGCGCAAAATTCATAAATTTTGCGGGGATATATGAAGACTACGGGGTAAATTTATCTAAGTGTAGTGGAAAAGATAAATATCACGGGCTCGATCACGAACATTACACATAAATACATGGATTCCCCGAGCAGAACCCCTCAGTTGTGAAATTATACAACTAAAACATCATCAAATCCAATCTAAACAAAGAGTATCATGAAAAATACTTACTTGGACAAGAGTAGATGAAGAATAATGAAGGTAGAAGAAGAGCACGCGACAGATTCTGCAACGGTATTAGAAGTGGAAGGAAACGGCACAACGTTGGCGATAGGGAGAGTGAAGAGCGCGAGAATGTAAATGTGAATAATGGGCCTTGGGGCACTATATATAAAGCTGACGTGGAATGCAAAACATCGCTTCAGACAACTCAACAATCTCCTTTCTCCTCGAAACCTACGTGCTCAGCTAATGATTACCCCTACTACCTAGGTCATCATTACAATCCCATAGGTCACACTATGTTCCTAGACCCCTAAGGTTTCTCCTTCCTACGACTAGAATGCTCCCATCACGAGTCCATTCCGAACGCTGCTCAGGTAAACCCGTATATCGACGACTTTCTCTGTCAACACAATAAAAGATCCTCGTCGAGTAGTGCACCTCGTAAAAGAAAAAGCTGGACTTAAGTCATAACTCTTTCATCAAGAGCAACGACTTGGGGGGCTCTTGTTCTGCACTGGGCCTTCCCTTGGCCAAACTCCACGTGAGGCCCAACCCAATTATGTCGGTCAAAGCAAACTAGCCAGTTCTACCCTTGACTATGTCAGGAAGCAACTTTAACTCCCTGCAAGGAGGCAACCTCATCACACAGGGATAAGCCCAGTTAGTCTTAGGAAGACCATCTTCGGTCAGAAGGACCTCGAGGTCATCTTCTGATCCTCTCTGTAACCAAGACTGATCCCCTCACATGACCTCACGTCTGGCGGGGAGCATCCATGACGAGCAAAAGCACCTCGTGAGATCTCCTCGTAGGGCTGACTATCAACATCTTTGAATATCACAGAGTCTTCGTGGCCCCAGAAAGACCGCATCCATATCCTCATAATAAGTGGAAATTGTAGTTATTTTTTTATATAATTTTTGTTGCACTTAGCGACTTTTTGTTTTTTATATTGTTGAATAAACCCGACTTTTGTGTAAATACATTTAGTTTGTGTATAATGAGTTTTCTTGTATAAAGTGTATTATTTGATAGTTTTGTATTTATTTTGTAGGTATTTGAGCATTGTTGGAGCAATGAGGAATAAAGCTCCAAGATGAATTTTTGGATCTATAAAGGAATAAGGCCAAGATTGGAGGCCATTTGAAGTTGCAGAGAAAGAAACAGAAGTTTTCTTCTTGTCATGGATCGCCGGACGAAAGGGAGTGTCGCCGGGCGAAACTATGAAGACTAATTTTGATGAATTCCCTGCCTTGCTTTGCTTCTGCATCGCTGGGCAAGGATAAGATGTATCGCCGGGTGACGTGAGTATGTCACCGGGCGAAAGAGGATATTTATTTCAGTTGAAGACGTGTATTTTCCTGGGCCTTGTATATAAGAGCTTTCGTCGGGCGATGCTTTTATTTCGCCGGGCAATTGTCGCAGATCAGATTTTCTTTATATCTTTCATTTTGTTTCATTTGTTTCATTTGTTAGCTGTTGGTTTTGGGAGAGATTTTGGTTCTCTCAACTCCATCCACCTCATTTTTGTAGTGGATTAGCTTAGATAACAATGTTAGGGCTTTGCTGTTGGAATATTGGAGGTGGATTTCTCATTGGCCGGCACTGACAAACTGGAAGATTTGTGGTTTATCTCTTCACCTCTCTATGTATTTCTCTTTTGTTGGGTTTGTACATGTATTTACTTTGAACTTATGTATATTTGTCGCCCATGGCGTTATATTAAACTTGATTTACAAATCTTTATCGATTGTTGTCCTGGATTTTTGCTTTGTGCTAGGGATTTGAGTTGTAATAGACATATACGTATTAGATTCTTATCTAGGATGATTATTTGTTAGTTTCTGAACTCTATAGATAGATTTAGAACTGACATCTACTTGGGTATCAGAGTTTAATTCCTCTGTGTGGTTTTCATGTGATGAGAGATCGTCAGTGCGATTACATAGTTGTCTTCTGTGTTATTGAGGAGGTAGAGAGATCATTTCCTTGGTGATACAGTCAGTCTCTCAATTTGGGTTAGAAATGACTTAAGTTGTGAGTGATACGTAGTGACATTGATGAGTATTATTAGGTTGAATGTAACTGGTCAATAGATTTAATTATGTGATAAGTAGATTATATACAAGCTTGATAAGTTCTTCCTTAGTTTTTTTATGTTTTTTACATTTATTTTCTGTTGATAACATTTTCTCTAGAAACCCATTTATCCCCAAACTCATAAACGCGAGAATTTGTAGAACGGAAATTCAATGACCAATCTCTATGGACACGATAAATTCTCGGATAAATATTTCCAAAACTTTTGTTGCTTGCCACTCAACCGCTCCAACAAAATGGCGCTGTTTCCGGGGATTAGTTATATTGATTTCGCATTGTGATAATTCTTTTGTTTTTGAGTTTTGTAATTAATGTATATGTTGTATAGAAATTGTACATTAACTTGTATATGATATTTGTGCATATATGTGTTTTCACATATTGTTGTAAATTGTCTCGTTTTTGTAACATTTGTTGTGTGATTGTTAGGACACTTTCTTTAAGTTTGCGCGGTGTGACAATACCATGGCATGATGAGAGGAGGTTACTAGCTCGCACAATAAAGGCGTCGAGATTACGACGTAAAACAAGCATGTTTGTTTGTATATGTTTATGTGTGTGGTGATTTGTTTTTTTAACAAGTTGAAACAAGGAAATGTTCTGAATTTCAAATCTTCACTTTTCAACTTGTTAATTCAATTTCACCTGGTTTTCATATTGTTATTTATATTTGTTTTGTTATGCCAATTTGTGTTTTCCGAAAGCTTGTCGTGTTTAGCTTGAGGACTTTTCTTCATTGTATATATTATAAATTTTGTACATTGAAATTTTGTAGGAATATTATTTCTCTAATTCTTTTGTTCTTGTTTGTTATCAAATTTTGGTCCAGTAACTTTAGAATATTGAGGTGATTTGTCAAGTTTGATTGTTTTGACTTGTGAATGCATGGTAATGATTTTGTTAAAGTTTTTTACACGTTCGAGGTATGTGTTTATCGCTTACTATACTTTAGTATATTCATGATACTTATACTTTTTACAATTTTTTTCATTCATTCTTTTGTGTACTTGTTCATTTGTGAGTCACTTTACTTCCTACCCTTTTTGGGAGGTAGCTTTCCATTGTTCACATATGCTGGAGACCATAATGCTTGTTTTAAATAGATTTTATTATGTTTAATATTTTATTTGTATTGATTGTATGAATGCAAGAAAATGATCAAGGCAT
Organism: Vicia faba; assembly: GCA_948472305.1. Classification (NCBI taxonomy): domain Eukaryota; kingdom Viridiplantae; phylum Streptophyta; class Magnoliopsida; order Fabales; family Fabaceae; genus Vicia; species Vicia faba. The sequence continues at coordinate 191,683,544 of OX451736.1, read as the reverse complement.
TTTTTTGTTACATTTTGAGTATAACTACCTAGCCAAATAGTCAATTCACCTTGTGAGTGTGTGATCATTAGTAACCCTTTTGAGCTTTTTGTCAATATCCATGTTGTTTTTGCTAAATGCTTGTCTATGAGTGTTTAGTTTCCCTTTTTACATGAATGTTGATTCTTTGTTTTCTTGAATCCTTAACTATGATTTGTAGTTGAATTTTTACATTGCCTTAGGAATTAGGGAGTATTCACATTATGATGATGGTTGGATTCAATTTGGGGAGAAAAATGATTGTGTATTTATTGGTTGATTGTTATGAGGTTGAATAGAAAAAGAAAAGAAAAGAAAGAAACAAAATATGGAAAAGAAGTGATAGAAAAAGAAAGAAAATAAATAGAAAAGCTTTGAAAAAGAAAATTCCGACCTCAATGAGTGTAGCATCGAGTATCAACTAATTTTCAGCTTTCCACCGAAACCGGCTATCTCACTACTTCATATTGGCCAAGTTGTTCAATTAAGGTTCTAAGGTCAGTTAGTGCTTCATGACGCTGCTCAGCGGCCCCGTATTCTCCTCTATTCAACACAAGGGATACCGGTACCAACAAATGCGTCATACTAATGTAGCCATTGTTTCAACGGTGTCGGTCTACGCTGTATAGTTTCCATAATCTATTGCTACTTACCTAAAAAGGTGCCCCAGATCCGGGTAGAGGATCAAACAAGTTCAAACAATGTACCATATTGTAAAGCAAATAAATCAAACAAAGGAAAGCATGTAAAGGTGATCTAGCCCTAAGGTAACCCCACTTTTAAGTTTTATTCCCCAGCAGAGTCGCCAGTTCTGTGATACGGTGGGAGAAATGACTTGAGTGTTTTGTGTTTTATTGCAAATGTTGCGGATAGCAAGAGTCGCCACCGAATTTTCTTTTATCCAATAAGGAAAGGCTGAAAAGAACAGGAAAGACCTTTGAGATTGTTTCTGAGTTCAGGGGGTAGATTATGAAAATGGAAGGTATTAACACCTTTTCCACCCGTAGTTATCTACAGGCTCTTATTTGCTTTCTAGATCACTTGCTTTTGTTTGAAAGTGTTCTTGTGGTGTGAGTTTTGAAAGTATTTTGAAAACTTGCCTTTGTAATGATTCTTCTCTCATAAGAATGCATACAAAGTGTTTTTTTAAAATAGTTCAAAGGAGTGTTTGCGTAAATGTATTTTTGAAAGTGATTTTGAAAAGGGTGTCTTTATAATGGTTCTTGTCCCTATAAGAATGCATACAAAGAGTTTGTCTTTTGAAAATATTTCAAAATGGAAGTGTTGGTGTATAAAAATGTTTTTGTTGTGAGCAAGCGAGCAAGTAGGAGCAATCTACCTACTCAAAAGGTATTAGATGTTCTTTTCCTTCTCCTTTAGATGTTGCTATCTTACCATTGATTTCGTAAGAAGCCCCATCGTTGAATGTGAAGGAACATGCGTGGGACGTTGTATAGTCATAGAAGGCAACCTATGGGACGTTTTAGCAATGTCATTTAGGGACTAGATCGTTTACCGAAGGCAACATCGAGGGTCATCAAGGGACTACGATCTTTTATCGAGGGTCTTTGCTAAAACACCCATGTTCGAGGGACATGACTATTTTCCGAGACAACAAGTGAAATTACCCTAAGAGTTCATGTGTGAATAGTGTGTTTGATTGCATGCATTTTATCTTTAATTTTTGGGTTGTCTACTTGTTGGTTTTATCTTGCCATACACACCTAATTACTAGCATTTGTACAAAAGTAATAAAAAGTGAAAAAAATAAATCCTACACTATTAAAACCATATTGAAATGCATAAAAATATAAAGGCAAAAATAAGATAAAAAGCTCTCCTTCGATTGGGGGGGAAAGCAGCCTTCGATTCTACTTCTATTGGCCTCCTTCGATTAGGGGTTGGCATCCAGCAAGTCATGGCCTTCGATTGGGCCTTGGCAGCAGCTGGTCATGGCCTTCGATTGGGCTTGTTAGCAGTTGGGCATGCCTTCTGGTTCTTCCTTGTTGCCTTGTTTCCTTCTTCAATTGAGGCTGGCAGCAGCAAGTCATGGCCTTCGATTCTGGTTGGACTTAGTGCAAATGTGTCTTCTGATTCTGCCTTTCTGCCTTGGAAGTCATCATGGAAGCCCAAGGCTTCGTTTCATGTTTCCTTCCCCCTGTCTCTTTCGTTTGGGACATTAATAAACAACATGGCTTAAAGCCATGTTAGCATTTGTCCAGTGGTCAAGTTAATTATTAAAGTATATTTAACAAAACTTAAGAAACAATAAACAAAAGATTAGCCATAAAACAGATTAAAGGGTGTAAACGAAAAGGAGATAAAATATGTATACATTCTATGTTTGAAACGGAGGATTCAAAGGTAATAGTGACTTACCTTGCTTTAGCCTTGAATGGGTGTGGGACCTTGAGTGGAGGCCCTGATTGTTTCCTGGATTCGAAGGGAGGGGCCTTAAACAAGGCCTGGGATGCTGGATTCGAAGGAGGAAAGAAAGCAAGTGTGATGCTTCTTTCCACTGGATTCGAAAGATACATGAGTGTAGTTAATCTTCATAATCGAAGGAAATGTATGTGATTCTTTTTTTTTATTTCTCAAGTGTTGATGAACTTGAGAGTTTTGTGTTTGTGTTTGAGAAAAATTTGGAGATTCTTTTCTTTCGTCCAAAAAATCCTCTTGTCAAAAAAATCCTCCCCCGTTTGCCTTTGCAAAAAATTCCTCTATTTATAGAGAAAAAGTGGGAATATTGTCCAAAGCCAGCCTTGCAAAGAATAATAAAATATATGTAACGTGAAAGTACAAGTGGGGGGCCTTTTGGCAGTTGGGGTGCAAAAGATGTGACTTATGCTTCTAGCCTTGCTTGTGCTCAGACCAAAATCAAGTTGAAAACTGATTTTGTGACTA